>CM044394.1:19277500-20480000 GCA_024322285.1 Musa beccarii | reverse complement strand
TGACGATGATATTGCACTCTTGACTCAAAAATTTAAAAAATTCATAAGAAGGAATAAATTTAAAAATGACACTAAAAATAAACTTGAACCAAAAAGGGACCAAGTCATATGTTACGAATGCAAGAAGCCAGGGCACTTCAAAAATGAGTGCCCCCAAGCCAAGAAGAAGCAACCGAAGAAGAAGAAAGCTTTAAAGGCGATATGGGATGACTCAAGTGACTCTAAGAATGAAGAAGCAAGTAACAAAGAGGAGGCCAACTTCGCACTAATGGCTTTAGAAGAAGAGGTATGTGAGTTAATTAATGAAGATTTATCTTTCGACAAACTTTCAATAACTTTTCATGAATTATTTGATCAGTGTAGAACTATTAGTAAGAAGTTTAATTTATTAAAGAAGGAGCATGCTTTATTACTAGATAAACTTGATAGTCTTCAAACTCCCTCTTCACCTCCATGCTCTAAGTGTGAACACTTAGAAGCAATAAAAAATGAGAACTTACTACTTAAAGAGACCCTAAACAAGTTTAAGGTCGGTAGCAAGGACTTGGGCATGATCCTTGCAAACAAGGGTCACGTCGCAGGAATTGGATTTGTGAGTGGATCTTACCAAAATCCTACCACCTTCATTAAAAGACCCACATTACATATATCACCTCATTTGATATGTAATTTTTGTTGTAAATCTAGACATGTTGTTTACAAATGTCCGTTTAAGAAAATTAGTCCACACAAATTGTTATGGGTTCCTAAAGGAACCATAAATAATTCAATACTAAATGACAAAGTTAATAGATTAATTTTTGAGGCACCCAAAATCAAATAGGTGCCTAAAAATCATCCTCTTTTGTAGACCCACTCATCATCACAAGCTAGGAGCAAGATATGGTATCTTGATAGTGGATGCTCAAGGCACATGACCGAAGATCCATCTTAATTCTCTATACTCACTAGCAAAGAAGAAGGGTATGTCACCTTCGGAGACAACAACAAGGGTAACATCATTGGCAAGGGAACCATAGGTAATAAATCAAGTTTTTCAATTGATGATGTGTTACTAGTTGATCGATTAAAACATAATCTTTTGAGCATTAGTCAATTATGCGATAAAGGTTACATCGTTAGATTTGAATCTAATGTTTGCATCATTGAAAAACCAAACAATAACATATCCATGATTGTGTTAAAATAAAATAATGTCTACACCATTAACATTCAAGAACTTAGTAATGAAATGTGCTTTTCCATTTTAAATGATGATGCTTGGCTTTGGCATAGGAGATTAGGCCATGCAAGCATGAAACTAATATTTAAAATTTCATCTAGAGAACTAGTAGGAGGAATTCCTAATATCAAGTTTATCAAGGACAAAGTATGTAATGCATATCAACTAGGAAAACAAATAAAAACTAGCTTCAAATCAAAGAATCAAATAAGTACTTCTAGACCATTACAATTGATCTATATGGATATATTTGGACCAATTGACATAACAAGTCTAGGAGGTAGCAGATATACATTTGTCATTGTAGATGACTATAGTAGATACACTTGGACTTATTTTTTGGCTTACAAAAGTGACTGCTTTAAATGTTTCTTTAAATTTTGTAAACTTACTCAAAACGAAAAGGGTTTCATGATTTCATCGATTCGAAATGATTATAGTGGAGAATTCCAAAACCATGACTTTCAAACTTTTTGTGAATCTAATGGATATAACCACAACTTCTCTACCCCTAGGAATCCTCAACAAAATGGAGTATTAGAAAGAAAGAATAGAAATTTACAAAAAATGGCAAGAACCATATTAAATGAACATAGTTTATCCAAGTATTTTTAGGCCGAAGCCATTAATACGGGTTGCTATGTCATGAATAGGGTTCTAGTAAAACCATCTCTATCCAAGACTCCATATAAATTATGGAATAAGAAAAAACCTACTGTTTCTTATTTTAAGGTTTTCGGTTGCAAATGCTTTATCTTGAATAAAATGGATGCCTTAGAAAATTCGATGCTAAATCCGATGAAGGCATCTTTCTTGGTTACTCTTCCATTTCTAAAGCTTTTTATATTTTTAACAAAAGAACGTTAGTTATAGAAGAGTCTATTCATGTAGTTTTTAATGAAGTTTCCAAATTTAAGAAAAATGATTTTGATGATGATCTTGGTTTTGATGGTTTAAATTTGAATAAACCATCTCCTCAAAATAGCACCTTGGATGCATCTTCTTCCGAATTTTTCTTACTTAAGGAATGGAAGTATGTAGATGCCCATCCTTAGGAGTTAATTATAGGAGACACATCAAAAGGGGTTCAAACTCGTTCCTCTTTTAAAAATTTTTATGCCCATGCCACTTTTCTTTCTCAAATTGAACCTAAGTGCATTGACGATGCCTTAAAAGATGATTCTTGGGTTATCGCAATGCAAGAAGAGTTGAATCAATTTGAGAGGAATGAGGTATGGAAGCTTGTTCCTATACCTAGTGACCATTTAGTTATTGGTACTAAATGGGTCTTTAGAAATAAGCAAGATGAATGTGGTATCATGGTTAGAAACAAGGCTACATTAATGACCAAAGGTTTCAACTAAGAAGAAGGTATCGATTATGAAGAAACCTTCGCTCTTGTGGTAAGATTAGAAGCCATTAGGATACTCCTTGCCTATGCTAGTAGTAATAATTTTATGCTTTTTCAAATGGATGTCAAAAGTGCTTTCTTAAATGGCTTTAATTCTGAAGAAGTGTATGTTGAACAACCACCCGGATTTGAAAACTCTCTTCTTTCTAATCATGTGTTTAAATTAACTAAGGCTCTATATGGATTAAAACAAGCCCCTAGAGCTTGGTATGAGAGGCTTACTTCCTTTCTTATTTCAAATAATTTTACTAAAGGCAATGTTGATACTACATTATTTTTTAAATATTTTGAAAATAATTTTCTTATTGTTCAAATCTATGTTGATGATATTATTTTTGGTTACTCGAATGAATCACTATGTGAATTATTTACCAAGTGTATGAGTCATGAATTTGAAATGAGTCTAATGGGTGAATTAACCTTCTTTTAGGATTACAAATTAAACAACTTAGTGATGGTTTATTTCTTAATCAAATAAAGTATACATTAGAATTGTTAAAATGATTTAACATGGATGGTTCAAAAGCTATAAGTACTCCTATGAGCACTTCCACTAAGTTAGATTTGGATGAAAGTGGAGAAAATTTTGATCAAAAAACATATAGGGGAATGATAGGTAGCTGACTTTACCTCACCACAACTAAACAAGATATCATGTTTAGTGTAGGTCTATGTGCAAGATTCCAAGCTAATCCTAAGAGTTATCTCACCTTAAAGCAATTAAAAGAATCCTTAGATATCTTAAAGGAACTCCTAACCTAGAATTATGGTATCCAAAATCTGATGACTTTGATTTAAAAACCTATGCGAATGCGGATTTTGGTGGATATAGAATAGATAGAAAAACATATCTGGAACATGCCAATTTTTAGGATATGCACTTGTTTCTTGGACTTCCAAGAAACAAAATTCGGTTGCATTATCCATGGCGGAAGCCGAATACATAACCGCAAGTGCATATTGTGCACAAGTTGTTTGAATGAAAAATACTTTAGAAGACTATGGAATTTATTTAAAAAATATCCCCATAAAATGTGATAATACAAGTGCTATTTATCTAACCAAAAATCTCATTCAACACTCTAGAACTAAGCATATTGATATTTGACATCATTTTATACGAGATCATGTAAATAATAATGACGTCATTCTAGAATTTATTGATACAAAACATCAATTAGTGAACATTTTCATAAAACCCTTAAATGAAGAACAATTTGAATTTATTATAAGGGAATTAGGCATGTTGAATTGTCCTCATGAATGAGTTTATTTTATGCCTTCTTTGAAAATTTTTCATCATCTTTTCGGTTTTCGTAGATTTGACTTCATCTTTTTTGATTTTATATTATCTTATGACATCTTAAAGAGTGATACAAGACATCATTCTAGTTTAATCAAACATATTAAACTTCTATGATACAGAGGATATAATATATATATAATAAAAAAAGGGAGCAAATTGATCAAAAAAGGAATTGTTGCAGCCCTCCTAAAATCATCTAAGGGTGCCAATGGTGGCATCGCCAGGACTAGCGGTAGCATCGCCTAGGCATTCTGTTCTCAGGCGGTGGCACCGCTCGGTTGGCGATGGCACCGCCCGAGGGTCCCCTTATATAAAGCGAAGTTAGGGCCGATAGTGGAATCGCCCCCAACCCGTGGAACAGCTCCCTAAACCTCATCTTCTCCCTTCCCATCCTCTCTAAACCTCATCTTCTCCCTTTAGAAGACTAAGAGAGGGTTCCATCTTGGATCAAGACCTCTACCTCCCAAGAAATCTCATATAAGGTAATATTTGAACTTTCTTTTCTTCTTCTCAATACATGGCCTATTCTTTAAAATTTTTCTTGCTCTATCATCATGATTAGATATGGCTCCTAGGAGATCATCAAGGGACAAAGGGAAAAGGATGGTAGGAGATTCACATGAGCCATCCCTTTTTATATCAAATGAAGTAGCCCTTAGGTACCCTAGTTTTGAAGCAAGAACGGTGCATAAGGGAAAACATGTTGATTTAGGTGAACTAGGAGACTTAGAACCCATTAGGTGGTTTATCGATTTGGATGTTTTGCCATCTTACAAATCGATGAACTAATTTACCCTAGGTTAGTTAGGTTGTTTTATGTAAATTTAAGCTTGGATGATGATAACATGACAACCTACCTTTTAGGAACCCGAATTTAAATTTTTGATAGTATGATATGTGAGCTAATTAGAATCTCTAAAAAGGATAGGGGTTGTTATTTTAAAGGACAATGGGATATGAATGCAATCGTAGTAACCTACTCCAAGGCTTTAGAGACTATTTTTACAAATCCTAACCTAGGCATATTCCCTAAAAGCTGTGAGCATTTGTTACCTTTTTAGTTCTAAAATTCTTCATCACATCATCATAAGTATCCTTATTCCTAAATAATATCACCATGATGAGATTAGTCATTTAGAGTTAGGAACCATGTATTGGATAATGATCGGACAAAATAACTATTTTGGATACCTGATCTGACAACATATGAGGAAAATAATGTCTAAAGACTTGATGTTATCATATGGGGGATTAATCACAAGATTGCTATATGCCCATAATATCAGAATATCACCTGATAAAGAAGTGATAAAAGTAGACAGATATAATACTATTAACAAAAACCTACTCAAGAGACATAGGTGTATTTTTACAAATGGAATATGGACTAGGCAGCCTAGAAGGACCGATCCAGCTCCCCCTCTAATAGAACAACATGAAACATCAGTTTTTAGGGGAAGTGAATCTCCTCCTCCTAGTCACTTTGGTGCAGCACCATCAGAACCAACTCCTACTCCATCTTCTGAAGATCCAATCATGATAGAAATAAATCAAATCAAATTATAGCAAGCTAAAATTTTTAGTGAAGTACAATAGATGAACCGGAAGCTAGATCACTTGTATAGGCATTTTGGTATTCCACCCAAGGAATAGCTGTTGTATTGAACCTTTTGACTCTTGTAAACCTCTATGCTACTTTGACATACTTTTGAAATTGTCCTAATATATGATGTTATATGTTTCTTTCCGAATTTTTCTTTTTCTCTCAACTTCGGGTATCTTCATGATATCATCTATTCGGATTTTGAATGACATCTTTTGAATGAAGCTATCTCTTTTATCCTTCGATCATAATATTTTTAGTCTTGATGACGCTTTCATGATGTTGTAATATTTTGAATAATTTGGTGTCTTCTTCAAATGATGGATCTTAATGATATAGTAAAATTGATTTTATACTCCCTCCACCTCCTTTAAGCATGTTTCATTCCATAAATTCATAAATGCCAAGTTAAAGCTTGATGAATTTTGATAGCCTTTTGGGCTTATCCATCCTCGATGACATATGATAGCCTCATTTTTTTTTGATATATTATGAATGACCAGCATCATAACACTATATGTGACTACTTTTATCATGTTATTGCAAGTCACCTCCTTTTTGTTGATGTCAAAGGGGCAGAAGAATATTGCAAATGAATTGATGACTTGATTGCATTGAGAAGAATAATGCCAAAATGAATTGAAATTTTTTTTATTTTATTTTGCTTGTGCCATGCTTTGTAATAAAAAATGCTTGCCATCATTAAACGCATCGCAATGTATTGCAATTATATATAGTGCATCACAATTGTGTAGAATGTATTGCATGCATCTCAAATGGTTCATGCATGCATAAAATGTTAATATAAGATCGCTATCATATCATGTTTAAATTTGGTATCTTCCATTGATATGATAAGTTATCACTTCATTTGAATGAATGATATCATGCTTTGGATTTATAAATTTTATTTTGATGTCATTTGATCCTTGCTACATTTCAAAATTTTAGTTGATATCATTTGTTGAAATAATGATTGTCTATCATCATTCGACATTGAATTGAAAAATTAATGTCATGCCTTGACATCATTTTCAAATAGTGAACAATACGAAGTTTCGTATAAAAAATCATGCTTGTTGAGCATGACGATAAGTTCAACAAATGAAACGTATCAATTTCGGCTTGAATTTAAGGGGTTTGAATTCAAGTGTTTCCTTTATCAAAATATGACAGATAGATAGGGGGAGTTAAGGTTAACTCCATCATCAATTAATTGTCATCATAAAAAAGGGAGAGATTATTGAATCTTGGATTTTGATGATGAAGTTAATTGATGGGTTATTTGATCTAATCCATATTATTGAGATAAGTGTGGAAGATTAACAATGATAGCTTGAAGACATAAAGCAAATTAACGGAGTTAAGTTATTGGGAGTTCGAGAGTCCACCAGAAGTCCGAAGGATCGTCGGAAGTGCTACCGGAACCAACCGAGAAAGAATCGGGGACTTGCCGAAGGTTTTAGAAGCTTATTGAAAAGATTATCGGAGGTTTGCGGAGATCACCGAGAAGGTTTAGAAGCTTGCCTAAGATTCTTCAAACTCACCACAAGTTTGGGAGCCTACTGGGAGTCCACTGGAAGAAATCCGAGGGTGCATCGGAAGTCCGCCGGAAGCTCACCGGAAGATAACTCGATGCTGCCGGTTTAGTCTTTGCTTAGAATTATGTCTAGATTTCATACTTAGCATGTAATTAGGGTAAGGATTAGGTAATAATCCTATTTAGCCCTTGTAGGGGCCAATTAGGCCTTATTTGGGCTTAAGTCAGGGCCCATTCAGTCTTGCTGGAATAGTTTGATAGTGGCACCACTAGACCCAGGCGGTGGCACTACCTTGGGACCGAACTCCCAAGTGTTCTAGGCAATGGTACCACCTTTGGTCTGTGGTGGTACCGCCGACTTTAATACCTAGCAGGCGGTGGTATCGCCCCAAGTCAACGGTAGTACCGTTGGTAGTTATTACCTGCCAGTGGTGGTACCTCCTGGCAGGCAATGGTACCATCAGACCACAGAGCCCGAGGACTCTGTCAAGTAGTGGTATCACTAGTGCCAGGCGGTGGTACCACCAGTACCTGGAAATTTAGGATGTGACTCTTTTTAGCTCCATTTTTGAAAGCTAACTGAGTCTATAAATACCCCTCTTTTCTTAACTGAGATAACAATCTTTTGAGAAGTTGAAAACTAAGTCAAAGCTTTAGCAAAGTCTTATTTCAATAGCTTAATTGTTCACCTCCCTCTTTCTTTGTGAAAAAATCTATAAGAGAGTGAACTACTAGTAAAAGTTTATGAGGGGTATTTGGTCCTTCCCCCTTCAAGAGATTTGATAGTGGAAGTTGGAAGTGGACGTAGGTCACTTTGACCGAACCACTATACATCACTACGTACCTTGTTTGTGTGAGTGTTTAAATATTCTGCATCATTACTTAGCTACAAATCACTCAGTTCTCTTCTCCCTACTCTCAATCGCATTCACTCAAACTATTTTAGCTAAATCCTTTTTCATCAGATTGAAATTTCCATACGAATCAACTATCTCCAAAATTAGTTTCAAGTTTGAGTTTTAATCCACTACACAAATTTACCCCCCGCCCCCCTCTTAGTGCCGCTCAGATCCTAACAGATCTAGCCTACAATGCCATAGGTATGCATTGTTCACCTCATCTCATTTCCTCTTGGACACACTTACATTTATAACACATGGAGTAGTGTCTAGTATAATCAAACCATTATGCAATGTTCCACTCATGATGTTCTCATCATCCTTAATAATTCAAGGACTATTATTCTCAAAAAACTACTTTATAACCATTCAATGTCAAACATAAAATGGAAATAAGGTTTTTGATAATAAAGGGAATAAAATAGCATGCATCTAATGTAATAGTAGCTCCACCAAACAGATGTAGGGTGACCTCACTAATAGCAATAGTAGCAATTGTTGCTTCATTGCTCATTTTGAGGTCCATCTTGCCTCTTATCAATCTCTTAAGTCTTGTCAGAACCTACAACGAATTACAAATATGATAAACGCTATCGGTATTCAATGCCTATGTGTTATCATATGAGTATAATAGATAGAGACTAATCATGAATGCATATATAAAGCTTCTCTAAGCTTCTATTTCGCCTTCTCTACAATATAGTTTTTGTAGTTCCTCTTCCAATGCCTGTCTTTATCACAGTGGAAGCACTAGCTTTTGTCCTCTTTCGGGTCTTCTTAGCAACCTTTGCTTTACCCAATCTGCCCTTGCCCTTTGCCCTTCTCAAGGGAATTCTCTATCTTCTTTTTCTCTTTGGTCTTACTAGTATAGAGAACTATGAAAAAGAATCGAGTAGAGATTAAAGTACAAGATCCACACACAGGTTCTCCTCTAGGACCATTCCTAGACCTGTGAGTGTCTTTATCCACTAAATCATCTTAAGGACATGGTTCTGAACCTGTGTCCTCTCAGTCATCTTAGCATGAAAGAGACTCTTTGATGTCTCATATCATTAAGTTCTTTCCTGTTCCCCAAACAATTTACAGAGATGCAGGAGTATGGATCTGCCATCCATCTTTTTATGTTGTCTCTATAACTCGGGAGTCATGGAGCCCAACATGTAATATTGAGCAAGAGTAGAGTCATTTGCGTACTTCACATAGCGAGCGATCTCATCCTCACTTCCCCTTTCCTTGGGCATAGGCATCCCTATTTCAAGGACATATATGATTTTCTTCGTCATGAGAATGATTCTCAGCTTGCAGAGCCAATCTATATAATCTGGACTAATGAGGTGGTTGGCATTAAGTATGCCACATAGAGAGTCTAATAGCGATATTTAAAAAAAAATAAAGATGTAGCATAAATAAATAACATACAGATTTTATAGAAATATAAATAATCAAGATATAGACTTCTATCTTGATGTACTCCCACTATTTTTCCAGCGAGTCATGCGACACCCTCAGCATATGAAACGAAAGTCTTCGGCAGACTTCTAATGGGGATCGAGATCCAATCAGCATCTTAGTGTAATCTCAAGGGACTCGACCAATCGTACTAAGCTGGGGGGGGTGCTTTGTGTCGTTGATGCCTACGGATGGTGCTTTCGCGGGTGGCACCGCCTCCTCAGGTGGCCTTGCCCCTACCATGGGTGGGCGCTGCTCGCGAGTGGCACCGTGCTCGTAGGGCGGGTGTCCATCCCTGCCTACGAGCGGCAGTGGTCACCCCTATGGGTGCCGCAGCCTTGGCGGGCACCACCAACACCTTGCAAGCAAGGCACCTACGTAGGTAGCCTCAGGCGCTGCCTGCCTGGCGACCAGTGCCGGTCGCCGGCACCCTTGCCCACATGACCATGGTTGCAAGCAGCCTTGGCCAAATAGCGAGGGCTGCAACAGTTGCTGCTCTCTCTCATCTTTTGCGTCAACAATTTTGGCGTCGAAAGTATATCCAAAACACAACACATGTATTTAAAATTTGATCTTCGCATGAACAACCTGGCTCTGATACCATTGTTGGAAAATCCAAGGGGGGGCAACATCTCATGTGTAGCAGAAGAACAAAAAACAAAACCCCCTATATATTCGCAAAGGTTCTATCATCATGCGATGATCGGTGCATCAAAAACAAATCCACAAATCCAAAAACTACGTGTGTAAGAAGAACAATAGTACCTAGGGAGATCGTATGTCCCTGAGATTTTGTAGATCCATAGAGAGGATGAAGGAGGTTAATCATCCTCCTCTCCAGTGATATCCACATGACAGGGACTACAATGATACTACTCTTTAGGAAAAGGAGAATAGAAGATAGCTACCAAGAAAAATACCAACCTATGAGCCTTTGGTTCCCTCCTATTTATAGAGGCCCCCTATAAACCCTAATGGATCCTGCCCTATTGGGTATTGGATCTCCTTCCAATTACTCAAGCCTTTTAGTTTAATAGATCTCTACCCAATAATCTAGCTCTTATTGGATCGCATCCATGGGATCCAATAATACAGGAGCTTATTGGATATCCAATAAGATAGGGGCTCCGACGGATATCTCATATCCGAACCTCTATTCATCGCAACACCTACAATATGTGTGTGACCCTCTAGGCCCAATATCGAGCTGGTCGTGAGTCATACATGTCAGAACTCCTTCTGACTCAGTGTATTATTATCTCTATAATAATTCACTCGACTCATTAATTGTGGACGTACTAGGCTACTACGTCGCAGTCCCTATACGATATAGGGGAATCCAATCTTTTGGACTTATTTGTCCTCAATTACCATATACCTATAGTCCCTCATCCATCTAATATCCTAAAGATCGTATATCGGGCATGGTACTGTCAAGCCCATACGGTTTCCATTCAAGTCTCGCTCTGATTGGATTCTCCTAGAAAACTCTTTATCTCTTAATCCAAATGACCCTGACTAGGGATTTGCCTAAGCAAGAATATATGAGATATTTCTCTCATGATACCGAGAGTGAATGATCCTTTATTGACTCTCAATAGCCCTCGTAAGGTTGGCAACCACTCCTAATAACCGGTTGTACTAGATCTGGAACTTCCAAACCTATAAGTCCGGTATCAAAGAGTGGAGTACTCATATATGACTTCCTTGGTGTCTCAAGTCTAAGGACTAGATACACTACTGGGACTATGGAATCACCATCTGACATGAGGTATTAATAACCAACCAGCATTCTGTAAGAGGATCAATCAGTGAACTTATTCTCAAATGAGCACCTGCACTGTACCCTTAGTGTCCCCACATGAGTAGCTATGAGACCAACTACCTTCATCATATGGATGGGTATATAGTACACTGGTCTGTCTGGTTTTCTCGATGTCCCTCTCGAGTAACCTATGACCGGGATTATTTAGGGTCTATGTTTAAAGGTGAATCGGTCTCATTATCATGATCTCATCACAATCCGATTCCCATTGCACAGATCCAAGGGCATCACAATATACATCCAGATAATATAAGAAAATACCAATAATCATAAGCAAAAAGATTGACGTAGAGTATTACAGGTGCCATCACTCATGTGATTGGCTTGTAGGGCACCTATAACTAGCACCAGCTTATAGTGCTACCAATGCCTGCAGATGGTGCGCCCGCGAGTGGCGTCGCTACAGGCAGGCACCGCCTCTTCAAGCGGCCTTGCCCCTGTCGTGGATGGGTGCTGCTCACGCAAGCGCCACCCGCAAGGCAGCGCCGATCACTTGCGGGTGTAGCACTCGTAGGCGCTGCCCCTTGCGGGTGATCGCGAGCGTTGCCTTTACGGGCCGCTCGCCTACAAGTGGCACCATGCCCACAGGGCGGGTGTTCATCACTGCCCGCGGGCGATGGAGGTCACCCCTACGGGCACCGCAGACTTGGTCGGTGCCACCCGCCCCTTGCAAGCAAGGCGCCTGCGTAGGTAGCCCGCAGGCTCTGCCTGCCTGGCGACCAGTGCCGGCCGACAGTGGCCCCTGCCCGCATGGCCATGGCTGCAAGTAGCCTTGGCCAAACAGTGAGAGCTGCAACAGTTGCTGCCCTCTCTCATTTTTGTATCAATAATTTTGGCCTCAAAAGTGCATCTAAAACACAACACATGCATTTAAAATCTGATCTTCGTATGAATAACCTGGCTCTGATTCCATTATTGGAAAATCCAAAGGGGGGTGACATCTCATGCATTGCGGAAGAACAAAAAACAAAACCCCCTAGATATTCGTAAAAGGTTCTATCGTTGTGCGAAGATCGGCTCGTCAAAAACAAATCCACGAATCTAAAAACTGCATGTGTAAGAAGAACGATAGTACCTAGGGAGATCGTATATCCTTGAGTTCCTATAGATCCATGGGGAGGATGAAGGAGGTCAAGCATCCTCCTCTCTAGTGGTATCCACATGGTATGGACTACAACGATGCTCCTCTCTAGGGAGAGGAGAATAGAATATGGTTACCAAGAAAAACACCAACCTATGAGCCTTTGGTTCCCTCTTATTTATAGAGGCCCTTTGTAAACCCTACTAGATCCTGGCCTATTGGGTATTGGATCTCCATCCAATTATCCAAGACTCTTAGATTAATAGGTATCTACCTAATAATCTAGCTCTTATTGGATCTCATTCATGGGATCCAATAATACAGGGGCTTATTGGATATCTAATAAGATAGGGGCTCTGACAGATATCTCGTATCCGAACATCTACTAGTCGCAATACCTACCATATGTGTGTGACCCTTTAGGCCCAATATCGAGCTGGCCGTGAGTCATACATGTTAGAACTCCTTTTGACTCAGTGAATTATTATCTCTATAATAATTCACTTGACTCATCGATTGTAGATGTACTACGTCACTACGTCTCAGTCCGTAGACGATACAAGGGAATCCAATTCTTTGGACCTATCTTCCCTTAGTTACCATGTATCTATAGTCCCTCATCCATCTAATATCCTAGAGATCATATATCATGCATGATGTTGTCAAGCCCATACGGTTTCTACTTGAGTTTCACTTTAATCAGATTCTCCTAGAGAACTTTTTCTCTCTTAATTCGAATGACCTTGATTAGGGATTTGCCTAAGCAAGAATACATGAGATATTCCTCTAATGATACTGAGAGTGGATGATCATCTATTGACTCTTAATACCCCTCATAAGGTTAGTAGCCACTCCCAATAATTGGTTGTACTAGATCTGGAACTTCCAAACCTATAAGTCAAGTATCAAAGAGTGGAGTACTCATACATGATTTCCTTGGTGTCTCAAGTCTAAGGACTAGATACACTACTGAGACTATGGAAGCACCATATGACATGAGGTATTAATAACCATCCAGCATTTTCTAAGCGGATCAATCAATGAACTTATTCTCGAATGAGCACCTGCACTATACCCTTGGTGTCCCCATATGAGTAGCTATGAGACCAGCCACCTCTATCATATGGATGGGTATACAGTACACCAGTCTGTCCGCTTTCTCGATGTCCCTCTCGAGTAACCTATGACCGGGATTATTTAGGGTTTGTGTTTAAAGGTGAATCGATCTCATTATCATGATCTAATCATAATCCGATTCCCATTGCACAGATCCAAGGACATCACAATATACATCCAAGTTATATGAGAAAATACCAATAATCATAAGTAAAGAGATTGACATAGTGTGTTACAGGTGCTATCACTCATGTGATTGGCTTGTAGGGCACCTATAACTAGCACCAACTTGGTCCTAATAGTTAGTATCAGAGCCAAGTTTGTCTCTGTTTAGTTTGACACCTAAGAGAGATAGCTTTTTTTGGCTTTTAAGAGGGTCATTCTATCTTTTGTCCTCCTATATTTAATGGAACGGACTACACATATTGAAAAACTCGAATGAGAGTTTTCTTGCTTTCTTTGAATTTTGATTTATGAAATATTATCGAATATAATTTTCAACCCTCTAAACCTATGAATAAATGAAATGATTTTGAGATAAAATCATTTTCTTTGAATGCAAAAGGGATGAACGCTTTGTTTTGTGCCTTGGGCAAAAATAAATTTAATCGGATTTCGAATTGTGAAACTGTACATAAGATTTGGCACACTCTTGAAATCATATACGAAGGCACAAGTAGAATAAAAGATTTTAAGATAAATCTTTTGATATATGATTTTGAATTATTTTGCATGAATTCAAGTGAAACTATTGGAGACATGTACACCCGGTTTACAGATGTTATCAATAGTTTAAAAAGTCTTAGTAAATATTTTTTCTATCATGAACTTGCAAGACATGTACACCCATTTCAGAAAGACATTTGATACGAATAATTTTATAAGTGAATAGAGAGAAGAAGATTGGACAGTTGCAATGAGGTAAAGTAGAAGATAGTAAAAGTAAAATACGCATCAAGAAGAGAACATGTGAATTTTATAGTGCTTCGGTCGTCCGACCTATGTCCACTCCTGATATCTCCTCTGATGAGGTTATCGGCTACCACTATTGATCTTTCTTGAAGGGCAAAGATCAATCACCCCTTTATAAAACTTTTACAAGTGGCTCACTCTCTTTTTACAAACTTTTACACTTTGAAATGGTGGAGGTGAACTCTCAACTTTTGTAAGCTATTTCACTATAGTTTTGGTTCAGTTTTTATCACTTCTCTATACTTAGCCAACTGAGAAGTAAGGGGTATTTATAAGCCTCAATTGGCTTCAAAAATGGAGCCAAGAAATGGTCTTATCTCAGATTTTCTGGGTCCTTGCGGTACCAGTGCTAGTTGACTCGACACTAGGCGGTACCATCGCTCAGTCTGGCAGTTCCACCACTCAGTTTGGTGGTACTACCACCAGACAGAGTGTCAGCTATTAGAACTAGGTGGTACCACTGCCCAGTCTGGTAGTACCATTGCTTGGCAATTAATAACTACCTAGCGGTACCATCACTCAGTCTAGGTGGTACCATCGCCCAAGCTTCTCGGAGATTAAGCTCTCGGTGGTACCACCACCCTAGTTTAGTGGTGCCATTGCCTAGACAGGGTCCAGCAACTTGTTTGGGTCTTGAATCTGGCCCAAACCTATCTATTTACGTGTCCAATTGGCTCCTAGCAGGATTAGTAGGATTACCTCCAAATCTAATCTTAATTATGTGCTAACTATGATATTTAAGTCATATTCTAAATAAAATAAATCTGGTAAGTCTAAGTTTCTTCCAGCAAGCTTTCGGTGAACTTTCGACGGACTTCCGACAAACTCTTGGTAATCTTCCAACGGACTCCCGACAAGCTCCTGGACTTCACGATGATCTTCTTGGTGAGTTTTGATGTACTTTTTTGGCAAGCTCCGATCTTCTCAACGAGCTCCGACGAACTTCCCAACGAACTTCCAATGAATATTTCTGCAAGCTCCTGACGAATTCTCGACCAATTCCGGTAACACTCCCGACGAACTTTTGGACTTCCAACGAACTCTTGGATTCCCAATAAATCGATCGAACTTGACTCTGGCACTTCATTTGGTTTTATGCCTTTGTCACTATCGTAGTTAATCCTGCATACTTTTCTCAACATATAGGTTAGATCAAACAATTTACTAATTGGTTTCATCATCAAAATCCGAGATTCAACAATCTCCCCTCTTTTTGATGATAATAACTAATTGATTACAGATTTAACCTTAACTCCCCCTATCTATATACTATACTTAAGAAAATACACTTGAATTCAAAGCCTTTGAATTAAAGCACTAAACCGATAAGTTACTTGCATGTAAACTTATCGATATGCACAACATGATACTAATCATAATTTTTCATCTCAAAATATGATACCACATATTTATGACAATACAAAAATGATGTCAAAGCAAGACATCCATTTTCAAGTCCAATGATGATAGACAACCATCATTTCCAAGTATGATACAAACTTCAAATATGAAATTTGACAAGATTTAAATTTTAAGTTTGATACAAGATGATAATTCATCATTCCGAGCCATGATACCAATTGCAAGTAGGAAATTAAGCATTATACAAACTTCAAATATGATACCAAATGATAATTTATCGTATCGAGGTGCGATACCAATTTCAAGTAGCATAATAAGTTTGATACCAAATCATTTCGATACCGGATCAAGTACAATAATGAGCATGATTTTAAGTATGAAACTTTTTCAAGTATCCATGATACATTTCAAGCATTTATAGTGCATTTCAAGAATTCATGATATATTCAAGCATTTACGATACATTTACGATACATATGATTCATTTTATGCTTCTATGATATAAAGCATATTTTAATCAATCAAGCAATACCAATCATGATACATTTCAAGTTTTCATTCATCAATATGCCAAGTCTTCATCAATTTTCCATTTTCTCCCCCTTTGTAATCAACAAAAAGGAGATAGGCAATGCAAATGTGATCAGATTTTACACAAGCAAATGCAATATTGCAAGTTTTGCGCAAGAAAATTTTACGATTAATAGGATTCTTCTTGAAAGGAAAAAGGAGAAGGAAAAAGTCCATGATACCATCAAGAAGAATCAAGATATTAAAATTTCAATAAACAATCCATTTGTGCTATTGAAAATTCATGACATAGAAAGAAAGAGATTCACAATAAGAGCTAATTTGACATTTCGATAAAATTCGTGAAGTAGAAGAAAAAGAGATCATTCAAGCTATTAAAAATTCATAAATTTTCTTCTTTTCACAAAGAGCTCATGGCATAAAGATGTGACTAAAGAGAAGAAAGTCCATGACATAAAATTCATACAAGAGTGAAGTGTATCACTTCATGATGTAGAATCCGTGAATAAAATTCGTCAATGAAATCTGTAATTGAAAATTCATGAATAAGGGGAGGATTCTTAAGAGTATCAAAAGTCATCAAATGATAGAGTAAGAATATCAAAAATTCATGAATAAATTTGATACCAAGATAGGAGGAAGAAAATATGAATAAATTTGATAAAAGCACCATTTACAAAATTGAAAAAATGATACCAAGATAGGAGGAAGATAGAAATGAAATCAAAAAATTCTGGAAAAGACATACAACAAACTCATGTATTCAAAAATTAAGCATTCTTGATTATTTACAAACTACTCGAGTGGTATACCAAAATGTCTAAACAAGGTATTAATTTTATGATGCACTTATCGCACTTCAGTTAGGATCTCATCTTGTTGCAATTTGAGTTTAGCTTACTGTGATTTGAGTTGATCTAGTTGAGTCATTATTGGAACAAGAAATGATGAAGGTGCTAGATCCATCGTTGCAACATCAAAGGGACTAGGGAGAGGAGACTGACTACCCCTAAATATAGGTGTTTCAGGTTCAGATCCAAGAGGGGGAGGATCAGTTCTTCTAGGAAGCCTAGTCTAAATTCTATTTCTTAGTGTGTACCTTAATCGTCTAAGTAGGTTTCTATTGATTACGTTGTATCTATCTATCTTAATGATCTCTTTATCTGGTGGTATCATAATACTATGTGCATGCAATAACCTAGTGATTAAATCATTATAAGAAAGTATTAAATCTTTAGTGGAAAGGTCGATCATGTTTTGTCAAATCAAATACCTAAACTAGTTTTGATGTCCATTTATGATCCAATACATTATTCCTAGCTCTATCTAACTTACCTCATCATTATGATATTGCTTTGGGAGTAAAATGCTTATTATAATATGATAAAGTAACTTAGAGTTAAAGAGCAGCATGTGTTCACAACTCTTAGGCATAATCTACAAGTTTGGGTTTTCAAAAATGATACCTAAGGCTTCGAAATATGTGACTCCAATTGCGTCTAGGTCCCATTGATCTCTAAAGTAGCAACCTCTTCTTTTCTCAGAAATTCCTATGAGATTGCAAATCATACTATCCATAATAGGTATATGGTGCCCTAGGAGGTAGTTGATATATTATCATCTTTATCCACATTTAAGTTGTTGTAAAATAAACAAACAAGCCTAGGGTATATCGGTTCACAAATTTATAAAATAGGTAAAACATCTAGATTAACAAACCATCGGATAGGCTCTAAGTCCCCTAATTCTTCTAGATCTACATATTTATCTTTGTGCACATTTCTAGATTCAGAGTTAGGGAACTTAAGGGCACTATCATTTGAATTGAATAGAATGAGATCATAAGTTTCATCCACTCTCCTCTTCCCTTTGTCCCTAGATGATCTTCTAGGTGCCATTGGTCTACACATGTTGAAAATAAAAGGAACCAATGTAAAAGGGCAAAAATCATTCATGAATTCAAAGGAAGGATTTCAAAGAATACCTTTGCGGTGATCTCCTTAGAACTTGAGATTGATCCTAGAATTTATGAAGTGGAGAGTCCTTCTTGGTTTTCTAGAGAAGGAGGATGAAGAGTGGGAGGTGGGAGAGGGTTTTTGAGAGTTAAAGCAAGTGTTGGGGTCGGTTCTACCACTGGCCCTAAATTACTTTTATATAGGGCACTCTCGGGCGGTGCAGCTAGGCGATGCCACTACCTAGGAACAGAATATCCTAGCTATTAGGATCTAGAGCAACACTAAGAGGGGGGGATTGAATTAGTGCAGTGGATAAAAATTGTAAATTTAAAACGATTACAGAAAAGAGTTGTGCATTGAGAAGTTTCGATTTGATGAAAATGATTTCAACTAAGTGATTCGAGTGAATATGATAGAAAGTAGAGAGGAGGAGATTGAGGGATTGAAGATAAGGATTGAAATGCAGTAATTTAAAACTCACACATCAAGAGAAGTCAGTAGTGATATATAGTGGTTCAGTCAAATCACCTACATCCACTTCCAAAACCTCCTCCGATGAGGTTCCCAACTTCCACTATCAATTCTTCTTGAAGAAGGACCAAGCACCCCTCTTACAAACTTTTATAATTGGTTCGTACTCTCTTATAGAACTTTTACAAATGAGACTTGGGAGGTGAACACTCAAGCTATCAAATGCAATTTTGCTATAGATTTGACTTAGTTTTTTTCATATCTCAATGTACTTAGCCAGTTGAGAAAGGGTATTTATAGACTCAATTGGCTTCAGAATTGGAGCAAAAAAAGTCACATCCCGGATTTCTAGGTATTGGCAGTACAACCACCTGGCACTAGCGGTACCACCACCAGTTGACCCTGCTCTATCAGTGTACTAGGTGGTATCATCGCCTAGTCTGGCGGTACTATCGCCTGACAAGGTCCTCGAACTCTATGGAGGGGTAGCACCACTGCTTGTCAGGCGATACCATCACTGACTTAGGATGGTACCACCGCCTAGACCACCTGGGAACTAGTTCTCGGGGTGATGCCACCGCTAGACTTGGTCTAGCATTACTGAATGAGCCTTGAATCTGACCCAATTCAGTCCAATTAAGGCCCAATTGGCCCCTTCAAGGGTTGATTAGGATTATCACCTAATTCCAACCCTAATTACATGCTAACTATGAAATTGAAACATATTTATAAGACAACTATAATCTAGAGATGTCGAGTCTTTTTCCGGTGAGCTTCTGATGAATTTCCAACACACCCTCAGATATCTTGGGGTGGACTCCCAATAGGCTCTCAGACTTTATGGCGAGTTCGGATAAATCTTTTGGCAAGCTTTCGAACTTTCTCAGTGAGCTCTGTGAACCTCTAACGAACCTTTCGACAAACTTTCGAAACCTTTGGCAAGTCCCCAATCCATTCTCGACTAGTTCCGATAGTACTTCCAATGATCTTTTGGACTTCCGACGGACTCTCAACTCCCAACGTACTTAACTCCGACAATTTGCTTTGTCTGCATTGCTATCGTAGTTAATCCTGCACACTTATCTCAATAATATGGATTAGATCAAATAACCTATCAATTGACTTCATCATCAAAATATGAGATTCAACAATCTCTTCCTTTTCTATGATGACAATCAATTGATGATAGAGTTAACTTTAACTCCCCTATCTATATGCCATATTTCGAGAAAGGAAATATTTGAATTCAATCTTCTTGAATTCAAGCCGAAACCGATAAGTGCATCCGTTGAACTTATCATCATGCTCAACAAGCATGAACTTTCATCCATAAATACAAAACTTCGTATTTTTCTCAATTGAAAATGACACCCATTTTCAAGTTCAATGTCAAATGATGATAGGCATTTATCACTTCGACAAATGATACCAATTATAATTTTCAAATATAAAAAGGATCAAATGATTTCAATACACAAAGGCAAGGCATGATATCATTTTTATGATACATCATGATAACTTATCATATCAATGAAAGATACCAAATTTAAACATGATATGATAACTATTTTTCAAAAATTTACATTTTAAGCATGTATGAAGCATTTGCGATGCATGTGATACATTCCAATATAATTACATTACGCTACATATTATCACAATATATTGTGATGCTTTTAAGAATGACAATCAATTTTCAAAACAAAGTATGGCAAATGAGATTGCATTGCAATATGATACATATAAGACATTTATCATTCCATCAAGTAATTGCGATTCAATACGATACATATAAGACATTTATCAAGTTATCAATTCATTTTGCCACATTCATCTCAATACGATACATACAAGGCATTTATCAAGTCATTAATTTATTTTTCCACATTCTTCTCCTTCTTTGTCATCAACAAAAAGGAATTAATAATTCTTGAAGCATAAAAGTGAGTCATTCAAGTCATTAAAAAGGCTTTCAATAATCGTTTCTACCAAATGAAATTAATGAGGTAGAAAGGAGATCATTTGAATATAAAATTCATAAAACTCATGATAAGGATTGTGAGTGTTCATTCAAGATGGATTGAGACAAAAAGTTTAAGAGGCAATTTGATTGAAAACTCAAGCATAAGATTGTAAAGTGAAAAGATAGATTATTGAAGCCAAGATATTCATCAAATATTTCATCAAGAGGTCATGACATTTATAAAAAAAAAATTTGTGAGAAAGAGAGATCATTTTAGTTCAAAATTCATGAAAGGAGTGATGATGATAAAAACTCATCGAAAAATTTTATAAGGGGCTAACTTGGTATTCTCATAAGAAAGAATTCATGAAGTGGAAAATAGTCAATCCAGATATAAAATCTCAAGAAGTAGAAATTTAGCACAAGAGTTAAGAGTTCATCAAATTTACATGAATGAAGTCCGAAGAGAGTATTCAAGTAATAAACACTTGAGAGCTTCTTCTTTATGCAAAGTTCATGACATTAACATATGTATGGTTCCATGTGTCATGAAGACAAAATCAACAAACATGAAATCCTTTTATTCATGCCAATAGAAGTAGAAGGACTATAAAACCAATTTTCCCAAGTCATTAAAAGGGCATGTTCTTAATTAAAAATCATCAACGAAGATTCATGTACATGATGCTAAAAATCATTAATCAAAGGAGCATCAATACAAGGTCGGAGAAGGATAAAAATGAGAGCTCCATTTAAAATGCAACATCGAAAAGATGTTATCCGAGATACAAAAAGATAATATCAAGATGAGTTTACGAAAACCGAAGTTAAAGAATTTCGAAAAGAAACATACAACAACTTCATGTATTAGGACAATTTAGCATTCGTAACTCTCTTCTAATGAAGTCAAATTATTAACTTCATTTAAAGGTTTTGTGAAGATGTCTGCTAATTGGTATTTTGTATCAATAAATTCTAGAGTAACATCATTATTATTGACATGATCTATTATTAAATGATGCCTAATGTCAATATGCTTGGTTTTAGAGTGTTGAATGAGATTTTTGGTTAAACAAATAGCACTCGTGTTATCACATTTTATGAGAATATTCTTTAAATGAATTCCATAGTCTTCTAATACATTTTTCATCTAAACTACTAATGCACAACATGCACTTGTGGCTATGTATTTGGCTTCGACCGTAGATAGTGCAACCGAGTTTTGTTTCTTGAAAGTCCAAGAAACAAGTGCATGTCCTAAAAATTAACATATTCCGGATGTGCTTTTCTATCTATTCTACATCCGCCAAAATCCACATTAGCATAGGCTATTAAATCAAAGTTATCAGATTTTGGATACCATAATCCTAGGTTAGGAGTTCCTTTAAAATACCTAAGGATTCTTTTAATGGCTTTAAGATGAGATATCTTAGGATTTGCTTGAAATCTAGCATAAAGTCCTACACTAAATATGATATCCGGTCTAGTTACGATGAGGTAAAGCAAACTACCTATCATTCCCTTATGTCTTTGATCAAAATTTTCTCCACTTTCATCCATGTCTAGCTTAGTAGAGGTACTCATAGGAGTTTTTATGGTTTTTGAGCCATCCATGTTAAATCATTTCAACAACTCTAATGTGTATTTAGTTTGATTGAGAAATATACCATCACTAAGTTGTTTAATTTGCAATCCTAAAAAGAAGGTTAGTTCACCCATTAAACTCATTTCAAACTCATGACTCATACACTTAGCAAATGATTCACATAGTGATTCATTTATGGAACCAAAGATAATATCATTAATATAAATTTGAATAATAAGAAAATTATTTTCAAAATATTTAATAAATAATGTAGTATTGACTTTGCTTTTAGTAAAATTATTTAAAATTAAAAATGAGCTAAGTCTCTTGTACCAATCCCTTGGGGCTTGTTTTAATCCATAGAGAGCCTTTACCAATTTAAACACATGATAAGGAAAAAGAGAGTTTTCAAAACCAAGTGGTTATTCAACAAACACTTCTTCGGAAATAAAATCATTTAAGAAAGCACTTTTGACATCCATTGGAAACAACTTAAAATTATTACAACTAGCATAGGCAAGGAGCATCCTAATGGCTTCTATCTTGCCATTATAAACCCTTAGCCACTTGACTAGCATAGGCAAGGTATCTTCATAATCGATACCTTCTTCTTGGTTGAAACCCTTAGCCACTAATCTAGTCTTGTTTCTAACCATGATACTGAATTCATCTTACTTGTTTCTGAATATCAATTTAGTACCTATAACTAAATGGTCACTTGGTCTAGGAACAAGCTTCCAGACCTCATTTCTCTCAAATTGGTTCAATTCCTCTTGCATTGCGATAACTCAAGAATCATTTTTTAAGACTTCATCAATGCACTTAGGTTCAATTTGAGAAAGAAAAGCAGTGTTGGCACAAAAAAATCTTAAAAGAAGAACGAGTTTGAACTCCTTTTGATGTGTCTCCTATAATTAGCTCCTTTGGATGAGTATCTACATGCTTCCATTCCTTAGGTAAGGAAATTTGGAAAGAAGATGCATCCAAGTTGCTATTTGGAGGAGAGGTTTCAATCAAATTTAAACTATTGAAATCAAGATCATCATTAAATTCATTTTTCGTAAATTTAGAAACTTTATTAAAACCAACATGAATAGATTCTTCTATAACCAAGGTTTTTTATTAAAAATATGAAAAACTTTAGAAATAGAAGAGTAACTAAGAAAGATTCCTTCATCAGATTTTGCATCAAACTTTCCTAAGGCATCCTTTTTATTCAAAATAAAGCATTTGCAACCGAAAACTTTAAAATAAGAAATATTTGATTTTTTGTTATTCCACAATTCATAATGAGTTTTGGAGAGAGATTATCTTATTAGAACTCTATTCATGACACAACTTCGGCCCAAAAGTATTTTGGTAAACTATGTTCATTCAACATGGTTCTTGCCATTTCTTTTAAATTCCTATATTTTTTTCTACTACTTCATTTTGTTGAGGATTTCATGGAGTAAAAAAATTATGGTTATATCCATTAGATTCACAAAAATTTTGGAAGTCACGATTTTATAATTCACCATCATGATCACTCCGAATTGATGAAATCATAAAACCCTTTTTGTTTTTGAGCAAGTTAACAAAATTTAGAAGAGCATTTAAAGCAATCACTTTTGTGAGCCAAGAAATAGGTCTAAGTGTATCTACTATAGTCAACTACAATTACAACGATATATTTGCTACCTCCTTGGCTTGTTATGTCAATTGATCCAAATAATTCTATATGGATCAATTGCAATGGTCTAGAGATGCTTATTTGATTCTTGGGTTTGAAACTACTTTTATTTATTTTCTCAGTTGACAAGCATCATACACTTTGTCTTTAATGAACTTAACATTGGGAATGCCTCTTACAAGTTCTTTAGATATGATTTGAGAGATTAGTTTCATACTAGCATGACCTAATCTCCTATGCCAAAGCCAAGCATCATAATTCAAAGCCGAAAAACACATTTCTTTGCTAAGATCATTAATGTTTATGGTATAGACATTATTTTATTTTAGTGCAATCATAGATGTGTTATTGTGCGGTTTTTCAAAAATGCAAGCATTAGATTCAAATTTTACGATATATCCTTTATCACATAATTGATTAATACTCAAAAGATTATGCTTTAAGTCATCTACCAACAACACATCATCAATTAAAAAACTTGATTTGTTACCTATGGTTCCCTTACCAATGATTTTACCCTTATTGTTTTCGAAGGTGACATACCCTTCTTCTTCACTAGTGAGCTTAGAGAATTGTGATGGATCTCTGGTCATGTGTCTTGAGCATCCGCTATCAAGGTACCATCACTTGCTCCTAGCTTGTGCAGGTGAATGTATCTACAAAAGAGGATGATTTAAGTACCCATTTGAACTTGGGTACCTCAAAAATTGATCTCCTAATTTTGTCATTTTGCATTGAATTATTTATGGTTCCTTTAGGAACCTATATTAATTTATGTGGACTAACTTTCTTAAACGGACATTTGTAAACAACATGTCCGGGTTTGCAATAAAAGTTACATTTTAAGTGAGATGATGTATGTAGTGTAGGTCCTTTAAAAAAGGTGGTTAGATTTCAATGAGATCCACTCATAAATCCAATTTCACTTCTTTTTTCGGCATGACTCTTATTTGAAATAATCAAGTCCAAGCCATTGCTACAGACCTTAAATTTATTTAAGGTCTCTTTAAGTAGCAAGTTCTCTTTCTTAATTGCCTCTAAGTGTTTACACTTAGAGCATGGAAGTAAAGAGGGAGTATCAAGTTTAAGGCTATCAAGTTTATCGACTAAGAGTGCATGTTCTTTTTTCAATAAATTAAACTTTTTACTAATAACTCTATACTCATTAAATAATTCATGAAAGAAAATTGAAAGTTCATCAAAAATTAAATCTTCATTAATTAACTTACATACCTCTTCTCCGAAAGCCATCAAGGCGAAGTTGGCCACCTCTTTGTTGTTTGCTTCTTCATCTTCGGAGCCACTTGAGTCATCCCATTTTGCCTTTAGAGCCTTCTTCCTCTTTAGCTGCTTTTTCTTGACCTAGGGTCATTCACTTTTGAAGTGCCTTGGCTTCTTGCATTCATAGCATATTACTGGTTCCTTTTTGGATTCAAGTTTATTTTTAGAATCATTTTTAAATTTATTTCTTCTTATGAATTTTTTGAATTTTCGAGTTAAGAGTGCAAGTTCATCATCAAGTTCCTCATCACTTGAAGATTCTTTTAAGTGGTCTTCTTATGTTTTCAATACCATATTCTTCCTGTTCTTTGGAAGGGGGTTCTCAAGTTCATCATGAGCATGACATATCATTTCGTAGGTCATCAATGACTCAATGAGCTCTTCGAGAAGAAAATTTTTTTGGTCCTTGGCCTCTTGAATAGTCGTAACTTTTGAATCCTAACTCTTTGGAAGGGATCTTAAAATTTTAGTTATAAGTTCAAAATTAGAAAAACCTTTTCCAAGTACTTTGAGTCCATTGGCGACATCCATAAAATAGGTGTACATGTCTCCGATGAACTCACTTGGTTTCATCCGAAATAGTTCGTAAGAATACACCAAAAGGTTGATTTTGGACTCTTCACTCGGCTAGTGCCTTCATGAGTGATTTTAAGAGTATGCCAAATATTAAAAGCTGATTCATAAATCGAAATACGATTAAACTCATTTTTATCAAGTGTGCAAAACAAGGCATTCATAACCTTTGCATTAAAAGCAAAAATCTTCTTCTCTGATTCATTCCATTCATTCATCAGAAGAGAAGATTTTTAAAAGCCATTTTCAATAATATTTCAAAGTTCAAAATCCATGGAAATAAGAAAATTCTTTATACAAGTCTTCCATTAGGTGTAATCCGACCCATTAAACAAAGGCGGACGTGTAATTGAATGACCTTCTTGCATGCTGGAATATGTCATCTCTCTTGGGTTTTAAACTAAACCAAATGAGAGTGACCTTGCTCTTATACCAATTGTTAGGATTTAGAGTGGCACTAAGAGGGGGGGGGGGGGGAGGGGGTGAATTAGTGCAGCAGATAAAAATCATAAATTCAAAACGATTATAGAAAAGAGTTGTGCATTGAGAAGTTTCGATTCGACAAAAATGATTTCAGTTAAGTGATTCGAGTGAATACGATAGAAAGTAGAAAGGAGGAGATCGAGAGATTGCAACTAAGTAAGGATTGAGATGCAATAATTTAAAACTCACACATCAAAAGAAGTACGCAGTGATGTACAGTGGTTCGATCAAATGATCTACATCCACTTTCGAAACCTCCTCCGTTGAGGTTCCCAACTTCCACTATCAATTCTTCTTGAAGGGGAAGGACCAAGCACCCCTCTTATAAACTTTTACAAGTGGTTCACACTCTCTTACAAAACCTTTACAAAGGAGACTTGGGAGGTGAACACTCAAGCTATCGAATGCAATTTTGTTAGAGCTTTGACTCAATTTTTTTTCACTTCTTAATGTACTTAGCTAATTGAGAAGTAAGGGATATTTATAGACTTAATTAGCTTCAGAATTGGAGTAAAAAAGAGTTATATCCTAGATTTCTAGATACTAGTAGTACCACCACCTAGCACTGGCGGTACCATCGCCAGTTGACCCTACTCTATCAGTGTACTAGGTGGTACCACCACCCAATCTGATGGTACTACTGCTTGATAGGGTCTTCGGACTGTATGGAGGGGTGGTACCATTGCCTATCAAGCAGTACCATCATTGACAAATAATAATTATCAACGATACCACCGTTGACCTGGGGCAGTACCACCGCCCAGACCACCTAGGAACTAGTTCTTGGGGCGGTGCCACCACCCCAGTCTTGTAGTGTCATCGCCCCAGTCTGGCGGTGCCACTGCCAGACTTGGTTAATCACTACTGAATGGGCCTTGAATTAGCCCAATTTAGTCTAATTAACACCTAGTTAGCCCCTACAAGGGTTATTAATGATTGTCACCTAATCCTAACCCTAATTACATGCTAACTATAAAATTAAAATATATTTCTAAGAAAATTTTAATCAGGTGATATAGAGTCTTTTTCTGATAAGCTTTTGGTGAACTTCTGACAGATTTTCGACACACCCTTGGATATCTTTCGGTGGACTCCCAACAGGCTCCCAGACTTTATGGCGAGTTATGATGAATCTGCTGGCAAGCTTTGGAACTTTCTAGATAAGCTTCGCGAACCTCCGACGAACCTTTTGGCGAACTTCCGAAACCTTCGGCAAGTCCCCGATCCATTCTCGACCAGTTCTAGCAGTACTTCCAATGATCCTTCGGACTTCCAGTGGACCCTCGAACTCCCAACGTACTTGACTCCGGTAATTTGCTTTATGTCTTCATTGCTATCATAGTTAATTATGCACACTTATCTCAATAATATGGATTAGATCAAATAACTTATTAATTGATTTCATCATCAAAATTCGAGATTCAACACTAGCGGTGCTACCGCCAGTTCCTGTAGTGCCATCGCTAACACATTCACTTAAGTAATTTAGGGTTGCAACACTTCAATTATTTGATCAATTCATCTTCCTCATTTAACATCTATTTTATAATGAGTCTAATATTGAATGTTTGACTTAATTGTCATGCATTTGATTAAGCGAAACAACATCATTCATATCACTTTTATCCCTCATTGTTTATTAATTTGAATGAACTTATTTCTCTTAAAAAAGATAACTCATCAAATAGAAATTTAATCATAGAAGGATATGACATAATCATCAAAAGATATCTAGAACATTTTCCTTAGGAGAATCAAGGGAGAACGATAAATGAAAAAGTTGATAATTTGAATGTTATGAGAGGAGTTTGGTTAAGTGTTTTTAAGAATTACAAAGGCTTGAATCTCAACATAATGTAAGTGAAATCAAGATCATCATCAAAATTACTTTTCAAGATGTCTATCAAGGTCAACTAAGCTAATGTCCCTTAGTCTTAATACTAGTGTTTTAACATTGTTATTCAAGGTGGATTGTTAACAATTATTATATTTCAATCATTAGGCAATCAATGATCTTTCATTGTTTGAGCTAGTGAGCTTGATTATGATCATGCATCATTGAGGTATCGTTTCTTACTCTTAGCTTATGATGGTAAACATTTCTACAAAAAAAGTTGATTTTTTAGGTACCCATTTGACCTTGGGTGCCTCAAAAATCGATCTACTTAACTATTAGAACCCTTGCGGATTCAAAGCTTGCGGTTGATCTGATAGGACCCTAGCAGGGTTGGGTCCTACTCAACCATGTAGTAGCTAATAAAAACCCAGTGAAAGTATAATAAACCTCACCTAGCCGCCTCTATCCTATAAAGAAGAGAGGCTAGGGTTTACATTTGGGTCTTTGGGCTTCTTAGTTGCCGCCACCCTTGTTACTAGGCTAGCTCGCTAAGGTTGAGGGAAAATTGAGTAGCTCACTTAGGAAGCAGCCCCTAGGGCTAGGGTTTGGAGCTCTATATAAGTATATACCTCCATCTCTTGGGAATAAGAAGAATGATCTACAATGACAGCCACCAGGCTACTTGGAGGGTGGAACCCCTATAGTGTTCCAAGGGTTGATCCCCCTCAAAGATCAATCTACATAGAATTCCTTTGGAGTTCTATCATCTGGTATCAGAGTAGCGATCTTGTTATTTTTGCTGCCATCCCTGCCGCCGCCATCAACCAAGCAATTCCCACAATTGCTCTTGACATCGCCGTCTCCACTTTCATCCTCCGCCGTAGATCAAATCAATCTACTATTGCCGCTTCCAATTGCATCAGAGATATCGTATTCTCCTATCACTAATACCTTTTGCTGCTGCAATTTACCATTCAAAATACCAAAAAAAGGTCTTACTATCTATCCCTTGCTGCGAATTCCTTTTGTTACAAAAGTTATCATCTTTGCGAACGAAGGATTGCTACAGAAAATTTAAGCGACATATTGCTGCCTTTAAACCAATCTATTGCTATCCTTTTTGAACAAAATTTCTTGAGCACCTCATAGATTTCTTGGGATTGATCTATCATGGAATTCATCTCTGAAACATTACTATGTTGCTACAAGTTTTCATCGTAAACCGCTGAAATTTTTTGACAAGAATTCTGCTATCGCAACTTGCACCGAATTCTTTGTTGTTATGCTACCAAAATTTTCTTGATCCAAGTTGTCATCCTTGCTGTTATTTAAACTGAGATTCTACTATCAAATCCCCTCCTTAAATTTCTAGGTTCTTGCTAGAAATTTCATCGAGAAACCATTGTTTCTTCGATGACAATTCTACTCTTACGAGACAGATATTGGCAGCAACTTCTACTGAATTTTGTCAAATCTCTACTGCCATCTACCATAGATCTAAAATTCTCTTCCCTAACCTTCATCCACTACCATCTCAGCCCAAAACTCCATCAAATTGCAGCCCTAAACTACACCCAAAACAGCTACAAAACAAGCCTAAATCGCAGCCTACATCCACCAATCCACAAACCCTTTCAGCCACCACTTCCCTCAAACAATACATGCCTTTAACCTGACAACAAAAGAGAGATCTTAATATTACAGATCTAGAGGCATATACTATGGCATCTGAGGAGCCAATCAATGCTAAGTTCAAAGCCTTCGAGACGTGGATGGAGGAGAAGATTTGGACCCTCTTTGCCGAACTCAGTTTGGGTCGACCACTAAGCCCAAAGAAATCACATCAAGGAAAGAGTTCTAATCGAAGAGATGACTTCCATGAGAGGGGAAGCTCTATGACCAATCCCTACTACCCACACATGAGGATGGACTTCCCTAGATGGGAAGGAGCCCCGATTGGGTGGATCTCGCACGCGGAGCAATATTTTCGGTACCACAAAACCATTGACGCATCTATGGTGGAAATTATAGCTATAAATCTCGAAGGGGATGCCATACAGTGGTTTGATTGGTTTGAACACACTCATGAAGTCCTCTTATGGTGACAATTTAAAGGACTGCTGATCCGCTTTGGACCAACCGATTATGAGAACATCGACGGACAACTAGCGAAGATCCGACAAACCTCCACCATTCAGGAGTATCAAACCAGGTTTGAATGGTTATCTAATCAAACTCATGATTGGTCTAAAAAATAGCTATTGGGAATTTTTATTGAGGGCTTGAAGCCAGAAATCCAGGGAGAAGTTAAAGCGTGACAGCCTTACACGCTTATGGCAACCATCTCTTTTTCACGACTTCAAGAGGAGCGATTGAACCATGAAGCCTGGAGGACTAGGGTCACTCCCTGACTAGTAGTACCAAAGCCCTCAGCCCCCCTACTATCAGCCAAGTTCTTGCACCAAAAAAGTTGACAAGAGAAGAGCTTCGGGAGCGATCTACAAATGGGTTATGTTGGCATTGCGATGAGCCATGGAGCCACGAGCATCGCTGTAAAAAAGGAAAAATTCTTGTGATTGAACAAGTGAAAGAAGAGGTTAGTGAACAGCTAGAAGAGAGCCTTGAACATGAGGAAAAAGATGTGGAAGAAGAGCCACAATCGATTGACTTTATGGTACATGCGTTAGCAAGCTACTCAAATCCACAAATGATGAAAGTTGGAGGCCTTCTCAAACAACAACCGATCACCATTCTCATCGACACGGGCAACACAAATAACTTTCCAAAGAGTAAGGTCACTACTCGGATGGCACTCCATATCGAAGGCTACAGCAAGTTCGATGTAAAGGTCGCCGACGGTCGAATCCTAAAGTGCGACCAAAGATGCCCGTAGGTGAAACTATTATTGCAAGACTAAGAAATTATCGCCGACTTCTTCCTCCTACCAATTGATGATTATGAGGCTATGCTAGGTATAGAATGGCTAACAATGCTAGGTGACATCTCCTGGAACTTTTCCAAATTAATTATGAAATTCTACTGCAAGGGCAAACAGGTCACCCTACACGGGAAGCGCGGAAGCAACGTAAACACCGTTTCGACCCAACAAATGGAGAAAGTTTTACATAAGATAAATGGTCACTTTTTGATGCATCTCTAGCAGCAACCAAAGGGGAAGAAAATAGAAATTGAATATTAAAATCTCACCCAATTGCTTGCTGAATTTGATGATGTTTTTACCGAACTGCGCGGTCTTCCTCCTTCTCGGCAACATGACCACCGAATTCTAATTCTCCTGGGCAAACCACCAGCGAACACTTAGCCATACCACTATCCTCACCTCCAGAAGGATGAGATTGTAAAGGAGATGCTTGAAATAGGGGTGATTCGGCCAAGCTGTAGCCCCAATTCCTCACTGGTACTACTTGTACGTAAGAAGGACAGAACTTGGTGGATGTGCATCAACTACTGAGCTCTAAATGGCATCACCGTCAAGGATAAGTACCCAATATCAGTGGTGGATGAACTTCTTAATGAGTTAAGAGGAGCTTGAGTCTTCACGAAGTTGGACCTCCAATCCAGTTACCACCAAATTCGGGTATGTGAAGACGACATCCCAAAAATAGCTTTCTGCACTCATAACGGCCACTATGAATTCTTGGTAATGCCTTTTGGACTCACTAATACTCCTTCAACTTTCCAAAGTCTCATGAACGATATTTTTCAGAGCTTTCTTCATAAATTCGTGCTAGTATTTTTCAATGATATTCTCATTTACAGCCCTTCTCTTGAGACTTACTTTCAGTATTTGCGATCTGTTCTGACGTTCCTTTGGGAGAATACTCTTTTTGTTAAACTATCAAAGTGCAGCTTCCTCTAGGAAAATATAGAGTACCTTGGGCACATAATATCAGAAGGAGTGGCAGTAGACCCAACAAAAATTGAGGCAATGCGAAGCTGGCCGAAGCCTATAAATGTGAAATTGCTACGTGGGTTCCTTGGACTAACGGGCAACTATCGAAGATTTGTGAAGAACTATGGGAAGATCAGTGCACCCCTCACTTCTATATTGAAAAAAGATGCCTTCTAATGGTCGGACGAAGCTTCTATTGCCTTCAATAAACTTAAGACAGCCATGATGACGACGCCGGTGCTAGCATTACCAAATTTCAACCGACTCTTCATCATTGAGGCCGACGCATCTGGAGTAAGAATTGGGGTTGTTCTCATGTAAGAGGGTCGACCGCTCGCATACACTAGCAAGGCATTGTCTCCCTCCCATAAAAAATATCTATCTTTGATAAAGAGATGCTTGTCATTGTGCATGTAGTAATAAAGTGGAGACCCTACCTAATTGGCCGATGATTTCAGATTAAAACTGACCATATAAGCCTCAGGTACTTTTTGGAGCAGAAGATATCCTCCTTGGAGTAGCAAAAATAGGTAACCAAACTTCTAGGATTTGATTATGAAATTATTTACAAAAGGAGAAAAGAAAATATTGTTGCAGATGCGCTCTCACGACTGCCAAAGCAAGCTAAATTTTCAGCCATCTCTCTTCCTACCACTAGCTTCCTTGAGGACATTAGGGAGGAATGGAAGAAGGACCCAGATACCAGCAACATCATTAAAAAATTAGAGGAGGATCCAGGCACAATAGCTCACTATACCTAGGATTCGAGGGATCTACGCTATAAAGGTCGTATTGTGCTTACACCCGACTCCCCTTGCATCAAAGTCATTCTGCATGAAATGCACTCCACATCTTTAGCAGGATACTTTGGGTTTTTGAGAACTTACAAAAGAGTGAAGCAAAATTTTTATTGGAGAGGGATGAAAAAATTTATTTCTAAATACGTGGCATAATGTGATGTATATCAACAGCAAAAGGGACAGTGGCGAGTCCAGGGAAACTACAACCGCTACCCATACCAGACTTAGTATGGACTGACATCTCTATAGATTTCATTGAAGGGCTGTCACCTTCCAAAGGTAAAAGCACAATCCTCGTGGTGGTTGATCGACTTACGAAATATGCTCATTTTTGTGCTATACAAAATCCCTACACTACTGTTAGTATTGCTCAGATTTTCATAGAAAATATTATTAAATTATATGGGATACCAAGGTCCATTATAAGAGATCATGACAGGGTCTTCACTAGTAAATTTTGGACCAAGTTATTCCAATTGTAGGGCACTAAACTCAAGATGAGCACAACATATCATCCATAAACTGACGACCAAATAGAGGTGGTGAACAGGTGTTTAGAGATGTACCTTCAGTGTTTCACTAGTGACCGACCGAAAGAGTGGATGAAATGGCTCTCCTAGGCTGAATGGTGGTATAATACTATATATCATTCATCTACAAAGTGTACCCTATATGAAGCATTATATGGTCGGTCGGCCCTTATGATTCCAAAGTATATAATTGGCTCAGCCAAGGTAGATCAAGTTGACTAAGATCTAATTGATAGGGACGAACTCCTACAATTGCTAAACGATAATCTCTCTACCACTCAAGCCAGAATGAAACAGCAAGCTGACACACGACGAAGTGAAAGAGAATTTTCAATAGGAGATTGGGTTTATCTTCGCCTACAACCATACAAGCAGCTCTCCATCAATACACGAGCCTCCATGAAGCTATATCTATGTTTTTATGGGCCCTATCAGATCATAGAGAATATTGGAGCTGTAGTGTACAGACTTAAATTACCTGAAGATGCCAAAATTTACCTTGTCTTCCACGTGTCATGCTTGAAGCCCAAGTTGGGAGAACGCGAGTCACCCTAGATCCAACCACCCAACATCACTCATGATGGAAATATTTAAGCCCAACCACAAGCCATCCTCGATCGCAGAATCGTGATGCATTGTCGACGTCCCTCTACTGAAGTACTAGTACATTGGACTAATTTACCACTCGAAGATGCCACATGGGAATCATATGAGAAGCTGAAGACTCGGTTCCCTGAGTTCATGGAACCCTAACCTTGAGGACAAGGCTGATTTGAAGAGGGCGGACTTGATAGGACCCTAGCAGGGTCAGGTCATACTCAACCATGTAGTAGCTAATAAAAACCCTGTGAGAGTGTAATAAACCCCACCTAGCCGCCTCTGTCCTATAAAGAAGAGAGGCTAGGGTTTACATTTGGGTCTTCAGGCTTCTTAGCCACCTCCCCCTTGTTACTAGGCCGGCCCGCTAAGGTTGAGGGCAAATTGAGTAGTTCACTTAGGAAGTAGCCCCTAGGGCTAGGGTTTGAAGCTCTATATAAGCATGTAGCCTCCATCTCTTAGGAATAAGAAGAATCATCTACAATTGTAGCCACCAGGCTACTTGGAGGGTGGAACCCCTATAGTGTTCCAAGGGTTGATCCCCTTTAAAGATCAATCTACATAGAATTCCTTTGGGGTTCTATCATGATCTCTTTAGGGGATCGACATCCTTGGAATACTATAAGAGTTCCTTCCTCCAAGTTGCCATACTCAAAGGCTACTAAAATGATGATATATTTATAGGACTTCTAAACTCCAACTCTTAATAGGACTCCTACTCAAGACCCCTACTTCTAATAGGACTCCTTCTATAATAGGACTCATACTTCTAATAGGACTCCTCTAATAGGACTTGACTCCTTATCTAATAGGACTCTTACTTCTAATATGACTCCTTCTCTAAGAAGTAACCTCCAAACTAATCCTAACCTGCCAACCTCTTCACCTCTTTAATAAGGGTTAGCTAGATAGGATTTACATGAATGCCCTTAGAATTTACATGTTTGCCCCCTTTAATGAAATTGAATTAAGACTCTCCTAGCTAGAGTCCTAACAGAATTAGGACTCTCTTAGCTAGAGTCCTAATTGATCCGCCCTCTTCAAATCAGCCTAGTCCTCAAGGCTGACGCTCCATGAATTCTGAAAATTTGATCTTCAAGTCATCATAGTTCCCCCAAGTGGCATCTTCTGCTGGTATGTTCATCCATTGTATTAGCACTTCAGTAGTGGGTCATCGTCGTCGAGTTACAATCCATCGATCAATAATGGCACTCGGTTGGGTCTAGAGCTCTCCTTGGGTAGTCATATTTGGTAGATGACTTTGGGCTGTCTTGTTTTGTCCCAACTTGAGCTTCAAACATGACACATGGAAGACTGGATAGATTCGAGAGTTGGTGGGTAAGTCCAATCTATCTACTACTATTCCGATGCACTCCAAAATCTAGTAGGGTCCATAGAACCAAGGTGAAAGCTTCATAGATGCTCTGGTCTAGATTGATGTTTGCTTGTATGGATAGAGCCGTAGGAAGAACCAAACTCCTACTGAAAATTCTCTTTTGCCTTTATGTTGATCATATTGTTGTTTCATCCTTGCTTGAGCTGCAATGAGATTATCTTTTAGCAACTTCAGCATTTTGTCTTTGTCCTGTAGTTCCTTGTCTACTTGTTCTACTTTAGAGGTGCCCAACACATATTTTGGGATTACAGGGGGAGGTCAGCTATACATAACCTTATAGGGAGTACATTTTGTGGATGAATGATAAGTTGTATTATACCATCACTCGACCCAAGGAAGTCACTTTGTCTACTCTTTTTGGTCGGTCACTAGTGAAGCATCTAAGGTATGCCTCCAAGCACATGTTCACCACTTCAGTCTGGCCGTCGATTTGTGGGTGATATGTCATACTCATTTTCAATTTAGTGCCTTACATCTGGAATAATTCTGTCCAAAATTTGCTTGTGAAGACCCTATCATGATCACTTACAATAGATCTCAACATCCCATGCAATTTTATAATATTCTCCATAAAGATTTGAACAATACTAGAAGCAGTGTAAGGATTAAGAACAACGCAAAAGTGAGCATACTTTGTAAGGTGATCAACCATGATAAAAATTATACCTTTTCCTTGTGATGAGGGAAGCCCTTCGATGAAGTCCATTGATATATCAATCCATATTGAGTCCGAGATGGGTAGAGGTTGTAGCTTTCCGAGAATTGCCACTGTCTCGCCTTTATGTTATTGACATATGTCACATTGTGCTACAAATTCAGCAATAATATTTTTCATCCCTACCTAATAAAAATTTTGCTTAATTCTCTTATAGGTTCTAAGGAACCCAGAGTGCCTAGCTATAGGTGTGGAACGCATCTCTTGAAGGATGGTCTTTTTGCAAGTAGAATTTGGCACAAGCACAATGCGTCTCTTATAGCGCAAGTCTTTTGAGTCCGAATTGTAATGAGCCACGAAGCTTGGTACTTCCTCTAATTTTTTTATGATCTTACTGGTCTCTAGATCATTTTTCCATTCCCTCTAATATGCTCAAGGAAGTCGCTGATCGGAAGTGAAACGACCGAAAATTCAGCTTGCTCGAGTAGCCACGAAAGCACATCTATGATAACATTCTCTTTCCTCTTTTTATAAGTTATTTCATAATCATATCCAAAAAGCTTTGTTACCCATTTTTACTACTTGGGGGGAAGATATCTTCTGCTTCAAGAAATATTTTAGGCTTTTATGGTCAATCTTGATTTGAAAATATCGCTCGATCAAGTACAATCTCTATTTGGCCAATGGATGCATAATCGCGAGCATCTCCTTGTCATAAATAGTCATCTTGAGATGAGAAGGAGATAATGCCTTACTAGTATAAGTGAGGGGGCAGCCATCTTGCATTAGTATAGCACCAATTTCGACACCGGAGGCATCTGCTTCAAAAATAAAAGTCTTGCTAAAGTCGTGTAATGCTAATATAAGCGTTGTCGTCATTGCGGTTTTAAGTTCGTCGAAGGTGGTGGTGGCTTTGTCTAACCATTGGAAAGTATCTTTTTTCAGCAAGGAAGTAAGAGGTGCACTGATCTTTCCATAGTTTCTCATGAACTTGTGGTAGTAGCCTGTTAAACCGAGAAAGCCACGTAGCGATTTTATGTTTCTTGGGGTTAGCCAGTTCTGTATTGCTTCAATTTTAGAGGGGTCCACTGCTACACCTTCCTATAATATGATATGCCCAAGATATTCCACCTTTTGTTAAAGAAAGCTGCACTTTGATTTTTTGATAAAAAGAACATGTTCTCATAAAATCGTCAAAATAAGTCGTAAGTGCTAAAAATGACTTTCAAGAGAAGGGTTGTAAATAAGGATATCATCGAAGATAACCCTGGAAAATATCATTCATAAGGCTCTAGAAGATGGAGGGAGTATTGGTGAGACCAAAGGGCATTACCAAAAATTCATAGTGGCTATTGTGCATTCGAAAGGCGGTTTTGGGTATGTCATCTTCGCACACTCGTATTTGATGATACTCAGATCGAAGGTCCAGCTTTGTGAAGACTTATGCTTTCTTTAATTCATCAAACAATTCATCAACTATTGGAATAGAGTACTTGTGCTTAACGGTTATACTATTGAGAGCTCGGTAATCAACGCACATTCATCATGTTCCATCCTTCTTTCGTACAAGGAACACTGGTGAAGAGTAGGGGCTGCAACTTGGCTGAATAACTCATGTTTTGAGCATCTCTTTTATAATCCTTTCTATTTTATCCTTCTAGAGATGTGAATATTGATATGGCTGAGTATTTATTAGAGGTTTACTTGGAAGAATCGGTATACAATGATCATGTCGGCGTGTAGGAGGTAGGCTACGCGGTTCGTCAAATATATCTGAAAATTCAGTAAGTAAGGGAAGTATGTTTGGATCTTTAAATTCGGTTGGCTCTCGCTTAGATTGCTACTCAAGTTGTACCAAAAAGCCACTACATGCTTTGTGCAAAACTTTCTCCATTCGTTATTTGCAAATCATTATTATGTCACCCCCACATTTCTTGCACATTATCACTTGTTTCCCCTTACTGTAATATTTCATAATTAGTTTCAAAAAATTTCAGAAAACATTAACTAATGTCATCAGCCATTCAATGTCGAGCATGGCCTCATAATCATAAAGAGGGAGGAGGAAGAAATATGCAATTATCTATTGGTCCTGTAGCAATAGTTTCACCTGTGGGTACCTACGATCACACTTCAAAATTCATCCGTCGATGACCTTAACATCAAACCTACTGCAATTCTTGATAAGTAAGGCCATCCAGATAGCAACCTTGCTATTCATAAAATTATTAGTGCTCTCGGTGTCAATAAGAATGGTGATCGATTGTTGCTTCAGAATTCCTCCCACTTTCATCATTTGCGGGTTCACGTAACTGACAGGGGCATGCATCGTAATATCAAACGGCTATTGTTCTTCATCCATGATTTCTTTCTCATGCTCCTGGACCTCCTTCTCTATGTCTTCAAGAGGTTCAATCAGTAGGAGGCAACCCCTTTTGCGGCGATGATTGTGGTTCCACGGCTCATCACAATGACAACAAAGACCCTTTGCTGATCGGTCACGTAGTTCTTCCCTTATCAGTTTTTTTGATAGTGAAGGATAGCTAGGAGCAGAAGGAGGTTTATATGCCATGGGCCTGGGAGAGGTTCTCATCCTTTGAGCATCTTGGTTGAGCTATTCTTCTTGTATTCGAGCGAAAGAAATCACATCCGTCATGGTACGGGGCTGCCGTGCCTTAACCTTATATTTTATCTTTGGCTTGAGTCCTTCGATGAATGTTCCTAACAATTGATAGTTAATCCAATCATGAGCAAGGTAGGAAAGCTTCTCAAACCTAGTTTGGTACTCTTGAATCGTAGAGGTTTGTCAAATTTTTGCGAGTTGGTCGTCGATATTTTCATACTCCGTAGGTCCGAAACGGTTCAGCAGTGCATTCTTAAATTGATTCGATGTCAGAGCCCCATGATTGTATTACAGTCAATTGTATCATTGAATTGCATCTCCTTCAAGGTGGATGATAGCAATTTCCATCATAGCATCATCCGACGTTCGGTAGTAGTGAAAGTAACATTTGACGTGCAGAATCCACCCTGTTGGGTCTCCTTCTTCCCATCGTGGGAAGTCAAACCTCATGCGTGGCTAAAGCATGTCCAAGGGCTATCCTATTAGGTCTCGAATTTTGATGATGAAACTAATTAATTGTATTTTATTTTCTAACTACGTTTGGAGTGATGCAGGTTTACTCAATCAGGATTAAACAGTTGACGCAGAAGGAATTGACGTTGTGCTGGAGGAAATCACGTCAGAAGATTAGACATCGAGCTGAAGGTCCGATCAACAATTAGTAGAAGGCTTTGGACATCGGGCATCGGGACAACAAGAGTGGTGTTGTGCTAAGGATATCAGGGTTGTGGAGGTCAACCGTCGATTGGGCAATAAGCCGCAAGAGAGGATGATGCGCCGAAGAATCAGATGAAGCGCTGATAGGCCAATGACGTGCCGGGCAACAGAATGTCAATTCGCGTTGTAATAACTATCTAGATCGAAGTAGAGTTTTGGCTTGTGTGCAGGATTAACTATGATAATGATGAAGACATAAAGCAAAAAAAAGTACCGGAGTTAAGTACGATGGATCGTTGGGAGTTCGAGAGTTCGACGGAAATCCGAAGATTCATCAGAGTTCATCGAGAAAGATCGGAGCTTGCCGAAGAAGGTTGTTAGAGCTCGCCAAGATCATCGTGAAGTCTAGGAGCTTATCGGAAGTCTGCAGAATGATATCCGAGGGTTCATCGGAAGATCGCTGGAAGTTCATTGGAAGCTCGCCGGAGAAAGAAGTCTTGACTTACAGACTTTGTAATAGCATAGGAATGTCTTTAATTTTGTATTATCACATAATTAGGGTTAGGATTAGGTGTTAATCCTTTAACCCTGTTAGGGGTCAACTGGGCCCTGTATTGGACTGGTTTGGGCTAGGTTTAAGGCCCAACCAGGAGTGCTGGACACTGTTTGGCGGCGGCACCGCTAGACTAGGGCGGTGGCACCACCCAGGTCCAACTTCCCAAACAATCTAGGGTAGTGGTACCACTTAGTACATTGACCGTGTTAATATGTCAGGCAGTGGTACTGCTAGACTGAGCGGTGGTATCGCAGAGTGTCAAAGTCAGATTGGCGGTGGTACCACCAGTGACAGGTGATGGTACCACCAAAACCTGATAGACCTAGGATGGGATGTTTTTTGGCTACAATTTTGAATCAAATTGGAGCCTATAAAAACCCCTCCCATCCCTGGTTAGAACATACAAGCATATATACTTTGAAAGCAAGAAATCGCTGTAGAATTCTTTTTAGAAATCCCCTCCTCTAGACTTCACTTGTATTCAAGTTAAAAGAGAGAAGAGAGTGCTTGTAAGAGTTACCTCCTAAGCCCATCAAAATGAGAGTACTGTAAGGGAGTTGGTCCTCACCCGTTGGAAGGAGGATAGCTAGTGGAAAAGCCGGTGGCCTCAAGAGAAGAGGAATCGAGAGTGAACTTTGGTTGTACGACCGAACCACTATAAAATTCTAGTTTGCATTTCTATTATTGTTATTTACATTTCTCCATACCTTCTTCTTTTGTTGTTCCATTTTATCTTCACTAAATGTTCTCAAGTTTAAGTTAGAGCTTTTCTAAAACCATTTGCAATCGAAACGCTATTACTTTCGTACGAAGTTTCTGAACTTATTTTTAAAAATAAAAAATTTATCGTCTTCATCTGCTATAATAATTCACCCCCCCTCTTAGTGCAACTCTTGATCCCAACAATTGGTATTAGAGCCACGCTATTTCTCATTCAGATTTACACCTGTGAGAAATGGCTCTTCATAGCTTTCAAGAGGGCTTTTCGGTTGTTCGTCCACTATTCTTTAATGGATCAGGTTACACATATTAGAAAACTCAAATGAGAGTTTTCTTGATTACTTTAAATTTGGATTTATGGAGTGTTATTGAAAATGATTTTTAACTTCCCTCTAAACCGACAAATGAATGGTATGATTTGGAGAAGAAATATTTTTCTTTAAATATAAAGGCTATGAATGCCTTATTTTGTGCTCTAGATAAAACTGAATTTAATTGGATTTTAACATGCGAAATGGCTTTTGATATTTAGCACAAACTTGAAGTTACACACGAAGGAACGAGTAGAGTCAAAGACTCGAAAGTTAATATTTTGATGCATGATTTTGAGGTTTTTCAAATGCAACCAAGCAAGACTATAGGCAATATATACACCCGTTTCACGGATGTTGTCAATAGTCTAAGAGCACTTGGTAAATATTTTTTGAATTTTGAACTTGTTAATAAGATTTTACGTTCGCTTTCAAAAAATTGGGATTCTAAAGTAATCGCTATACGAAAAGCTAAAAATTTAAATGATTTACCTATTGAGGAACTAATTGGGTCTTTGATGACCTATGAAATGTCACTCTTGGAACATGTTGGATATGATGAATATTTAAACCACCTTCCAAAGAATAGGAAGGATTTGAAATTTTAGACAAATGAATACCACTTGAGTGTTGACTCAAGTGATGAGGACAATGATGAACCTGAACTTCGAATACCAAAATTTAATAAGTTCATTAAATAAAAATTTAAAATAAAAAATGAACTTGAATGAAGAAAGAGGCCAAAGAAGAAGAAGAAGGCTCACCAAGAAGAATCAAGTAAAGAAGAGACATATTGCGCTTTGACGGTTTTCGACAATGAGGTAAGAAACTCATCCAAGTTGCTTTTACCTTATTTTGAAATTACATGACCTTTTCATGAATGCTTAACTTAGTTAGTTGGAAATAGATAATTGTTTTTCAGAAAATTATATTATGCTTTTCCTTTTAGTATCTTTGAAAAGTAAAGGGGGTGGTATTGCCCAGAAATAAAGCTACAGCGGTGGTACCACTCTAGGTTGGCGGTAACACCATCAGAACCTTTATTTTCGAGGTTCTGCAAGCGGTTGCACCACCCAATGCAGGCGATAGCATTGCCCGTACCCAAAAGACCTGAAAATTTGAATTTTGGCTTCATTTTTGGAGCCATTTGGAGCCTATAAATACCCCACTCATCCCTGCAAGGATCACACAAGAAAAAGTAAGCTAAAACTCTATTGAATCAAGTTGTAATCTTGAAAAAGTCTTGAGTGTTCTCTCCCTCCTCTTGAAAAGTTTAGAAGTTTGTCTAAGGGAGGTGTGAAACTTGTAGAGGTTATCTCCTAAACCTTTAAAAAGAAGAAAGAGTTGTAAAAGGGTGGTTGATCTTCACCCATTGAAAGAAGATCATTAGTGAAAGCTGATGACCTCAACGAAGGAGGAATCGGGAGTGGACGTAGGTCGGAGGACCGAACTACTATAAAATTGGTTTGCGTTTCTTTTCTTGCAATTTACATTTCTGCAAATCCTTTACCTTATTGCAATCACTTGAATCCTTCTCTTTTACTTATGAATCTCTTTAAGTTAAAATGCAATCGAAGTTGGTTTTCATCGAAACGTGATTCTTCTCGAACGAAGTTTTCCGAAATCACACAAATCAATGTTTTTAACCATTGCACTAATTCACCCTCCCCCCCCCCCTCTTAGTGTCGCTCTAGATCCTAACAATTAGTTTCAGAGCTTGGTCACTCTCATTTGGTTTAAAACCTAAGAGAGATGGCCTATACCGGCATGCAAGAGGGTCATTCTATTACACGTCCGCCTATATTTAATGGGTCAGATTACACTTATTGGAAGACTCGCATGAAGATTTTTTTGATTTCCATGGATTTCAAACTTTAGAATATCATTGAAAATAGATTTTAAAAATCTTCTCTTCTGATGAACGAATGGAATGAATTGGAGAAAAAGGTTTTCACTCTAAATGCAAAGGCTATGAATGCCTTATTTTGTGCACTTGATAAAAATGAGTTTAATTATGTTTTGATTTGTCAATCAACCTTTGATATTTGGTGTACTCTTGAAATCACTCATGAAGGCACTAGCTGAGTGAAAGAGTCCAAAATCAATCTCTTGGTGCATTCTTATGAATTGTTTCGAATGAAACCAAGTGAGTCCATCGGAGATATGTACACCTATTTCATCAATATCATCAATGGACTTAAAGCACTTGGTAAAGATTTTTCTAATTTCGAACTTGTAACTAAAATTTTAAGACCCCTTCCAAAGAGTTGGGATCCAAAAGTTACAGCTATTCAAAAGGTCAAGGACCTTAAAACTTTTCCTCTCGAAGAACTCATTGGGTTTTTGATGACCTACGAAATCACATGCCATGCTCATGATGAGCTAGAGAACCCCCTTCCAAAGAATAGGAATGATATGGTATTGAGAACACAAGAAGACCTCTTGAAGGATGTTTTAAGTGATGATGACCTTGATGATGAACTTGCACTCTTAACTCAAAAATTCAAAAAATTTATAAGAAGAAATAAATTTAAAAATGACACTAAAAATAAACTTAAACTAAAAAAAGATCAAGTCATATATTACGAATACAAGAAGCTGAGGCACTTCGAAAGTGAATGCCCCAGGCCAAGAAGAAGCTACCAAAGAGGAAGAAAGCTCTAAAGGTGACGTGGGATGACTTAAATGGCTCTGAAGATCAAGAAGCAAGCAACAAAGAAGAGGCTAACTTTGCATTGATGGCTTTAGGAGAAGAGGTAAGTGAGTTATTTAATGAACATTTATCTTTCGATGAACTTTCAATTACTTTCCATGAATTGTTTGATGAATGTAAAACTATTACTAAAAAGTTCAATTTATTAAAAAAGGAGCATGTTTTCTTATTAGATAAACTCGAAAGTCTTGAACATGATATTCCTTCTATACCCCATACTCTAAGTGTGAACACTTAGAAGCAATCAAAAATGAAAACTTGCTACTTAAAGAGACCCTAAACTTGGTAGCAAGGGCTTCGACATGATCCTTGCAAACAAGGGTCATGTCGGAAATAGAAGTAGAATTGGATTTGTGAGTGTATCTCACCAAAATCCTACCACCTTCATTAAAGGACCAATACTACATGTATCATCTCATTTGAAATGCAACTTTTGTTACAAATCTAGACATATTGCTTACAAATATCTGTACAAAAAACTTAGCCCACATAAGTTAATATGGGTTCCTAAAGGAACAATAAGGAACTCAATGAACAATGATAAGTTTACTAGATCAATTTTTGAGGCACCCAAGTTCAAATGGGTACCTAAAAATCATCCTCTTTTGTAGACACACTCACCCACACAAGCTAGGAGCAAGAGATGGTACCTTGATAGTGGATGCTCAAGGCACATGACCAGAGATCCATCTTAATTCTCTAAGCTCACTAACTAAGACGAAGGGTATGTCACATTCGGAGACAACAACAAGTAAAATCATTGGCAAGAGAACTAAGGGTAACAAATCAAGTTTCTCAATTGATAATATGTTATTAGTATATGGTTTAAAGCATAATCTTTTGAGCATTAGTCAATTATGTGATAAGGGATATATTGTGAAATTTGAATCTAATGCTTGCATCATTGAAAAACCACACAACAACACATCTATGATTGCACTAAAATAAAATAATGTCTACACCATAAATATTAATGATCTTAGTAATGAAATATATTTTTCGGTTTTGAACGATGATGCTTGGCTTTGGCATAGGAGATTCACTCATGCGAGTATGAAACTAATCACTCAAATCATATCTAAAGGACTTGTAAGAGGCATTCCCATTGTTAAGTTCATTAAAGATAAAGTATGTGATGCGTGTCAACTAGGAAAACAAATGAAAACTACCTTCATACCAAAGAATCAAATAAGCACCTCTAGACCATTACAATTGATCCATATGGATTTATTTAGACCAATTGACTTAATGAGTTTAGGAGGTAGCAAATATGCATTTATCATTGTAGATGATTATAGTAGATACACTTGGACCTATTTCTTAGCTCACAAAAGTGATTATTTTAAATATTTTTTTAAATTTTGTAAACTTACTCAAAACAAAAAGGGTTTTATCATTTCATCGATTAGGAGTGATCATGGTGAAGAATTTCAAAACCATGACTTCCAAAATTTTTGTGAATCTAATAGATATAACCACAACTTCTCTACTCTAAGAAATCCGCAACAAAATGGAGTAGTAAAAAGAAAGAATAGAAATTTATAAGAAATGGTAAGAACCATGTTAAATGAACATAACTTACCCAAATACTTTTGGGCCGAAGCCGTTAATATGGCTTGCTATATCATGAATAGGGTTTTAGTAAGACCATCTTTATCCAAAACCCCTTATAAATTATGGAATAACAAAAAACCAAATATTTCTTATTTTAAAGTTTTCGGTTACAAATGCTTTATCTTGAATAAAAAGGATGTCTTAGGAAAATTGAATGCTAAATCCGATGAAGGCATCTTTCATAGTTACTCTTCCGTTTCTAAAGTCTTTCGTATTTTCAATAAAAGAACCTTGGTTATAAAAGAGTCTATTCATATAGTTTTTAATGAAGTATTTGAATTTAAGAAAAATAATTTTTGATGATGATCTTGGTTTTCATGCTTTGAATTTGAATGAACTCTCTCCTCAAAATAGTAACTTAGATGCATCTTCTTCTCAAATTTTCTTACCTAAGGAATGAAAGTATGTAGATGCCCATCCAAAGGAGCTAATTATAGGAAACATATCAAAAGAGGTTCAAACTTGTTCCTCTTTTAAGAATTTTTGTGCCAATGTTTCTTTCCTTTCTTAAGTTGAACATAAGTGCATTGACGAAGCCTTGAAAGATGATTCTTGGGTTATCACAATGCAAGAGAAATTGAACCAATTTGAGAGGAATAAGGTGTGAAAGCTTATACCTAAACATAGTGACCATTTAGTTATTAGTATTAAATGGGTCTTTAGAAATAAGTAAGATGAATTTGGTATCGTGGTTCGAAACAAGGCTAGATTTGTGGTCAAATGTTTTAACCAAGAAGAAGGTATCGCCTATGAGGAAACCTTAACTCCTGTGGTAAGATTAGAAGTCATTAGGATGCTCCTTGTCTATGCTAGTAGTAATAATTTTAAATTATTTCAAATGGATGTCAAAAGTGCTTTCTTAATTGGTTTTATTTCCGAAGAAGTGTTTATTGAACAACCACCTGGTTTTGAAAACTCTTTTTCCTAATCATGTGTTTAAATTGACTAAGACTCTATGAGTTAAACAAGCTCCAAGGGCTTGGTATGAGAGGCTTAGTTCTTTTCTTATTTCACATAATTTCACTATAGGCAAGGTCGGTACTACATTATTTATTAAATATTTTAAAAATAATTTTCTTATTGTTCAAATTTATGTTGATGATATTATCTTTGGTTCTACAAATGAATCGTTATGTGAATCATTTTCTAAGTGTATGAGCCAAGAGTTTGAAATGTGTCTAATGGGTGAACTAATCTTCTTTTTAGGATTACAAATTAAATAATTTAGTGATGGTATATTTCTTAGTCAAACCAAATATGCTTTAGAATTTTTAAAATGGTTTAATATGGATGGTTCAAAAGCCATCAACACTCATATGAGTACTTCTACTAAGTTAGACATGGATGAAAGTGGAGAAAGTTTTGATCAAAAAACATATAGGGGAATGATAGGTAGTTTACTTTACCTCATCGTAACTAGATTGGATATCATGTTTAGTGTAGGACTTTGTGCTAGATTTCAAGCTAATCTTAAGTTGTCTTATCTTAAAGCCGTTAAAAGAATCCTTAGATATCTTAAAGGAACTCATAATCTTGGATTATGATATCCAAAATCCTATAACTATGACTTAATAGCTTATGCGGATGCCGATTTTGGCAGATGTAGAATAGATAGAAAAAGCACATCCAGAACATATCAAGTTTTAGGACATGCACTTGTTTCTTGGTCTTCCAAGAAACAAAACTCGATTGCATTATCTACGGCTGAAGCCGAATACATAGGTGCAAGTGCATGTTGTGCACAAGTTATTTGGATGAAAAATACATTAGAAGATTATGAAATTTATTTAAAGAACATTCGCATAAAATGTGATAACACTAGTCCTATTTATCTAACCAAAAATCCTATTCAACACTCTAGAACTAAGCATATTGACATTAGACATCACTTTATACGAGATCATATCAATGATAATGATGTCATTCTAGAATATATTGATACAAAATACCAATTAGTGGATATCTTCACAAAACCCCTAAATAAAGAATAATTTGACTTCATTAGAAGAGAATTAGGCATGCTAAATTGTCCTAATGCATGAAGATGTTGTATGTTCCTTTTTCAAAATATTTCAACCTCGGTTTACATAATCTCAACTTGATATTATTTTCAAAATTTGGATGACATCTTTTCGATATCATATTTTGAATGAAGCTCTCATTTTTATCCTTCGAACATAATATTTTGATTCTCCTCCTTCTTCGATTGATGAAGATCATGCCTTTTGATGAAGTATTAAAATTGGCTTTATACTCCTTCTACCTCTATTGGAATGATTAAATGAATTTCATGATTTTCGTATCATTTGAAGCTTAATGTCATGAAATTTTTGCATAATGATTAAGCTCTCAAGAGTTTATTATACTCTTTTCGGACTTTATTCTGAACTCTTGATCTTTTATGATATGATTGTTTTTTGTTCTTTTCCTCCACCTCATGAGAATGCTAAGTTGAATTTCTCTCTATGAAACTTTTGATGTTGATGCCCTGCACTTCATAAATGGCAAGTTGAACTTTTTCATGAACTTTATCTTGATCTTTCTCTCATGATTTCGTTTACATGAGCTCTTATTAGTATATTTGATGACTAAATGTTTGATGAATGGCTTCAATGATCTATATTTCCAATTTCCAATTTTATGTTTGAATTTTTAAAATTATATCTTGAACCTCTTTCATATGTGAATCCTTCATCATTTTTTGGATTTCATAGACATGAATAAAAATGATCAAATCATTTTTCGGATTTATCCATCTCGGAGGACATATTTTGCATTATGTTCAACTTGATTTCTAAGCAAATATTATCCTCATGTATCATATGTTTTTGATATATTTGATAAATGATATGCATCATGATACCTTATGAGGGCCATTTTTTTTAATTCACCTCCTTTTTGTTGATGACAAAGGGAGAGAAGTAAGTAATGATGAATGATTGAAAATCTTAATGTTTTGGTATTATGTATGTTATACCTAAAGTAATGTTGATTTGCTGTAGTTGTGCATATTGTACTTCAATGATTTGAAATTATGATGCACAATGTATGAAATCTTGATACAATATGTTATATATGATCAAAATTGTTTCACTTGAATTCAAAGGTTATTATTTCTTTTGAATTCAAGTTTATCTTATTTTGATATGACATATAGATAGGGGGAGTTGAGTTTAACTCCATCAATTGGTTGTCATCAGAAAAAAGGGAGAGATTGTTGAATCTCGGATTTTGATGATGAAATCAATTGATAAGTTTGTTATCTAATCTATGCTTTGAGATAAGTGACGCAGGACTAACCTTGATCAAAAGAGGCAAAACAATTAAAGCAAGAAGAATCAATTGATGGGCCAAATCAAAGTTCGGGCATCAGGTTGGAAGAATCGGACAATGCGCCGAGAATGGATGTTGCGGGAGTCAACATGCTGGTGGATCGGGCACTTCACCGAAGGTTTGGACAAGGCACCGGAAGTTCATCGGAAGATCACTGAGATGTTGCTGGAAGTTCACTGGGAGAACCAATGACATGCTGGATAACTTAGATTCGTAGCTTGTAGTTGTTTATGTCTTAATGGTTGAAGGTTAGGTCAAAATTGAGTTGGTTTTGGGTGAAATCATACCAACTCAATTAGGGGTCAATTAGGCCTAAATTGGGACTGAGTTGGGCTCATTGAGAGGCCCATTCAGTGGCCCAAATGTTGCCGTAGGCGGTGGCACCACCAAACTAGCGGTAGAACTGCCTATGACTTGGAAAAGTGAAAAAGTATACTTTTCCAAGCTGTAGGCGGTGGTACTACCCAGTCTGGGTGATGGTACCACCCAGCAATAAAGCTGCAGTGGTGGTACTACTCTAGGCTGGCAGTAGCACTGCTAAAACCTCTATTTTTGGCGGTTCTATCGCCTAATGCAGGAGGTAGTACCGCTCGCACCCGGAAGACCGAGAAATTTGAATTTTGACTTTGTTTTTGGAGCCATTTGGGGCCTATAAGTACCCCACTCATCCTTGCAAGGATCACACAAGAAAAAATAAGCTAAAACTTTGTTAAATCAAGTTGTAATCTTACAAAAGTCTTGAGTGTTCTCTCCCTCCTCTTGAAAAGTTTAGAAGTTTGTCTAAGGGAGGTGTGAGACTTGTAGAAGTTATCTCCTAAACCTTTGAAAAGGAGAAAGAGTTGTAAAAGGGTGGTTGATCTTCACCCATTGAAAGAAGATCATTAGTAAAAGCTAGTGACCTCAATGAAGGAGGAATCGGGAGTGGACGTAGATCGGAGGATCAAACTACTATAAAATCGGTTTGCATTTCTTTTCTTGTAATTTACATTTCTGCAAATCCTTTACCTTATTGCAATCACATGAATCCTTCTCTTTCACTTACGAATCTCTTTAAGTTCAAATGCAATCGAAGTTGGTTTTCATCAAAACGTGATTCTTCTCGGACGAAGTTTTCCGAAATCACACAAATCAATGTTTTTAACCGCTGTACTAATTCACCCCCCTCTTAGTGTCGCTCTAGATCCTAACAAATCCATGTCTTGATATCTCAATATTTGATACTTAGAATATTTTAAAATGTGATCTTGATGAGAATGTTTCAAATTGCTCTTTTTACCTCATGAATCTTGATCTTGATCTTGTTAAGAAGAATTTTAATGAACCATAAATCATATCTTTGGTATTCACGAATTTATTCTTATTGATATCTTTATTCTTTATATTAGTTGTCATGATTTGAAGATTGATGAAAATTTTTATTGATGCAAGTTGATAAATGATATGAAAAGAAGATGTAAAGAAAATTTTTGTATTTGAACCTCCCTTTCTTTTTGACTTTGACAAAGGGGGAGAAGGGTTTTGCTAGCTTGCATATTGCAAATGAATGCAAAATTCCTAGCATGCAAAAGTTGCATTATTTTTAAATTCATGAGCTTGCATGTTTAAAATATTATAAATTTTATAAAAATTATTAGCTCATTGCAAACTTAGTTGCAAAAGAGAAGAATTGAAAGGGAGCTAGCTTACTTATTTTTATTGCTAGCTTGCACACTTGAATGAAAAATTTGCTAGCTCGATCATTGTAATGAAGGAACTTGCTATATCAAACATCACAAATCTTGCCTACTGTGAGAAACTAAGTGCAAACTTGCATGTCTCAAGAAGCAAGTAATAATTGCCATGCTTAATCTTATAAACTTGCTATGATTGAATCTTGCTAGTGTGTTGTAAAATTTAGACATCCTTAAAACTAGCTAAGATGCAACTTCTCATTTTTGTTGATGACAAAAGGGGAGAAGTAGATTAATGATTTTATGCAATCAATGAAGTATTGAATATTTTATATATTTGCATGATGGTTTGATGTTTTTCATAACATGTGATGAATGTTACTTGGATTTGGAATAATCCAAGGTTTCTATCAATGGCATATTGATAGGGGGAGATTGGTTAAACTCCGAGGAGTTAAGGTTAACTCCGTCAGTCATCAATTAGTTGTCATCATCAAAAAGGGAGAGACTGTTAGGTCTCGAATTTTGATAGTGAAACTAATTGATTGTATTTTATTGTCTAACTGTATTTTGAGTGATGCATGTCTACTCGATCAGTATTAGACAATTGACGTAGGAGGAATTGATGTTGCACCAGAGGAAATCATGTCAGAAGATTGGACGTCGAGCTAGAGGTCCAGTCGACAATCGGTAGAAGGCTTCGGACATCGGGCATCGGGCCAAGAAGAGTGGTGTTGCCCCAAGGATATCGGGGTTGCAGAGGTCAATCGTCGATTGGGCAACAAGCCACAAGAGAGGATGATGCACCGAAGAATCGGTCGAAGCGTCGATAGGCCAATGACGTGCCGGGCAACAGAATGTTAATTCGCGTTATAATAACTATCTAGATCGAAGTAGAGTTTTGGCTTGTGTGTAGGATTAACTATGATAACGATGAAGATATAAAGCAAAACAAAGTGCTAAAGTCAAGTGCAATGGATCGTTGGGAGTTCGAGAGTTCGATGGAAGTCCAAAGATTTATCGGAGTTCGCCAAGAAAGATCGGAGCTAACCGAAGAAGCTCGTCAAAACTCGCCAAGATCATTGTAAAGTCCAGGAGCTTGCCGGGAGTCCGTAGAATTGTGTCCGAGGGTTCATCGGAAAACCGGCGGAAGTTCACCGGAAGCTCGTCGGAAAAAGAAGTCTTGACATGCGGACTTTGTAATAGCTTAGGAATGTCTTTAATTTTGTAGTTAGCATATAATTAGGGATAAGATTAGGTGTTAATCCTTTAACTACGTTAGGGGCCAATTGGGCCTTGTATTGGACTGGTTTGGGCCAGGTTTAAGGCCCAACCAGGAGTGCTGGACATTGTCTAGCGATGGCACCTTTAGATTAGGGTGGTGGCACCGCCCAGGTCCAGCTTCCCAAGCAGTCTGGGGTGATGGTACCACCTAGACTGGGCGGTGGTACCACTCTGGGGTAGAGTGCCCTAGCGGTGGCACCACTGGCTGGGCGGTGGTACTACCCAGTGTTAGAGTTAGACTAGCGGTGGTACCACCAGTGACAGGCGATGGTACCGCTAGAACCTGATAGACTTGGGATGAGATATTTTTTGGCTCCAAGTTTGAATCAAATTGGAGCCTATATAAACCCCTCCCATCTCTAGTTAGAACATACAAGCACATACACTTTGAAAACAAGAAATTGCCATAGAATTCTTTCTAAAAATCCCCTTCTCTAAACTTTACTTGTATTCAAGTTAAAAAAGAGGAGAGAGTGCTTGTAAGGGTTACCTCCTAAGCCCGTCAAAATAAGAGTGCTATAAGGGAGTTGGTCCTCGCCCGTTGGAAGGAGGACAACTAGTGGAAAAGCTAGTGGCCTCAAGAGAAGAGGAATCAGGAGTGGATATTGGTCGTATGATCAAACCACTATAAAAATTCTAGTTTGTATTTCTATTATTATTATTTACATTTCTGCAAACCATCTTCTCTTGTTGTTCTATGTTATTTTCTCTAAACGTTCTCAAGTTGAAGTTAAAGCTTTTCCAAAACTGTTTGCAATCGAAACGCTATTCCTTTTATATGATGTTTCTAAACTTATTTTTAAAAATCCGTAATTTATCATCTTTATCTACTACACTAATTCACCCCCCCCCTCTTAGTGCCGCTCTCGATTCCAACATGTCCTTCCTTCTCTGGAGGTCTCTCTGAACTCTCTTGCTGAAATTTGGTTGGACTTGGTGGTTGTCCAATTCTAAATTCTACAAACAAAGCGCGCAATTTGTCCTCCAAGCGCGGTTCAAGCTGTGATTCAATCTGAGATTCCAATGCTTCAAATTTAGCATCAATTGAATCTTGAGAAGCCATAGCATATGCCTCTAGATCAGAGATGTCTTTGCATTTTTTTTATTAATGGGTTAATGGCATGGGGTGATGGAAAGTTCAGACAATAGATTGGTGAAAGAAGGGTTCGGTTATAATTGTTTACTATTTTGGGCTATGGTTTTTAATGCTCTTAGGGTTATGAAAATAGGTTATGATGGTTGCATCTTAGGGCTAGAGGGATTCCCTAAAGACAACTTGGTTGGTGGCAGGGTGGCTAGGGTTTGGTAGGTTACGGAAAAGAAAAAGGACAAAGTGTAGCACTAGATTTTTCGCTAAAAAAATTCCAATAGTTAAGATGCAATTTTTTCCAACAATTCTTAATAGAGATTCAAGTAAAACTCAAAGGGAGTCAACTGGCAAGTGAGAGGTAATGCTATTAAAAATTTCATATAACAAAACGAAAGCAAGAGGTTTGGCAAAATTGAGGATCACAAAAAAGTATTGTAGTAGATTTTTACGTCTAAAGTATAGCAATTTCGACATAAAAGATCAATAGTTTATATTAAGAATTTTTTAATGAAACCAAAGGGGAATCTACTATTAGGAAGTATCAAAGCCATCATAAAAATTTTGTAAAAATTTAGATAGAAGAAACACAATAACAAGATTAAAACTTTGCTATGAAAAGTTTATGCAGCAATATAAGAATGATTTTTTTAGATTTTTTGAATAAGGATAACTAAATTACAATAGTAGTAAGTTAGGAAACTAGAACCTGGTGTAATTCATGGGGAGATCAAAGGATGATCCGTGATGGTGGAGATGATGGTGAAATTTGACGATGATCTTTTAAGCAATTGTGGAAATTGCTTTGGGCAACTTTGGAGGGCTGATGGGTGGCTGTGGAAGGGCAGCGAGATGCCAAGAATGCTACTTTGATACCAAGTGTTAGAACCCTTGCGGATTCTAAGCTTGGGGTTGATCTCTTTAGGGGATCGACCTCCTTGGAACTCTATAGGGGTTCCTTCTTCCAAGTTGCTGCTCAAAGGCTGCTAAAAGGATGATTTATTTATGATGAAAAGTGAGTGAATACATGGCTATTTATAGGGCTTCTAAACCCGAACTCCTAATAGGACTCCTACTCAAGACCCCTACTTCTAATCAACTCCTACTTCTAATAGGACTCCTTCTTTAATAGGACTCCTACTTCTAATAGGAGTCCTTCTCTAATAGGACTCCTTCTCTAAGAAGCATCATCCAAACTAATCCTAACCTAGCCAACCTCTTCACCTCTTTAATAGGGGTTGGCTAGATAGAATTTACATGAATGCCCTTAGGATGTACATGTTTGCCCCTTTTAATGAAACTGAATTAGGACTCTCCTAGCTAGATTCCTAACAAAATTAAGACTCTCCTAGCTAGAGTCCTAATATTAACTTATCATTTTGGATGGAATTCTTTACAGTTCCTTTAGGAACCTATATTAATTTATGTGGACTATATCTCTTAAATGGATATTTATGAGCAAAATGTCTGGATTTGCAATAAAAGTTGCATTTGGTGTGAGGTGATACATGCAAGGTAGGGCCTCAAACAAAGGTGGTTGGATTTTAGTGAGAGCTACTCACAAAATCGATTCCACTTCTTTTATGAATGTGACCCTTATTAGCAAGGATTATGTTCAAGGACTTGCTACCAATCTTGAACTTTTCTAAAGTTTCATTGAGTAGCAAGTTTTCCTTTTTGAGCACCTCTAAGTTTTCATACTTAGTGCATAGAGGTAATGAAGCATTATCATGCTTAAGTTATTCGAATTTGCTAGTTAAAAGAGAATGCTCCTTTTTTAATGAATTATGTTTTTCGATAATTAATCTACATTCATCGAATAAATCATGAAACACACTTAAAAGCTCATCGAAAGATAAATTTGCATCTAATGAACTATTTACCTCATCTCTGATAGCCATCAGCGCATAGTTGGCGATCTCCTTGTTGCTTTGTTCTTCGTCTTCGGAGCCGCTCGAATCATCCCACGTTGCTTTGAGCGCCTTCTTCTTCTTTGGTTGTTTCTTCTTTACTTGGAGACATTTGTTTTTGAAATGTCCTGGCTTCTTACATTTATAGCATATGAATTGTTCTTTCTTAAGTTCAATTTTATTTTTATTAATTAATTTAGATTTATTTATTTTTATGAATTTTTTAAACTTTCTTGTCAAGAATGCCAAGTGGTCTTCATGAGTTCTTAGTGCCATATCCTTTCTGTTCTTTGGAAGGTTATTCTTAAGCTCTTCATGAGTATTACAAGTCATCTCATAGGTCATTAAAGACCTGATAAGTTCTTCAAGTGGGAAATTGTTCAAGTCCTTGGCCTCTTGAATGGTCGGTACTTTAAGGTCCTAACTTTTTAGAAGCAATCTTAATATTTTATTCACAAGTTCAAAGTTAGAAAAACTTTTGCTAAGAGCTTTTAAACCATTGATGACATCCGTAAACCGGGTGTACATGTCTCCAATGGTCTCACTTGGTTTCATCCGAAGCAACTCATAACTATAAACTAAAAGATTTATTTTTGACTCCTTTCCTCTACTAGTACCTTCATATGTGATTTCAAGTGTGTGCTAAATATCAAAAGCTATTTTGTAAATTGAAGCATGATTAAATTCATTCTTATCTAAAGCGCAAAACAAGGCATTCATATCCTTGGTATTTAAAGAGAAAGTCTTCTTCTCCAACTCATTCCAATCATTCATTAGAAGAGAAGACTTTTGAAAGCCATTTTCAACAATGTTCCATAATTCAAAATCCATTGAAATAAAAAAAATTTGCATTCGAGTTTTCCAATAGGTGTAATCTGACCTATTGAATATGGGTAGAAGTGTGATTGAGTGACTCACTTGGTTGCTAGCAAATGTCATCTCTCTTGGGTTTAAAACCAAAATGAGAGTGACCTGGCTTTGAGATCAATTGTTAGGATTAAGAACAACACTAGGGGGGAGGGGGGATGAATTAGTATAGCGGATAAAACAAATGATTTAAACAATTACGGAAAACATCGTACGAGGAAATTATTTTGTTCGACGAAAATTGTTTCGAAAAGATGTTTGATTTGAATAAGTTTGTAAGTGAATAGAGAGGAGGTGATTGGATAGTTATAATGAAGTAAAGTAGAATGCAGTAAAAGTAAAATACGCACTAAGAAGAGAACACAAATTTTATAGTGGTTTAATCATCTGACCTACGTCCACTCCTGATACCTCCTCCAATGAGGTCACCGGCTTCCACTATTGATCTTTCTCGAAGGGAATGATCAATCACCCCTTTACAGAACTTTTACAAATGGCTCACTCTCCTTTTATAAACTTTTACACTTTGAAATGGTGAAGGTGAAATCTCAATTTTTGTAAGCTATTTCACTATAGTTTTAGTTCAGTTTTTATCACTTCTCTATGCTTAACTAGCTGAGAAGTAAGGGATTTTTATAGGCCTCAATTGGTTTTAAAAATGAAGCTAAAATATGTCCCATCCTAGATTTCAGGGTCCTAGTGGTACCACCACTAGTTCTGGCGGTACCATTACTAGTTGACTCTAACACTGGGTAGTACCATCGCCTAGTTTGACGATACCATCACCCAGTCTAGCAGTACTACTGCCAAACAGAGTGTCAGCTACTAGAACTAGGCGGTACCACCACCTAGGCTTATGGGAGATTGAGCCCTAAGCGGTGGTACCATTGCCCAGATAGGGTTCAGCAACTTATTTGGGTCTTGAATCCGGCCTAAACCTATCCATTTATATGCCCAGTTGGCTCTTAACAGGATTAGTGGGATTATCTCCCAAACCTAATCTTAATTATGTACTAACTATGATATTTAAGACATATTCTAAATAAAACAAGTCCAATAAGTCGAGTCTTTTTCGGTGAACTTCCAGCGGACTTCTGATGAACTCTCTATAATCTTCCAACGGACTCTTAACAAGCTCTTGGACTTCACGACGATCTTCTTGGTGAGTTCTGATGAGCTTCTTTGGCAAGCTCTAATCTTCTCGGTGAGCTCCAGCGAACTTCCGATGAACTTTCCAGTGAACTTTCGATGAACACTTTGGCAAGCTCCTAACAAATTCTCGGCCAATTTCGGCAGCACTCCCGATAAACCTTTGGACTTCTAACGAACTCTTGGACTCCCAATGAAAGATAAATTTGCATCTAATGAACTATTTACCTCATCTCCGGTAGCCATTAGCATGTAGTTGGTGATCTCCTTGTTACTTTGTTCTTTGTCTTCGGAGCTGCTCGAATCATCCCATGTTACTTTGAGCACCTTCTCATTATTGTCCTCATCACTTGAGCTTTCTCTCAAGTGATCTTCATGAGTTCTAAGTGTCAAATCCTTAATGTTCTTTAGAAGGTTATTCTTAAGTTCTTCATGCGCATTACAAGTCATTTCGTAAGTCATTAGAGATCCGATAAGTTCTTCGAGCGGAAAGTTGTTCGAGTCCTTGGCTTCTTGATTAGTCGTTACTTTAGGGTCCTAACTCTTTGGAAGGGATCTTAATATATTATTAATAAGTTTAAATTAGAAAAACTTTTACCAAGGACTTTTAGACCATTGATAACATCCATAAACTTGGTGTACATGTCTCCAATGGTCTCGCTTAGTTTTATGTAAAACAAATCATAATTATGAACTAAAAAAATGATTTTAGACTCCTTTACTCTAGTAGGGCCTTCGTGTGTGATTTCAAGTGTATGCCAAATGTCAAAAGTCATTTTCTAAATAGAAACTCGATTGAATTCATTCTTGTCTAAAGCACAAAATAAGACATTCATAGCCTTAGCGTTTAAAGAAAAAATTTTCTTCTCCAATTCATTTCAATCATTCATTAGAAGAGAAGGCTTTTGAAATCCATTTTCAATGATGTTCCATAGTTCAAAATCTATAGAAATAAAAAAATCCTCATTCTAGTTTTTCAATATGTGTAATCCGTCCCATTGAACATGGGAGGACATGTGATTGAATGACCCTCTTGATTGCTAGCAAATGTCATCTCTCTTGGGTTTTAAACTAAATCGAGAGTGACCTTGTTATATTACCAATTGTTTGGATCAAGTTCAGTATTAAGAATTGGGGGGTGAATTAGTGTAGTGATTAAAAATATCGATTTCAAAAAATCATTTCAGTGAAAGGCTTCGTTCAATGAAAAACTCATTTCAGCAAAAACATTTAATTTTGAATATGTTCGTAAGTGGGTAGAGAAGAAGAAGAGTAGTTGTAGTTAAGTAAAGAAGATAAGTAGTAAAAAAGAAAAGTGCATAGCAAGAAAAGAACACACCGATTTATAGTGGTTTGGTCATTTGACCTATGTCCACTCCTGATACCTCCTCCGTTGAGGTCATCGGCTTCCACTATTGATCTTTCTTTAATGGGCAAAGATCAATAATCCTTTTATAGATCTCTTTATAGGTTGCTCACTCTTCTTATATAAGTTTCTAAGTCCTAGAACTAGTGGAGGTGAACTCTCAAGATTATAAGTAGTAATTTCATTATAATCTCAATTCTTTTTGTTCACTTTCTATGTACAATAAGTAAAGAAGTGTGGGGTATTTATAGGCCTCAATTGGCTTAAAAAATGGAGCAAAAAAAGGTCTTATCCTAGATTTTTGGGTACTAGTGGTACTATCGGTTGTCCATTGTGGTAACACCGCTAGTGGCCTCTAACACTAGCAGTACCACCACCTATCCCTAGCAGTACCACCGCTTATCCCTCGTGGTACCACCACCCAGTCTAATGGTACTACTACCAAATAGAGTCTCAACTACTGGACTTGGGCGGTACAATCGCTTGGCAGTTAAATAACTACCAATGGTAACACCACCCAGTACCACCCAAACTCTTGGGAGACTGAGCCCTAGGTGGTTCCACTACCTAGTTCTATCAGTGCCACCACCAGACATGGTTTAGCATACTATTTGGGCCAACAGTCTGGCCCAATCCAGTTTAGATTCCAACCCGATTGGCCCCTAATTGAGTTAATGGGATTATCTCCCGAACCTAACTCTAATTACACCTAAACTATGATAATTAAGACACCTACTTAAGCAAGTAAGTCTAGTAGGTCAAAATTTCTTCCGATGAGCTTCCAACGATCTTTTGGCGGGCTTCTGATAGACTCTCGGTGATCTTCTAGTGGACTCCCAGTAACCTCTTAAACTCTTGATGATCTTCTCAATGAACTCTGATGAGTTCTTTGGCAATCTTCGATCTTCTCGATGAGCTCTAGTGAGCTTCTGATAAACTTCTCGATGAACTCGCAATGTACATTTTGGCAAGCTCCTGACGAACTTCTTAGCAAATTCAGACAAGACTCCTAACGAACTTAAAAAACGAGCTCTCGAACTCCTGACGAATTGTCTAATCTTTGACTCCAGCACTATATTTGCTTAATGCCTTATTCGCTATCGTAGTTAATCCTGCACACTTTTCTCAACAAATAGATAAGTTCAATAATTTATCAATTGATTTCATCATCAAAATCTGAGATTCAATAGTTCTTTAGAAGGTGGTGTTGAATCTCAAATTTTGATGATGAAATCAATTGGTAAATTATTTGATCTAATCTATATGTTGAGAAAAGTATGCAAGATTAACTATGATAGCAATAAAAGCATAAAGCAAAACGAAGTGCTAGAGTCAAGTTTGATCGATTTGTTAGGAGTTCAAGAGTTCGCCGAATGTTCGAAGGTTCGTCGGGAGTGTTACCGGAATTTGCTGAGAATTCGTCGGGTGCTTGCTGAAGTGTTCATCGGAAGTTCATTGAGCAGTTCATTGGAAGTTCATCGAGAAGTTCATTGGAAGTTCACCTGAGCTTGCCAAGAAGATTCGAGCTTGCAAAGAAGCTCATCAGAACTCGCTAAGAAGCTCATCTTGAAGTCCAGGAGCTTACTGAGAGTCCGTTGGAAGATTACCGAGAGTTCATCGGAAGTCTGCCAGAAGTTCACCAGAAGCTCACCGAAAGAAACCTAGACTTACCATTCTTGTTTTATTTAGAATATGCCTTAAATGTCATAGTTAGCACGTAATTAGAGTTAAGTTTGGGAGGTAATCCCACTAATCTTGTTAGGAGCCAACTTAGCTCGTAAATGGACAAGTTTGAGCCAAATTCAAGGCCCAAACAAGTTGCTAAACCTTATATGGGCAGTGGCACCGCCAGACTAGTGCGGTCGTACCACCCAGGACTCGGTATCCCAAAAGCCTAGGTGGTGGTACCACCTAGATCTAGTAGCTGACACTTTATTGGTGGTAGTACCACCAGACTAGGCGGTGGTACCACCTAGTGCCAGAGTCAACTGGCGATGGTACCACCAAGACCCCAGAAATCTGGGATGAGACCTTTTTTGGCTCCATTTTTGAAGCTAATTGAGGCCTACAAATACCCTTTACTTCTCAGTTGGCAAAGCATAGAGAAGTGATAAAAACTGAACAGAAACTATAGTGAAATAGCTTGTAAAAGTTGAGAGTTCACTTCCACCATTTCAAAGTGTAAAAGTTTTTAAAATGAGAGTGAGCCACTTGTAAAAGTTTTGTAAAGGAGTGATTGATCTTTGCCCTTAAAGAAAGATCAATAATGGAAGCTAGTGATCTCATCGAAAGAGGTATCGAGAGTGGACATAGGCCGGATAACCGAACCACTATAAAATTTGCATGTTCTCTTCTTGGTGCATATTTTACTTTTCCTGCATTTTATTTTACTTTATTGCAATTTTCCAATCTCCTCCTCTCTATTCACTTACAAACTTATTCGAATCAAACGTCTTTTCAAAACAGTTTTCATTGAATGAAATAATTTCATCGTATGAAGTTTTTTAAAATCGTTTAAATTATTTATTTTATCCATTGCACTAATTCACCTGTCCCCTCTATTAGTGTCATTCTTAATCCTAACAATTGGTATCAGAGCTAGGTCACTCTCATTTTGATTTTAAAATCAAGAGAGATGGCATTTGCTGGCAACCAAGAGGGTAACTCAATCACACATCTACCCATATTCAATGGGTCAAATTACACTTATAGGAAAACTCGGATGCGAATCTTTTTTTATTTCAATGGATTTTGAATTATGGAACATTATTGAAAATGGCTTTTAAAAGTCTTCTCTTCTAATAAATGATTGGAATGAGTTGGAAAAGAAGACTTTCTCTTTAAATGCCAAGGCTATGAATGCCTTGTTTTGCACTTTAGATAAGAATGAATTTAATCGTGTTTCAATTTGTAAAATGACTTTTGATATTTGGCACACACTCAAAATCACACATGAAGGCACTAAATCTTTTAGTTTATAGTTATGAGTTATTTCGGATGAAACCAAGTGAGACTATTGGAGATATGTACACCCAGTTTACGGATGTCGTAAATGGTCTAAAAGCTCTTGGTAAAAGTCTAACATTGAACTTGTGAATAAAATAGTAAGATTCATTCTAAAGAGTTGGGACCATAACGTAACAGTCATTCAAGAGGCCTAGGACTTGAACAATTTTCCACTTGAAGAACTTATCGGGTCTTTTATGACCTATGAGATGACGTGTAATACTCATATAGAGCTTGAGAACAACTTTCCAAAGAATAAGAAGGATATGATACTAAGAACTTATGAAGACCACTTGAAAGAAAGTTCAAGTGATGAGGACTATGATGATGACTTAGCACTCTTAACAAGAAAGTTTAAAAAATTCATAAAAAAAATAAATCTAAAAATGATAATAAAAATAAAATTAAACTTAAGAAAGAACAAGATATATGCAACGAATGCAAGAAGCCGAGACATTTTAAAAGCGAATGTCCATAAGTAAAGAAGAAACAACCAATGAAGAAGAAGACGCTCAAAGCAACGTGGGATGATTCGAGCAGCTCCGAAGACGAAGAACAAAGCAATAAGGAGATTGCCAACTACACGTTAATGGCTATCGGAGATGAGGTAAATAGTTCATTAGATGCAAATTTATCTTTTGATGAGCTTTTAAGTGCATTTCATGATTTATTCGATGACTATAGATTAATTAGCAAAAAGTATAATTCATTAAAAAAGGAGCATGCCCTTTTAACTAATGAATTCAAAAAACTTAAGCATGACAATGGTTCATTGCCTCCATGCACTAAGTGTGAAAACTTAGAGGCACTTGAAAAGGAAAACTTGCTACTCAATGAAACTTTAGAAAAGTTCAAGATTGGTAGCAAGTCCTCAATATGATCCTTGCCAATAAGGGTCACGTTCATAGAAGAAGTGGAATCGGATTTTTGAGTAGCTCTTACCAAAATCCAACCACCTTTGTTTGAGGCCTTACCTTATATGTATCACCTCACACCAAATGCAACTTTTGTTGCAAACCCAGACATTTTGCTTATAAATGTTCATTTAAGAGATAAAGTCCACACAAATTAATTTGGATTCCTAAAGGAATCATAAGAAATTTCATCCAAAACGATAAGTTATGTAGATCAATTTTTGAGGCACCCAAGGTCAAATGGGTACCTAAAAATCACTCTTTTTTGTAGAAATGTTTACCATCACAAGCTAGGAGCCATAAACGATACCTCAATGATGCATGATCGTTATCAAGCTCACTAGCTCAAACAATGAAAGATCACTGATTGCCTAATGATTGAAATAGGATGATCGTTAACTGTCCACCTTGAATAATGATACTAAAACACTAGTATTAAGACTAAGGGACATTAGCTTAGTTGACCTTGATAGACATCCTGAAAATTAATTTTGATGATGATCTTGATTTCACTTACATTATGTTGAGATTCAAGCTTTTGTAATTCTTAAAAATACTTAACCAAACTCCTCTCGTAACATTCAAATTATCAACTTTTTCATTTATCATTCTCCCTTGATTCTCCTAAGAAAAATGTTCTAGATATCTTTTGATGATCATGTCATCCCCTTCTATGATTAAATTTTTGTTTGATGAGTTATCTTTCTTTAGAGAAATAAGTTCATTCAAATTAATAAACAATGAGGGATAAAAGTGATATGAATGATGTTGTTTCACTTAATCAAATGTATGATAATTAAGTCAAACATTCAATATTAGACTCACTATAAAATAGATGTTAAATGAGGAAGATGAATTGATCAAATAATTGAAGTGTTGCAGCCCCAAATTACCTAAGTGAATGTGTCAGCGATGGCACCACTCGAACTGGCAGTAACACCACCAGGTCATTCTATTCCTAGGCAGTGGCACCGCCCACCTAGTGATGGCACCACCTGAGAGTACCCTATATAAAGGCACTTTAGGGTCGGCGGTGGAACCGACCCCATCACTTGCTTGAAAACCCTCTCCCACCTCCCACTCTTCATCCTCCTCCTCTAGAAAACTAAATAGGACTCTCCACTCCATAAATTCTAGGATCAATCTCAAGTTCTAAGGAGATCACCGTAAAGGTATTCTTTGAAATCCTTCCTTTGAATTCATGAATGATTTCTGCCCTTTTACATTGGTTCCTTTCATTTTCAACATGTGTAGTCTAATAGCACCTAGAAGATCATCTAAGGACAAAGGGAAGAGGAGAGTAAATGAAACTTATGATTCTATTCTATTCAATTCAAATGATAGTGCCCTTAAATTCCCTAACTTTGAATCTAGAACTATACACAAAGATAAATATGTAGATCTAGAAGAATTATAGGACTAATAGCCTATCTGATGGTTTGCTAATCTAGATGTTTTACTTATTTTGCAATTTTGTGAACCAATATACCCTAGGCTTGTTCGTTTATTTTACAAAAAGTTAAATGTGAATGAAGATGATAATGTATCAACCTACCTCCTAGGGCACCATATACCTATTACAGATAGTGTGATTTGCAACCTCATAGGAATTTCCGAGAAAAGAAGAGGTTGCTACTTTAGATGTCAATGGGACCTAGATGCAATTGGAGTCACCTATTTCGAAGCTTTAGGTATCATTTTTGGAAACCCAAACTTATCGATTGTGCCTAAAAGTTGTGAACATATGCTGCCCTTTAACTCTAAGTTACTTCATCATATTATAATAAGTATTTTACTCCCAAAGTAATATCATAATGATGAGGTAAGTCAGATGGAGCTAGGAACAATGTATTGGATCATGAATGGACATCAAAACTGTTTTGGGTATTTGATTTGACAAAACATGATCAACCATTCCACTAAAGATTTAATGCTTCCTTACGGTGGTTTAATCACTAGGTTATTGCATGCATATAGTATTATGATACCACTAGATGAAGAGATCATTAAGGTAGATAGATATAACGTAATCAATAGAAACCTACTTAGACGATTGAAGTGCACACTAAGAAATAAAATTTGGACTAGACTTCCTAGAAGAACTAATCCTCCCCCTCCAGAACCCAATCCTAAAACACATATTTTTAGAGGTAGTTAGTCTCCTCTCCCTAGTCCCTTTGATGTTGCACTGATGGATCCAACACCTTCATCATCTACCGATCCAATAATGACTCAACTGGATCAACTCAAATCACAACAAGTTGAACTCAAATTGCAACAAGATGAGATCCTAACTAAAGTGCGACAAGTGTATCATAAAATTAATACCTTGTTTAGACATTTTGGGATACCACCCGAGGAGTAGTTTGTCAAAAACTCTATTGTACTACATGACTTTATGTATTGTAATGGAGTTCTTAACTCCCTTTATACTCTTTATGCTGCATTGGTACACTTTTGCTTTAAGTTGCATGTAACACAATAATCAAGAATGCTTAATTGTCCGAATACATAAGTTTGTTGTATGCCTTTTTCAGAATTTTTTTATTTTGTTTCTATCTTCCTCCTATCTTGGTATCATCTTTTCGATTTCATAAATGGAGCTTTTATCAAATTTATTTCATATTTTATTTTCTTCCTCCTATCTTGGTATCAAATATATTCATGAATTTTTGACACCCTTGCTTATCATTTGATGACTTTTGAAAATCTTAAGAATCCTGCCCTTATTCATGAATTTTTATTTAAGGATTTCATTAATGGATTTTATTCATGGATTCTATGTTATAAAGTGATACACTTCACTCTTGTATGAATTTTTATGTCATAGACTTTCTTCTCTTTATTCACATCTTTATGCCATGAGCTCTTTATGAAAAGAAGAAATTTTATGAATTTTTAATAGCTTGAATGATCTCTTTTTCTTCTACTTCATGAATTTTATCAAAATGCCGAATCAGCTCTTATTGCGACTCTCTTTCTATGTCATAAATTTTCAATAGCATGAACGGATTGTTTTCCAATATTTTAATATCTCGATTATTTTTTATGGTATCATGGACTTTTTCCTTTCAAGAAGAATCCTATCTATCGTAAAATTTGCTTATGCAAAACTTGCAATATTGTATTTGCTTGCATAAAATTTGATCGCATTCGCATTGCCTATCTCCTTTATGTTGATGACAAAGGGGGAGAAAATGGTAAATTGATGAAGACTTGGCATATTGATGAATGAAAACTTGAAATGTATCATGATTGCTTAAAATATGCATTGTATCGTAGAAGCATAAAATGAATCGTATGCATCATAAATTATTATAAATGCTTGAATATATTATGAATTCTTGAAATGTATCATAAATGCTTAAAATGTAGCATGGATACTTGAAAAAGTTTCATACTTAAAATCATGCTCATTATCGTACTTGATTCTGTATTGAAATGATTTGGTATCGAACTTATCATGCTACTTGAAATTGCTATCATGTCTCAATACGATAAATTATCATTTGGTATCATATTTGAAGTTTGTTTAATGCTTAATTTCCTACTTGTAATTAGTATCATGGCTCGGAATGATGAATTGTCATCTTGTATCAAACTTGAAATTTGAATCTTGCCAAATTTCATATTTGAAGTTTGTATCATACTTGAAAATAATGGTTGCCTATCATCATTGGACTTGAAAATGTACGTCTTACTTTGATATCATTTTTGTATTGTGATAAATACATGGTATCGTATTTTGAGATGAAAAATCATGACTAGTATCATATTGTGCATATCAATAAGTTTACATGCAAGTAACTTATTGGTTTTGGTGCTTGAATTCAAAGAAGTATGGCATATAGATAGGGGGAGTTAAGGTTAACTCTGTCATTAATTGGTTATCATCATAAAAAAGGGAGAGATTATTGAATCTCGGATTTTAATGATGAAATCAATCTATATATTGAGAAAAGTGTGCAGGATTAACTACGATAGTGATAAAGGCATAAAGCAAAATAAAGTACCGATGTCAAGTTCGATTGATTCATTGAGAGTCCGAGAGTTCATCGGAAGTCTGAAGGTTCGTTGGGAGTATTACCGGAATTGGTCGAGAATTCGTCAGGAGCTTACCGAAGTGTTCGTTGGAAGTTTGTCGGGAAGTTCGCCGGAGCTCACCGAGAAGATCGGAGCTTGCCAAAGAAGCTTATCAAAATTCACCAAGAAGATCATCATGAAGCCAGGAGCTTACTGAGAGTCCACTGGAAGATTGCCGAGAGTTTGTTAGAAGTCCGTCGGAAGTTCGTTGGAAGCTTTCTAGAAGAAACTTAGACTTACCGGACCTATTTTATTTAGAATATATCTTAAATATCATAGTTAGCACATAATTAGGATTAGATTTGAGAGGTAATCTCACTAATCCTATTAAGAGCCAACTAGGCTCATAAATGGATAGGTTTGGGCTAGATTTAAGACCCAAATAAGTTGTTGAACCCTGTTTGGGCAGTGGCATCGCCCAGGGCTCAATCTCCTAGAAACCTGGGTGGTGGTACCAACCAAACTGGGCAGTGCTACTGTCAGGCAATTATTAACTGTCAGGCGGTGGTACCACCTAGTTCTAGTAGCTGACACTCTGTTTGACGATAGTACCGCTAGTGTTAGAGTCAACTAGTGGAGGTACCGCTAGGACCCAAGAAATCTAGGATAGAACCTTTTTTGCCTAATTTTTTTATGCTAATTGAGGCCTATAAATACCCCTTACTTCTCAACTAGCTAAGCACGAAGAAGTGATAAAAAAGAAATTGAAGCGAATCAAATCAAGAGCGCATCAATCATTACAAGATAGATCAATCGAAGTGAATCAAATTGTATCCAGCTCGAGAGATAACAAAGGTAACAGATCTCCCGTCCATTCTAGAAGTGCAAATAATACTTGTAAACTAGAAATTTGATGCTTGATGGAACGTTATAAGCTTTATTATAATGGTTTTGGGTGTGTCCGTTACATCGACAATAAATAAGCATACCAGATCTATATGTTGGCTTTGAGTATCACCAAACCCTTTCTTTTTTAACCCTTTCTTTGAGTATGCAGCAATATGCATGGCTGCAGCATGTCGCTTGATCCTAACAATTGGTATCAGAGCGAGGTTTACTCTTATTTTGGTTTTAAACCTAAGAGAGATATCATTTGCCGACAACCAAGAGTGTCACTCAATCACATGTCTACCCATGTTCAATGGGTCGGATTACACCTATTGAAAAACTCAGATGCGAATCTTTTTTATTTCAATGAATTTTGAATTATGCAACATTGTCAAAAATGGCTTTCAAAAGTCTTCTCTTCCAATGAACGATTGGAATAAGTTAGAGAAGAAGACTTTCTCTTTAAATGCCAAGGATATAAATGCCTTATTTTACGCTTTAGATAAAAATAAATTTAATCATGTTTCAATTTATGAAATAGCTTTTGATATTTGACTCAAACTCAAAATCACACATGAAGGCACTAGTAGAGTAAAGGAGTCGAAAATAAATCTTTTAGTTCATAGTTATAAGTTGTTTCGGATGAAACCAAGTGAGACCATTGAAGACATGTACATCCAGTTTACGAATGCCGTCAATGGTCTAAAAGCTCTTAGTAAAAATTTTTCTAACTTTGAACTTGTGAATAAAATATTAAGATCTCTTCTAAAGAGTTGAGACCCTAAAGTAACGACCATTTAGGAGGTCAAGGACTTGAACAATTTCTCACTTGAAGAACTTATTGGATCTTTAATGATCTATAAGATAACTTGTAATACTCATGAAAAGCTTGAGAACAATCTATTGGGTCTCAGATTTTGATGATGAAACTAACTTATTGTGTTTTGTTATCTAACTGCATTTTGAGTAACGCAAGTCTACTATCGATCAGGATTAGACAGTTGACACAGGATGAATCAGCATTGTATCGGAGGAAATTACGTCAGGAGATTGGACGTCGAGCCGGAGTTCCGATCGACAATCAGTAAAAGGCTTCAGATATCGGACATCGGGCCAAGAAGAGTGGTGTTACGCTAAGGAGATCGGAGTTGCGGAGGTCAACCACCAATTGGGCAATAGGTCACAACAGAGGATGATGCATCAAAGAACTGGTTGAAGCACTGACCAATGATGTGTCGGGCAACAAGATGTTGATTCGTTGTAACTGTCTAGATTGAAGTAGGGTTAAGAATTACTCAGTGTGTAGGATTAACTACGATAACAATGAAGACATATAGCAAAACGAAGTGTCAGAGTTAAGTACGATCGAATCATTGGGAGTTCAAGGGTTCGTTGGAAGCTCACTAGAAAGACTCATTGGAGGTTCGTGTAGCTCACTGAGAAAGATTAGAGCTTGCTAAAGAAGACTCATCAGAACTCACCAAGATCATCGTGAAGTCCAGGAGCTTGCCGAGAGTCCGCATAAAGGTGTTTGAGGGTTTGTCGAAAGACTGTCGAAAGTTCTTCGGAAGCTCACTGGAGGAAGACTTGATGTGTCAGACTTTGTTTACTTAGAAAATATCTTTAAAATTCATAATTAGCATGTAACTAAGATTAAGATTGGGAGGTAATACCATTAACCCTAGTAAGGGCCAACTAGGTCCGTTATGGATTGGTTTGGACTGGATTCAAGGCCCAACCAGAAGTGCTGGACTCAAGGCCCAACAAGTGTGTCCAGACGATGGTATTGCCAGACTAGAGATGGTACTACCTAGTGTCAGAGTCAAACTGGCAATGGTACCACTAGTGACAAGTGGTGGTACAACCAGTGACAAGTGGTGGTACAACCAGTGACAAGCGGTGGTAACGCCAATACCTGGTAAACCCAAGATGAAAAGATTTTTAGCTCTAAGTTTGAATCCAATTAGAGCCTATAAAACCCCTCTCATCTCTGGGTTGAATACAACAAGCACACACACTTTGAAAGTAGAAAAACGATGTTTAAATCTCTCTAGAAATCCCCTCCTCTAGTCCTTGTATTCAATTTAAAGAGAGGAGAGAGTGCTTATAAGGGTTACCTCCTAAGTTCGTCAAAAGTAGAGAGTACTATAAGGGAGCTTGTCTTCACTTGTTAGAAGGAAGACAACTAGTAGAAAGCCGGTGGCCATAAGAAAAGAGGAATCAGGAGTGTGTTAGGATCTAAAAGGCACTAAGAGGGGGGGGGGGTGAATTAGTGCAGCGGATTAAAATCGTACTTTTTAAACGATTTTATAAAAACACAAGTTCGTAGGAAGATTTCGATTTGACGAAAGAGAACTTGAAAGTAATTGCTTGAGTAAAGCAAATAACAAGGAACTAAACAACTTGCAGCTGAGTAATGAAATGATTCAAAAATCTAAACACTCACAAATTTCATGAATACAATGATGTATAGTGGTTCGGTCAAATGACCTACATCCACTCTTGAAGCTTTCACGATGAGGCTCCGCTCTTCCACTAGCAAATCCTTTGGAGGGGAAGGACCAAATACCCCTTTTACAACCCTTTACAAGAGGTTCACACTTTACAAGATTTCTCAAGAACAAGGAGGAGGTGAACACTTAGCAAGAGATAAGACTTTTCAAGACTAATCAAAGACTTTAACTCAAGATTTTAACTCTCAAAGGGTACCCTTTCAGCTGAGAAAGGGGGGGTATTTATAGATTCAAAGTGGATTCAAATTTGGGCTCCAAATTTGAAATCAAATTAGAGTTCCCAGTTCTGACGGTGTCAGAGGTGGTGCCACCGCTTGTGTCAGTCTGCTGACTGACACACAGGGGCGGTACCACCGCCCCAGCCAGGCGCCGCTAACGCTGGCTATAGTAGCCGAGCTACGATGGCTGGGCTACGAGTGGCGGCGATTGCTCTTGCCCAGTCAAGCGAGTTCAATGCCGCCCATTCACCAAGGTGAATGGGCCTGATGAAAGGCCCAATGGACCCAATAGAAGCCCGGTTGGCCCCCACTAAATTTAGGCAGGATTTTTTCTAATACCTTGTTCTACTCATGTGCAAACTACGAACTTAAAAACATAACTCGAAGTGATTTGACCGGACACTCTTCAAGTCAACTTCCTGAGCTTTACTGACGAGATCCCAAGCCAGCTTCCGATGCTTCCCTCGGATTGCTTCCAGCGACTCCCAAAGATACTCCCGGATTGTATGGCGAGCTCAACGAGTCTTCGGCTAGCTTCCGAATCTTCCCGGTAAGTTCCGCGAACCTTCGACGATCTTTGCGATGAACTTTCGAAAACTTCGGCAAGTCCCTGATTCGATCTTGGATGGTTCTGGCAACATTTCCAAAGATCTCTCGGACTTCCGATGAACTCTTGAACCCCCGACGGACTTGACCTCGATCAATCGCTTTATGTTTTCTTCCCATCGCAGTTGTTCCTGCACACTTATCTCGACAAAGTAGATTAGAACAAATATTTCACCAATTGACTTCATCATTAAAATCCAAGATTCAACAATCTCCCCCTTTTTGATGATGATAATCAATTGATGATAGAGTTACTCTTAACTCCCCCTATCTATATGCCATAGATAATAAAAATTGCTTGAATTCAATTTTTGAATTCATCACAATAAGTTTAACATATGAAAGAAAAACTTCATGATTTACTTAATGATAACAAAGTCGATGTTGGACATTCATCATTAAGATGTCAAATAGGTATCAAAATGATATTTAATGAAGTATGCAGAATAAAAACATGATATCAAGAACCGAAATAGGTATTTTAAGTATATAACTTGCAATAAGTTGTAAAGCATGGGAAATGCATATAACTTTCAACGTATGGCCATTGCATTCACATATTCTTTCTCCCCCTTTGTCATCAACAAAAAGGAAAAGAGGGATTCATATTATGAGTGCTCATCCAAATATATGTAAAAATAAAGGATGTCCGAAAAATGTCACAAATGTGGAAAAGGAAATCATTCAGAAATCCGAATATCATTCCACAGTGCCCAAGAAGATGTAGTGAAGATAATACACATATATATCAAAGCTACATAGATGTCAAAGTTGCACTCAAGTTTACAATGTTCAAAAAGAAAATACAACAAACTACTCCTCAGGAGGAATACCAAAGTGCCTATACATGTGATCCATCTTTTGGTTCATCTTTCGCATTTCCTTCAAAATTTTAATTTGCTGTAATTTTACTTCATTTAACTCTCTCATGATCGGATTGTTAGAAGGTGGAGCTGAAGCTGGCACTGATGGAGCTGCATCAAAAGGATCAGGAGGAGGAGATTCACTTCCCCTAAAGACTGGTGTTTCGGGATGGACTACTGGTGGGGGAGGTATATCACTTCTCCTAGGTTGTCTAACCCCTATTCCATGCTCGAATGTACACCTTAGTCGCCTAAGTAGTTTCACGTCAATGATGTTAAATCTGTCCACTTGTATTGCTTTTTCATCAGGTGGAATGCAAATATTATGGGTATGCAATAGTTTAGTTATTAATCCTCCATATGGTAACATTGATCCTTTAGAAAGGACTTCTATCATGTGTTGTCGGATTAGGTATCCAAAACAGAAATTTTGTCTGGTCATGATCCAATATATGGTACCTAATTTAATGAAACTGATCTCATCATGATGAAACTGTTTAGGAATGATAATGCTTACAAGAATGTGATATAAAATTTTAGAGTTAAAAGGTAACAAATGTTCACAACTCTTGGGGATTATGCCTAAGTTTGGATTTGCAAACACTGTTTCTAAGGCTTCAGAGTGGGTGGCTCCAATTGTGTCCATGTCCCATTTCCCTCTAAAATAACATCCTAACTCTTTCTCAACAATTCCAATTAATGAGCATATAGTACTATCAAATATTTGGATCTCATTTCCTAGAAGATAAGTTGATAAGCTATCATCATTCACACTTAAATTAGCATAAAACAATTTAATCAAGCGTGGATAAATAGGTTCAACAACTTGCAAAATGGGTAAGGCCTCTAAGTCCGCTAACCACATGATGGGTTCTAGGTTCCCTAATTGATTCAAATCAACATATTTTCCTTTATGAATGGTTCTATAAACAAGTTTAGAAAATCTAAAGGAAGCTTCTTTTGATTTGAACAAAGATTGGTCAAATGAATCTACCTCCATCCTTTTTTCTTTGTCTCTTGATAATCTTTTAGGAGCCATTTCTATTGAGAATAGATCAATGATCAATTGAAAGGAAGGAATTAAACTAGATAAGAAAAAGAGGAGAAAAATTTTAGTTTTTTACCTTAGATTGTTCCTTGGAGAGGTAGGGAGCTTGAATCAAGGAAAGATCCCCTTCTTAGGCTTCTAGAGGGAAGGAATGATGCTTGGGAAGTTTTTAGAGGGGTGTAGAGAGGTGAGGAAGAGAGCTCTCGGGTTAGGGGGCGGTTCTACCGCCGGCCCTAACTCACCCCTTATATAAGGGGTGTTCGGGCGGTACTACCACCCCAGCAGGCGGTTCTACCGCCTGGGGCTGACTACCCAGGCGGTGCCACCACCGGATCTGGCGGTGCTACCATCGGTAGCACAAAAATCTCATTTTTTTTAATTTTTTTTTGAATTTGTTTTTAGAGATGGGATGAAGTCAAAAAGAATTCGATGAAAAGAAATCCAAGAGGAAAGATAAAAACCAAAAATATTTGGAATCAAATCAATGAAAACCAAAATTTCAAGGAAAGATATCATATGATAAAGCTCACTTATTAGGACAATTTAACATGCCTAATTCTCTTCTAATAATATCAAATTGTTCCTCATTTAAAGGTTTTGTAAAAATGTCTACTAATTGATGATTTGTATCAACAAATTCAAGGGTGACATCTTTACTACTTACATGATCACGTATAAAATGATGCCTAATGCCAATGTGCTTAGTTCGAGAGTGTTGAATCGGATTTTTAGTTAGACAGATAGTACTCGTGTTATCACATTTTATAGGAATATTTTTTAAGTAAATTCCATAGTCTTCTAGTGTATTTTTCATCCAGATAACCTGTGCACAGCATGCACTTACAGCTATATATTCGGCTTCTGCCGTAGATAGTGCAACCGAATTTTGTTTCTTGGAAGTCCAAAAAACAAGTGCATGTCCTAGAAATTGGCATGTTCCCGGATGTGCTTTTTCTATCTATTTTACATCCACCAAAATCCGCATCTGCATAAGCTCTCAAATCAAAGTTATCGGATTTTAGATACCATAATCCAAGATTAGGAGTTCCTTTAAGATATCTAAGGATTCTCTTAATAGCTTTGAAGTGAGATAGTTTAGGATTAGCTTGGAATCTTGCACATAGCCCTACACTAAACATGATGTCAGGTCTGGTTGCAGTGAGATAAAGTAGGCTACCTATCATGCCCCTATAAGTTTTTTGATCAAAACTTTATCCATTTTCATCCATATCTAATTTAGTGGAGGTGCTCATAGGAGTGCTAATATCTTTTGATTCATCTATGTTAAATTATTTTAACAATTCCAATGGGTATTTTGATTGATTTAGAAATATACCATCACTTAGTTGCTTGATTTGCAGTCCTAAAAAGAAATTTAGTTCTCCCATTAGTCTCATCTCAAATTCATCACTCATATTCTTAGCAAATGATTCATATAGTGATTTATTACAAGAACCAAAAATAATATCATCAACATAAATTTGAACAATAAGAAAATTCTTTTCAAAATGTTTAATAAACAATATAGTATCAACCTTGCCTTTAGTGAAATCATTTGAAATTAAAAAAGAACTAAGCCTCTCATACCAAGCCCTAGGGGCTTGTTTTAGACCATATAGAGCCTTAGTTAGCTTAAACACATAGTTAGGAAAAAGTGAGTTTTCAAATCCGGGTGGTTGTTCGACATACACTTCTTCGGAAATAAAACCATTTAAGAATGCACTTTTGACATCCATTTGAAATAATTTGAAATCATTACTACTAGCATAGGCAAGGAGCATCCTCATGGCTTCTAATCTTGCCACCGGAGCGAAGGTCTCTTCGTAATCAATACCTTCTTCTTGGTTGAAACCTTTGGCCACTAGTCTAGCCTTGTTTCTAACCACGATACCGTATTCATCTTGCTTGTTTCTAAAGACCCACTTAGTACCAATAACTAAGTGGTCATTAGGTCTAGGAACAAGCTTCCATACCTCATCCCTCTCAAATTGATTCAATTCTTCTTGCATTGCGATGACCCAAGAATCATCTTTCAAGGCATCAACAATGCATTTTGGTTCAACTTGAGAAAGAAAAGCGGCATGGGCACAAAAATCTTTAAAAGAAGAGCGAGTTTGAACCCCTTTCGATGCATCTCCTATAATTAACTACTTGGGATGAGCATCTACATACTTCCATTCCTTGGTTAAGGAAGTTTGGAAAGAAGATGCATCCAAGTTGTCATTTTGAGGAGAGGGTTCATTCAAATTCAAATTATCAAGACCAAAATCATCATCAAAATATTTCTTCTTAAATTCGGAAATTTCATTAAAAACCACATGAATATATTCTTCTATAACTAAGGTTCTTTTGTTGAAAACACGAAAAGCCTTAGAAACGGAAGAATAACCAAGAAATATGCCTTCATTGGATTTTGCATCGAATTTTCATAAGGCATCCTTTTCATTTAAAATAAAGCATTTACAACCAAAAATTTTAAAAGAAGAAACATTGGGTTTTTTATCATTCCATAATTCATATGGAGTTTTAGATAGGGATGGTCTCACTAGAACTCTATTCATAACATAGTAAGCCGTATTCACGGCTTCGGCCCAAAAATATTTTGGTAAATTATATTCATTTAACATGGTTCTAGTCATTTCTTGTAAACTTCTATTTTTCCTTTCCACTACTCCATTTTGTTATGGATTTCTTAGAGTAGAGAAGTTATGATTATATCCGTTTATTTCACAAAATTTTGGAAGTCGTGATTTTGAAATTCGCCTCCATGATCACTTTGAATTGATGAAATCATAAAACCTTTTTCATTTTGAGTGAGTTTACAAAATTTAGAGAAACATTTGAAACAATCACTTTTGTGAGCCAAGAAATAGGTCCAAGTGTATCTACTATAGTCATCCATAATTACAAAGGCATATTTGCTACCTCCTAGGCTTGTTATGTCAATTGGTCCAAATAAGTCCAAATGGATCAATTGTAATGGTCTAGTGGTGCTAATTTGATTTTTTGATTTAAAACGAGTTTTTATTTATTTTCCTAGTTGACATGCATCATATACCTTGTCCTTAACGAATTTCATGTTTGGGATTCCTCTTACTAACTCTCTAGATGAAATCTTAGAAATTAGTTTCATGCTTGCATGACCTAATCTCCTATGCCAAAGCCAAGCATCATCATTCAAAACCGAAAAACACATTTCATTACTTAATTCATCAATATTTATGGTGTAGACATTGTTTTATTTTAAAGCAATCATGGATATGTCATTGTTTGGTTTTTCAATGATGCGAACATTAAATTCAAATCAAACAACATAACCTTTATCGCATAATTGATTAATGCTTAAAAGATTATGTTTTAAACCATCAACTAGCAACACATCATCAAATGAAAAACTTGATTTGTTACCTATGGTTCCCTTGCCAATGATTTTACCCTTGTTGTTGTCTCCGAAGGTGACATACCCTTCTTCTTTGCTAGTGAGCATAGAGAAATGAGATGGATCTCCGGTCATGTGCCTTGAGCATCCACTATCAGGATACCATTTCTTGCTCCTAGTTTGTGAGTTTGTCTATAAAAGAGGATGATTTTTAGGTACCCATTTGATTTTGGGTGCCTTACAAATTGATCTACTTAATTTATAATTTAACATTGAATTGTTTATGGTTCCTTTAGGAACCCATATCAATTTTTGCGGACTAATTTTCTTGAATGGACATTTGTAAGCAATATGTCCCATTTTACAACAAAAATTACATTTCAAATGGGGTGATACATGCAATGTAGGACCTTTAATGAAGGTGGTGGGATTTTGGTGAGAACCACTCACAAATCCGATTCCACTTCTATTTCCGATGTGACCCTTGTTAGCAAGGATCATGTCCAAGCCCTTGCTACCGACCTTAAACTTGTTTAGGGTCTCTTTGAGTAGCAAGTTCTCCCTTTTTGTTGCATCTAAGTGTTCACACTTAGAGCATGAGGGTAGAGAAGGGGTTTGAAGACTATTGAACTTACTTTGTAATAAAGCATGCTCTTTCTTAAGCAAATTGAACTTCTTACTAATAGTTCTACATTCATCAAATAACTCATGAAAAGCAATAGAAAGTTCATCGAAAGATAACTCTTTATTAAATAACTCACTAACCTCTTCTCCTAATGCCATTAGTGCGAAGTTGGCCTCCTCTTTGTTGCTAGCTTCTTCAACCTCGGAGTCACTTGAATCATCCCACGTGGCCTTCAAAGCTTTTTTCTTCTTGAATTGCTTCTTCTTGGCTTGAGGGCATTCATTCTTGAAGTGTCCCGGCTTCTTGCATTCGTAGTAAATAACTTGGTCCTTTTTGTGTTCAAATTTATTTTTTGTGTCATTTTTAAATTTGTTCTTTCTTATAAATTTCTTAAACTTTCGAGTTAAAAGTGCAATGTCATTGTCACTGTCCTCATCACTTGATGTTCCTTTCGAGTGGTTTTCTTATGTTCTAAGTGCCATATCCTTCCTGTTCTTTGGAAGGGGGTTCTCAAGCTCTTCATGAGCATGGCACGTCATCTCGTAGGTCATTAGAGACCCAATAAGTTCTTCAAACGGAAATACTTTAAGATCCTTGGCGTCTTGAATAGCTGTAACCTTTGGATCCCAACTCTTTCAAAGGGATCTTAAAATTTTAGTTACCAATTCAAAATTAGAAAAACCTTTACCAAGAGCTTTAAGTCCATTGATGACATCCGTAAAGCGGGTGTACATGTCTCCAATGGACTCATTTGGTTTCATCCAAAAAAGTTCATAGGAATGCACAAGAATGTTGATTTTGGACTCTTTCACTCGGCTAGTGCCTTCATGAGTGATTTCAAGAGTGCGCCAAATATCAAATACCGATTCGCAAATAGAAACCCGATTAAACTCATTCATATCAAGCGCACAAAATAAGGCATTCATAGCCTTTGCATTGAGAGCAAAAATCTTCCTTTCCAACTCATTCCACTCACTCATCGGAAGAGAAGATTTTGCAAAGTCATTTTCAACAATGTTTCAAAGTTTGAAGTCTATAGAAATGAGAAAAATCCTCATACGAGTCTTCCAATACATATAATCCGACCCATTAAACATAGGCGGACGAGTAATGGAGTGACCCTCTTGCATACCAGAGTAGGCTATCTCTCTTGGGTTTTAAACCAATATGAGAGCAAACCTGGCTCTGATACCAATTGTTAGGATCTAAAAGGCACTAAGAGGGGGGGGTGAATTAGTGCAGCGGATTAAAATTGTACTTTTTAAATGATTTTACAAAAACACAAGTTCGTAGGAAGATTTTGATTTAACGAAAGAGAACTTGAAAGTAATTGCTTGAGTAAAGGAAATAACAAGGAATTAAACAACTTACAGCTGAGTAATGAAATGATTCAAAAATATAAACACTCACACATTCATGAACACAATGATGTATAGTGGTTCGGTCAAATGACCTACATCCACTCTTCAAGCCATCACGATGAGGCTCCGCTCTTTTACTAGCAAATCCTTTAGAGGGGAAGGATCAAATACCCTTTTTACAACCCTTTACAAGAGGTTCACACTTTACAAGATTTCTCAAGAACAAGGAGGAGGTGAACACTTAGCAAGAGACAAGACTTTTCAAGACTAATCAAAGAATTTAACTCAAGATTTTAACTCTCAAAGGGTACCCTTTCAGCTGAGAAAGGGGAGGTATTTATAGATCCAAAGTGGATTCAAATTTGGGCTCCAAATTTGAAATCAAATTAGAGTTCCCAGTTCTGGCGGTGTAAGAGGCGGTGCCACCGCCTGTGTCAGTCTGCTGATTGACACACAGGGGTGGTACCACCGTCCTAGCCAGGCGGTGCTACGGCCAGCTCGATGGCCGACTCTGATGAGTCAGCGGTGCTCACACTCAATGCCGAGCTACTCGATGAGTCGGCGGCTACTACCGCCCACCAAGCGGTGCTACCGCCTACCCAAAGGCGGTGCATCGCTGCTAAGCCTAAGGTGGCGGTGCCACGCTTCAGTCGGGCGGTTCACTGCTCCGCCCATTCACCCAAGGCTGAATGGGCCCTGTTTAAGGCCCAACTCGGCCCAATAGAAGTCCGGTTGGCCCCCACTGAATTTAGGCAGAATTTTTTCTAAATCCTTGCTCTACTCATGTATAAACTACGAACTTAAAAACATAACTCGAAGTGATTTGACCCGACACTCTTCAAGTCAACTTCCGGTGAGCTTTATGGCGAGATTCCGGCAGGCTTCTGATGCTTCCCTCGAATTGCTTCCACTAGACTCCCAGCATACTCCCGGATTGTATGGTGAGCTCAACGAGTTTTCGGCTAGCTTCTGAATCTTCCCGGTAAGTTCCGCGAACCTTCGACGATCTTTGTGATGAACTTCCGAAAACATCGGTAAGTCCCTGATTCGATCTTGGATGGTTCCGGCAACACTTCCGAAGATCTCTCGGACTTCCGATGAACTCTTGAACCCCCGACGGACTTGACCTCAGTTAATCGCTTTATGTTTTCTTCCCATCGTAGTTGTTCCTGCACACTTATCTCGACAAAGTAGATTAGAACAAATATTTCACCAATTGACTTCATCATCAAAATCCGAGATTCAACAGAGTGGACGTAGGTCGGACGACCGAACCACTATAAAAATTGATTTACATTTTTGTTCTTGCATTTACCTTTCTATAAACCTTTACTTTACTTATTCACTGCCTTTCATCTTCTATAAATGTTCTCAGGTTTGAGTTAGAGCTTTTTTGACTCAGTTTTCATCAAAATTAATTTTCATCATACAAAGTTTTATTAAATCATCGAACCTATCATAATCTTATCGCTGCACTAATTCACCTGCCCCCTCTTAGTGCCATTCTCGATCCCCAACAAGTGGTATAAGAGCCACGTTATTTCTCTTTTAGATTCACACCCAAGAGAAATGGCTCTTTACATCTTTCAAGATGGTTTTTCGATTGTTCGTCCTCCATTGTTTAATGGATTGGACTACACTTATTAGAAAACTCGAATGAGAGTTTTCGTGATTTTTTTGGATTTATGTTTGTGGAATATTATTGAAAACAGCTTTCAATTTCCCTCTAAATTGATGAACGAATGGTCAGATTTAGAGAAAAAATCTTTTTTGCTAAATGCAAAGTCTATGAATGTTTTGTTTTGCTCTTTAGACAAAAATGAGTTTAATCGGATTTTAACTTGTGAAACAATTTTTGATATTTGGCACATACTTAAAATTATATACGTGGGCACTAGTAGGATTAAAGACTTAAAAGTAAATCTTTTATTGTATGATTTTGAGTTTTTTCGAATGGAACCAAGCGAGACTATCGGTGACATATACACCCATTTCACAAATGCCGTCAATAGTCTAAAAGCTCTTTGTAAATCAATTTCGGATTTTGATCTCGTAAATAAGATTTTAAGATCCCTTCCAAAAAGGTGGGATCCAAAAGTAACCGCTACACAAGAAGCTAAAAATCTAAATGACTTACCTATTGAAAACCTCGTTGGCTCTTAAATGACATATGAAATGAGTTTCTTAGAACACAACGAATATGAGAACCACCTTCCAAAGAACAAGAAGGTAATTGCACTTAGAACAAAAATATGCCACTTGAGTGATGACTCAAGTGATGAGGACAATGTTGAGGACCTTGAACTTTTGACATTAAAATTTAAAAGGATCATTAAATAAGAATTAAAAAACACAAATGAGCTTTAAAAGAACACAAACTCTTGCTATGAATGCAAGAAGCTGGAATGCTCCAAGGATGAGTACACAAAAGTGACGAAGAGGAAAGCTCATAAAGAAGAATCAAGTGATGAAATGGCAAACTAGGCTTTGACAACTTTCGACTTTAAGGTAAGCAACTCAACCAAAGCCCCTTTGCTTTATGAAATTACTTAATGTTTTTCATGAGTACTTAATTTAGGTTGTAGGAAATAAAAGGTGTTTTCAAAAATTATATTATGCTCTTCCTTTTAGTATTTTTGAAAAGTAAATATTATGAATGATGATCGGTTGATTTGTGATAATACAATTCCATATATGCTTTCTATATCAGTTTTTATTTTTAAATATGATGCACTTCTATGAAAGTTGTTGCTTATTTTTGGGCATGCTTACATAAAATCATGCTTGATAATGAAAATGCTCCATGTGTGTATATCTTGATGTTTTACATTGCTCTTCAATTCTAATCATGATGCTTGACGATTTTATATCATGCATGAGTTTTTAAGTAATAAGGTGTCATATTGAGATGATGTGCCATTTTTAATGAAACTTGTGTTTTGGTTTTTGAACTTGATACACTTTTTTTTTTTACAAAAGGACTTGAGCATGCTCACATATAATCAATCTATGTTGGTCTTAATAAAATTTTCTAATGAAAGATTTTGATAATAATTTTGGATTTATATGATGATTCATGGCTTTCAAACAAAAATGTGAACATACCTTATGAAATTATCCTTGATAATGATGAAATGCAAATATTAAAAAGATGTTATTATGCTTGAAAGTTATGGAATCATGCTTGATGATTTATTTTACAAAATTTGCCTTTACTCTTGAATGTGATATCCATTTTTATTAAAGGCAAAGGCATGCCTATATGAAATTAATCATAAAGAGGGAAATGCATGATTCTTGAAATTTTACTATCTCTAAAAGTTTTTCGATTTTTTTATGAAAGACAAGTGATAAATTCATTTATGATATTTTGTGAATCACTTGAATTATGAATGAGATTTTGATGATGTGTTAAAGAATCCATTCAAATGAATCATGTTCTTCTTGAGCCTTGATATCATATGCTTCATGATATAGAAATAACATGATTTCTTTGTCTTGCATGCCTTTTGTGATGATTTGAACATTAATGTAAAACAAGATTTGTATTCTTCCCTTTCTCTTTATTTCTTTCTTTAAAAACAAAAAGGGAAAAAAAACATGTTAGCATTTGTAATCATGACTTGATCTTGATTTCTCGGACTTATGACTTGAGATACTTTTTATGGGAATTGAAACTCTTTTTCCTACATGACTCCTTTTTTTCATTCACTAAAGAGGAAAACAATCTAAGTCATGATCTTGATATATCAATATTTGACACTCAGAGTTTTTCTTATGATTCATGATGAATTTAGAAATATTTTGCATATATCGTGACCTCTTCTTTATTTTCCTAAGATCTTTTGCTATTTACACAAGATGAGACATATCGAAATGAATCATTTCTCATAATCATTAATATCTTGATTCTTTGTATTAGTTGTCATGATTTAAAGATTGATTTTTATTGATGCAAATTTATAATTGATGTGAGAAGTTTATATCATCATATTCCCTCCCTTCTTTTTGACAAAAACAAAGGGGAAACTAGCTTGTTAGCTTGTGTATCACAAGAGAAAGTGACAAACATAGCTAGCTAGAACTTGCAAAAAGGTAAAGCTCGCACTTCTCAAAAAGAGAAGAAAGAAATTGCAAAGTGGCATTTTTTTGAACTCATGAGCTTCTATGTTTAAAGCATTGTAAATTTTACAAAAATTCCTAGCTCATTGCAAACAAGAAGTTGCTAGCTTAAGGCAAATGCTTGCTAGCTTGTGTATAACAAGAGAAAAAAATTTGCTAGAGCAAGCGAAAGTTACTTATTAAGATATCATGAAATTGCTAGCATCTTAAAGAGTATCTTTAGTGTTAGCTTGGATGTTAAATTGGTTTTCATAAATTGATTTATGGTTTTCATAAATTGATTTTGAATCATGAATGTAAATCTTTGATACCCCATTGATAAATATTTATCTTTGTTGATTGTCATCATTTCGAAATTCATGTGAAGGGAAAAGAATTATACTCTTCCCTTCTTTTTGACAAAAACAAAGGGGGAGAAAGTTTTTGCTAGCTTGGCATATCATAAAGAAAACAAATTGTTAGTCTACAAAAGAGGAAAAGAACTTGCTATCTTGAACATCACAAAAATTGCTACCTTGCAATCTCAAGGGAAGAAAATGCAAACTTGCACAAGAAGCACGTGTTGAATTGCTATGCTTGTACATCCTTAAAAACTTGCTATAATTGAATGTTTTAAAGTGATGTATGTTGAACATCTAGATTGATAGCTAGTATGATTGTGAAATTTGATATTCTAAAACTAGCTATTATGCAGCTTCTCCTTTTCGTTGATGACAAAGGGAGAAAAGTAGATAGATGATTTCATGTAATATATGTTATATTGAATATTTTTATATATTTGCATGATGTTTTTGATAAAATGTGATGAATGTTACTTGGATTTGGCATAATCTAAGGTTTCTATCAATATGTCATATTGATAGGGGGAGTTTGGTTAAACTCCAAGAGTTAAGGTTAACTCTGTTATCAATTAGTTATCATCATCAAAAAGGAGGAGACTGTTGTGTCTCGAATTTTGATGATGAAACTAATTGATTGTGTTTTGTTGTCTAACTATATTTTGAGTTACGTAGGTGTTGGAAAATCCAAGGGGGCGACATCTCATGTGTAGTGGAAGAATAGAAAACAAAGCTCCTAGATTTCTGCAAAAGGTTCCATCATCGTACGAAGATCGATATGTTAAAAACAAATTCACGAATCCAAAAACTGCGTGTACGAAAAGAACGATACATAGGGAGATCATATATCCATGAATCCCTACAAATCTGTAGGACTGGATGAAGGAGTTCAAATGTCCTCCTCTCTAGCAATAATCCACATAGTAGGGACTGCGACGATGCTCCTCTCTTGGGGAGAGGAGAATAGAAGGTGGCTACCAAAAAAACCTCAACCTATGGACCTTTGGTTGCCTCCTATTTATGGAGGCCCTTGTAAACCCTAATTGATCCTGCCCTATTGGGTATTGGATCTCCATCCAATTACCCAAGCCTCTTGGATTAGTGGGTCTCTACCTAATAATCTCTTATTAACTCTTATTGGATCTCATCTTAGGATCCAATAATTCAAGAGCTTAACAGATATCCAATAAGTCAGGGGCTCCAACAGATATCTCATATCCGAACCTCTACTCGTCGCGACACCTACCATATGTGTGTGACCCTCTAGGCTCAATATCGAGCTGGCTATGAGTCATACCTGTCAAAACTTATTCTGACTCAGTGAATTATTATCTCCATAATAATTCACTTGACTCATCGATTGCAGACGTACTAGGCCACTACGCCGTAATCCCTAGACGATATAGGGGAATCCAATCCTTTAGACCTATCTACCCTCAGTTACTATGTATCTATAGTCCCTCATCCATCTAATATCCCAGAGACCTTATACTGGGCATGGTGCTATCAAGCCCATACAGTCTCCCCTCGAATCTCGCTCTAATCAGATTCTCCCAGAGAACTCTTTCTCTCTCAATCTGAATAACCTTGGCCAAGGATTTATTTGAGCAAGAATGCATAGGATATTCCTATCATAATATCGAGAGCAGATGATCCTCTATTGATACTCAATTGTCCAGATCTAATACACTACTAGGACTACGGAATCGTTGTCTGATGTGAGGTATCAATAACCATCCAACATTCCGTAAGCAGATCAATCAGTGAACTCATTCTCCAATGAGCACCTGTACTGTATCCTTAGTGTCTCCACACGAGTAACTATGAGACCAACCACCTCTATTATATGGACGGTTATACAACACACCAGTCTATCCAGTTATCTCGATGTCCCTCTTGAGTAACCTATGACCGGGATTATTTAGAGTTTATTTTTAAAGGTGAATCAGTCTCATTGTCATGATCTAATCATGATCCGATTCCCATTGCACATATCCAAGGACATTATAATTTATATAACATACAAGATAAAGTAATAAAATATCTAATAATAAGCAAAAGAAAGAGTACATGGCAAGTCACAAGTGCCATCACTCATGCGATTGGCTTACATGGCACATATAACTAGTAGTAGGTCTACTATCGATCAGGATTAGACAGTTTATATGGAATGAATCAATGTTGCATCAAAGGAAATCACGTTAGGAGATTGAACATCGAGTCAGAGGTTCGATCGATAATTAGCAGAAGTCTTCGGACATCAAGCATCGAGCCAAGAAGAGTAGTGTTGCACCAAGGAGATCAGGATTGCAGAGGTCAATCATCGATTGGGCAACAGGCCACAAGAGAGGATGGTGCGCCGAAGAACTGGATGAAGCACTAACTAATGATGTGTCAGGCAACAGGATATTGATTCGTTGTAATTGTCTAGATCGAAGTAGGGTTAAGAATTACTTAGTGTGCATGATTAACTATGATAATGATGAAGACATAAAGTGAAATGAAGTGCCAAAGTCAAGTATGATCGAATAATTGGGCGTTCGAGGGTTCATTGGAAGGTCATCGAAAAGACTCATCGGAGGTTCGTGGAGCTCGCCAAGAAAGATCGGAGCTTGCCAAAGAAAACTCATTGGAACACACCACGATCATCGTGAAGTTGAGGAGCTTGCCAGGAGTCCATAGAAAGGTGTCTGAGGGTTCGTCAGAAGACCGTCGGAAGTTCGCCAGAAGCTCGCCGGAGGAAGACCTGATGTGCCGGACTTTGTTTACTTAGAAAATATCTTTAAAATTTATAGGTAGCACGTAACTAGGGTTAAGATTGGGAGGTAATCCCATTACCCTAGTAGGGGCCAACTAGGCTCATTATGGACTAGTTTGAGCTGGATTCAAGGCTAAACCAAAAGTGCTGGACCCTGTCTGACAGTGGCACCGCTAGACTGGGGCGGTGGAACCTCTTGGATTTAGCTCCCCAAGTTATACTAGGTAGTGGTACCATCTAGTGTCAGAGTATATAGGCGGTGGTACTGCTCAGTACACTAACAATGTCAGTGTGCCCAAGCAGTGGTACCGCTAGACTAGCGGTGGTACCGCTGAATGTCAGGGTCAAATTGGAGGTGGTACCACTAGTACCTAGTAAATTTAGGATGGGAAGGTTTTTGGCTCTAAGTTTAAATCCAATTGGAGCCTATAAATACTCCTCTCATCCTTAGGTTGAATACAACAAGTAGACACACTTTGAAAGTAGAAAAATGCTATTTAATTTTCTCTAGAAATCTCCTTCTCTAGTCCTTACTTGTATTCAAGTTAAAAGAGAGGAGAAAGCACTTATAAGAGTTACCTCCTAAACCCGTCAAAAGGAGAGAGCATTGTAAGGGAGCTTGTCTTCGCCCGTTGGAAGGAAGACAACTAGTGAAAAGCCGGTGGCCTTAAGAAAAGAGGAATCGGGAGTGGGCGTAGGTCAGATGACTGAACCACTATAAAAATTAGTTTGTGTTTCTGTTCTTGCATTTACCTTTTTGCAAACCTTTACTTTACTTGTTCACTACCTTTCATCTTCTCTAAACATTCTTAAGTTTAAGTTAGAGCTTTTCCAACTTGATTTTCATCGTAATCAATTTTCATCGTATGAAGTTTTATTAAATCACTGAATCTATCGTAATCTTATCGCTGCACTAATTCACCCCCCCTTCTTAGTGTCGTTCTCGATCTCCAACACAACCTTTCAAAGTACAGGAAGGATATGGCACTAAGAACTTATGAAGACCACTTGAAAGAAAGTTCAAGTGACAAGGACTTTGATGATGACTTGGCACTCTTGACAAGAAAGTTCAAAAAATTCATAAAAAGAAATAAATCTAAAAATGATAATAAAAAATATTGAACTCAAGAAAGAACAAGTCATATGCTACGAATGCAAGAAGCTAGGATATTTCAAAAGCAAATATCCCCTTGATGATGACTTGGCACTTTTAACAAGATAATTCAAAAAATTCATAAAAAGAAACAAATCTAAAAATGACACTAAAAACAAAATTGAACTCAAGAAGGAACAAATTATTTGCTGCGAATGCAAGAAGATAAGATACTTTAAAAGTGAATGTCCCAAAGTTAAGAAGAAACAACTAAAGAAGAAAGCACTCGAAGCTACGTGGGATGATTCGAGCACCTCCGAAGACGAGGAGTAAAACAACAATAAGGTTGCAAACTACGTGCTAATGGCATTTGGCAATGAGGTAAGTAGTTCTTTTGATGCAAATTTATCTTTTGATGAATCATTGAGTGCTTTTCATGACTTATTTGATGAATATAAATTAGTTAGCAAAAAATATAATTTATTAAAAAAAGTGTTGAATCTCGGATTTTGATGATGAAACTAATTGATTATGTTTTATTGTCTAACTGCGTTTTGAGTTACGCAAGTCTACTATCGATCAGGATTAGACAGTTGATGCTGGAGGAATTGACGTTGCACTGGGTGATCATGTCAGGATATTGGATGTCGAGCCGGAGGTCCAGTTGATAATCGGCAGAAGGCTTCGGACGTCGAGCATCGGGCCAAGAAGAGTGGAGTTACACCATGGATATTGGGGTTGCGGAGGTCAACCACCAATTAGGCAACAAGCCACAAGAGAGGATGATGTGTCAAAGAATCGGACAAAGTATCGACTAGTGACGTGCCGGGCAACTGAATGCCAATTCACATTGTAACAACTATCTAGATCGAAGTAGAGTTTTTGTTTGTATGTATGCAAGATTAACTACAATAACGATGAAAACGTAAAGCAAAACAAAGTATCGGAAGATAACTACGATGGATCGTTGGGAGTTCGAGAGTTCGACAGAAGTCCGAAGATTCGTTGGGAGTGCTATCGGAACTGGCTGAGAACGAGTAGGGAGCTTGCCGAAGGGTTTTTGAAAGTTTGTCGGAAGGTTCATCGGAAGTTTACGGAGCTTACCAAGAAAGATCAGAGCTTGCCAAAGAAGTTCGTTGGAACTTGCCAATATCATCATGAAGTCCAGGAGCTTGCCGGGAGTCCGCAGAATGCTTTCCGAGGGTTTGTCGGAAGACTACCGGAAGTTCGCTGGAAGCTCGTCGGAAGAAGTTTTGACTTGTGGACTTTGTAATAGCTTAGGAAATGTCTTTAAAATTTATAGTTAGTATATAATTTGGTTTAGGATTAGGTGTTAATCCTATAAACCAAGTAGGGGCCAATTAGGCCCAATAACGGACTAGTTTGGGTCAAGTTTAAGGCCCAACCAGTGAGTTGGAAGAGCCCGGGCGGTGGCACCGCCCAAGACCCAAGAACCCAAGCGGTGGCACCACCTAGCTGGGGCGGTGGCACTGCCCAAGACCCGAGATCCCAAGCAGTAGCACCGCTGGGCTGGGCGGTGGCACCGCCCAGTACACTATCAGTGTCTGACACTAACAGGCGGTGGCACCGCCAGGACCAGTAAAACCAAAAGTAATTCAAATTTGGGCTCCAAATTTGAATCCTCTTGAAGCCTATAAATACCTCTCTCATTCATGGTTGAAAGGAGGTCTAGAACTGAGAAAGAAAAAGGAAAAACTCTTATCAAAATCTTCCCTCTAAGCTTTAAGTGTGTTTTAGTCCAAGAGAGAGGTGAGAGACCTTGTAAGAGTTACCTCCTAAACTTGTCAAAAGGAGAGAGCTGTAAGGGAATTGATCCTTGCCCATTGGAAAGAGGATAGCTAGTGGAAAGCCAGTGGCCTCAAGCGAAGAGGAATCGAGAGTGGATGTAGGTCGGATGACCGAACCATTATAAAAATGATTTGCGTTTATATTCTTGCATTTACCTTTCTGCAAACCACATTTTTTTTGCTGCTTAACTTACTTATCACTGCCTTCTTCCTCTCTAAACACTCCCTACTTTAAGCACTTTCCATTATGCTTTAATCGAAATCGATTTTAGTCAAAAACATGATTTCTATCGTACAAAGTTTCCGAACTTGTTTTAAATCGTAGAAATTTATCATTCTTAACCACTACACTAATTCACCACCCCCCCCTCTTAGTGCCACTCGATCCCTAAAAATTAGTATCAGAGCCTCGTTATTTCTCTTTCAAATTCACACCCACGAGAAATGGCTTTTAATGGCTTTCAAGAGGGTTTGTTCGATTGTTTATCCTCCGTTTTTTAACGGATCAACCTGTACATATTGGAAAACTTGAATAAGAGTTTTCTTGATTTTTCAAGATTTAAACTTATGGAATATTATTGAAAACGGCTTTCAACTTTCGTCTAAACCGATGAACGAATGGTTGGACTTAGAGAAAAAATATTTTTCTTTAAATGCAAAGGCTATGAATGTCTTATTTTGTGCTTTAGATAAAAATGAGTTCAATCGGATTTCTATGTACGAAATGGCTTTTAATATTTGGTGGACACTTGAAATCACACATGAGAGAATTAGTAGAGTTAAAGACTCGAAAGTAAACCTCTTATTGTATGATTTTGAGCTTTTCCGAATGACACTAAGCGAGTTTATCGACAACATATACACCCACTTCACGAATGTCGTCAATAGCTTGAAAAGTCTTGGTAAATGTTTTTCGAATTTTAAACTCACTAACAAGATCTTAAGATCCCTTCCAAAAAAGTGGGATCCTAAAGTAACAGCGATACAAGAAACTAAGATTTAAATAATTATTCTATTGAAGAACTCATTGAATCCTTAATAACATATGAAATGAGTTTCTTGGAACATATAGAACATGATGAACATATGAACTACCTTCCAAAGAATAGGAAGGATTTGGCACTTTGGACTATAAAATGCCACTTGAGTGATGACTCAAGTGATGAGGACAATATTGAGGACATTGAACATTAAACGTTAAAATTTAAAAAGTTCATTAAATAAGAATTAAAGACCATAAATGAAAAGAATACCAACTCTTGCTATGAACGTAAGAAACTAGAACACTCCAAAGACGAGTACACAAAAATGAAAAAGAAGAAAGCGTGCAACAAAGATGAAGATGCAAACTATGCTTTGATGGTTTTCGACAACGAGGTAAGTAACTCACCCGAAATGCTTTCACCTTATTTTGAAATTACAGGATCCTTTCATGAGTTGCTTGATATAGTTGGTAGGAATTTTTTTGTTTTGGTTTTTCTTTCTAGTAATTTTTTAAAATTAAAAATATGAATGATGATTGTATGATTTATGATAATGTTTGTACACCTAAAAGGATTAACTCATGCATGTGTATCTTGATGGTTTACATTGTCTCTAAACATGATGCTTGACACTTTCATAAACATCTCTTGAACATGCTCAACCTAAAATGAAACATGTAAAAAAAAAAAGTATGATCGTGATGAATTCATGTTGATCTTGTTTTCAAAACAAGATGCATTGTTTGTTATACAAAAATGCATCATTATGATAATGGCATGTTTCATGATAATGCTTGCACACCAAATGTGATTAAGGATAGTAGCAAGCATATTGATGATTTTGCTTTCAACATAATGCATGGCCTTTTACATAAAAATTAAAAATGTGCTATCAATTTTTTTAATGTATTTGGGCTTGACGGTTTTATGACAAATCTTATATCTCGTTTTTTAAATGTTGAAACATATTTTCATAAAAGACTTGCGCACACCTTATGAAATCATTCTTGATAATGATGAAATAAAAATATTAAAAGGATGTTATCATACTTGAAAGTTATGGAATCATGCTCAATGATTTGTTTTAAGAAATTTGCCTTTTCGCTCTTGAATGTGATACTCGTTTTTATTAAGGGGGCAAAGGCATGTTTATATGAAATCAATGCAATTCATAAAAAGTGAAATGTATGATTCTTGAAATTTTTGATTTTTTATGACAAGTGATGAATTCATTTATGACCTTGTATGAATCTCAAAAGTAATTTTGATGAAGAGCTTGAAGTTGATGAATTGAATTTAAACTTTTACTCATGACTCTTCTCTTGATCTCTTGAAATCACGACTTTAAATTCTTGACTTGAGATATTTTTGTGAATCAAAATATTTTCCTCTATGATTGCTTCTTTTTATCATTTCCTAAAGAGGAAAACAATTCAAATCCATGTCATTTATGAATCTCATAAACTATGTTAATGATTTTGATGATTTGAACTTGAATGAGTTTTATCACAATCCAAGTCTTGATATCTTAACATCTATATACTTGGAATTTATTTTAAAAATGTAATCTTAAAGAAAACTATTAAGCATGAATCAAGTTGTTTTACTATCTATTCTCAAATGAATCATGTTCTTCTAAAGGCTACACATCATATCCTTCATGATATAGGAATGACATGATTTCTTTGTATTATTGTTTTGAATGCATCATGTAAAAATTGAAATATTGATTGATGCAAAATTATTTCATTGAAACATTAATCCTCCCCTTCCTTTCAATAATGATAAAGGGGGAGTTAGCATGCTAGCTTGTATATCATAAGAGAAAATGGCAAATATAGCTAGCTAGAACTTACAAAAAGGCAAAGCTTGTACTTCTCAAGATGAGAAATTGCAATGTTGTGTTTTTTTTTCACTCATGAGCTTGCATGTTTAAAATGTTATAATTTTTACAAAACTGCTAGCTCATTGCAAACAAGAAGTTGCTAGCTTAAGGCAAATGCTTGCTAGCTTGTGCATCATAAGAAGAATTTTGCTAGAACAAGCAAAAATTGCTTATTAACATATCGCAAATTGCTAGCATCTTAAAAAGTACCTTAAGTGTTTACTTGAATGATAAATTAATCTTCATAACTTGATTTCAATGAAGATTTCATAACTTGGTTCTGAACCATGATAACTTTTGATCCTTGTTGATTTTTCATATTGATATCTTTCATTACATGATATGATTGAATCATTGATTTATTCTTTTTATCATGGCATAAAAATACATGCAAAATATGCTAGCATTGGTATCCATGACTTGAACTTGATTGCATGCTTAAATTTATATTTTCTCTTATGCTTCAATACTTCTTTGTATGATTCATGACTTGATGATTGAAATATTTATGTAGAATTTTGATATGTATCACTTGTCATGATTTGAATATTGAAGTAAAAGAAATTGTGTTCTTTTTGATATCTTTTATGATGAATCATGAATCATGACTGGATCCATTATATTGATATATTTGTATCATGATTTGAAGATTGATGTAAACTTTTTTATGCAAACTTATATGAAAAGTTTATATCATCATATTTGATCCTCCCTTTCTTTTTGATATTGATAAAGGGGGAGAAAGTTTATTGCTAGCTTGCACCTTAAATGAAAAATTTGCTAGCTCATTCAAGAGGAAGAAAATTGCTAGCTTGGTATATCACAAAGAAATCAAAGTACAAACTAGCTATCTTGCTAGCCTACAAAAGAGGAAAAGAACTTGAATATCAAAAAATTGCTACCTTGCAATTTCAAAAAAAGTAAAGTGCAAATTTACACAAGAAGCAAGTGTTTAATTGCTATGCTTGGACATCTTTAAAAATCTTGCTATGATTGAATGTTGAATGTTGATAAAAATTTAGCTAGTATGATTGTAAAACTTGCATATCTTTTAAACTAGCTATGATACAACTTCTCCTTTTTGTTGATGATATAGGGGGAGAAGTAGATTGATGACTTCATGCATTGAATTGAATATTTTATATATTTACATGATGAATTGATGATTCTCATAACTTGTGATGAATGTTGTTGGATTTGGGATAATCCAAGTGTTCTATCAATGGCATTTTGATAGGGGGAGTTTGGTTAAACTCCAGGGAGTTATGGTTAACTCCATTAGTCATCAATTAATTATCATCATCAAAAAGGGAGAGATTGTTGAATCTCAAATTTTGATGATGAAACTAATATATTGTGCTTTATTATCTAACTGCTTAGATTTAAGATAATCCAAGTGTTCTATCAATGGCATTTTGATAGGGGGAGTTTGGTTAAAATTCGGGGAGTTATGGTTAACTCCGTTAGTCATCAATTAATTGGCATCATCAAAAAGGGGGAGATTGTTGAATCTTAAATTTTGATGATGAAACTAATATATTATATTTTATTGTCTAGCTGTGTTTTGAGTTATGCAGGTCTACTATCAATCAGGATTAGAAAATTGATGTTGGAGGAATTGACGCTATGCCGGGTGATCACATCAGGATATTAGATGTCGAGCCGGAGGTCCGGTCGACAATCGGCAAAAGGCTTCAGATGTCGGGCATCGAGCCAAGAAGAGCAGAGTTGCGCCAAGGATATCGGGGTTGTGGAGGTTAACCACCGATTGGGCAACAAGCTGCAAGAGAGGATGATGCGCCGAAGAATCAGATGAAGCGTCGATCAATGATGTGTCGGGCAACTGAATATCAATTTGTGTTATAATAACTATCTAGATCGAAGTAGAGTTTTTGTTTGTGTGTTTGTAGGATTAACTACGATAACGATGAAAATGTAAAGTAAAACAAAGTGCCAGAAGACAAGTGCGATGGATCGTTGGGAGTTCGAGAGTTCGACAGAAGTCCGAAGATTCGTTGGGAGTGCTACTGGAACTGCCCGAGAATGAGTAGGGAGCTTGCCGAAGGGTTTTTGGAAGTTCACCGGAAGGTTCATCGGAAGTTCACGGAGCTTGCCAAGAAAGATCGGAGCTTGCCAAAGAAGCTCGTTGGAACTCGCCAAAATCATCGTGAAGTCCAGGAGCTTATTGGGAGTCTGCAGAATGGTTTCTGAAGGTTCGTCAGAAGACCGCTGGAAGTTCGCCAAAAGCTCACCGAAAGAAGTCTTGACTTGTGGACTTTATAATAGCTTAGGAAATATCTTTAAAATTTATAGTTAGCACATAATTTGGTTTAGGATTAGGTGTTAATCCTATAAGCCAAGTAGGGGCTAATTGGGCCTGATAACGAACTGGTTTAACTGAGTTTAAGGCCTAACCAGTGAGCTAGAAGAGCCCGAGCGGTGGCACCACCTAGGCTGGGCGATGGCAACACCCAGGACCTGAGAGCCCAGGCGGTGGCATCGCCTAGTTGGGGCGGTGGCACTGCCCAGGACCTGAGAGCCAAGGTGGTGACACCGCCGAGCTAGACGATGGTACCGCTGCTGGGCAGCAAGCCCAGGTGGTGGCATCACTGGCTGGGCGGTGGGACCGCCTAGTACATTATCAGTGTCTGACACTGATAGGCGGTGGCACTGCTAGCACCAGGAAAACCAAAAGTGATTTAAATTTATGCTCCAAATTTGAATCCTCTTAAGGCCTATAAATACCCCTCTCATTCATGGTTGAAAGGGGGTCTAGAACTGAGAAAGAAAGAGGGAAAACTCTTATCAAAATCTTCCCTCTAAGCTTTAAGTGTGTTCTAGTCCAAGAGAGGGGTGAGAGGCATTGTAAGGGTTACCTCGTAAGCCCGTTAAAAGGAGAGAGCAGTAAGGAAGTTGATCCTCGTCCATTGGAAGGAGGATCGCTAGTGGAAAGCCGGTGGTCTCAAGCGAAGAGGAATCGAGAGTGGATGTAGGTCGCATGACCGAACCACTATAAAAACGGTTTGCATTTATGTTCCTGCATTTACCTTTCTATAAACTGCTTTTTCTTCACTGCTCAACTTACTCATCACGGCCTTCTTCCTCTCTAAATACTCCCTACTTTAGGCACTTTCCATTACGCTTTAATCAAAATTAGTTTTAGTCAAAAATGTGATTTCTATTGTACGAAGTTTCCGAACTTGTTTTAAATCGCAGAAATTTATCGTTCTTAACTGCTGTACTAATTTGCACCCCCCCCTCTCTCTTAGTGCCACTCGATCCCTAACAAAAAGAGCATGTCTTTCTAAATAATGAATTTGATAAATTAAAAATTAAGCATGATTATGAGATATCTCCTCCATGCACTAAATGTGAGACACTTAAAAAGGAAAATTTGCTACAAAATGAAACTCTCAAAAAATTTAAGATTAGTAGCAAATCCTTGAACATGATCCTTGTTAATAAGGGTCACGTTCATAGAAGAGATGAAATCGGCCTTGTGAGTAACACTCATCAAAAGCCAACCATCTTCGTTAAAGGACCAACCCTATATGTTTCACCCCGAATCAAATGCAACTTTTGTTACAAACTTGGACATTATGCTCATAAATGTCCATTTAAGAAATATAGTCCACACAAGTTAATTTGGGTTCCTAAAGGAACCATAAAGGACTCTATGCAAAATGACAAGTTAAATAGATCGATTTATGAGGCACCCAAAGTCAAATTGGTACCTAAAAAATCCTCTTTCTTGTAGATATATTTACAATCACAAGCTAAGAGTGAGAAATGGTACCTCAATGATGCATACTCATAATCAAGCTTACTAGCTAAAATAACAATGAAAAATTATCTCATTGATTGCTTAATGATTGAAACATGTTGATCGTTTAAACATTAACTTTCGAATAATGATGCTAGAACACCCTAATATCAAGGCTAAAGGACACTAGCTAAATTGTCTTCATTAAATTTCTCGAAAAGTGATTTTGATGATGACCTTGATTTCACTTATAATATGTTGGTATTCAAGCTTTCATGATTCTCAAAAATGCTTATCTAAACTCCTCTCTTAATATTCAAATTGTCAACTTTTTTCATTAACCGTTCTCCCTTGATCCTCCTAATAGACTAAAGAAAATGTTCATGAACCTTTTGATGATCATGACATCTCACCATGTAAAACTTTTTTGTATGATCGAATCTCTATTGAAAAGGTTAAAAAGATTTGATGAGTTGTGTTTCTCAAAAGAAATAAAAAGTTCATTCAAATTGATAAACAAAAAGGGATTTGAATAATATAAATGATGTTATTTCGCTTGATTAATCGCTCAATAATTGAGTCGAACATTCAATGTTAGCCTCACTAGAAGATAGTTGTTAAATAAGAAAGCTTAATAGATCAAATAATAAAAACTTTATAAGCCCAAATAAGCTTAAGGGAGTGCACTAGCAGTAACACCATTGGAATTGGTAGTAGCACCTCTAGAGCACTATGTTCTTAGGTAGTGGCACTACCCAGTTGGCGGTGGCACCGCCCGAGACTACCCTATAAAAGAGCACTTTAGGGCCGACGGTAGAATCGACCCCAACACTTCTCACACACAGCCCCCAATCCTCCCTACCTCTTATTCACCTTACCACTTCTTTAGAAAACCAAGAAGGCCTCTCTTCTCCATAAATCTTGGGATCAATCTCACCCCCCTTTGGAAGATCACTACAAAAGTAATCTTTGAAACCTTTCCCTTGATTCATGAATTGATTCTACCCTTTTACACTGGTTTCTTTCATTGTTAACACTTATAAACCTATGGCACCTAGAAGATCCTTAAGGGACAAGGGGAAGAGGAGAGTAGATGAATCCTATAACCCTATACTCTTTGATTCAAATAAGAATGCCCTTAAGTTTCTAATCTTTAAATCTAGGAGTGTACACAAGGGAAAATATGTAGATCTAGAAGACTTAGGGGATTTTGAGCCTATCCAATGGTTTGCAAACTTAGATGTTCTTCCTATTTTACAAATTAGTGAACCAATTTATCCTAGACTTGTTTGTTTATTTTACAATAATTTGATTATAGATGATGATGATAGAGTGTCAACTTACCTCCTAGGGCATCATATACAAATTACGGATAGTGTAATTTGCAGCCTTCTAGGAATTTCTAATAAAAGAAGAGGTTGCTATTTTAGAGGTTAATGGGACAGATGCAGTTAGAATCACTTATTCTGAAGCTCTAGGTATCATTTTTGGAAACCTGAATTTGTTGATTGTTCCTAAGAGTTTTGAACATTTGCTACCCTTCAATTCAAAAGTACTTCATCATATCATAATAAGTATTTTGCTTCTAAAATAATATCATCATGATGAGATAAATCAAATGGAGTTGGAAATGATGTATTGGATCATGCTAGGACATCAAAATTGCTTTGGATACTTAATACGACAAAACATGATCGAACTATTAATAAAAGATTTAATGCTTCTATATGATGGTTTAATCATAAGGCTAATGCATGCACATGATATTGTGATTCTACCAAATGAGAAAACCATAAAGGTAGATAGATTTAATGTAATTAATAGAAATCTTCTGAGATGATTAAAGTGTATAATAAAAAATAGCATTTGGACTATGCTACCTAGAAGGACCGATTCTCCCCCTCTAAAACCAGAATCTGAAACACCTGTATTTAGGAAAAATTAATCTCCTCTCACTAGTCCCTTTGAGATAGCACCGATGGATCCAACACCCTCATCATCTGCTAACCCTATATGACTCAATTGGATCAACTTGAATCACGACAAGTTTAACTTGAATTATGACAAGATTATATCTTAATTGAAGTGCAACAAGTTCATTGCCAACTTAATATCTTATTTAGAAACTTTGGTGCACCACCCGATAAGTAGCTTGTATTTTTTCATCAAGAAATCTATGTTGTACTTCTTGTGTACTATGACTTTATGTGTTACAATGCACTTCTTAATACTATGATAAATGTGACACTGTGTAATGGTACACTTTTCCTTTTTACATAGGAACTTTATGTAATGCACTAATTAAGTATGTTAAATTATCTGAATGCTTGAGTTTCTTGTATACTTTTTTAAACTTTTTTGATTTTTCATAAATGGAGCTTTTATCGAGTTTATTTCATATCTTATTATCTCACTTATGGATTTTTTATACCCTTAGTCACTTGATGATTTTTATAGTCCCCTTGCTATCGATAAAAGTGTCATTCACGGATTTTATTGATAGAAGTGTCATTCACGGATTTCATTGATACACTTGATTCTTATACAAATTTTTGCAATGATTATAAACCTCTCCTTTCTATCCACATTTCTTATTTCATGAATCCTTTAGCTCTTGATGAAAGTAGAAGTTTAATGAAGTTTTCGATAGCTTGAATGGATTCTTTTTACTTGTATAATTCATGGATTTTCAATGACCTGATCCTTCTTGATGAATGAACTACCTCCTTTTCTTTTCAAGAAGAACCTTGTTCATCTAACGAAAAGTACTAGCAAAGTTGTGCTAGTTTGGTTATTTTTCCTCTTTGCTAACTTACCTACTTCAAAGCTGCAAAGGATGCTAGCAAGAGTAGTACTAGTTTATACACTTCCTTCGCAAATAGAAAAGTCATTATCTTGCTATTGCAATAATGTAAAACTTGCTTGCGTGAAATGATTGCCCATTTCCATTTTGTTGATGAAAAAGGGGAAGAAAATGACAAATTGATGAGTGCTAGTAATGTATCATACTTGAAATATGCTTGGTATCATGAATGTTATCATAAATGCTTGAAATGTATTATACTTGAAATATGCTTGGTATTGTGAATGCTTGAAAAGTTTCATGATTGAAATGATAAATTACTTGAAATGATAAATTTTTATCATGCTTAGAAATTGGTATCATGCTTACTCTCTATCGTATTTGAAGTTGGTATTGAAATGATGAATGTCTATCATCATTTGGTATCGAACTTGAAATTTGTCTCATGCTTAATATCCTAATTGAAATTGGTATCGTGCTTTGAAATGATGAATGACTATCATCATTTGGTATCAAACTTGAAGTTTGTATCTAGTAGGATCAGTTCAACACTATAATGGGGGGGAGGGGAGGGGGGGGGGAGGGGTTGAATTAGTGCAGTGGTAAAATATGACAAATTCAGTTATTTAAATGATTTTGAAAAACTTCGTATAATAAAAATAATTATTTCAATTAAAACTATTTCAATTGCATGTTAACTTGAAGATGTACATAAAAAGATGAAGAAAAGCAATGAGCAAGTAGAGCAGCGAAGTGAACATGGTTTGCAGTAATGTAAATTTGCAAGAAGTAAATGCAAACTATTTTTATAATGATTCGGTCATTCAACCTATGTCCACTCTTGATTCCTCTTCACTTGAGGCCATCGGCTTTCTACTAGTTGTCTTCCTTCAACGAGTGAAGACAAACTCCCTTACAGTACTCTCTCCTTTTCACGGGCTTTGGAGATAACCCTTACAAGCACTCACTCCTCACTTGAAGCTGAAAACAATCTAAGGCTAGAGGAGGGATGTTTTGGAATGATTTTTTCAGTGTTTTGCTTCTTTCAAAGATTATGTGCTTGTATTTTCAACCCAGGGATGAGAGGGATATTTATAAGCTCTAATTGGATTCAAACTTGGAGCCAAAAACCATCCCATCCTAGGTCTATCGGGTTTTGGCGATACCACCGCCAGTGTTGAGCGGTATCACCGCCCAGTACACCCTGACACTAGGCGGTACCACCACCTAGTCTGGTGGTACCACCACCTGGGCACATTGCTCTATTAGTGCATGGAGCGATACCACTACCCAGGTACACTAACATTTGACAATACCAGTTCCCAGACTCAGTCTAGAAGACTGAGCCTTTTGGCAGTGCCATCGCCTGACATGGCACTTGGGCACTGTTTGGACCTTTTATTTAGCCCAACACAACCCTAATGTAGACCTAGTTAGCCCTTAATTGGGTTGACCTAATTACAACCCAATTAGACATAATCCTACTTTATCTAGATAATTATTATTATAATGCGAATCAAAATGTCACCCGGTACGTCATTGGCCTATTGGCGCTTCATCTGACACTTTAGCGCATCATCCTCTCTTGCGGCTTGTTGCCCAATCAGCAGCTGACCTCCATAGACCTGAACTCCTTGGTGCAACTCTGCTCTTCTTGGCCTGATGCCCGATTTCTTTGTCCGAAGCTTTCTACTGATCGTCGACCGAACCTCCGACTTGACGTCCAATCTCTTAACATGATTTCCTCTAGTGCAACGCTAATTCATTCTGCATCAATTGTCTAATCCTAATCGAGAGTAGACCTGCATGACTCAAAATGAAGTTAGATAACTAAAACATAATCAATTAGTTTCATCATCAAAATATGAGATTCAATAATCTCCCCCTTTTTGATGATGATGACTAATTGATGATGGAGTTAACTTTAACTCCCGGAGTTTAACCAAACTTCCCATATCAACATGCCATATTGATAGAACCCTTGGATTTCAATAAATCCAAGTGACATATATCAAAATCATGTTATCAAAAACATCATGCAAATATATAAAATATTCAATCATACATTGCATGAAGTTATCATACTACTTCTCCTTTATCATCAACAAAAAGGAGAAGTTGCATCTTAGCTAGTTTTATAATATGCAAATTTCACAATCATACTAGCTATCAATCTAGATGTTTAACATACATCACTTTAAAACTTTCAATCATAGCAAGTTTTTAACAATGTGCAAGCATAGCAATTCAACACTTGCTTCTTGTGCAAGTTTGCACTTTGCTTCTCTTGAGATTGCATGGTAGTAATTTTTGTGATGTTCAAGATAGCAAGTTCTTTTCCTCTTTTGTAGGCTAGCAATTTGTTTTCTTTGTGATATGCCAAGCTAGCATAAACTTTCTCCCCCTTGGTTTTGTTAAAAAGAAGGGAAGAGTATAAATTTTTTTCCCTTTACATGAATTTTAAAATTATGACAATCAATAAAAATAAATATTTATCAAGAGTGATCAATGGGGTATCAAAAATTTACATTCATGATTCAAAATCAATTTATGAAAACCAAGTTATGAATTCTATCATCAAAATCAAGTTATGAAAGCCAAGAGTGATCAATGGGGTATCAAAAATTTACATTCATGATTCAAAATCAATTTATGAAAACCAAGTTATGAATTCTATCATCAAAATCAAGTTATGAAAGCCAATTTAACATTCAAGCTAACACTTAAGGTACTCTTTAAGATGATAGCAATTTTGCAATATATTAGCAAGTAATTTTTACTTGCTTTAGCAAAATTCTTTCTCTTGTGATTCACAAGCTAATAAGCTAGCTCACCCTTAGTTATTGTTAAAATGAAGTGGAGGATCCAAAGATATAAATTTTTTTACATCAATTATAAATTTGCATCAATAAAAGTTTGCAATTATCTTTCAATTAACACATGATGCATTCAAAAAAGTATTGAAACATAGGAGAAAATCTAATTAAGCATACTATGTTTCAATCATTGAACTCAAGTCATCATAAATGTAAAAGACATTATACATGGTTCATAATTGTTTTTTTTAGTAGGATCAAGATCAAGATTTGCAAATATTTTCTTTAGCATGAATTTTCAATTCATGATAAAGGGTATACAACCAAGAATCATGATACAAAAAAAAAAAACATATCAATATCAATGATCAAGTCATGATTCATGATTCATCATAAAGCAAATTAGTTTTCAATTATCACATAAGGCATGCAAGCCAAGGTAATTATGTCATTTCTAAATCATGAAAGATATGATATCAACACAAATCTTAGGAAAACAAGAAAGATATCTAGATTCATGCATAATACCTCTCATTTCATCATGGATCATAAGAAATAATTTCAAGTATCAATTATTGAGATATCAAGACTTGGATTGTTTTCCTCTTTAGTAAATGATAGAATGAAGGAGTCATTAAGGAAAAGGATTTCGATTCGCATAAAGATATCTCAAGTCAAAAAATCAAAAGAGTGTTCATGATTCGCTTGAAATAAAAAATCTCATTCAAATCAATTTGTCAACTTGAAACCCATAATCATTTTCAAGATTCATAACATGAATAAAGTTAACAACTTTTTAGAGATTCAAACTGACAAATAGATTTTTTGATAAAAACTTATTATCAAATCATCAATTTCATGATTCATTTGGAAGGTTCTCCTCTTTAGTAAAGAAGTATAGGAGAACAAAATGAATTAAGGGAGATAGAACATGATTGAAGCATGATTTGTATTTAAAATGTATCTTACATCATAAATACAAATCAAGCATTTGTTAAATCTGAAATCATCCTCAAAATCACATTCAATTCATAAATGACAAGCATAGATTCATGAATTTCTTATTGAAAAATGGATAAGATTGAGATAGAGGATTATATTTCATTTTTATATGTGATTCGCTTCTTATAAGCATACTTTTGCCCTTAATAAAAATAAATGTCAACATTCAAGATTAAAAGGCAAATTTTGTCATAAAATCATTAAATTGAATCACATTAAGCATGTAGCATTTTTCAAAAAATTCGATTCAAGAGATTCACATGGATTCATCAAAAATCAAAAACTTTAGAGATAGAAAATTTTTTAAGAAACATGTATTTTCTTTTTATAATTTATTTCATATAAGCACGCTTTTGTCTTTTATCATTGTATAGATCTGAAAAGCAAGTTTCAAGAGAAATCTTTTAGATTAAGAACATGATACATACATTAATTTTCAAAACATTCATCATGATTATTTTCAAGAGATTCACAAGACTCATAAAATGAATTTATTAACCTCAATAAGATTGAAAATGTATTTTCATTTCATACAATTGATTTCATATAATCATGTTTAAACCACCATCGTATAAATTCCAAAATACAAGTTTTGTCATTAAAACCATCAAGACAAAACATATCAAACATAAAACCTCATGATAGAGTACTTTTTTATTTTTATATGTTTCAATTTGAGTGAGCATGTTCAAACTTTTCATGCAAGGGCCAAGCATCGTATTTGGAACCGAAAGCATCATCACCCTTTATTTTATTTGGAAAAGTCATGTGGGTTAAGTCTTTTAGCTTTGCAATTATTGTCATAAAGACATGCATCATTGTATTAATCCAAAATTATTATCAAAATCTTTCATTCGAAAAATTTGTTAGGAGCAACGTAGATTTGATTACATGTAAGCATGCTCAAGTCCCTTTTTGTATAAAAGATGTGTGTCAAAAATATAAACACAAGTTATTGGGATCTAGAGTGGCACTAAGAGGGGGGAGGGGTGAATTAGTGCAGCGATTAAGAATGATAAATTTTTGATAATTTAATATAATGCTTTCGAAAACTTTGTATGATAAAACTAATTTCGATTAAAGTGTATCGGAAACTATTTAGCTTGAAAGCATTAAGAGAAGGATGGTAGTAAACAAGTAAAAGAAATAGGTTTGCAAAAATATAAAGAACAATAAGTAAACGCAAACCGATTTTATAGTAGTTCGGACATACGACCTACGTCCACTCCCAATTCCTCTACTCTTGAGACGATCGACTTTCCACTAGGTATCCTCCTTCTAACAAGTGAGGATTGACTCCCTTTTACAGCACTCTCCTTTTGACGGGCTTAGGAGATAACCCTTACAAGGCCTCTCAACCCTCCCTAAGGCTAGATCACACTTTAAAATTTTAAGAAGGAATTTGACACTATTACAACAGCGTTTTCCTTTTTCTTTCTCAGTACTAGTGTGTCTGTTAACCATGAATGAGAGGGTAATTTATAGGCCTCAAGGTGATTCAAATTTAGAGCTCAAATTTAAATCATATCGGATTTCCAAGTGTTGGCGATACCACCGCCTGACATTGGCGGTACCACTGCCTGACATTGGCGGTACCACCGCCTGACACTCTAGTTCTATCAGTGTACTAGGTGGTACCGTTGCCCAGTCTGGTGGTACCATTGCTTGATACATTAATACGGTCAATGTACTAGGCGGTACCACCACCCAACCAGCGTTGCCACTAACTAGGCACTCTGCCCCAGGGCGGTACCACCGCCCTAGACTACCTCAAAAGCTGGACCTTGGCAGTGCCACTACCCCAGTCTGGCGGTGCCACTGCCAAACAGCATCCAACACTCCTAGTTAAGCCTTAAAACCGGCCCAAACCGATCCAATATAAGGCCTAATTGGCCCCCAATAGGGTTAAAGGATTAATACCTAATCCTAACCCTAATTATGTGCTAACTACAAAATTAAAGATATTTCTAAGTTATTACAAAGTCCGTAAGTCAAGACTTCTTTCTCTAGTGAGCTTCCAGCGAACTTCTGACGGTCTTTCAATGAACTCTTGGATACCATTCTGTGGACTCCCAATAAGCTCTTGGATTTCACGATGAACTTGGCAAGTTCTGACGAGCTTTTTCGGCAAGCTCCGATCTCTCTCAGTCAACTCCGTTGAATCTTCGGACTTCCGTCAAACTCTCGAACTCCCAATGATTCTATCGTACTTGACTCCGACCTTTGTTTTACTTTACATCTTCATCATTATCATAGTTAATCCTGCACATATAAAACTTAACTCTACTTTGATCTAGTTAGTTATTACAATGCGAATTGACATTCTGTTGCCCGACACATCATTGGTCGATGCTTCGTTCGTTTCTTCGGTGCATCGTCCTCTCTTGTGGCCTGTTGCCCAATCGATGGTTGACCTCCACAACCCCGACATCCTTGGTGCAACACCACTCTTCTTGGCTCGATGCTCAACGTCCAAAGCCTTCTGCCAATTGTCGACTAGACTTTCGGCTCGACGTCTAATATCCTGACGTGATTTCCTCCGGCGGAATATTAATTCTTCCTACGTCAACTGTCTAATCCTGATCTAGTAGACTTGTGTTACTCAAAATATAATTAGATAATAAAATATAATTAATTAGTTTCATAATCAAAATCTGAGACCCAATAGTCTCCCCTTTTTTTATGATGACTGACGAAGTTAACCTTAACTCCTTGAAGTTTAAACAAACTCCCCCTATCAATATGTCATTGATAGAACACTTGGATTATCCCAAATCAAAGCAATATGTATGAAAATCATATTAACAAAAGTATCATGCAAATATATAAAACTATATTACAATACATGAAGTCATCAATCTACTTCTCCCCCTATGTCATCAACAAAAAGGAGAAGTAGTATCATAGCTAGTTTAAAAGATATATAAGCTTTATAATCATACTAGCTATCAATCTAGATGTTCAACATACATCACTTTAAAACATTTGATTATAGCAAGTTTTTAAGGATATGTAATCATGGCAATTCATCACTTTGATTTCTTTGTGATATACCAAGATAGCAATTTTGTCTCCCCTTTATCATTGTCAAAAGAAAGGGAAAATGTAATGTTATAATTCATTTCCTTTTTCATCAACTTTTCAAATCATGACAAATGAGATATCAAAAAATGAATATTGACATAAATGTTTCAATCATTAAAATTCAAGTCATGAATGTGAATTCAACAAGCTAGCTCCTCCTTAGTTTTTGTCAAAATGAAGTGGAGGACTCAATGGCTAAAAATTTCAATCATTATACAAGCCATATAAAGAAATCATGTCATGATATCAAGAAAATTCAAGAAGGACATGATTCATTTGATAAATCTTTTTAATAAAGCAAAAGAATTATACAACCAAGGATCATACTAAAAATATATTAATATTATAGATCAAGTCATGATTCATGATTCATCATAAAGCAAGTTAATTTTCAATCATCACATAAGGCATACAAGAAAGGAAAAAAAAATCATGTCAAGAATTCCAAAAAGCATTTCAAGCCAACAAGATCACATTTGAAGGATAAAATATATCACAAACATAAATGAGGATAAATGATTCTTTTGAGTGTATCATTTTATTAGCAAAACCACTTGATTCAGGCAAAAGAAGTCCAAGTATCAAATATTAAGATATCAAGACTTGGATTGTGATAAAGCTCATTCAAGTTTGAATCATCAAAATCATTAACATAGATTACAAGATTCATAAATGACATGGACTTGAATTGTTTTCCTCTTTGGTAAATGATAAAAGAAGCAATAGAGGAAAGTATTTTGATTCACAAAAATATCTCAAGTCAAGAATTCAAAGTCATGATTTCAAGAGATCAAGAGAGGAGTCAAAAAATCATTCAAACTCATTTTGTCAACTTGAAACTCATAATCAAATTATCGAAATCATTCTCGAGATTCAAGAGACTTACATGAACATAGTATACATGGATTCATCATTTGTCTTTTATCAAAAAATCAAAAATTTAGAGATAGACAAATTTCAAGAGTCATGTATTTCCATTTTATGACCTTTTTTTTATTTAAGCATGCCTTTGTCTTTATATGCCAAATCAAAATAAGTATTCAAAAACGAAAGACAAACTTTATTATAAAAATCATCAAGACAAAAATATAACAAGTTATTTCAAGACATAAGATTCAATTTATCATGATAATGTGTTTCATTTTAAGTTGTTTGTTTCATATAAGTGTATTCATGTTTCAAAAGATGAGTATCAAATTTAAAACCAAAACATGAGTTTGTCATCAAGATATAACAACTTCAAATCCTCATGATATCATAAAATCATTAAGCATGGGCAACAAACTTTTAATATTTTCATTTCATCATTATCAATGATGATTTCCTAAGATATGTTTAAATATTTATATAAAAATGTCATGCATCATATTTAAAACTGAAAGCATCATCAAAACCATTAAGATTCATGGATTCATCATACACATTATTTCAAAATATGAGATTTCAAGTCATCAAGCATGATATAATCATTAAGCATGGTTTCATAATGCATCATCAAAATCATTTTAATTCTTTCTTTTATTAGTTATAACAAGATGATCAATGCTCAAATTTTTGCTAAAATCATGCATCATTTTATAAATCTAAAAAATAATTTTCATCATGAAAACCATCAAGTCCAAAAACACATTATTCCAAAATGTAGGATTTCAATTTTCATTACTTCAATTCCTCATTAAGCATGAAACAAAAATTTAAAGATCAAGCATAATGCCATAAAGCATCTTTAAAATTTTTATATGAAAGCTAAGCATTAATACATAAGATTCGCTCATCATGCATAGTTTTAAAATGTAAAGTCATCAAGATAGATGTTTATTGATTTTATCTTGTTAGTTGTACAAGCATGAGATGCAATTATCATTAAGACGCTTTCAAGAATAACATACATAGATATGCATTAAGTTTAAGACCAATATCCAATACGAAAAGCATATATGAAATTTATGCATTCTCATAAATTAAGCAATTATCATTCATAATTTTTAGTTTTCAAAAATACTAGAAAGAAAAGCATAATATAAATTTTAAAAATAATTTTTTTTATTTCCTACAATGTAAATTAAGCACTCATGAAAAAGATATCAAGTAATTTCAAAATAAGGTAAAAACATTTCGGGTGAGGTACTTGCCTTGTTGATGAAACCCGTCAAAGCCCAATTTGCCTCTTCTTTACTTGATTCAATCTTGGGTGTCTTTCTCTTCTTTGGCCTCTTCCTCCATTCAAGTTCATTTTTTGCTTTAGATTTTCATTTAATGAACTTATTAAAATTTATTAAAAGTTCAAGGTCCTCAATATTGTCCTCATCACTTGAGTCATCAATCAAGTAGTATTCATTTATTTGAAATTTTAAATCCTTCTTATTCTTTGGAAGGTGATTCATGTGTTCATCATGTTCTAAGAATGTCATCTCATAGGTCATTAAAGACCCAATGAGTTCTTCAAAAGCCAAGTCATTTAAATTTTTAGCTTCTTGTATGGTTATTACTTTAGGATCCCACCTTTTTAGAAGGGATCTTAAAATCTTATTTATAAGATCAAAATCCAAAAAAGATTTACCAAGAGCTTTTAGACTATTGACAATATCCATGAAACGGGTGTACATGTCGCCTATAGACTCGCTTGGTTGCATTCAAAAAAGCTCAAAATTATGCAATAATAGGTTTACTTTCGAGTCTTTGACTCTACTAGTTCCCTCGTGTGTTATTTCAAGTGTTTGCCAAATATCAAAGTCATTTCGCATGTAGAAATCTGATTGAACTCTTTTTTATCTAAAGTGTAAAATAAGACATTTATAGCCTTTGCATTTAAAGAAAAAGATTTCTTCTCTAAGTTCAACCATTCGTTCGTCAGTTTAGAGGGAAGTTGAAAATCGTTTTCAATGATATTCTATAAGTTTAAATCCAAAGAAATCAAGAAAACTCTCATTTGAATTTTTTAATAAGTGTAGTCTAAACCATTATACAATAGAGGACGAACAATCGAAAAACCCTCTTGAAAGCCGTGAAGAGACATTTCTCGTAGGTGTGAATCCGAATAAGAAATAACGAGGCTCTGATACCAATTGTTGGGATCTAGAGCGGCATTAAGAGGGGGGGTGAATTAGTGCAGCGGTTAAGAACGATAAATTTTTGACGATTTAAAATAATGCTTTCAGAAACTTCGTATGATAAAACTGATTTTGATTAAAGCGTATCAGAAACTGTTTGGCTTGAAAGCATTAAGAGAAGTAGGAGGGTAGTGAACAAGTAAAGGAAATAGGTTTGCAGAAATGTAAAGAACAATAAGTAAATGCAAACTAATTTTATAGTGGTTCGGACATACGACCTACGTCCACTACCATTTCCTCATCTCTTGAGGCAATCGGCTTTCCACTAGGTATCCTCCTTCCAACGGGCGAGGATTGACTCTCTTTTACAGCACTCTCCTTTTGATGGGCTTAGGAGGTAACCCTTACAAGGCCTCTCGACCCTCTCTAAGGCCAGATCATACTTTAGAATTAGAGAGAGGAATTTGAAACTATTACAGTAGTGTTTTCCATTTTCTTTCTCAATTCTACTATGTCTTTCGACCATGAATGAGAGGGGCATTTATAGGCCTCAAGGTGATTCAAATTTGGAGCTCAAATTTGAATCATCCCGGATTTCCAAGTGCTAGCGGTACCATCGCCTAACATTAACGGTACCATCACCTGACACTCTGGTTCTATCAGTGTACTAGGTGGTACCATCGCCCATTCTAGCAGTACCACCACCTGACACACTGACACAGTCAATGTACTGGGCGGCACTACTGCCCAACCAATGGTGCCACCACCTAGGCACTCTGCCCTAGGGTGGTACCACTACCCAATCTGGGCTATACCACCACCCTAGACTACCTGGGAAGCTGGACCTGGGCGATGCCACTACCCCAGTTTAGTGGTACCACCGCCAGATAGCATCATTGGACTTTAAAACCAGCCTAAACCGATCCAATACAAGGCCGAGTTGGCCCTTGAAATGGTTAAAGGATTAACACCTAATCCTAACCCTAATTATATGCTAACTATGAAATTAGAGACATTCCTAAGCTATTACAAAGTCCGCAAGTCAAGACTTTTTTCTCTGGCAAGCTTCCGGCAAACTTCTGGCGGTCTTCCGATGAACTCTCAGATACCATTATACGGACTCTCGGTAAGCTCTTAGACTTCACGATGATCTTGGCAAGTTCCGACTAGCTTCTTCGACAAGCTCTGATCTTTCTCGGTGAACTCTGTTGAATCTTCGGACTTCCATCGAACTCTTGAACTTCCAATAATTTCATCGTACTTGACTCCAGCCTTTATTTCATTATACATCTTCATCATTGTCATAGTTCATCCTGCACACATAAAACTTAACTCTACTTCGATCTAGTTAGTTATTACAATGTGAATTGACATTTTGTTACCAAACACGTCATTTGGGTGCTTCATCCGTTTCTTCGGCACTTCGTCCTCTCTTACGACCTGTTGCCCAATCGACAGTTGACCTTCATAACTCCAATATCCTTGGCACAACACCACTCTTCTTGGCCCAATGCCCGATGTCCAAAGCCTTTTGCCGATTGTCGATCGGACCTTTGGCTCGATGTCCAATATCCTAATGTGATTTCCTCTGATGCAATATCAATTCCTCCTACGTCAACTGTCTAATCCTAATCGAGTAGACCTGCATCACTCAAAATGTAGTTAGACAATAAAACATAATCAATTAGTTTCATCATCAAAATCCGAGACCCAACACAAGTTTCATATAAAAAAATGACACATTATCTAAAAATTTCATCACAAAACCATTAAGACCAAAAGCACAATATTCCAAAATATAAGATTTCAAATCATCAAGCATGATACAACCATTAAGCATGATTTCATAATACATCATCAAAATCATTTTAATTCAAATATTCTTTATTTCATTGTTATTAGTTATAATAAGATGATTTTAGCAGAGTGTGAGAAGTCATGCATCATTCATGAGAAGTCATACAGAAATCATCAAGATAAATATTCATGGATTAATCATATTAGGTGTACAAGCATTATCACAAATCATGCAAGTATTATTTTAGTTTTCAAAAACACTAGAATAAAAAGCATGATATAATTTTTGAAAATAATTTTTTATTTCCTACTATCTAAATTAAGCACTCATGAAGAATTTCAAGTAATTTCATAAATCAAAGGAGCTTTTGTTGAGTTACTTACCTTGTAGTCAAAGGCCATCAAAGTGTAGTTTGTAACTCTGTCAATTGATTCGTTATGGGGTGCCTTCCTCTTCTTTGGCCTCTTCTTCTGTTCAAGTGTATCTTTAGTTTTATATTCTTATTTTATAAACTAATTAAATTTTAGTATTTGAAGTTTAAGTTCATCATCAAAATGGTCCGCATCGCTTGAGTCATCACTCAAGTGGTATTTTATAGTGCAAAGTTCCAAACCCTTCCTGTTCTTTGGAAGGAGGTTCATATGTTCATCATATTCACCATGTTCTAAGAGTATCATTTCATAGGTTATCAAAGACCTAATTAGTTCTTCAATAGGTAGATTATTTAAATCTTTAGCCTCTTGTATCACAGTTACTTTAGGATCCAACCTTTTTGGAAGGGATCTTAAAATTAGTTCGGCACTAAGAGGGGAGGTGAATTAGTGCAATAGTAAAATACAACAAATTCGATGATTTAAACGCTATTGAAAAACTTCATACGATAACAATAATCATTTCAATTAAAACTATTTTGATTGCATGTTAACTTGAAGATGTACGTAAGAAGATGAAGAAAGGTAGTGAGCAAGTAGAGCAACGAAGTAAAGATGGTTTGCAATAATATAAATTTACAAGAAGTAAATGTAAATTATTTTTATAGTTGTTCCGTCATTCGACATATATCAACTCCCAATTCCTCTTCACTTGAGGCCATCAACTTTTCTCTAGTTGTCTTCCTTCAAACGGGTGAAAACAAACTCCCTTACAATACTCTCTCCTTTTGATGGACTTAGGAGGTAACCCTTGCCAGCACTCACTCCCCACTTGAAGCTGAAAATAATCAAGGCTAGAGGAGGGATATTTTGGAATGATTTTTTTAGTGTTTTGCTTCTTTCAAAGATTGTGTGCTTATATTTTCATCCCAAGAATGAGAGGGGTATTTATAGGCTCCAATTGGATTCAAACTTGGAGCCAAAAATCATCCCATCCCGGGTCTACTGGATTCTGGCAGTACCACTACCCAATACACCCTAACACTGGACAGTACCATCGCCTGAGCACGCTTCTCTATTAGTATACTAGGTGATACCATTATCCAAAATCAGTCTAGAAGACTGAGCCTTCTGGCGGTGCCACCGCCTGACATGGCACTTGGGCATTGTTTGGGCTTTTCATTCGGCCCAACACAGCCCTAATGTAGGCCTAGTTGGCCACTAATTGGGTTAGCCCAATTACAAACCAATTAGACCTAATCCTACTTTGATTTAGACAATTATTATTACAACGCAAATCAAAATGTTGCCCTATACGTCATTGGCCCATCGACGCTCCGTTCAACACTTCGGCACATCATCCTTTCTTGCGGCTTATTGCTAGATTCAATAATATCATGCTTAATATCATATTTGAAATTGGTATCATACTTTGAAATAATGAATGCTTATCATCATAATTTGATATCAAACTTAAAATTTGTATCATGCTTAGCATCATGAATGGTTATCATGCTTTGGCATCATATTGATAAATTTTGGTAACATGATAAATACTAGTATCGTGTTTGAAATGAAGAATCATGATCATGGTTAGTATCATGCTTCTAGTATCATTTTGTGGATGTTGATAAGTTGAAATGCATGTAACTTATCAATTAGAGCTTGAATTCAAAGGTTTTGAATTCAAGTGTATCTTTTCTTAAGTATTGCATATAGATAGGGGGAGTTAAGGTTAACTCCATCATCAATTGGTTGCCATCATCAAAAAGGGAAAGATTGTTGAATCTTGAATTTTATTGATGAAATCAATTAATAAGTTACTGATCTAATCTATATGTTGAGAAAAGTGTCCAGGATAACTATGATAGCGAATAAGGCATTAAGCAGATATAGTGTTGGAGTCAAAGATCGAATGATTCATCGGGTATCTGAGAGCTTGTTAGGAGTTTGCTAAAAGTTCGTCGGGAGTGTTGCTAGAATTTGCCGAAAAGTTCATCGGGAGCTTGCCAAAATATATGTCGGGAGTTCATCGAGAAGTTCTCGGAAGTTCGTCGGAGCTCGCCAAGAAGATCAGAGCTCACCAAAGAAGCTCATCAAAGTTCCTTGAGAAGTTCATCGAGAGTTCAAGAGTTTGTCGGGAGTCTGCTAGAAGATCGCCAAGAGTCCATCGGAAGTTTGTTGAAAGATCACCGGAATCTCATCGGAAGATCTTTTGACCTACTAGACTTACTTATTTTAAGTAGATGTCTTAATTATCGTAGTTAGGGTGTAATTAGAGTTAGGTTTAAGAGGTAGTCCTACTAACTCAGTTAGGGGCCAACTAGGCTCAAATCCAAACTGGTTTGGGTCGGACTATTGGCCCAAACAGTGTGCTAAACACTGTTTGGCAGTGGCACCGTCAGAACTGGGTGGTGGAACCACCCATGGCTTAGTCTCCTGTTAGAACCCTCCGCGGATTCTAAGCTTGGGGTTGATCTCTATAGGGGATCGGCCTCCTTGGAACTCTATAGGGGTTCCTTCCTCCAAGTTGCTGCACAAAGGCTGCTAAAAGATTGATCTATTCATTGATTAAAGAGGATGAATACATGGCTATTTATAGGGCTTCTAAGCCCCAACTCCTAATAGGACTCTTACTTAAGACTCCTACTTCTAACCAACTTCTAATTAGGACTCCTTCTCTAGTTGGACTTCTACTTCTAATAGGACTCTCTTCCAAATAGGACTTCTGCTTCTAATAGGACTCTTTTCCTAATAGAACTCCTACTTATAATAGGACTCCTTTCCTAAGAAGCAACCTAACCCTAACCTAGCCGGCCTCTTCACCTCTTTAATAGGGGTCGGCTAGATAGGATTTACATGAATGCCCTTATCAATGAAACTAAATTAGGACTCTCATAGCTAGAGTCCTAACAGACCCGCCCTCTTCAAATCAGCCTTGTCCTCGAGGCTGACGTTCCATGAATTCTGAGAATTTGATCTTCAAGTCGTCGTAGTTCTCCCAAGTGGCATCTTCTGCTGGTAGGTTTGCCCACTGTATTAACACTTCAGTAGCAGGTCGTCATCGTCGAGTCACGATTCGTCGATCAATAATGGCACTTGGTTGGGTCTGGAGCTCTCCTTGGGTAGTTATATTTGGTAGATGGCTTTGGGCTATCTCGTGTTGTCCCAACTTGAGCTTCAAACATGATACATGGAAGACTGGATGGATTCGGGAGCTGGCGGGTAAGTCCAATCTGTATGCTACTGCTCCGATGCGCTCCAAAATCTGGTAGGGTCCATAGAACCGAGGTGAAAGCTTCATAGACGCTCTGGTTTGGATTGATGTTTGCTTGTATGGCTGGAGCCGTAGGAAGACCCAATCTCCTACTGAAAATTCTCTTTCGCCTTTGTGTTGATCATATTGCTGTTTCATCCTTGCTTGTGCTGCAGTGAGATTATCTTTTAGCAACTTCAGCATTTTGTCTCTATCTTGTAGTTCCCTGTCTACTTGTTCTACTTTAGAGGTGCCCAACACATATTTTGGAATTACAGGGGGGGGTCGGCCATACATGGCCTCATAGGGAGTACATTTTGTAGAGGAATGATAAGTTGTATTATACCACCACTCGGCCCAGGGAAGCCACTTTGTCCATTCTTTTGGTCGGTCACTGGTGAAGCATCTAAGGTATGTCTCCAAACACCTGTTCACCACTTCAGTTTGGCCGTCGGTTTGTGGGTGATATGCCGTACTCATCTTTAATTTAGTGCCTTGCATCTGGAATAACTCTGTCCAAAATTTGCTCGTGAAGACCCTATCACGATCACTTACAATAGATCTCAGCATCCCATGTAATTTTACAATATTCTCCATAAAGGTTCGAGCAATACTAGAAGCAGTGTAGGGATTACGGATGGCACAAAAGTGAGCATACTTTGTAAGGCGATCAACCACGACAAAAATTGTACCTTTTCCTTGTGATGAGGGAAGCCCTTCGATGAAATCCATTGATATATCAGTCCATATTGATTCTGGGATGGGTAGAGGTTGTAACTTTCCGGACTTGCCATTGTCTCACCTTTGTGTCGTTGACATATATCACATTGTGCTACAAATTCAGCAATAATATTTTTCATCCCTATCCAATAAAAATTTGCTTAATTCTTTTATAGGTTCTAAGGAACCCGGAGTGCCCACCAGTAGGTGTGGAATGCATCTCTTGAAGGATGGTCTTTATGCAAGTAGAATTTGGCACAAGCACAATACGTCCTTTATATCGCAAGTCCTTTGAGTCCCAACTGTAATGAGCCATAGAGCTTGGTGCTTCCTTTAATTTTTTTATGATTTTACTTGTTTCTGGATTATCTTGTCATTCCCTCCTAATATCCTCAAGGAAGTTGCTGGTCGGAAGTGAAACAAATTAAAAATTCAACTTGCTCGGGTAGCCGTGAAAGCGCATCTGCAACAATATTATCTTTCCCTTTTTTGTAAGTTATTTTATAATCATATCCAAGAAGCTTTGTTACCCATTTTTGCTGCTCAGGGGAAGATATTTTTTGCTCCAAGAAATATTTTAGGCTTTTATGGTCGGTCTTGATGTGAAAGCGTCGCCCAATTAAGTACGATCTCCATTTGGACACCGCATGCACAATCGCGAGCATCTCCTTGTCGTAAATAGTCATCTTGAGGTGGGAAGGAGATAACGCCTTACTAGTATATGCGAGGGTCGGCCATCTTGCATTAGTACAGCACCAATTCTGCTCGGAGGCATCGGCTTCAATAATAAAAGTCTTATCGAAGTCGGGTAATGCTAGTCTTGGTGTTGTTATCATTGCGACTTTAAGTTCGTCGAAGCGGTGGTGGCTTTGTCCGACCACTGAAAGCATCTTTTTTAGCAAGGAAGTAAGGGGTGCACTGATCTTTCCATAGTCTTTCACGAACTTACGGTAGTAACTGTTAAACCAAGAAAGCCGCGCAGATGATTTTATGTTCCTCGAGGTTGGCCAGCCTCTGCATTGCTTCAATTTTGGAGGGTCCACTGCCACACCTTCCTCTGATATGATATGCCCAAGATATTCCACTTTTTGTTGAAGAAAGCTACACTTCATTTTTTTGACAAAAGAACATGTGCTCAAAAAATTGTCAAAACAAGTCTTAAGTCTTTGAATATGACTTTCAAGAGAAGGGCTGTAAATAAGGATATCGTCAAAGAAAACTAGCACAAACTTTCGAAGATAACTCCAGAAAATATCATTCATAAGGCTCTGGAAGGTGGAGGGAGCATTGGTGAGACCAAAGGGCATTACCAGAAATTCATAATGACCGTTGTGCGTTTGAAAGGCAGTTTTCGGTATGTCTTCTTCGCACACTCGTATTTGATGATACCCGGATCGAAGGTCCAACTTTGTGAAGACTCGTGCTCCATTTAATTCATCAAGTAATTCATCTACTACTGGAATAGGATACTTGTCCTTGACGGTTATGTCATTGAGAGCTCGGTAATCAACGCACATTCGCCATGTTCCGTCTTTCTTTCGTACGAGGAGCACTGGTGAAGAGTAGGGGCTGCAACTTGGCCGAATAACTCCTGTTTCAAGCATCTCTTTTACAATCCTTTCTATTTCATCTTTTTGGAGATGTGGATACCGATATGGTCGAGTATTTGCTGGAGGTTTCCCTAGAAGAATCGGTATACGATGATCGTGCCGACGATTAGGAGGTAGGCTGCGTGGTTCGTCAAATATATCTGAAAATTCAGCAAGCAAGGGAAGTAGGTTTGGATCTTCAAATTTGGTTGGCTCTCCCTTAGGTTGCTGCTCAAGTTGTACCAAAAAGCCGCTGCATGCTTTGTGCAAAACTTTCTCCATTCGTTGTGTGAAAATTGTTGTTACGTCGCCCCCACGTTTCCCGTACAGTATCACCTGTTTCCCCTTGCTGTAAAATTTTATAATTAATTTCAAAAAATTCCAGGAAACATCACCTAATGTTGTCAACCATTCGATGCCAAGCACGGCCTCATAATCATCGAGAGAGAGAAGGAAAAAATCTGCAATTATCTCTTGGTCCTGCAGTAACAGTTTCACCCGGGGGCATTTACGATCACACTTCAAAATTCGTCCATCTGCGACTTTAACATCGAACCTGCTGCAATTCTCAATAGGTAAGGCCATCCGGATAGCAACCTTGCTATTCATAAAATTATTAGTGCTCCCGGTGTCAATAAGAACGGTGATTGGTTATTGCTTTAGAAATCCTCCCACTTTCATTGTTTGCGGGTTTGCATAACCGGCAAGGGCATGCATCATAATATCAATTGGCTGCTGTACTTCATCCGTGACCTCTTCCTCATGCTCCTGGACCTCCTCCTCCCTGTCTTCAAGAGGTTCAATCAATAGGAGGCGGCCCCTTTTGCAGCGATGATCGCGGTTCCACGGCTCGTCGCAATGCCAACAAAGACCCTTTGCTGATCAATCACGTAGTTCTTCTCTTGTTAATTTTTTGGGCAGCGAAGGATGGTTGGAAGCAGAAGGGGGTTTATATGTTGAGGTTCTAGGAGTGGTTCTCATCCTTCGAGAATCTTGGTTGAGTCGTTCTTCTTGTATTCGGGCAAAAGAAATCGCAGCCATCACAGTACGGGGCTGTCGTGCCTTAACTTCCCCTTTTATCTCTGGCTTGAGTCCTTCGATAAATGTTCCTAACAATTAACGATCAGTCCAATCACGAGCAAGGTAAGATAGCTTCTCAAACCTGGTTTGGTACTCTTGAATCGTAGAGGTTTGTCGAATCTTTGCAAGTTGGCCGTCGATATTTTCATACTCCGTAGGTCCGAAACGGTTCAGCAGTGCATTCTTAAATTGATTCCATGTCAGAGCCCCCTGGTTATATTCCAGCCAATTGTACCATTGAATAGCATCTCCTTCAAGGTGGATGACAGCAATCTCCACCATAGCATTATCCGACGTTCGGTAGTAGCGAAAGTAACGTTCTGCGCGCGAAATCCACCCCGCCGGGTCTCCTTCTTCCCATCGTGGGAAGTCCACCCTCATGCGTGGCTGTAGCATGTCCGAGGGCTGTCCCTCCTTCTCTGGGGTCCTTTCTAAATTCTCTCCTTGCTGTAGTTTGGTTGGACTCGATGGTTGTCCAATTCTGAATTCTGCAAACAAAGCACGCAATTTGTCTTCCAAGCGCGATTCAAGCCGTGATTCAATCCGAGATTCCCATGCTTCAAATTTGGCATCAATTGGATCTTGGGAAGCCATAGCATATGTCTGTAGATCAGAGATGCCCTTGTCTTTTTTCTGTTGACGGGTTAATGGCATGGGGTGGTGGAAGGTTCGGACAATGGATCGGTGATTGAAGGGTTCAGCTGTAATGGTTTACTATTTTAGGCTGTGGTTTTTTATGCTGTTAGGGTTATAAAACTAGGTTATGATGGCTGCATCTTGAGGCTAGCGGGATGCCCTAAAGATGTCTTGGTTTGTGGTAGCAAGGTGGCTAGGGTTTGGTAGGTTACGGAGAAGAAAAAAGGACAAAGGTGCAATACCAGATTTTTCGCCGAAAAAATTCCAACAGTAAAGATGTAATTTTTTCCAGAAATTTTCAAAAGAGATTCAAGTAAAACTCAAAGGGGATCTACTGATAAGGAAGAGGTAATACTGTAAAAAATTTCATAGGAAGAAACGACAACAAGAGGTTTGGCAAAATTGAGAATCACAGAGAGGTATTATAGCAGATTTTTACGTCTAAAGTGCAGCAGATTGGACGTAAAAGATAAGTGGTTTTTATTGAGAATTTTTCGACAAAACCAAAGGGAAAACCACTATTAGGAAGTGTCAAAGCCGTCGTAAAAATTTCATAGAGATTTAGATAGAAAAAACGCAGTGGCAAGATCAAAAAGGCAGTGCTATGCGGCTGAAATTCTGCAGTGCGACTTTCGTTGTAGAGATGAAAACTTTACGACGAAAGTTTTATGCAGCAATTATAGGAACGAATTTTTTTGGAGTTTTTGAATAAGGATAACTAAATTGCAGCAGCAGTAGGGTAGATAACCAGAACCTGTTGCAATTCATGGGAAGATCCAAGGATGATCTACGGTGGTGTAGATGACGGCGGAATTCAGCGATGATCTTCTAAGCAATTGTGGGAATTGCTTTGCGCGATTGTGGAGGGCTGGTGGATGGCTGTGGAAGGGCAGCGAGACGCCAAGAACGCTGCTCTGATACCAAGTGTTAGAACCCTCCGCGGATTCTAAGCTTGGGGTTGATCTCTATAGGGGATCGGCCTCCTTGGAACTCTATAGGGGTTCCTTCCTCCAAGTTGCTGCACAAAGGCTGCTAAAAGATTGATCTATTCATTGATTAAAGAGGATGAATACATGGCTATTTATAGGGCTTCTAAGCCCCAACTCCTAATAGGACTCTTACTTAAGACTCCTACTTCTAACCAACTTCTAATTAGGACTCCTTCTCTAGTTGGACTTCTACTTCTAATATGACTCTCTTCCAAATAGGACTTCTACTTCTAATAGGACTCTTTTCCTAATAGAACTCCTACTTATAATAGGACTCCTTTCCTAAGAAGCAACCTAACCCTAACCTAGCCGGCCTCTTCACCTCTTTAATAGGGGTCGGCTAGATAGGATTTACATGAATGCCCTTATCAATGAAACTAAATTAGGACTCTCATAGCTAGAGTCCTAACATCTCCCAAGAGGTTGGGCGGTGGTTCCACCTAGACTAGGTGATGGTCCCGTAGGTAGTTATTAACTATTAAGCGGTCGTATCGCTAGGCTCAAGTGATGTATCGCCAGGCTCAAGCGATGGTACCATGATAGAACCCCAGAGGAATTCTATGAAGATTGATCTTTGAGGGGGATCAACCCTTGGAACGCTATAGGGGTTCCACCCTTTAAGTAGCCTAGTGGCTACAATTGTAGATTGATATTTCTTATTTCAAAGATGTGGAGGCTACAAGCTTATATAGAGCTCCAAACCCTAGCCCTAGGGGCTGCTTCCTAAGTGAACTATCCAATTTACCCTCACCTTTAGCCGACCGGCCCAGTAACAAGGGGGGCGGTGGCTAAGAGGCCCAATAGCCTAAATATAAATCCTACCCTCTCTTCTTTATAGGATAGAGGCAGCTAGGTGGGATTTATTACACTCACAGGGTTTTTATTAGCTACTACTTGGTTGAGTAGGACCCAACCCTGCTAGAGTCCTATCAAGCCTACCCTCTTCCAATCAGCCTTATCCTCAAGGCTGAGGCTCCATGAATCCAGGGAATCGGATCTTCAATTCCTCATATGATTCCCATGTGGCATCTTCGGGTAGTAAATTATTCTAATGCACTAGTACTTCATTAGAGGGATGTCGGCAACGTATGATGATTCTACGATTGAGAATGGCTTGCGGTTGGGCTTGGATATATCCATCATTAGTGGTATTAGGCAGTTGAATCTGGGGTGACTCGTGTTCTCCCAACTTGGGCTTCAAGTATGACACATGGAAGATAGGGTGAATTTTGGTATCCTTAGGTAATTTAAGTCTATACGCCATAGCTTAAATATGTGCGATCTGATAGGGCCTATAAAAATATGGAGATAGTTTCATGGAGGCTCGTGTATTGTTGGATAGTTGTTTGTATGGCTATAGGCAAAGATAAACCCAATCTCCTACAAAAAATTCTCTTTCGCTTCTTCGTGTGTCAACTTGCTGCTTCATTCTGGCTTGAGCAGTATAGATTATCCTTTAGCATCTGTAGGAGTTTGTCCCTATCAATTAAATCTTGGTCGACCTGATCTACCTTAGCCGAGCCAATTACATACTTTAGAATCACAAGAGCCGACCGACCATATAATGCTTCATATGGGGTACATTTTGTAAATAAATGATATGTAGTATTGTACCACCATTTGGCCTAAGGGAGCTATTTCAGCCCCTCCTTTGGCCGATCATTGGCGAAACACCGAAGGTATGTCTCTAAACACCTGTTCACCACTTCTGTTTGGCTGTCAGTTTGTGGATGATATGCTGTGCTCATCTTGAGTTTGGTGCCCTACAATTGAAATAACTCGGTCTAAAATTTACTAGTGAAGGCCTTGTCATGATCACTTATAATGGACCTTGGCATCCCATGCAGTTTAATAATATTTTCTATGAAAATCTGAGCAATACTAACAGTAGTGTAGGGATTTCGCACAACACAAAAATGAGCATATTTCGTAAGACGATCAACCACTATAAGGATTGTGCTTTTACCTTTGGAAGGTGGCAGCTCTTCGATGAAGTCCATGGAGATGTCAGTACATACCAAGTCTGGTATGGGTAGTGGTTGTAGTTTCCCTGGACTCCCCACTATTTCACCTTTTTACTGTTGACATACATCACATTGTGCTACGTTTTCAGAAATAATTTTTTTCATCCCTCTCTAATAAAAGTTTTGCTTCACTCTTTTGTAGGTTCTTAGAAATCCGAAGTGCCCTGCTAAAGGTGTGGAGTGCATTTTATGTAGAATGACTTTGATGCAAGGGGAGTTTGGTATAAGCACAATACAACCTTTGTAGCGTAGATCCCTCGAATCCCAAGTATAGTGAGCTATTGCGCTTGGAGCCTCCTCTAATTTTTTGATGACGTTGCTAGTTTCTAGATCCTTCTTCCATTCCTCCCTAATGCCCTCGAGGAAGCCGGTGGTAGGAAGAGAGATGGCTGAAAATTCAGCTTGCTGAGGAAGCCGTGAGAGTGCATCTGTAACAACGTTTTCTTTCCTCTTTTTGTAAATAATTTTGTAATCAAATCCTAGAAGTTTGGTTACCCATTTTTGCTGCTCCAGGGATGATATCTTCTGCTTCAAAAAGTACTTAAGGCTTCTATGGTCGGTTTTAATCTGAAATCATCGGCCAATCAGGTAGGGTCTCCACTTTGTTACTGCGTGTACAATGGTGAGCATCTCCTTATCATAGATAGACATTTTTTGATATGAGGGAGACAACGCCTTGCTAGTGTATATGAGTGGTCGACCATCTTGCATGAGAACGGCTCCAATTCCAACTCCAGATGCATCAGCCTCGATGATGAAGGGTCGGTTGAAATCTGGTAACGCTAGCACCGGTGTGGAGTAGGGGCTGTAGCTTGGTCGAATCACTCCTATTTCGAGCATCTCCTTCATGATCTTCTCAATTTCATCCTTCTGGAGGTGAGGATAGCAGTAAGGCTGAGTGTTTGTTGGTGGTTTGCTTGGAAGGATTGGAATTCGGTGATCATGTTACTGAGTAGGAGGAAGACTGTGTGGTTCAGCAAAAACATCATCAAATTCAACAAGCAGTTGGGTGAGATTTTGATCTTTAATTTCTATTTTCTCCCCCTCTGGTTGCTGTTGGAGATGCATAAGAAAGCCACCATTTATCTTGTGTAAAACTTTCTCCATTTGTTGGGTTGAAACGGTGGTTACGTTGCTTCCGTGCTTCTCGCGTAGGATGACCTATTTGTCTTTGCAATAGAATTTCATAATCAATTTGGAAAAGTTCCAAGAGACGTCACCTAGCATCGTCAGCCATTCTATGCCCAGCACAGCCTCATAATCATCAATTGGTAGGAGGAAGAAGTCGGCAACAATTTCTTGGCCCTATAATAATAGTTTCACCTGTGGGCATCTTTGGTCGCATTTTAGGATTCGGCCGTCGGCGACCTTTACGTCGAACTTGCTGTAACCTTCGATGTAGAGTGCCTTCCAAGCAGCAACCTTACTGTTTAGAAAGTTATTAGTGCTGCTTGTATCGATGAGAACGGTGATCAGTTGTTGTTTGAGCAGGCCTCCAACTTTCATCGTTTGTGGATTTGAGTAGCCGGCTAGCGCATATACTATACAGTCGGTCGATTGTAGCTCTTCTTCCACGTCTTTGTCCTCATGTTCAAGACTCTCTTCTGGCTGTTCACTGATCTCTTCTTCCATTGGTTCAATCACAAGAAGTCTCCTTTTTTTACAGTGATGCTCGCGGCATCACGGCTCGTCATAATGCCAACATAACCCCTTGGCAGATCGGTCTCGAAGCTCTTCTCTTGCCAACCTTTTTGGTGAAGGAGCTCAGCTGATAGTAGGAGGGGGGGGGCTGAGTGCTTCAATATTGCTGGTCGGGGAGTGACTCTAGTCCTCCGGGCTTCATGGTTCAATCGCTCCTCCTTAAGTCGTGCGAAAGAGATGGCTTTCATAAGCGTGTACGGTTGTCACACTTTAACTTCTCCCCGGATCTCCAGCTTCAAGCCCTCAATAAATGTCCCCAATAACTATTTTTCAAATCAATCACAAGTTTGATTAGATAACCTTTCAAACCTGGTTTGATACTCCTGGATGGTGGAGGTTTGTCGGATCTTTGTTAGTTGTCCATCGATGTTCTCGTAATCGGTTGGTCCGAAACGGATCAGCAGTCCTTCTTTGAATTATCACCATGAGAGGACTCCATGAGTGTGTTCAAACCAATCAAACCATTGTATGGCATCCCCTTCAAGATGTATAGTCGTAATTTCTATCATAGATGCATCTACGATTTTGTGGTACCGAAAATATCGCTCTACGTGCAAGATCCAACCAATCGAGTCTCCTTCTTCCCATCTAGGGAACTCCACCTCATTCGTGGATAGTGGGGATCGGTCATAGAGCCTTCCCTCTCTTGGAGGTCATCTCTTCGATCAGAGCTTTCTCCTTGATGTGATTTCTTTAAGCTCGATAGTCAACCCAAACTAAGTTCGGCAAAGAGAGTCTGAATCTTCTCCTCCATTCGTGTCTTGAAGGCTTCGAATTTAGCATCAATTGCCTCCTCGAATGCCATAGCATATGTCTCCAAATCTGTAATATTAAGATCTCTTTTTTGCTATCAAGTTAAAGGTATGTATTAGTTGAGAGAAGTGGTGGCTGAAAGGGTTGGTGGATTGGTGGATGTAAGCTACGGTTTAGGCTTGTTTTGTGGCTATTTTGGGTGCAGTTTGGGGCTACGGTTTGATGGAGTTTTTAGGCTATGATGGTAGTGGATGAAGGTTAGGGAAAAGGATTTTAGATCTATGGTAGATCGCAACAAAGAATTGACAAAAATAAATGGAAATTGCTGCCTATATGCGTTGTCTCGTAAGAGCAAAATTATCGTCGAAGAAATAGTGATTTCTCGACAAAATTTCCAGCAAAAACTTAGGGATTTGATGGTAGAATCTTAGTTTAGATGCATGGATAACAAATTGGATCAAGAAATTTTGATAGCAAAATAGTAAAGAAATCGGTGCAAGTTGAGATAGCAGAATTCTCGTCGAAAAATTTTAGTAGTTTGTGATGAGAGATTACAGCAACACATGATTTTTTTTTTATGAATTCTATGATTGATCGGATGGGAGCCAAGATGATCTATGAGGTGCATAAGAAATTTCATTCAAAAAGGATAACAATTAGATCAGTTAAAGGAAGCAAAACGCGGCTGAAATTTTCTACAGCGATCCTTCGTTTGCAAAGATGGTAACTTTTGTGATGCAAGGAATTTGCAAGAAAGGGATAGATAGAAAAACTTCTTTTTGGTATTTTAGATGAAAATTTGCAGCAGCAAAGGGTATTGGTAGTAGAAAAATACCAGATCTCTGATGCACTTGGAGATAACGATTGTAGATTGAATTGATCTACGTCAGGAGATGATGGCGGAGACGATGACATCAAAAGCAATTGTAGGAATTGCTTGGCTGATGGTGGGCGGTAAGGATGGCAGCAAAAGTAGCAAGATCGCTGCTCTGATACCAGATGATAGAACCCCGGAGGAATTCTATGAAGATTGATCTTTGAGGGGGATCAACCCTTGGAACAGTATAGGGGTTCCACCCTCCAAGTAGCCTGGTGGCTGCAATTTGCTAGTCATATGTGCCCTGCAAGCTAATCACATGAGTGATGGCACTTGTGACTTGATATGCATTTTTTCTTTGTGTATTATTAGGTATTTTATCACTTTATCTTGCGTGTTGCATATACTATGATGTCCTTGGATCTGTGCAATGGGAATCGAATCATGATGAGATCACGATAATGAGACCGATTCACCTTTAAACACAGACCCTAAATTATCCTAGTCATAGGTTACTCGAGAAGGACACCGAGATAACCGGATAGACTGGTGTGCTGTATACCCATCCATATGATGGAAGTGGCTGGTCTCACAGCTACTCGTATGAAGACACTAAGGGTATAGTGTAGGTGCTCATTGGGGAATGAGTTCACTGATTAATCTGCCTACGGAATGCTGGATGGTTATTGATACCTCAAGTCAGACAACGATTCCGTAGTCCCAATAGTGTATCTGGTCCTTAGACTTGAGACACCAAGGATGTCCTGTATGAGTACTCCACTCTTTGATACCGGACTTATAGGTTTGGAAAGTTCCAAATCTAGTACAGCCGGTCATTGGGAGTGGTAGCCAACCTTATGAGGGCTATTGAGTGTCAATAGAGGATCATCCACTCTCGATATCATGAGAGGAATATCCTATGTGTTCTTGCTCGAACAAATCCTTAGCCAAGGTTATTCGGATTGAGAGAGAAAGAGTTCTCCGGGAGAATTCGACAAGAGCGAGACTCGAGGAGAGACCGTATGGGCCTGACAGCACCATGCCCGGTATAGGGTCTCTGGGATATTAGATGGACGAGGGACTATAGATACATGGTAACTGAGACAAATAGGTCCAAAGGATTGGATTCCCTTGTATCGTCTAGGGGCCGCGGCGTAGTGGCCTGGTACGTCCGTAGTCGATGAGTTGGGTGAATTATTATAGAGATAATAATTCACTAAGTCAGAAGGAGTTCTGACAAGTATGACTCACGGCCAGCTCGATATTGGGCCTAGAGAGTCACACACATATGGTAGGTGTTGCAATGAGTAGAGGTTCGGATATGAGATATTCGCTGAACCCCCTATCTTATTGGATATCCATTAAGCCCCTGAATTATTGGATTCTGAGATGAGATCCAATAATTGCTAATAAGAGATTATTGGGTAGAAACCCACTAATCCAAGTGGCTTGGGTGATTGGATGGAGATCCAATATCCAATAGGGCAAAAAGATCCATTAGGGTTTTTAGGGGGCCTCTATAAATAGGAGGGAACCAAAGCTCTATAGGCTGAGGGTTTTTTGGTAGCCACCCCCTGTTCTCCTCTCCACACAGAGAGAGGTGCATTGTCACAATCCCTACCATGTGGATACCACTAGAGAGGAGGACGCTTGACCTCCTTCATCCTCTCTCACAGATCTGTAGGAATTCAGGGATATACGATCTCCCTAGGTATCTTCTTTTACACGTGTAGTTTTACGGATTTATTTTTGATGCATCGATCTTCGCACGACGATAGAAACTTTCTATGGAAAATCTAGAGTTTTGTTTTATGTTCTTCCGCTGCGCATGTGATGTCAGCCCCTTGTGGATTTCCCAACACAATTATAGATTGATATTTCTTGTTTCAAAGAGGTGGAGGCTACAAGCTTATATAGAGCTCCAAACCCTAGCCCTAGGGGCTGCTTCCTAAGTGAACTACCCAAGTTACCCTCACCTTTAGCCGACCAGCCCAATAATTAGGGGGGCAGCGGCTAAGAGGCCCAATAGCCCAAATATAAACCCTAACCTCTCTTCTTTATAGGATAGAGGCAGCTAAGTGGGATTTATTACACTCACAGGGTTTTATTAGCTGCTACTTAGTTGAGTAGGACCCAACCCTGCTAGGGTCCTATCATACCACCCAGGTCTAGTAGATAAGACTCGATTTGGTGGTAGTACCACTAGATTGGGCGATAGTATCACCTAGTATTAGAGACTACTAGCGGTGGCACTGCCAAAATTGGGTGGTGGTACCACTCAGACTAGGCAATGGTACCATTGGTAGTTATTAACTGCCAAGTAGTGGTATCGCCAGGCTCAGGCGATGGTACCACCTAGGTCTAGTAGCCAAGACTCAATCTAGTGGTAGTACCACTAGACTAGGTGGTGGTACTGCTAGACTAGGCGATGGTACCGCCTAGTGTTAAAGACCACTGGCGGTGGTATCGCTAGGGACAAGCGTGTTAAATCTCAGATTTTGATGATAAAACTAATTGATTATATTTTGATAATCTAACTACATTTTGAGTCAAGCAAGTTTACTCTCAATCAACATTAGACAATTAGCACAGGATGAATTAGTGTTGTGCCGGATGAAAACACGTCGGAGATTAAACATCGAGCTGGAGGTCTGATCAACAATCGATAGAAGGCTTTGGACAAAGATAACGGGCATCGGGCCAAGAAGAGAGGAGTTGTGCCAAGGAGATCAGGGTTGCGGTGGTCAACTACTGATTGGGCAATAAGCCGCAAGAGAGGCTGATATGCTGAAGAATTGGACGAAGTGCTGACCAATGATGTGCCGAGCAACAAGATGTTGATTCATGTTATAATTGTCTAGATCGAAGTAGGGTTAAGACTTAATTAAGTGTGCAGGATTAACTATGATAGCAATGAAGGCATAAAGTAAAACAAAGTGTCAGAATCAAGTGTGATCAAATCATTGAAAGTTCAAGAGTCCGTCGGAAGTCCGAAGGCTCATCGAAAGTACTGTCGGAAATGGTCGAGAATAAATCGGGGGCTTGCCGAAGGGTTGTCTATAAATACCCCAGTAGACTTGGGATGGGATGGTTTTTGGCTCCATGTTTGAATCCAATTGGAGCCTATAAATACCTATCTCATCCCTGGGTTGATCACACAAGCACACAAACTTTAAAAGGAAGAAAATGTTATAAAAATCCTTTTAGAAATCCCTCCTCTAGCTTTCATTTGTTTTTAACAAAAAGAGAGGAGTGTGTGAGTGCGTGTAAGGGTTATCTCCTGAGCCTGTTAAAAGGAGAAGGCATTGTAAGGTAGTCAGTCCTCATCCGTTGGAAGGAGGACAACTAGTGGAAAGTCGATGGCCTCAAGAGAAGAGGAACTGGGAGTAGACGAAGGTCGGATGACCGAACCACTATAAAAATTGGTTTGCATTTTTGTTCTTGTCATTTACATTTTTGTAAACCACCTTACTTCCTCTACTTTTGCTTCTTATAATCAGCTTTAAGTTTAAAGCATCATTCCTTTCCGAATTTAATCAAAATGATTCTTTTCGTATGAAACAGGATTTTCCAAAATCGTTTAAATCACCAAAATTTATCGTACTTAACTGCTACACTAATTCACCCCCCCCCCTTAGTGCTGAATTGATCCTAATAGTTAGTATCAGAGCTCGGTATTTCTCTTTTAGATTCACACTCATGAGAAATGGCTATTTTTAGATTTTAAGAGGGTTTTTCGATCGTTCGTCCTCCCTTCTTTAATGGATCGAACTATACTTATTGGAAAACTTAAATGAGAGTTTTTTTGCTTTCTATGAATTTGGATTTATGGAATGTCATTAAGAACGGATTTCAACTTCCCTCTAAACCAATAAACGAATGGTCGAATTTAGAGAGAAAATCTTTTTCTTGCTCAGTGTCATATGTTAGCCTCTATGACTCCTAAGTTACAAAGACAACAGGAAAAAATAAATGCTCATTTCATACTCTTGCACCTTCATAAATTGTTTGAGGAACAGGGAAGAACTTAGCGATATGAGATAACTAAGAGTCTCTTTCTTGCCAGGATAATTAAGGGGACACCAATTTAGAATCATGTCCTAAAGATGATAGAGTCGATTGAAAAACTCATAGGTCTAGGAATGGTCCTAGATAATAACCTGTGTGTTGATCTTATATTTTAATCCCTACCAAATTCCTTTTCTCAATTCATCATGAATTTTAATATTAACAAACTTGAGGTATCTCTTCCTGAGCTCCATAATATGTTGAGGGAAGTAGAGAGCACAATCAAGAAAGAAAAATTAGTTCTCTATGTTGGTGAGACCAAAAGGAAAAGGAAGGCTAGGAAGACCCTTGAGAAGGGTAAGGGCAAGGGCAAATGGGGTAAGGCAAAGGTTGCCAAAATTAACTCAGCAAAGGACAAAGGTCAATGCTTCCACTACGGTCAAGATGGGCATTGGAAGAGGAACTACAAGGTGTATCTTGTAGAAAAAGTGAAATAGAAGCTTGGAAAAGCTTCAGGTACTTTCATGATCAGTCTCCATGTGTTAGATTCTTGTGATAATGCATGGGTATTGGATACCAGTAGTGCTTATCACATTTGTAATTCGTTACAGGTTCTGGCAAGACCTAGGAGATTGGCAAAAGGTGAGATGGACCTCAAGATGGGTAATGGAGCAAGAGTTGCTACTGTTGCTGTCAGCGAGATTACTCTGGATCTACCTGATGGAGCTAACATTGCATTAGATGCTTGTTATTTTGTTTCCTCTATTGTCAAAAATATTATATCCATTTCATATTTGACATTAAATGGTTATAAAGTGTTTTTTTAGAATAATTATTGTTCAATTAGTAAGAATAATAAAATTATTACTAGAGGGACATTGCATAATAGTTTGTTTATGGTAAATACTACTCCACATATCATGAATGTAAATGTATCAAAGAGGAAACAAGATGAGGTGAACAATGCATATTTATGGCATTGTAGGCTAGGTCATATCCATGAGGGAAGGATTCAAAAGTTGTTAAAAAATGGATACTTAGATCCATTTGACTATGAGTCATATACAACTTGCGAGCCTTGTTTTCATGGAAAAATGACCAACTCTCCATTTAGTGGAACTGGAGAGAGAGCTATTGAGTTACTAGAATTCATACATAGTGATATATGTGATCCTATGTCAACTCATGTCATAGGTGGTTATTCCTACTTCATTACTTTCACTGATGATTTCTCTAGGTATGGATATGTGTACTTGATGAAGTATAAGTCTAAAGCCTTCGAGAAATTCATGGAGTATAAGAATGAAGTAGAGAACCAGATTGGAAAGAGTATTAAAACTCTTCGAAGAGAATACTTAGTACGGAATTCACCCAATTCCTTAAAGACCATGAGATTCTACTTCAATGGATACCTCCTTATACACCATAGCTCAATGGTATATCAGAAAGGAGGAATCACACACTATTAGATATGGTGCGGTCTATGATGAGTTTCACTGACATACCCATCTCATTTTGGGGATATGCTCTACAAACTGTAATTTACCTTTTGAATAGAGTTCCATCTAGGTCGGTAGTGTCTACACCATATGAGATATAGAGAGAGAAGAATTCCGATCTTAAGGTTGTTAAGATTTAGGGCTGCCCTGCCCACGTTAAAAGATACGACCCCAATAAGTTAGAATCCAAGACAGAATGATGCAAGATCATAGGATACTCCAAGGAAACTTATGGTTATTATTTCTATCACCCTAAGGACCAAAAGGTCTTTGTTGCTAAGAGAACAATGTTTCTTGAGAAGGAATACATTCTTAGCGGAGACAGTAGGAGCATGATAGAATTGAACGAGGTTGGAGAACCTAGCTCAGGTACCATTCTAGATATCAAGTCTGTTCAGGTACCTAACACACAAGTTCCAATTTTGCGTAGGACTGGTAGAGTGTCACACCCTCCTGAAAGATATATGGGATATATTAGTGGAGAGAACTTTCAGGACATTGATCCTCAAACCTACGAGGAGGCTATTATGAGCATAGACTCCGGGAAGTGGCAAGAAGCCATGAATTCTGTGATAGAATCTATGTACTCCAACAAGGTTTAGAACCTTGTTGATGCACCTGAGGGTATCGTACCCATTGGCTGCAAATGGATCTTTAAGAAGAAAGATCAAGGTACATAGAAAGGTGAAGACCTGTAAGGCAAGGCTAGTGGCTAAGGGGTATCATTAGAGGCAAGGTGTTGACTGTGATAAAACCTTTGCACCCATAGCTATAATGAAATCTATCCAAATTCTATTGGCTATTGCAGCACATTATGACTATAAGATCTGACAAATGGACGTGAAAACTACATTCCTCAATGGCAACCTCAAAGAGAAAGTGTATACGATACAGCCTGAGAGGTTCATGAGCACAGTCCAAATAAGGTGTGTAGATTGCTTAAGTCCATTTATGGACTATAGCAAGCTTCCCAAAGTTAGAACATAATATTTGATGAGGCGATCAGATCTTATGACTTCGTTAAGAACGAAGATGAACCTCTTGTGTATAGGAAGGTAAGTGGGAGTGCTATCACCTTCTTGGTGTTATATATGGATGACATCTTAATCATTGGGAATGATATAGGAATGCTCTCCATAGTAAAAGCTTGGCTATCTAGACACTTCTCCATGAAGGACTTAAGGGAAGTATCCTATATTCTAAGGATTCAGATCTATAGAGATAGATCCAAGAGGATACTTGGCTTGTCCCAGTCCAGGTACATAGACTCCATTGTCAAAAGGTTTGGCATAAAAAATTTCAAGAGAGGTCTCATACCTATGAGACATAGAATATCACTTTCTAGGAGTATGTCCTCAAAGACTCCTAAAGAAAGGGCACACATAGATAGAATACCATATGCCTCAGCGATAGGGTCTATCATGTATGCTATGCTATGTACTAGGCCTAACGTAGTGTATGCTTTGAGTGTCACGAGCAGGTATCAGGCAGATCCAGGCTTAGAGCACTGGAAAATAATAAAGTGTATCCTTAAGTACTTGAGAAGGACTAAGGATCTTTTATTGGTATATAGAGGCAGTAGCCTTAGAGTTGAGGTCTACACGGACTCGAGTTTCCAATTTGATGTCGATGATAGCAAGTCAAATTTAGGGTATGTCTTCACCCTGAATGGAGGAGCAGTATGCTGGAAAAGTTCCAAGTAAGATACTATTGCTGACCCGACCATAGAGGCGGAATACATTGCTACAACAGAGATAACAAAGGAGGGAGTCTAGATGAAGAAGTTCATCACAGATCTAAGAGTCATGTTGAACTGCGAGGAGCCAATTACCTTATATTGTGACAACAATAGGGCAATTGCTCAAGCAAAGGAACTTAGGTCTCATTAGAAGTCTAAGCATATTCTGAGGAGGTTCCACTTGATCAGAGAGATCGTGGCCCGAGGAGATGTAGTAGTGGAAAGAGTTTCATCTGAAGATAACATTGCAGATCTATTGATAAAGTCATTGACTCAGATTATATTTGAGTGTCACTGGAGTCTGATGGGGATCAGATATGCAGGTGATTGACTTTAGGTCAAATGGGAGATTATTGGTTGTAGGTGCCCTACAAACCAATCACGTGAATGATGGCACCTATAACATGTTACATCGATCTCTTCACAAATTATTATTGGTATTTTTCTTACATTATCTGGATGAATATTATGATGTCCAAGGATCTGTGTAATGAGAATCGAATCATGATGAGATCACGATAATGAGACCGATATACCTTTAAATACAAATCCTAAATCATCCTAGTCATAGGTTACTCGATGAAGACATCGAGATAACTGGATAAACTAGTGTGCTGTATACTTGTCTATATGATAGAGGCGACTAGTCTCATAGTTGCTTGTGTGGGGGCACTAGAGGTACAGTGTAGGTGCTCATTGGAGAATGAGTTCACTGATTGATCTGCTTACAGAATAATATATGGTTAATGATACCTAATGTCAGATAGTGATTCCGTAGTCCTAATAGTGTGTCTGGTCCTTAGACTTGAGACGCCAAAGATGACTTATTTGAGTACTCCATTCTTTGATGCCAAATTTATAGGTTTGGAGAGCTCCAAATCTGGTATAGTTGATTCTCGGGAATAGTAGCAAACCTTACAAAGGCAATTGCATGTCAATCGAGGATCATCCACTCTCGATATCATGAGAGATATATCCCGCATTTGCTTGCTCAAGCAAAATCCCTGGCTAGGGTTATTCGGATTGAGAGAGAAGGAGTTCTCTAGGAGAATCCGATTAGAGCGAGACTCGAACAAGATTTCGTATGGGCCTGACTTTACCATGCCCAATATATGGTCTTTAGGATATTAGATGGATGAGGGACTATAAATATATGGTAACTGAGGATAGATATTAGGACTTTAGCTAGGAAAGTCTTAATTTGGTTTATTGATAAGGGCATTCATGTAAATCCTATCTAGCCGACCCCTTTTAAAGAGGTGAAGGCTGACTAGGTTAGGGTTAGGTTGCTTCTTAGAAATAGGAGTCCTATTAGAGAAAGAATCCTATTAGAAATAGGAGTCCTATTAGGAAAAGAGTCCTATTAGAAGTAGGAGTCCTTTTAGGAAAAGAGTCCTATTAGAAGTAGGAGTCCTATTAGGGAAAGAGTCCTATTAGAATTAGGAGTCTTACTAGAGAAGGAGTCCTAATTAGAAGTTGGTTAGAAGTAGGAGTCTTGAGTAAGAGTCCTATTAGGAGTTGGGGTTTAGAAGTCCTATAAATAGCCATGTATTCATCCTCTTTTCATTAATGAATAGATCAATCTTTTAGCAGCCTTTGAGCAGCAACTTGGAGGAAGGAACCCCTATAGAGTTCCAAAGAGGCCGATCCCCTATAGAGATCAACCCCAAGCTTAGAATCTGCAAGGGTTCTAACACTTGGTATCAGAGCAGCGTTCTTGGCATCTCGCTACCCTTCCACAGCCATCCACCAGCCCTCCACAACCGCCCAAAGCAATTCCCACAATTGCTTAGAAGATCATCGCTGAATTCCACCGTCATCTCCACCACCGTAGATCATCCTTTGATCTTCCCGTAAATTGCAACAGGTTCTGGTTATCTACCTTACTGCTACTACAATTTAGTTATCCTTATTCAAAAAAATCCAAAAAATTCATTCCTATATTGCTACATAAACTTTTCGTCGCAAAGATTTCATCTCTACAACAAAAGTTGCACTGCAGAATTTCAGCCACAGCACTGTCTTTTTGATCTTGCTATTGCATTTTTTCTATTCAAATCTCTATGAAATTTTTACAATGGCTTTAACACTTCCTAGCAGTGGTTTTTCCTTTGATTTTGTTGAAAAATTCTCAATATGAACCACTTATCTTATACGTCCAATCTGCTGCACTTTAGACGTAAAAATATGCTATAATACCTCTCCGTGATCCTCAATTTTGTCGAACCTCTTTCTGTTGTTTCTTTCTACGAAATTTTTAACAGCATTACCTCTTACTTATCAGTAGATCCCCTTTGAGTTTTACTTAAATCTCTTTTGAAAATTTCTGGAAAAAATTACATCTTTACTGTTGGAATTTTTTCGGCGAAAAATCTAGTGTTGCACCTTTGTCCTTTTTTCTTCTCCATAACCTACCACACCCTAGCCACCTTGCTCCCACAAGCCAAGACATCTTTAGGGCATCCCTCTAGCCTTAAGACGTAGCCATCATAACCTAGTTTTATAACCCTAACAATATCAAAAACCATAGCCCAAAACAGTAAACCATTACAGTTGAACCTTTCAATCACCGATCTATTGTCCGAACCTTCCACCAACCCATGCCATTAACCCATCAACAAAAAAAAAACAAGGGCATCTCTGATCTATAGGCATATGCTATGGGTTCTCAAGATCCAATTGATGCCAAATTTGAAGCATGGGAATCACGGATTGAATCACGGCTTGAATCGCGCTTGGAAGACAAATTGCACGCTTTATTTGCAGAATTCAGAATTGGACAACCACCGAGTCCAACCAAACTGTAGCAATGAGAGAATTTAGAAAGGACCCCAGAGAAGGAGGAATAGCCCTCAGACATGCTTCAGCCACGCATGAGGGTGGACTTTCCACGATGGGAAGAAGGAGACCCAGCGGGGTGGATTTCGCGTGACGAATGTTACTTTCGCTACTACCGAATGTTGGATAATGCTATGGTGGAGATTGCTGTCATCCACCTTGAAGGTGATGCTATTCAATGGTACAATTGGCTGGAATATAATCATGGGGCTCCGACATGGAATCAATTTAGGAATGTACTGCTGAACCATTTCAGACCTACGGAGTATGAAAATATCGATGGCCAACTCGTAAAGATTTGACAAACCTCTATGATTCAAATGCACCAAACTAGGTTTGAGAAGCTATCCTACCTTGCTCATGATTGGACTAAACATTAATTGTTATGAACATTTATCGAAGGACTCAAGCCAGAGATAAAAGGGGAAGTTAAGGCACGATAGCCTCGTACCGTGATAGCTGTGATTTCTTTTGCCCGAATATAAGAAGAACGGCTCTGCCAAGATGCTCGGAGGATGAGAACCGCTCCTAGAACCTCAACATATAAACCCCCTTCTGCTCCCAGCCATCCTTCGCTGCCTAAATAATTGACAAGAGAAGAACTACGTGACTAATCAGCAAACGGTCTTTGTTGGCATTGCGACAAGCCGTGGAACCGCGATCATCGCTGCAAAAGGGGCCACCTCCTATTGATTGAACCTCTTGAAGACATGGAGGAGGAGGTCCAAGAGCATAAGGAAGAGGTCACGGATGAAGAACAGTAGCTGATTGATATTACGATGCATGTCCTTGCCGGTTACGTAAACTTGCAAACAATGAAAGTGGGAGGATTTCTGAAGCAACAACCGATCACCGTTCTTATTGACACCGGGAGCACTAATAATTTTATGAACAGCAAGGTTGCTGTTCGGATGGCCTTACCTATTGAGAATTGTAGTAGGTTCGATGTTAAAGTCACAGATGGATGAATTTTGAAGTGTGATCGTAGGTGCCCACGGGTGAAACTATTGTTACAAGACCAAGAGATAATTATAGATTTTTTTCCTCCTCTCTCTTGATGATTATGAGGCCGTGCTTGGCATCTGGTTGACAACATTAGGTGATGTTTCTTGGAATTTTTTGAAATTAATTATGAAATTTTACAGTAAGGGGAAACAGGTGATACTATGCGGGAAACGTGGGGGCGACGTAACGACAATTTGCACACAATGAACTGTCACGGACTTAGCTGGTTTTGCTTAAGCCGTGCGGCACCATTGCGTGTCAATCCGCAAAGGTCAGCCTCCCCGACATCCCACGATCCCTAAGGACCTGCAAAAGAGAAGACGGGACAATGAAAGCACTTCACACGGGATCCACAAGCTACTTTTTCAGCAAACACTTTATAAACAATGCAAATTCCAACCATGGACATCACAAGCTCAGAACAGTTGCACAACAAAGGCATAAATTGGTCCACTACAGACCGAAATCTAATACAAGTGTCCACATGACACAAACTTTCTGTACAAGCCGACAATAGCTGCCAAACTCACTCAAATGGGGGCGTTTCGCCTTTGGCGAGCCCTTTACAAGCTCTACAAGTTGGAACAAACTAAAAAGGGATACGGACATGCATAAGCATTACACCGAACAAGCCATTTACAAAATGTCTGTGACATTCTCCCCCACTTATTCCTTCGACGTACTCGTCGAAGCCTTTGTTGACACTGTAACTTCTTTTCTTTGTTGGATCTTCAATCTTCTACTCTTGCTAGGATGCGCCCCTTGGCTCCCAATTGTTCTCCGCTTGTTGTTGTTGAGTCATCAAACTTTAATCTGCCATGCTGCTTTAACTTGCCAATGACTCTGACTCTGGTGTGGGGTTGGCAGAGTTGTGCTAATCCTTGCTAGTTCTTACGGATTCATCTGATGAAGGGAAAAGACTATCTTTGATATGCACTAGTCTTTAAATTCTTCTTGTCTCCTGAACTGGATAGATGCTTGTTGGAGCTTTAACGAGCATCACCTCGCAACCTTTAAAGTTCTCAGGTCCTTCCTCCGTAAAATTTGCCCATCGAATCTTCTTCCATTTAGTTGTCTTACCCAAGTAGGTTCGCATCACTTCCGCTTTCGATTGGCATTTAATTAGAAAATGAAGCGGACAATCTACTCTCAGTAGCACTGATCACCATTGGTGAGGACTTGACAATTGTTGTCTTCCATTAGTCTCTTCGAAGGGTCTTCAAATTTGTGTAGAGCTCCTTTGCTAGATAACTAAGAGAGCTGGGATACTCGGTTTTGCCCATTCTCATGGGAGTTGAGAAAGCAAAGGTTACTTGACTTAGCCCGCCTCCTCGAGGTTGTACTTTGTGCGTCAAGCTGGTTACTAGACTTCGCCTGCTCTTAGCTCACACTTCCGAAGCACTTGAAGTGTTTGCAATCCTTGCGCTGAGTCAGCTACTATGATTCACCTTCTCATTTCCATTGAACTTCTGGAATGCAAGAAGTTATCAATCCAACTTGGAGCAAGTCTCTGATAGATTTGGTCGTCTTTGGGATTGTACCGCCTTCTCTATCATTTCTGCCGCCGACTCCTCTAAGTAGCAAAGGTACAGCACTGTGTACTGCCTACTCCGATCCTTGGTCATGCACTCTTGCATCAACCCGAAGTCCTTCACTCACGGCTATCTTGATGAAAATTCTATTAACACCGGTCTTACGAAGTTCTCTAGCCTTTGCCCTTTAGCCTTGTCTTGGTACATGGAGTTTGTCAATGCATTCTCCTCCTCCATGGCCCATATCATGACCAAGCGCTCTCCCTTTATGAGAGCAAGAGACTGATGACTCCCGGAAGTCCCACCTCTATGGTACCATGGCACTGCATTGCCCATGACAGTACTATCCGTTGTCTCGCATCTATGTCCCTTCTTCACAATCGGTAGATCTGCCTCTACGGCACTCCTCTGAGTCCACCTTCAATCTAACTGATGATTGATCTTGGCTAGCTGAGTCCCTCTGGACTTGTCATTGCTTCCTCGCCCTATTTCGACCACCTGCTTCGACACCTCTATGTTCTCTGAGCAGTTCAACTTGGTCGCTAGAAAGACAGACTACAACTCCCATGTATGGCCTCCACCATCATGTTGCAGGGCTTGCACCACTTATGTTCTCCTTAACTTCATTGGTCGCAATGTTGGCCTACTTGGCCTTGTCCTCTAACTTGTCGGGCTCCCTTAAGCGAATGTGAGCTCTGAAGTAGTTCAACTCTTCAGCCACTCCGATCATACCTCTGCATGATCCAGTCCTCCCATGGGACTCCCTGGTACTTGCATCTGAACTTCTTTCTTGATAGTGCATAGCCCCTATAAGCTAATACCCAAGGCTTTCATCCAATGCAGCATTTGATGCATGCATGGAAGACCCGCCTCTGCGGTACGATGGCATTCACTACTTGAATCCATAGCTCTTCTTGCCGTCGTGTTGTTCACCGAAGTGGAGCTCCCAGCCACGCTCCCGATCATACCTCTGCACGATCTAGTCCCCCCATGGGACTCACTATGTGTGTCGACTTGCCACGAACCATTCCACCACGACCCGCTACATCATGTTGCTGCCTGGTGACATCTCCTTGCATTCTGATCCCTGTGGTATGAACTCGAACTACGATATCTCCATGTGTCGACTCCACCAACACATCGCAGGGCCTCTGCTACCTTCGATTCTGTTCGCTCCTTTGGCAATCGACCTTCGTCCACCCACTCTCGGATCACACATGGACAAAGCCTAGCTCTAGGACAATCCATCGCCTAGCAGCTCCTCTAAAGTCCCCTAACTTCACTGCAATTGGTGCACCATTGTCTGGATCCTGGGCCTCTGCCCCTACCAGTACAATCTCCACTGCACATCGCTTTCCTCATGGCAACTCGAATAGCAACACTGTGGTATATTCTTCAAGAGTAACTGCCTTTGCATCCTCTTGCCCCGTACTAAGGCCTTCTGACACTTACTTTGCCTCTGCAAACTGTCACCTTAGTTCCTTCGTCAAATGCTTCACCGAGATCAGGTGCATGTGCCTCGAAGCTCCCTTCATCTTTGGCACCATACAAGATGTGTCTACTCCATCAGAATAAAGAACCTCTGGAACGACATGATCCTACTCCTATCTCTGCAAGAGTCCATGTCCTTGACCTCTGTCTAAAGAAAGCTCCAAGCCTCCACTCCATGTTCTATCTTCTATGCTAACTCCCTTCATGCAGCTTGGGTACATCACCAAGTTACACCCAAGTTGCTCCACTTCTCGATTTGCATTGTGTTAATGGTGGCCCTCGCGCCCACCATTCCACGGGTCCGCTCTCTGTTGAGTCCGATCTCCCTATCCGCTCCAAGTGTGCCTTCACTCTGTGTTGCCTTGGGTCGCTCCCCCACTTAATCTCGCTATGCGTCCACCAATGCATTGCCACTTACGAGATCATGCGACAACTCCACATCGCTCGCTCGATCCATCAAGCTTTGTCTTGAGGTAGTCCTCAACCGGTATGATTCATTGCATATGATTCTCTCTCTGAAGAATCAGGACTTATCCCTCGTGGATATTTGCCCCGTTAGAGCAACTTCTCTTTTCACATCCTTCCCTTTAGAAGTTTTGGAGATCACTATCCCCCTTGGACTACTCTGCATTTGCTAAACAACCTGTGCCCAATTCTGCCTCCACAAATGCACTTGCTAGATTGCGACACTTCGTCAATACAGCTCGCACTGCACCCCTCTGGGTCTAGCAACATGCTGAACCTGTTGCACACTTCAGCCTCTTACGAAAGTATCCTGCATATGCCGAAGAGAAAGTTTCAATGCTCCATGGCGCCGACCTTCGGCTGCCTTGGGATGGCCACAAATAATCCATCGTCCGCATGCAAGGCCTTGCATGAGTATCAAATTCCTTGAGTTTACAACTCCCCTCACCTCTGAGAGCTTTGCACAACTCTTTCGATCATTGAACAACCCACTCCACCTTGCACGGTCTCATCCTTTGCCAAGCACTCCGCTTGCCTCGAGCACCGTCAAGTTTGGGTGCTAACGTCGAGCCACTGCTCGAACTCAGCCATCCCGACCTTTGTGCGCGGTGCCTCTTGCGCGAAGGGTTGGCCATTCTTCTGAATGTTATTCTCGGATGCCCGCTCCTCTGAGCAACTCCTTCCCCTACTACTCCAAGTCCATTTCCCAAACGGTTGTGCATGTTGGCTACCCTCAACACAGCCCCGCTAGGTCCCTCATGTTTGCATGCTAAGTGTTTATAAGTGGGCTTGTCCCGCTCTGATACCATTTATCACGGACTTAGCTGGTTTTGCCTAAGCCGTGCGGCACCATTACGTGTCAATCCATAAAGGTCAGCCTCCCCAACATCCCATGATCCCTAAGGACCTGCAAAAGAGGAGATGGGATAACGAAAGCACTTCACACGGGATCCACAAGCCACTCTTTCAGCAAACACTTTATAAACAATGCAAATTCCAACCATGGACATCACAAGCTCAGAACGGTTGCACAACACAGGTATAAATTGGTTCACTACAGACCGAAATCTAGTACAAGTGTCCACATGACATAAACTTTCTGTACAAGCTGACAATGGCTGCCAAACTCACTCAAAAGGGGGTGTTTCACCTTTGGCGAGCCCTTTACAAGCTTTACAAGTTGGAACAAACTAAAAAGGAACACGGACATGCATAAGCATTACACTGAACAAGCCATTTACAAAATGTCCGTGATAGAATGGAGAAAGTTTTGCACAAAGCATGCAACAGCTTTTTGGTACAACTTAAGCAGCAATCTAAGGGAGAGCTAACCAAATTTAAAGATCCAAACCTACTTCCCATGCTTGCTGAATTTTCAGATATATTTGACGAACCATGCAGCCTACCTCCTAATCGCCGGCATGATCATCGTATATCAATTCTTCCAGACAAACCTCCAGCAAATACTCAACCATATCGGTATCCACATCTCTAAAAAGATGAAATAGAAAGGATTGTAAAAGAGATACTTGAAACAGGAGTTATTCAGCCAAGTTGCAGCCCCTACTCTTCACCGGTGCTCCTTGTACGAAAGAAAGACGGAACATGGCGAATGTGCGTTGATTACCGGGCTCTCAACGACATAACCGTCAAGGATAAGTATCCTATTCTAGTAGTAGATGAATTGCTTGATGAATTAAAGGGAGCACGAGTCTTTATAAAGCTGGACCTTCGATCCGGGTATCATCAAATATGAGTGTGCGAAGAAGACATACCAAAAACTACCTTTCGAACGCACAATAATCACTACGAATTTCTGGTAATGCCCTTTGGTCTCACCAATGCTCCCTCCACCTTCCAGAACCTTATGAATGATATTTTCTGGAGTTATCTTTGAAAGTTTGTGCTAGTTTTCTTTGACAATATCCTTATTTACAGCCCTTCTCTTGAAAGTCATATTCAGCACTTACGACTTGTTTTGACAATTTTACGAGAATATGTTCTTTTTGTCAAAAAAACGAAGTGCAGCTTTCTTCAACAAAAGATGAAATATTTTGTGCATATCATATCAGAGGAAAGAGTAGTAATAGACCCCTCCAAAATTGAAGCAATGCAGAACTGGCCAACCCCGAGGAACATAAAATCGCTGCGTGACTTTCTCGGTTTAACAGGTTACTACCGTAAGTTCGTGAAAAACTATAGAAAGATCAGTGCACCCCTTATTTCCTTGCTAAAAAAAGATGCTTTCTAGTGGTCGGACAAAGCCACCGCTGCCTTCGATGAACTTAAAGTCGCAATGATAATAATGCTAGTACTAGCATTACCCGACTTCGACAAGACTTTTATTATTGAAGCCGATGCCTCCGGAGTAGGAATTGGTGTTATCCTAATGAAAGATGGCCGCTCCCTCACTTATACCAGTAAGGCGTTATCTCCTTCCCATCTCAAGATGACTATTTACGATAAGGTGATTCTCACGATTGTGCATGCGATGGCCAAATGGAGATCGTACTTGATCGGGTGACACTTTCAAATCAAGACCGACCATAAAAGCCTAAAATATTTCTTAGAGCAGAAGATATCTTCGCCTGAGTGGCAAAAATGGGTAACAAAGCTTCTTGGATATGATTATGAAATAACTTACAAAGGGGGGAAAGAGAATATTGTTACAGATACACTTTTGTGGCTACCCGAGCTAGCTAAATTTTTGGTCATTTCACTTTCAACCAACGACTTCCCTAAGGATATTAAGAGGGAATGGCAAGATGATCAGAAAGCTAGAGCATCTATGAAGCTTTCACCTCGGTTCTATGGATCCTACTAGATTTTGAAGCACATCAGAATATTAGCATATAGATTGGACTTACCCGCCAGCCCTCGAATCCATTTAGTCTTCCATGTGTCATGTTTGAAGCTCAAGTTGGGACAAAACGAGATAGCCCAAAGCCATCTACCAAATATGACTACCCAAGGAGAGCTCCAGATCCAACCAAGTGTCATTATTGATCAACGGATCGTGACTCGACGATGACGACCCACTATTGAAGTGCTAATACAGTGGGCGAACTTACCAACAGAAGATGCCACTTGGGAGAACTATGATGACTTGAATATCAAATTCTCAGAATTCATGGAGCGTTAGCCTCAAGGACAAGGCTGATTTGAAGGAGACGGGTCTGTTAGGACTCTAGCTAGGAGAGTCCTAATTTGGTTTCATTGATAAGGGCATTCATGTAAATCCTATCTAGCTGACCCCTATTAAAGAGGTGAAGAGGCCGGCTAGGTTAGGGTTAGGTTGCTTCTTAGAAAAGGAGTCCTATTAGAAATAGGAGTCTTATTAGAGAAAGAGTCCTATTAGAAGTAGGAGTCATATTAGGAAAAGAGTTCTATTAGAAGTAGGAGTCCTATTAGGAAAAGAGTCCAATTAGAAGTAGGAGTCCTATTAGGGAAAGAGTTATATTAGAATTCGGAGTCCTATTAGGAAAAGAGTCCTATTAGAAGTAGGAGTCCTATTAAGGAAAGTGTCAGAGCTAGCCCCAGGAAATTACCATAGGGTAATTTGGCAACTAAATAAAGATAATAAAGCAAAAAAATAAAAGAAGAGACAAGGACACCAGATTTACGTGGTTCGGTCAATTGACCTATATCCACGGACGAAAGGAGGAGCAAATCTCTACTAACAATGGGATAATTACAAATGCCTTAGGAAAATGTTCCTAGGTCATAAAACACCTGAAACTACTAAACAAGAAAAACCCAAATATTTAACTTAATGTGGACTTAATAGAAATTAAATCCAAAGTGGCTTTTCTTGTGGTGCGATGTGGTGCATCTTGCTTCTGAGATGGAGGCCCCTATTTATAGTTGCAATAAGAGATAACCAATCTGATTTTCCCGATGTGGGACTATATGGGACTTGTCAAACTAACAAATCTCCACCTTGGCATGTCCCAACATTAACAATTAGCAAAACTTGCTCCATCTTCTTTACAAAAGCCCCAACGGGCAATCACCAACAATGAATACCAACCAAGTCCAAGCACTACTTGAACTTGTACACTGGAAGAGGCTTCGTAAGCATATCAACTGGATTGTCCTTCGTATGAATTTTCTGAACAAGGACCTTTCCTTCAACAATGGTATCATCACAACAAACTACATTTGAGTAGATAGTAGGCTCACCAACTCCACCAGTTTCTTCTGCAATAGACAAAGCATATGCAACTAAATTTGTATATCTTTGTGGTGGTCGAATAACTCTCCGTGGTCTATCATTGGCTATGGAATATTGCTCTTCCTCTGGATCACCTTCGTTAGTAGACTCGGGAGAATTGAAGCTGACTCTTTTATGCTTTCCAAAAGTGCAATGTTCATAAAAATCTAGTGGCCTAGTACTCTGTCCGCAAAGAAGACCTCTTTTTCTTAATATACTCAAACCTTTTTCGCTCATATGACCCAAACGCATATGCTATAATTTGGTGATGTCAGAATCAGACAATGATGATGACGAGACTGCAACTTAGCCTGTGACAATAGTTCCCTGCAAAATATACAAGCTACCAGACCTACAAGCTTTCATAACAGTAAGGGCACCTCTAGAAACTTTCATAACTCCACCTTCAGCTACGTACTTACACCCAAGAGCCTCTAGGGTGCCTAAAGAGATGAGATTCTTTTTTAAATTAGGAACAAGTCTAACATTAGTGAGCATCCTCATAATACCATCATGCATTTTAATTCGGATTGTGCCTTTACCAATAACATCACACGCGGCATTATTGCCCATCAAAATAATTCCATCATTACAATATTCATATGTGGAAAATAAATCCCTATTGGGACACATGTGATAATAACAACCCGAATCTAAAATCCATTCATTTTTAGACCTCGTCCTATCATCAGTAGCAAAGAAAATATTTCCAAAATTCTCATCAGCCGCAACACTAGCTTCAGCGGACTCAGTAGTCTTCTCAATAGTTTTTCCCTTTTGCTTTAATTTATTTTTCAATTTAAAGCAATCGATCTTAATGTGCCCCATTTTATGACAATATCTGCATTCCAAATTTCTATGTATGGGTTTAGATCTAGATTTAGATCTACTACTGTCAAATTCCTTTTTATTAGTTCTACCCCTGACAACCAGACCCTCGGCCTGATTCCCTCTACTTTCCCCAGTGATATCCCTGTCTATCTGCTCTTTAGATTTTAAAGCAGATTTAATTTCCTGATACGAAATTATTTCTTTTACATAAATCATAGTATCATGGAAATACTTAAAGGATTAGGGAAGAGAACACAAAAGTAACAAGGCCTTATCCTCGTCATAAATTTTCGCATCTATATTCTCCAAATTCATAACTAAGGAATCAAATCTATCAAGATGTGAGATTATAGATATACCTTCAGTCATCCGAAGCATATACAAACTCTGCTTCAAGTAGAGACGGTTCTCCACTGTTCTCTTCAAATACAAAGCTTTAAGCTTGTCCCACATGCTCTTAGTCGTAGTCTCCGTAGCTACCTCCTGTAAAACTTCATCAGAGAGATTTAGAATAATGCTAGATCAGGCCTTCTTATCCATACCTACAAAATCTTCCTCTGACATACCATCTGGAATTTTCTCAGCTCCCTATAGTGTCAAATCAACTCCGTCTTGAACCAAAATGGCCTCTATCTTGAGCTGCCATATGCCGAAGTTGACATTTCTATCGAATTTCTCGACAACGATCTTTGTTATTGTCATCGTTGCGAAAAATCCCGAAACCAGGCTCTGATACCAGTTTGTTAGAGCTAGCCCCAAGAAATTACCATAGGGTAATTTGGCAACCAAATAAAGACAATAAAGCAAAAAAATAAAAGAAGAGACAAGGACACTAGATTTACGTGGTTCGGTCAATTGACCTACGTCCATGGACGAAAGGAGGAGCAAATCTCTATTAACAATGGGACAATTACAAATGCCTTAGGAAAATGTTCCTAGGCCATAAAACACCTGAAACTACTAAACAAGAAAAGCCCAAATATTTAACTTAATGTGGACATAATAGAAATTAAATCCAAAGTGGCTTTTCTTATGGTGCGATGTGGTGCATCTTGCTTCTGAGATGGAGGCCCCTATTTATAGCTGCAATATGAGATAACCAATCTGATTTTTCCAATATGGGACTATATGGGACTTGTCAAACTAACAGAAAGAGTCCTATTAGAATTAGGAGTCCTACTAGAGAAGGAGTCCTAATTAGAAGTTGGTTAGAAGTACGAGTCTTGAGTAAGAGTCCTATTAAGAGTTAGGGTTTAGAAGCCCTATAAATAGCCATGTATTTATCCTCTTTTCATCAATGAATAGATCAATCTTTTAACAGTCTTTGAGCAGCAACTTGGAGGAAGGAACCCCTATAGAGTTCCAAGGAGGCCGATCCCCTATAGAGATTAATCCCAAGCTTAGAATCCGCAAGGGTTCTAACAACAGACTTGTCTGATGGATCAGATCCCCCTATACCATTTGGAGACTATGGCATAGTGGCCTAGTATATCCATAGTCGATAAGTCGAGTGAATTATTATGGAGATAATAATTCACTATATCATAAGGTGTTTTGAGTCAGAAGGAGTTCTGATAGGATCGACTCACGGCCAGCTTGGTATCGGGCCTAGAGGGTCACACACATAAGGAGGATGTCACGACGAGTAGAGGTGTGGATATGAAATATCTATGAAGCCCTTAGTTTAGATCCTGTGGATGAGATACAATTAAATGATTGGATAAGATCCAATTGGATGAGATCAAATTGGATCCTATGGATAAGAGCCAATGAGATCCAACTAGATAGAGATCTAGTGTGAATAGGATCTGTTAAGGATAAGCTTCCTCCACCTCTATAAATAGGAGGAACCTCATGATTCACACACATAAGGAGGATGTCACGACGAGTAGAGGTGTGGATATGAAATATCTATGAAGCCCCTAGTTTAGATCTTGTGGATGAGATGCAATTAAATGATTGGATAAGATTCAATTGGATGAGATCAAATTGGATACTGTGGATAAGAGCCAATGAGATCCAACTAGATAGAGATATAGTGTGAACAGGATCTGTTAAGGATAAGCTTCCTCTACCTCTATAAATAGCTTCCTCCATGTTCTTGCTATTTACTTTACTGCAAACCATTTTTACTTGTTGTATTATTTACTCAACTTCCTTATCATCTTATTACGTATGCTTTAAAGTTAAAACGCAATCTTTCTGGGTTCAAACGAAACATTGCATTCATTCGTACGAAGTTTCCAAAGCTTGTTTTAAATCGCTAAAAATCTATCGTTTTATCCGCTGCACTAATTCACCCCCCCCCTCTTAGTGCCACTCGATCCCTAACAATTGGTATCAGAGCCACGTTCTTTCTCTTTCGAATTTACACTCGTGAGAAATAGCTCTAAATGATTTTCAAGAGGGCTTTTTGGTTTTTCGTCCACCGTTCTTTAACGATTCGAACTACACATATTGGAAAACTCGAATGAGAGTTTTCATGCTTTTAATGGATTTGGATTTGTGGAACATCATCGAAAATGGTTTTCAACCTTCCTCTAAACCAACGAACGAATGGTCGGTTTTGGAGAAAAGGTCGTTTTCTTTAAACGTAAAGGCTATGAATGCCTTATTTTGCGCTTTGAACAAGAACGAGTTCAATCGGATTTCTATGTGCGAAATGGCTTTTGACATTTGGCGAACTCTTGAAATCATGCATGAGGGAACTAGTAGAGTTAAAGACACGAAAGTAAACCTCTTGTTGCATGATTTTGAGCTCTTCCAAATGACACCAAGCGAATCTATCGACGACATGTACACCCACTTCACGGATATTGTCAATAGCTTGAAAAGTCTTAGTAAAAGTTTTTCGGATTTTGAACTCACTAACAAGATCTTAAGATCCCTTTCAAAATAGTGGGATCCTAAAATAATGACGATTCAAGAATCAAAGGATCTAAATAATTATTCTATTAATGAACTCATTGGGTCTTTAAAGACCTATGAAATGGAACATGATGAATATGATGAACATGATGAACATTTGAACCACCTTCTAAAGAACAAGAAGGTTTTTGAACTTAGAACAAGAGAATGCCACTTGAGTGATGACTCAAGTGATGAGGACAATGAAGAGGACTTTGAACTTTTAATCGATCTTAATAAGTTCATTAAACAAAAATCTAAAATCAACAATGAACTTAAATGGAGGAAGAGACCAATGAAGAAGAAGAAGGCTCACCAAGAAGAATCAAGGAAAGAAGAAGCAAACTACGCTTTAATGGGCTTTGACAATGAGGTAACTTAACTTCCTTGAATTATTTTGAAATTACTTGATGATTTCCATGAATGCTTAACTTAGTTAGTAGGATTTTTTTAAGCTTTTCTTGTGTTTTTAGAAATTAAAAAAAATTCAAAATTATACTATGCTTTTCTTTATAGTATTTTTGAAAAGTAAAAATATGAATGACGATTGTAAGATTTGTGATAATGCTAAGGATTAAACCATGCTTGAGTATCTTGATGGTTTACATTGTCTCTAAACATGATGCTTGATGATTTTATATCATGCATGAGTTGTTGAAGTGATGTTGATCTAAAAACTTCTATCTTCGATTAATGGGTCTTAACCTTTTTTTTATGATGAAATTTTTAAATGATACATATCTTCATGAAATCAATTATAAAGACTTAATCCATAAATTTTTCCAAATGAAAGAAATGTGATTTTAATGTTGCCGTGTATTACATTTGGACTTGATGATTTTCATGACAAAAATTATTTTTCAGATTTATAAAATGATGCATGATTTTACCAAAAATTTGAGTATCGATCATCTTGTTATAACTAATGTAAGAAAGAATTAAAATGATTTTGATGATATTTTCATTTTTGAATATGATGCATGACATTTTCATATAAAAAATTTGAACACTCTTATGAAAGATCAAATCACTTAAATTGAAACTCATAAAGATGAGAAAATATATTATCATGATGTTTGATGCATATGATCTTGATGGATTTAATGACAAACTTATGTTTTGAATTTCTACAATGATGGGTTCCACATAAATGTTTGAACATACATTATGAAATCATCATTGAAATGAAAATACTAAAAGTTTGTTATTATGCTTAATGACTTTGTGATATCATATCTTGATGACAAACTCATGTTTTGGTCTTAAATTTGATACTCATCTTTTGAAATATGAGCACACTTGTTTGAAACAAAATGAAACACATTATCATGATAAGTTAAATCTCATGTCTTGAAACAATGTGTTGTTTTAATAATTTTTATAATGAAGTTTATCTTCCGGTTTTGAATATTTTGATTTGGCATATAAAGGCAAAAGATATACTTATATGAAACATAAAGAAATTATAGTTACTATCTTATCGAGATTAATGATTTCATGATATCTTAAGAATCTCATAAATTATAGAAGTGATTTCGATGAATTGATTATGATTTGATAATTTGAACTTTTCTCTCATGTTTCAAATACTACTTTGTATGCTTCATGACTTGTTGATTGAAATAATGATGTAGACTTTTGATGTATCACTTGTCATGATTAATACAAATGGCTAGCATTTTGAATCTCAAAAATAAATGCTTCTTTTTATCATTTACTAAAGAGGAAAATAATTCAAGTTTATATCATTTGTGAATCTCACAAACTATGGTAATGAATTTGATGATTCGAACTTGAATGAGCTTTGTCATAATCCAAGTCTTGATATTTTGATATTTGATACTTGGAATTCTTATACATGAATCTAGTTACTCTTTGTGCTATATCTTTTCAAATGGATCATGAGCCTTGATGTCATATATTTCATGATCCTAGAAGTGATATGATTTCTTTGCCTTGTGTGGTAAATTGAATATTTGATTTGCTTTATGATGAAGAATCATTGAATCATGACTTGATCTACGAGAATGCTATGCTCTTATGCATCATGATTCTAGGTTGCATATCTTTTATCATGGCTTGAAAGTGAATGAAAAGAAAATATGTTAGCACTTGTAATCATGATTTGATCCTTGATATTGATATGCTTTTATATATCATGATTCTTGGTTGTATGATATTTATCTTGAATTAAAAAATTGATAAATATAAATTTTGATCTTGCTAAAAAGAAAATTATGAATCATGAATGATATCTTTTGGTTGTGATCCTTGTTGAATTTATATATTGATATCCGTCATGACATGATTTCTTTGCATTGTTATCTTATTTGCATCATGTAATGATTGAACAATTGATGTATATTTTTATTGATGCAAACTTTTAATTGATATGAAAAATGGCTTGTATAATGATTGAAATTTTTAGCCATTTAGTCCTCTCTTCTTTTTGACAAAGACAAAGGGGGAGAAAATTTACTACCTTGCAATTTCACAAGAAGAAGAAGGATTGCTATTTCAAAGGATGCAAATATTGCTATCTTGACTATATTAAAAGAAGCAAAATGCAAAACTTCAAAAAATTGAAATGTTACATGCCTTTATGTTTGTATGTTTAAATGAAAAGTTAGCATATATGTGTAAAGTGATCATACATAATTGCTAGCTCATTGCAAACAAAGTTGATAGCTTGCAAAGGTGAAACTTAGTTACAAAAGAGAATAATTGAAAGGAAGCTAACTTGCGTGTCGCAAAGTATGTTAGCTTGCTTATCATTATTGATTGCTTGCTTATCATCTTTTTATCTCATATCTTGATTTTTGACTCCCTTGAATTCATGACTTAATATGCTAAAAATTCATATTGTAAATTTGTTATTTTGTCATGATCAAAGCATTGGCTATTTGTACTCCACTTTCTGACAAAACATAGGTGGAGAAGAATTATTGCAAGCTTATGTATTGCAAAGAAAAATTTTGCTAGCTAGAACATGCAAAGGACGCAAAGAAAGTGCAACTTGCACATCTCAAGAAGCAAGTAAAAATTACCATCATTGCCCATTCTTGAAACTTGCTATGATTGAATGGTATGATTGGATATTGTAATGCAAAGCTATGCAAAAATGTTGTATGATATGATTGATAGCTAGTATGTTGTAAAAACTTGCATATCTTTTAAACTAGCTATGATGCAACTTCTCCTTTTTGTTGATGACATAGGGGGAGAAGTAGATTGATGACTTCATGCATTGATTGAATATTTTATATATTTGCATGATGGTTTGTTGTTTTCTCACTACATAAATGAATGTTGCTTGGATTTGGGATAATCCAAGGATTCTATCAATGGCATATTGATAGGGGGAGTTTGTGTTAAACTCCGGGGAGTTATAGATAACTCTGTCAGTCATCAATTAGTTGTCATCATCAAAAAGGGGGAGATTGTTGAATCTCGAATTTTGATGATGAAACTAATTGAGTGTGTTTTGTTGTTTAACTGCGTGTTGAGTTACGCAGGTCTACTATCGATCAGGGTTAGACAGTTAACACTGGAGGAATTGACGTTGCACCGGAGGTGATCACGTCAGGATATTGGATGTCGAGCTGGAGGTTCGGTCGACTATCGGCAGGAGGCTTCGTACGTCGGGCATCGGGCCAAGAAGAGCGTGTTGCGCCAAGGATATCGGGATTGCGGAAGTCAATCACCGATTGGGCAACGGACCGCAAGAGAGGACGATGTGCCGAAGGATCAGACAAAGCACCGACCAATGACGTGCCGGGAAACTGAATGTCAATTCGTGTTGTAATAACTGTCTAGATCGAAGTAGAGTGTTTGTTGTTTGTGTGCAGGAGTAACTACGATAAGGATGAAGACGTAAAGCGAAACAAAGGGTCGAAGTCAAGTGCGATGGATCATTGGGAGTTCGAGTGTTCGATGGAAATCTGAAGATTCGTTGGGAGTGCTACCGGAACTGGCCGAGAACGAGTAGGGAGCTTGCCGAAGGGTTTTCGAAAGTTCACCGGGAGGTTCGTCGGAAGTTCATGGAGCTTGCCAAGAAAGATCGGAGCTTGCCAAAGAAGCTCGAGGGAACTCGCCAAAATCATCGTGGAGTCCGAGAGCTTGCCGGGAGTCCGTAGGATGGTTTCCGAGGGATCGTTGGAAGACCACCGGAAGTTCGCCGGAAGAAGACTTGACTTGCGGACTTTGTAATAGCTTAGGAATGTCTTTAATTTCGTAGTTAGCACATCAATTTGGGTTAAGATTAGGGGTTAATCCTTTAACCCAAGTATGGGCCCATTCGGCCTTGTTCGGAACCAGTTTGGGCTGAGTTTTCGGCCCAAACCAAACGTTGATTTGTGCTGGGCGGTGGCACCGCCCAGCAGTAGCCAATGTGATGGGCGGTGGCACTACCCAAGAAGCACCAAAGCAAAGATGCGTGCGCTACGTGCATGCATCTTGTGGCGGTAGCACCGCCAAAGAACCATCGGCCGGGCGGTAGCACCACCCAAAGCCAGCCCGGGTCAAGCGGTAACACCACCCAGCTAGGCGGTAGCACACCCACCTTAGGCGTAGCACCGTGCTACCGCCAGCGCTTGAAAACCAGCGTAGCACCGCTGGGTGTGTCATCTGCCAGATCGACAAACCGAGAAACTCAAATTTTGGCTCCAAGTTTTGGCTCCAAATTTGAGTTCTCTTGAGCTCTATAAATTCCCTCTTTGCAGGTTCAAAGTGCAACAAGAAGAGTGAAAATCTTGAGGAAAACTCTGCTCAAATAGTGTCAAAAACTTCCCTCTTACTCTTAAGTGTTTTTTTGTTCAAGAGATGGATGAGAGCTTTGTAAGGGTTATCTTCTAAGCCCGTCAAAAGAAGAGGTGTTGCAAGGGAGTTCTTCCTTGCCCATTGGAAGGAGGAAAGCTAGTGGAAAGCCGGTGTTCTCAAGCGAAGAGGAATCGGAAGTGGATGTAGGTCGGATGACCGAACCACTATAAAAATCTGGTTTGCATTTACGTTCTTGCTATTTACTTTGCTGCAAACCATTTTTACTTGCTGCCTTATTTACTCAACTTCCTTATCATCTTATTACGTATACTTTAAAGTTAAAACGCAATCTTTCCGGGTTTAAACGAAACGTTGCATTCATTCGTACGAAGTTTCCAAAGCTTGTTTTAAATCACTAAAAATCTATTGTTTTATCCGCTGCACTAATTCACCCCCCCCCCCCCTCTTAGTGCCACTCGATACCTAACATTTTATGCAAGTAGAATTTGGCATAAGCATAATGCGTCCCTTATATCGCAAGTCCTTTGATTCCCAACTGTAATGAGCCACAGAGCTTAGTGCTTTCTATAATTTTTTTATGATTTTACTCATTTCTAGATTATCTTGCCATTCCCTCCGAATATCCTCAAGGAAGTCGCTGGTCGAAAGTGAAATAGCCAAAAATTCAGCTTGCTCGGGTAGCCACAAAAGCACATCTATAACAACATTATCATTCCCCTTTTTATAAGTTATTACATAATCATATCCAAGAAGCTTTGTTACCTATTTTTGCTGCTCGGGGGAAGATATCTTCTGCTCCAAGAAATATTTTAGGCTTTTATGGTCGATCTTATTTTGAAAGCATCGCCCGATCAAGTATGGTCTCCATTTAGACATCGCATACACAATCACGAGTATCTCCTTGTCGTAAATAGTCATCTTGAGATGGGAAGGAGATAATGCCTTACTAGTATAATTGAGGGGGTGGTCATCTTGCATTAGTATAGCACCAATTCCTACTTCGGAGGCATCGGCTTCAATAATAAAAGTCTTGCCGAAGTCGGGTAACGTTAGTACGGGCGTTGTTATCATTGCGACTTTAAGTTCATCGAAGGTAGTGGTGGCTTTGTCCGACCACTAGAAAGCATCTTTTTTCAGCAAGGAAGTAAGAGGTGCACTGATCTTTCCATATTTTTTCATGAACTTATGATAGTAACCTGTTAAACTGAGAAAGCCACGCAGTGATTTTATGTTCCTCGTGGTCGGTCAGTTCTGCATTGCTTCAATTTTGGAGGGGTCCACTACCACCCATTCCTCTGATATGATATGCCCAAGATATTTCACCTTTTGTTGAAAAAAGCTGTACTATGTTTTTTTGACAAAAAGAAAATATTCTCGCAAAATTGTCAAAACAAGTCGTAAGTGCTAAATATGACTTTCAAGAGAAGGACTGTAAATAAGGATATCGTTAAAGAAAACTAGCACAAACTTTTGAAGATAACTCCAAAAAATATCATTCATAAGGCTTTGGAAGGTGGAGGGAGCATGGGTGAGACCAAAGGGCATTACCAGAAATTCGTAGTGACCGTTGTGCGTTCGAAAGGCAGTTTTCGGTATGTATTCTTCGCACACTCGTATTTGATGATACCCGGATCGAAGGTCCAGCTTTGTGAAGACTCATGCTCCCTTTAATTCATCAAGTAATTCATCTACTACTAGAATAGGATACTTTTCCTTGACGGTTATGCCGTTGAGAGCTCGGTAATCAACGCACATTCACCATGTTCCGTCTTTCTTTCGTACGAGGAGCACCGATGAAGAGTAGGGCTACAACTTGGCTAAATAACTCCTATTTCAAGCATCTCTTTTAAAATCCTTTCTATTTCATCTTTTTGAAGATGTGGATACCATTATGATCGAGTATTTGCTGGAGGTTTGCTTGGAAGAATCGGTATACGATGATTATGCCAGCGGTTAGGAGGTAGGCTGTGTGGTTCATCAAATATATCTAAAAATTCAGCAAGCAAGGGAAGTAGGTTTGAATCTTTATATTCAGTTGGCTCTCCTTTAGATTGCTGCTCAAGTTGTACCAAAAAGTCGCTGCATGCTTTGTGCAAAACTTTCTCTATTTGTTGTGTGCAAATCGTTGTTACGTCGCCCCCACATTTCCCGTATAGTATCACCTATTTCCCCTTACTGTAAAATTTCATAATTAATTTAAAAAATTTTCAAAAAATATCACCTAATGTTATCAACCATTCAATGCCAAGCACGAGCTCATAATCATCAAGAGGGAGGAGGAAAAAATCTACAATTATCTCTTGATCCTACAGTAATAGTTTCACTCATGGGCACCTACGATCACACTTCAAAATTCATTCATCTGTGACCTTAACATCGAACCTGCTGCAATTCTCAATAGGTAACACCATCCGAACAGCAACCTTGCTGTTCATAAAATTATTAGTGCTCCCAGTGTCAATAAGAATGGCGATTGGTTGTTGCTTTAGAAATCCACCCACTTTTATTGTTTGCGGGTTCGCATAACCGGCAAGGGCATACATCAAAATATCAATTGGCTACTGTTCTTTATCTGTGACCTCTTCCTCATGCTCCTGGACCTCCTCCTCTATGTCATCAAGAGGTTCAATTAGTATGAGGCGGCCCCTTTTGCAGTGATGATTGCGGTTCCACAGCTCGTCGCAATGCCAACAAAGACCCTTTGCTGATCGGTCACGTAGTTCTTCTTTTGTCAATTTTTTTGGCAGCGAAAGACAGTTGAGAGCAGAAGGGGGTTTATATACTGAGGTTCTAGAAGTGGTTCTCATCCTCCGAGCATCTTGGCTGAGCCGTTCTTCTTGTATTCGGGCAAAAGAAATCGCAGCCATCACGGTACGGGGCTGTCGCGCCTTAACTTTCCCTTTTATCTTTGGCTTGAGTCCTTCGATGAATGTTCCTAACAATTAATGGTCAGTCCAATCACGAGCAAGGTAAGATAGCTTCTCAAACCTAGTTTGGTACTCTTGAATCATAAAGGTTTGTCGAATCTTTGCGAGTTGGTCGTCGATATTTTCATACTCCGTAGGTCCGAAATGGTTCAGCAATGCATTCTTAAATTGATTCCATGTCAGAGCCCCATGATTATATTCCAGCCAATTGTACCATTGAATAGCATCTCCTTCAAGGTGGATGACAGCAATCTTCGCCATAGCATTATCCGACGTTCAGTAGTAGCGAAAGTAACATTCGGTGCGTGAAATCTACCTTGCCCGGTCTCCTTCTTCCCATCGTAGGAAGTCCACCCTCATATATGGCTAAAGCATGTCCAAGGGCTATCCCTCCTTCTCTGGGGTCCTTTCTGAATTCTCTCCTTGCTGCAATTTGGTTGAACTCAGTGGTTGTCCAATTCTGAATTCTACAAACAAAGCGCGCAATTTGTCTTCCAAGCACGATTCAAGCCATGATTCAATCCGGGATTCCCATGCTTCAAATTTGGCATCAATTGGATCTTGAGAAGTCATAGCATAGCCTATAGATCAGAGATGCCCTTGTCTTTTTTCTATTGATGAGTTAATGGCATGGGGTGGTGGAAGGTTCGGACAATAGATCAATGATAGAAGGGTTCAGCTGTAATGGTTTACTATTTTGGGCTACGGTTTTTGATGCTGTTAGGGTTATGAAACTAGGTTATGATGGCTGAATCTTAAGGCTAAATAGATGTCCTAAAGATGTCTTGGTCAGTGGTAGCAAGGTGGCTAGAGTTTGGTAGGTTACGGAGGAGAAAAAGGACAAAGGTGCAGCACTAGAATTTTTGCCGAATAAATTTCAATAGTAAAGATGCAATTTTTTTCAAAAATTTTTAATAGAGATTCAAGAAAAACTTAATGGGAATCTACTGGTAAGTGAGAGGTAATACTGCTAAAAATTTTGTAGAAAGAAACGATAGCAAGAGGTTGGGCAAAATTGAGGATCACAGAGAGGTACTATAGCAGATTTTTACGTCTACAGTAATTTAGACATAAAAGATAAGTGGTTTATATTGAGAATTTTTCGACAAAACCAAAGGGAAAACCACTGTTAGGAAGTGTCAAAGCCATCATAAATATTTCATAGAGATTTGGATAGAAAAAATGTAGTAGCAAAATCAAAAAGACAATACTATGCGGCTGAAATTCTACAGTGCAACTTTCGTTGTAGAGATGAAAACTTTACGACGAAAAGTTTATGCAGCAATATAGGAACGAATTTTTTGGATTTTTTTGAATAAGGATAACTTAATTACAGCAACAATAAGGTAGATTACCAGAACCTATTGCAATTCATGGGAAGATCAATGGATGATCTACGGTGGTGGAGATGACGGCGGAAATTGGTGATGATCTTCTAAGCAATTGTGGGAATTGCATTGGATGATTGTGGAGGGCTAGTGGATGGTTGTGGAAGGGCAGCAAGATGCCAAGAATGCTGCTCTGACACCAAGTGGTAGAACCCTTATGAATTCTAAGCTTAGGGTTGATCTCTATAAGAGATCGGCCTCCTTGGAACTCTATGGGGGTTCCTTCCTCCAAGTTGCTGCTCAAAGGCTGCTAAAAGATTGATCTATTCATGATGAAAAGAGGGTGAATACATGGCTATTTATAGGGCTTCTAAATTCCAACTCCTAATAGGACTCTTACCCAAGACTCCTACTTCTAATTAGGACTCCTTCTCTAGTAGGACTCCTAATTCTAATAGGACTCTTTCCCTAATAGGACTCCTACTTCTAATAGGACTCTTTCTCTAACAGGACTCCTATTTCTAATAGGACTCCTCTAAGAAGTAACCTAACCCTAACCTAGCCGGCCTCTTCACCTCTTTAATAGGGTTCGGCTAGATAGGATTTACATGAATGCCCTTACCAATGAAACTAGATTAGAACTCTCATAGATAGAGTCCCAACAAACCACTACAAATCGGTGTGTTCTTTCCTTACTGTGCACTTTTCATTCTTACTACTTATATTCTTTACTTAACTATAACTGCTCTACTTCTTCTCTACACACTTACGAACATATTCAAAGTTAAACGATTTTGCCAAAATGAGTTTTTCATTGAATAAAGCCTTTCACCAAAATAGTTTTCCAAAATCGACGTTTTTAATAGTTGCACTAATTCACCCTCCCCTGTCTTACTGCTAAACTTGATCCTAACATGAACAAGAAGGATTTGAGACTTAGAACAATAGAAGAACACTTGGGAGAAAACTCAAGTGATGATGATAATGATGATCTTGAACTCCTAACAATAAAGTTTAAAAAATTCTTAAAACAACAAGCTAAATCTAAAAATAAACTCAATCCAGACACAACCACTTGTTATGAATGCAAGAAGCTGGGGCACTTCAAAGATGAGTATACAAAACTAAAGAAGAAGTTACAAAAGAAGAAAAAAGCACTCATGGACAAATCTGTTGAATCTCGAATTTTGATGATGAAGTCAATTGATAGGTTATTTGATCTAATCCATATTATTGAGATAAGTGTGTAGGATTAACTATGATAGCAATGACAACATAAAGTGAATTATCAGAGTCAAGTTGTTGGGAGTTCAAGAATCTACTGGAAGTCCGAAGGATCGTCAGAAGTGCTACCGGAACTAGCTGAGAATGAATCGAGGACTTACTGAAGGTTTTGGAAGTTCACCGAAAGATCGTTAGAGGTTCACAGAGCTCATCGAGAAGGTTCAGAAGCTTGCCAAAGATTCTTAGAACTCGCCTTAAAGTCTGGGAAGCTACTGAGAGTCAACCGAAAGAAATCTAAGGGTGTGTCAGAAGTCTGCTAGAAGTTCATTGAAAGGCTCACCGGAAGAAGACTCGACATTGTTGGTTGTTAATCTGCTCAGAATATATTTTCAATTTCATAGTTAGCATGTAATTAGGGTCAGGATTAAGTGGTAATCTTGATTAACCCTAATAGGGGACAATTGAGCCTTATTTGGACTAACTTAGGTCAGATTTAGGGCCCATTCAGTAGTGCTGGACTAGGTCTGGAGGTGGCACCGCCAGACTAGGGTGATGACAGCACCCCAGGAACCAATTCCTAGGTAGTCTAGGTGGTGGTACTGCTCCAGGTCAGTAGTGGTACCACTAGCAGTTTTTACCTGCCAGTGATGGTACTGCCAGTCCATAGAGCCTAAGACTCTATCAGGCAGTAGTACCACCAGACTGGGTAATGGTACCACCTAGTACACTGACAAAACAGGGTCAACTGGTGGTGGTACCGCTAGTGCCATGTGGTGGTACTGCCACTGCTAGGCGATGGTACCGCCAGTACCCGAAAATCCAGATGTGACTCTTTTTTAGCTCCATTTTTTAAGCCAAATGAGCCTATAAATACCCCTCTCTTTTTAATTGGTAAAGAACCTTTTGAGAAGTGATAAAAACTGAGTTAAAGCTATAGCAAAATTGTGTTCAATAGCTTGAGTGTTCATCTCTCATTTTTTCTTTGTCAAAATTCTATAAGAGTGTGAACCACTTGTAAGAGTTTGTAAGAGGGGTGCTTGGTCCTTCCCCTTTAAGAAGATTTAATAGTGAAAGTTGAGAATCTTATCGAAGGAGGTTTCGGAAGTGGACGTAGGTTATTTGACCGAATCACTATACATCACTGCGTACTACTCTGAATGTGCGAGTTTTAATTTTTGCGTTTTGTCTTTACTTAGCTGCAAATCTTTTGATCTCCTTCTCACTACTCTCAATCGCATTCACTTGAATCACTTTGCTCAAGTCTCATTCGTTGGACCAAAATTTCTGAACGAACAACTCTTTTCGAAATCGTTTTAAATTTACGGGTTTTATCCACTACACTAATTCACCACCCCCCCCCCCCTCTCTTAGTGTTGCTCAATCCTAACAATTGGTATCAGAATTTGATCACTCTCATTTAGTTTAAAACCCAAGAGAGATAACTTATTCTAGTATACAATAGGGTCATTCCATTACACGTCTGCCTATGTTTAATGGGTTGGATTACACTTATTGGAAGACTCGTATGAAGATTTTTTTTATTTCCATGGAATGTGAACTTTAGAATATCATTGAAAATGGATTTAAAAAATCTTCTCTTCTGATAAACGAATGGAATGAATCAGAGAAAAAGGTTTTTGCACTTAATGCAAAGGCTATGAATGCCTTGTTTTGCGCACTTGATAAAAATGAGTTTAATCGTGTTTTGATTTATGAATCGGCTTTTGATATTTGGCGTACTCTTGAAATCACTCATGAAGATACTAGCCGAGTGAAAGAGTCCAAAATCAATCTCTTGGTGCATTCTTACGAATTGTTTCAAATGAAACTAAGTGAGTCCATTGGAGACATGTACACCCATTTCACAGATGTCATTAATGGACTCAAAGCACTTGGTAAAGGTTTGCTAATTTCAAACTTGTAACTAAAATTTTAAAATCCCTTCCAAAAAGTTGGGATCCAAAAGTTACGATCATTCAAGAGGCCAAGGACCTTAAAACTTTTCCTCTCGAAGAACTTATTGGGTCTTTAATGACCTATGAAATGACATGTCATGCTCTTGATGAGCTAGAGAACCCCCTTCCAAAGAACAGGAAGGATATGTCATTGAGAACACAAGAAAACCACTTGAAGGAATCTTCAAGTGATGAGGACCTTGATATGAACTTGCACTCTTAACTCAAAAATTCAAAAAATTTATAAGAAAGAATAAATTTAAAAATAACACTAAAAACAAACTTGAATCCAAAAAGGATCAAGTTATATGCTACAAATGCAAGAAGCCGGGGTACTTCAAAAGTGAATGCCCCCAAGCTAAGAAGAAGTAACCAAAGAGAAAGAAAGCTCTAAAGGTGACATAGGATGACTCAAGTGGCTCCGAAGATAAAGAAGCAAGCAACAAAGAAGAGGCCAACTTCACATTGATGGCTTTAGGCTATGAAGTAAGTGAGTTATTTAATAAAGATTTATCTTTCGATAAACTTTCAATTGCTTTTCATGAATTATTTGATGAGTATAGAGCTATTAGTAAAAAGTTCTATTTATTAAAGAAGGAGCATGCTCTCTTAGTCGATAAGCTTAGAAGTTTTAAATGTGATACTCCCTTTTTACCCCCATGCTCTAAGTGTGAACACTTAGAGGCAATCAAAAATGAAAACTTACTACTTAAAGAGACCCTAAACAAGTTTTAGGTCGGTAACGAGGGCTTGGACTTGATCCTTGCAAATAAGGGTCACGTCGAAAATAGAAGTGGAATTGGATTTGTGAGTGGATCTTACCGAAATTCTACCACCTTCATTAAAGGACCTACACTACATGTTTCATCTCACTCAAAGAGCAACTTTTGTTGCAAACCTGGATATGTGGCTTACAAATGTCCATATAAGAAACTTAGCCCACAAAGGTTAATATGGGTTTCTAAAGGAACGATAAGGAACTCAATGAGCAATGACAAGTTTAGTAGATTAATATTTGAGGCACCTAAGTTTAAATGGGTATTTAAAAACTATCTTCTTTTGTAGACACATTGACTTACACAAGCTAGGAGTAAGAGATGATATATTGATAGTAGATGCTCATTGCACATGACCGAAGATCCATCTCAATTCTCTAAGCTCACTAGCCAAGACGAAGGGTATATCACCTTCAGAGATAATAACAAGGGTAAAATCATTAGCAAGGGAACTATAGGTAATAAATCAAGTTTTTTAATTGATAATGTGTTATTTGGTAGATGGTTTAAAGCACAATCTCTTGAGCATTAGTCGATTATGTGATAAGGGATATATTATAAAATTTGAATCTAATGCTTGCATCATTGAAAAACCACACAACAATATATCTATGATTGTACTAAAATAAAATAATGTCTATACCATAAACATTGATGATCTTAGTAATGAAATATATTTTTCAGTTTTGAATGATGATGCTTGGCTTTGGCTTAGGAGATTAGCTCATGCGAGTATAAAACTAATCACTCAAATCACATCTAAAGGACTTGTAAGAGGCATTCCCAATATTAAGTTCATTAAAGACAAAATATATTATGCATGTCAACTAGGAAAATAAATAAAAACTAGCTTTAAACCAAAGAATCAAATAAGTACCTCTAGACCATTACAATTGATCCATATGGATTTATTTAGACTAATTGACACAACGAGTTTAGGAGGTAGCAAATATGCGTTTGTCATTGTAGATAACTATAGTAGATATACTTGGACCTATTTTTGGGCTCACAAAAGTGATTACTTCAAATGTTTCCCTAAATTTTGTAAACTTGCTCAAAACGAAAAGGGTTTCATGATTTGATCGATTCGGAGTGAATTCCAAAACCATGACTTCCAAAATTTTTTGAATCTAATGAATATAATCACAACTTCTCTACTCTGAGGAATCCTCAACAAAATAAAGTAGTAGAAAGAAAGAATAGAAATTTACACAAAATAGCAAGAACCATGTTATATGAACATAGTTTACCCAAATACTTTTGGGCTAAAGCCATTAATACGACTTGCTATCATGAATAGGGTTATAATAAGACCATCTCTATCCAAAACCCCTTATGAGTTATGGAATAACAAGAAACTAAAAGTTTCTTATTTTAAAATTTTCGATTACAAATGCTTTATCTTGAATGAAAGAATGTCTTAGGAAAATTCGATGCTAAATCCGATGAAGGGATCTTTCTTGGTTACTCTTCCATTTCTAAAGCCTTTCATGTTTTTAACAAAAGAATCTTGGTTATAAAAGAGTCTATTCATGTAGTTTTTACTGAAGTTTTTGAATTTAAGAAAAATAATTTTGATGATGATTTTGGTTTCGATGGTTTAAATTTGAATGAACCCTCTCCTCAAAATAGCAACTTAGATGCATCTTCTTCCCAAATTTTCTTACCTAAGGAATGAAAGTATGTAGATATCTATCCAAAGGAGCTAATTATAAGAGACACATCTAAAGGGGTTCAAACTCATTTCTATTTTAAGAATTTTTGTGCCAACTTTACTTTCCTTTCTAAAATTGAACGTAAGTGCTTTGACGAAGCCTTGAAAGTTGATTCTTGGGTTATCGCAATGCAAGAGGAATTGAATCAATTTGAGAGGAATGAGGTGTGAAAGCTTGTTCTTAGACTAAGTGACCATTTAGTTATAGGTACTAAATGGGTATTTAGAAATAAGCAAGATGAATTTGGTATCGTGGTTAGAAACAAGGCTAGATTAGTGGCCAAAGGTTTCAACCAAGAAGAAGGTATCAATTACAAAGAGACCTTCATTCCTATGGCAAGATTAGAAGCCATTAGGATGCTCTTTGCCTATGCTAGTAGTAATAATTTTAAGTTGTTTCAAATGGACGTCAAAAGTACGTTCTTAAATGGTTTTATTTCCCAAGAAGTATTTGTTGAACAACCACCTGGTTTTAAAACTCTCTTTTTCCTAATCATGTGTTTAAATTGACTAAGGCTCTCTATGGGTTAAAACAAGCCCCAAGGGCTTGGTATGAGAGACTTAGCTCATTTCTAATCTCAAATAATTTTACTAAAGGCAAGGTTGATACTACATTATTTGTTAAATATTTTAAAAATAATTTTCTTATTGTTCAAATTTATGTTGATTACATTATCTTCGGTTCTACTAATGAATCACGATGTGAATCATTTGCCAAGTATATGAGCCATGAATTTGAAATGAGTCTAAAAGATGAACTAACCTTTTTTTTAGGATTGCAAATTAAACAACTTAGTGATGGCATATTTCTTAGTCAATCTAAATATACATTAGAATTGTTAAAACGATTTAACATAGATGGTTCAAAAACCATAAACACTCCTATGAGTACTTTCACTAAGTTAGACTTGGATGAAAGTAGAGAAAATTTTGATCAAAAAACATATAGGGGAATGATAGGTAGCTTACTTTACCTTACCACAACTATACTGGATATCATGTTTAGTATAGGTCTATGTGCAAGATTTCAAGCTACTCCTAAGTCATCTTACCTTAAAGCCATTAAAAGAATCCTTAGATATCTTAAAGGAACTCCTAACCTTGATTATGGTATCCAAAATCTAATGACTTTAATTTAAAAGCCTATACGGATGCGGATTTTGGTGGATGTAGAATAGATAGTAAAAGCACATCCGAAATATGCCAATTTTTAGGACATGCACTTGTTTCTTGGACTTCTAAGAAATAAAATTCGATTGCACTATCTACAATAGAAGCTGAATATATAGCCGCAAGTGCATGTTGTGCACAAGTTGTTTAGATGAAAAATACTTTAGAAGACTATGGAATTCATTTAAAGAATATTCCTATAAAATGTGATAACACAAGTGCTATTTGTCTAATCAAAAATTTCATTCAACACTCTAGAACTAAGCATATTGACATTGGGCATCACTTTATACGAGATCATGTCAATAATAATGATGTCATTCTAAAATTTATTGATACAAAACACCATTAGTGGACATCTTTACAAAACCCCTAAATGAAGAATAATTTGACTTTATTAGAAGAGAATTAGGCATGCTAAATTATTCTAATACATGATGTTGTATGTTTCTTTTCCGAAACTTTTCAACTTCAGTTTTCATAGTCTCACCTTGATATTATCTTTTTGGATTTTGGATGACATCTTTATATCATATTTTGAATGGAGCTCTTAGTTTTATCCTTCAATCATAATCAGTTTTTTATTCTCCTCCTTTGATTGATGAGTCTTAAATAATATCATGCCTTTTAATGATGTAGTAAAATTGGTTTTATACTCCCTCTACCTCTATTTAAATGATTAAATGGATTTCATGACTTTCGTATCATTTAAAGCTTGACATATGCAACTTAATGTTATGAACCTTGCATAAAGATTAGGCTCTTAAGTGTTTATACTCTCTTCGGACTTTATTCTTAATTCTTATGCTAATCTCTATGATTTGAGATTTTATGACTTATTTATCTTCCATCTCATGAATTCTTATGAGAATGACAAATTAAATCCTTCTATGAAACTTTTGATATTGATGCATTCCACTTCATAAATTCATAAATCCCAAGTTGAATTTTTATATGAATTTTACCTCGAATAAATGATTTGAGATCTTGTTAATATCGAATGACCAAATGTTTGATGAATGGCTTTAATGATCTATCCTTCCACTTTGCAATTTTATGCTTGAATTTTCAAAATTGCATCTTGAACCTTTCATCCTCTTTCATGTATGAATCTTTCATAATTTGATAAATGATAAATAATCATTTTTCGGATTTCATAGACATGAATAAAAATGATCAAATCATTTTTCAGGTTTATCCATCTCGGATGATATATTTTGCATGATGTTCAACTCATTTTTCTAAGCAAATTTAACCCTTATATATCGAATGTGTTTGATGACTATCTTTATAATTTTTGATATGGTTGATAAATGACTAGCTTCATGATACCTTATGATGACTACTTTTACCATTTTTTTTAATCATAATTCACCTCCTTTTTGTTGATGACAAAGGGAGAGAAGAATGTGATAAAATGAATTGATGACTAGATAAATACATGCATCATCTTGAGAAGAATATGGCAAATGAATTGATAACTTGATAAATAACATATATGTATCGTATCATATTGCAATGACTTGATTGCAATGACTTGATGGAATGATGACTGTCTTATATCTTTTGTATTGCAATATGATTGCCTTTGCCATGCTTTGTATCGAAAAATTGGTTGCTATCCTTAAACGCATCATAATTTATAAAGTATCACAATGTATCACATGTATCGCAAATGGTTTATACATGCTTAACATGAAAATTTTTTGAAAGATTGTTTATCATATCATGTTTAAAATTTAGTATCTTTCATTGATATGATAAGATATCATCGCATGATATATCAAAAAATGATATCATACCTTGCATTTGTGTACTTTTTTATTGATATCATATGATCCTTGTTATATTACAAATTATAATTGGTATCATTTGTCGAAGTGATAAATATCTATCATCTTGAAATTAGGTGTCATGCCTTAACGTTATGAAAAATATGAAGTTTCATATTTATGGATGAAAAATCATGCTTATTAAGCATGATGATAAGTTCAACGGATGAAACTTAACGGTTTTGGCTTGAATTCAAGGAGATTGAATTCAAGAGTTTCCATTCTCATATTAGGGCATGTAGATAGGAGGAGTTAAGATTAACTTCATCATCAATTGATTATCAGCATAAAAAATGGGGAGATTATTGAATCTTAGATTTTGATGATGGAGTCAGTTGATAGGTTATTTGATCTAATCCATATTATTGAGATAAGTGTGCAGGATTAACTACGATAGCAATGAAGACATAAAGCGAATTACTGGAGTCAAGTTGTTAGGAGTTCGAGAATCTGTCGGAAGTCCGAAGGATCGTCGGAAGTATTGCCAGAACCAGCCGAGAATGAATCGGGGACTTGCCGAAGGTTTCGAAAGTTCACCGGAAGATCGTCGAAGGTTCATGGAGCTCACCGAGAAGGTTCAGAAGGTTGCCAAAGATTCATCAAACTTGCATTAAAGTGTGGGAGGCTGTTGAGAGTCTGCTAGAAGAAATCCGAAGGTGTGTCGGAAGTCCACCAAAAGTTCGCTGGAAAGCTCACCGAAAGAAGACTCAATATTTTTGGTTGTTAATCTGCTTAGAATATATTTTTAATTTCATAGTTAGTATATAATTAGGGTTAGGATTAGGTGATAATCTTGATTAACCCTAATAGGGGCCAACAAGACCTTATTTGGACTGAATTGGGCCGAATTCATGGCCCATTCAATAGTGCTGGACTAGGTCTGGCAGTGGCACCATCAGACTAGGGTGGTGGCACTGCCCCAGGAGCTAGTTCCTAGGTAGTCACCGCCCTAGGTCAGCGATGGTACCATTGGTAGTTATTATCTACCAACGGTGGTACCGCCAGTCCACAGAGCCCGAGGACTCTATCAGATGGTAGTATCGCCAGACTAGGCGGTGGTACCGCCCAGTACACTGATAGAATAGGGTCAACTAGCGGTGGTACCACCAGTGCCAGGTGATCGTACCGTTAGTACCCAAAAATCTAGGATGTGACTCTTTTTGGCTCTATTTTTTAAGACAATTGAGTCTATAAATACCCATTTCTTCTCAACTGGTAAAGCACCTTTTGAGAAGTGATAAAAATTGAGTCAAAGCTATAGCAAAATTGTGTTCAATAGCTTAAGTGTTCACCTCCCTTTTTTTCTTTGATAAAATTTTGTAAGAATGTGAACCACTTGTAAGAGTTTGTAAGAGGGGTACTTGGTCCGTCATCTTTAAAAAGATTTGATAGTGGAAGCTGGGAACCTCATCGGAGGAGGTTTCGGAAGTGGATGTAGGTCATTTGACCGAACCACTATACATCACTGCGTACTACTCTGAATGTATGAGTTTTAATTTTTGCATCTTGTCTTTACTTAGCTGCAAATCTTTCGATCTCCTTCTCACTACTCTCAATCGTATTCACTTGAATAACTTTGCTCAAGTCTCTTTCGTCGGATCAAAATTTCTGAATGAACAACTCTTTCTGAAATTGTTTTAAATTTATGAGTTTTATTCACTGCACTAATTCACCCCCCTTCTTAGTCTCATTCAGATCCTAACAAAATTAAGTGCACGTGAAGACGAGAAGCAAACCAACAAACGCGAGGTGACTTTTCACAATGAGATAAGTGACTCAACCAAAGCCCCTTTACTTTACTATGAAATTACTTGATGCTTTTTATGAGTTGCTTGATGATTTTAATTTAGTTAGAAAGAAATATAAAATACCAAAATAAAAAAAAAGATCATGCTTTTTCTTTCTAGATAAAAAAAATGAGCATGACTATTGCATATTAATTCCTTGCACTAAGTATAACGTGTTAGACTCACTTAAAAAGGAAAATGTATTATCATTGTAATTAAAATGGTAAATTGAATCTTTTATTTGAAGATGCCTTATGTTTAATGTATTATATCTTTGGTCTTGATGATTTTTATGATGAAATTTATTTTTCGGTCTTAAACGTTGATGCATGTTTTTATTTGGCATAAAAAGACAAAGACATGCTTGTATGAAATAAATCACATAAATTGAAACACATAAAAAAGGGAATGCATTTTCTATCTCTATCTTATCAATTTTTCAATAAGAGATTAATAAATATATTTATGTCATTTTGAATCTCTCAAAAGTGATTTTGATGATTTGACTATTTGAATTTGAATGAGCTTTATCATGATCTTGATTTCTCAATATTTATAACTTGAGGTTTTCTTTATATGAATCAAGAACCCTTACTCCTTATTCTCGTATGATTCTTGCATTTTATTAAAAATAATATTTTCCAAATGATTCATGACTTTCTTTTGATTTCTCAGAATGATAACTTGATTTTTTTTATGAATCATGATGAATTGAGATTTCTTATACATGAATTAGGTTCTCCTATGTTCTTTTTGCTATTTACTATCCAAATGAATCATGATTGGTATCATTGCTATTTTATCTCCTATGTTTTATTTTGTTAAAGAGAATATTTATGAATCATGATCTTGATTTCTCAATACTTAATACTTATGATTTTTTTTATAAATCAAGATCTTCGATCTCCTAAGGTTTCTTTTTATTCTTTACTAAAAGAGGAGATTTGTTAAAATGAATGATATCTTTTGGTATTCACGATTTGATCTTTCATGATCTTTAATATTATATCTTTCATGTCATGATTCTCATACGACTCCCTTGTATTGATGGTTGTATACCTTATGTGTTGTTTGGAACATTATTGATTTTTCTCTCATGAATTGTGTACCTTATCACCAAATTAGTTCTTCTTGATATCTTTCATGATATGATTGAATCATTGATGTAAAAAGAGAAATATTACATAATTGTATTCTTCTCTTCTTTTTGATAATGACAAAGAGGGAAAAAGTCTTGCTAGCTTACACTTTACAAAAGAAAAGGAAATTGCTAGCTTGCACAAGGAGTGAAAACTTGCTGGCTTGCACATCACAATAAAAAACAAAACTTGCTAACATGCACATCGTAAAGAGAAGCAAAGAGTTGCTATCTCAAGAGAAGTAAAAGTGCAAACTTGCACATCTCAAGAAGCAAAATTTGTAACCTTGTATATCTTTAAAACTTGCTATGCTTGCGTATTCTAAAGTAACAAAAAATTTACAAAACTTGCATAGTTACACTTCTCCTTTTTTGTTGATGATAAAGGGGGAGAATTAATGATGATTTGGTGATCATGCATGATGATGATTTATTATTTAAAATTTTATATTATTTAAAATTTCATGCATAATGTACTTTGATGATTTGAAATCATGATAATTATGTATGAAATACTTTGAATTCAAACATTTCTATCAATATAGCATATTGATAGGGGGAGTTTGGTTTAAACTCCATCATCAATTAGTTGTCATTATCTTAAAGGGGCAGATTGTCGAATCTTAGATTTTAATGATGAAACCAATTAATAAGGTTTGTGATCTAATCTACATTTAAAGTAATGCAGGACTAACTTCGATCATAGAGAGATAATTAAAGCAGGAGAAATTGGACGTTGGGCTGGAGTGGAACATATCAGAAGATTAGATATCAAGCTAGAGGATTGGTCAACGTATCGGTAAAAGGCTTTGTGCCATGAGTTCAGGCATTGGGCTAAGAAGAGTGGACATTACACTAAGGAGATTGGAGTTGCAAAGGTCAATATGTCGATTAAGCAATAAGTCGTAAGAGAGGATGATGTGCTGAAGGATCGAACAAAGCACCAATGAACCAATGACATGTCGAACAATATATGATTCGTGCTTTATAATAATTATCTAGATCGAAGTAGTTTTAAGTTATAATTGGGTTGGAATTAGGCAAACTCAGTTAGGGGCCCATTGAGCCTAAGTTAGGGTTGTATTGGGCCAAGAGAAAAGCCTAATCAGTGACCCAAAAGATGGGTTAGGCAGTGCCATCGCCAGAACAGGCAATGAAACTGCCGACGGCTCAGTCTCTAAGACAATCTCCAAGATTATATTAGACAGACTGGGCGGTGGTACCACCCAGTACATACAGTGGTATCGCTAGTACCCCGAAATCTCAGGGTGTTTAAAATTTTAGCTTTAAGTTTGAATCTATTTGGGACTTATAAATACCCCTCTCATCCCTACTTAAAACACATAAGAACAAAAAGAGCAAAAATATTATTGTAATTGTATAAAAATTCCTCCCCTCTAGCTCTAAGTTTTAGTTAAATTTAAGAGAGAGGTGAGTGGGGGTTGTAAAGGTTATCTCTTAAACCTATGAAAAGGAAAAAGGGCTATAAGAGGGTAGTTGGTCTTTGCCCATTGAAGGAAGATCATTATTGGATACCGGTGGACTTGACAAAGGAGGAATCGGGAGTGGACGTAGGTCGGACGATCGAACCACTATAAATTAGTGTGCACTTTATTTCTGCTTTATATTATCATTACTATTCCTTTTTGAGTTATTTACCTATCACACTTACTTAAAGTCAAGCACACTTTTAATATCATTTTCGATACGGTTCCATCAAAATGGTTTTTCTAAATCGAACATTTTTATCGATAGCACTAATTCACCCCCTCTCCCCCCCTCTTAGTACCGACTTGATCCTAACACTTGATATAGTGATGAGATCACTCGCTACAGAAAGTGCATAGATGACTCAACTCTTGATCAGTATTATATGTTGGGCACCATGACTCTCAAGTTATAGAAGTAGCATGAAAAGATAAATGCTAGATCCATACTCTTACATCTCCATAAATTATTTGAGGAATAGGGAAGAACTCAGTAATATAGATGTCGAAGAGTCTCTTCCATACTAGGATGACTGAGATGACACTGGTTCATAATCATGTCCTTAAGATAATTAAGTGGATAGAGAAACTCACAAGTCTAGGAATGGTCCTAAAGGATAACCTATGTGTGGATCTTATGCTTCAGTCCCTACCAGATTCCTTTATAAAGTTCACTATACATTTTAATATGAATAAGCTTGAGGTGACTTTCCTAGAGCTTCTCGATATATTGAGGGAAGCAAAGAGTACTATCAAGAAAGAGAAGCAAGTTCTCTATGCTGGTGAGATCAAATAGAAAAGGAAGGCAAAGAAGTCCCTTAAGAAGGGCAAGGGCAATGGCAAGGGCAGATCGGGTAAAGCAATGGTTGCTAAGAAGGATCGGGCAAAGGACAAAGGCCAATGCTTCCACTATAGCAAAAATGGGCACTGGAAGAGAAACTACAAAGAGTACCTTATAGAGAAGGCAAAACAGAAACTTGGAGAAGCTTCAAGTACAATCATGATCAGTCTTCATTTGTCAGATACTTATGATAACACATGAATATTGGATACTGATAGTACTTATCATATCTGTAATTCATTGCAAGTTATGGCAAGACCTAGGAGATTGGCGAAAGGTGAGATGGACCACAAGATGGGCAATAAAGCAAAAGTTACTATAGTGGCTATTGGCAATGTCACCCTACATCTGCCTGGTGGAGCTATTATTATATTGGATATATACTATTTTATTTTTTTTATTATCAAAAATATTATTTTTATTTTATGTTTGATAGTTAGTAAATATCAATTAGTTTTTTAGAACAATGGTTATTCAACATTATTAGATAGTAAGATTATCACGAGAGGAATATTGCATAATGATTTATTTATACTAGATACTTCTCCACATATCATGAATGTAAGTGAGTCCAAGAGGAAATGAGATGAGGTGAATAGTGTATACTTGTAGCACTATAGGCTACGTCATATTCATGAGAGAAGGATTTAAATGTTGTTGAAGAATAGATACCTAGTTCCATTCGACGTTGAGTCATATACAACTTGTGAGCCTTGCCTGCATGGAAAACTAACCAACTCTCCATTTAGTGAAATTGGAGAGAGAGTCATTGACTTGTTAGAACTCATACATAGTGATGTATGTGGTCCCATGTCAACTTAGGTCATAGGTGGTTACTCCTACTTTATTACTTTTACTAATGATTTCTCTAGGTACAAACATATGTACTTGATGAAGTACAACTCCGAAGCCTTCAAAAAATTCATGAAATATAAGAATGAAGTAGAGAACTAAACTAGAAAGAGTATCAAGACTCTTCAATGAGATCGAGGAGGTGAGTACTTGAGTACAGAGTTCACCTAGTTCCTTAAGGACCATAGGATTTTGTCCCAGTGGACACCTCCTTATGCACCCTAATTCAATGGTATATCTGAAAGGAGGAATCACATACTATTAGATATGGTATGGTCCATGACGAGTTTCACCGACCTACCCTTCTCATTCTAGGGATATCCTAGAGTTTGCAAGTTACCTTCTGAATAGAGTTTCAACTAAGTTGGTAGTATCTACATCATATAAGATATGAAAAAGGCAAAAGCCTGATCTTAAAATTGTTAAGATTTAGGGATGTCCTACCCACATTAAGAGACAACTCCGATAAGTTGGAATCCAAAATGGAACAGTGCAAGTTCATGGGATACACCAAGGAAACTTATGGGTATTATTTCTATCACCCTGAGGACTAAAAGTTCTTTGTAGTCAAGAGAGCAGTGTTCCTTAAGAAGGAATACATTCTTAGTAGAGAGAGTAGGAGTGTGATAGAGTTAAGTGAGATTGGAGAACCTCATTCAAGCACCTTTTTACAGCTTGAGTCTGTTAGGTATCGAGCATATAAGTTCTGACTTTACGTAGGTCCGATAGAGTATCCCATCCTCCTGAGAGATATGTGGGACATATTAGAGGAATGGATGTTGAGGATATTGATCCTTAGACCTACGAAGAGGCTATTACAAGTATAAACTCTAGGAAGTAGCAAGAAGCGATGAATTCAGAGATGAATTCCATGTACTCTAATAAGGTTTGGAATCTAGTTGATGCACCTAAGGGTATCATACTCATTAGCTATAAGTGGATCTTGAAGAAGAAGATCAGAGTAGATGGAAAGATAGAGATCTATAAAATAAAGCTAGTAGCTAAGGGGTATCGTTCAAAAGTAAGGTGCTGCCTATGACAAAACCTTCTCACTCGTAGTCATGCTAAAATCCATCTAAATTCTATTGGCTATTACAGCACACTATGATTATGAGATCTAGTAGATGGATATGAAAATCGCATTCCTCATTGACAACCTCAAGGAGGAGGTGTATATGATACAACCTAAGGGTTTCATGTCCAAGGATAGTCCAAATAAGATATGCAAGTTTCTTAGGTTCATCGATGGACTGAAGTAAGCTTTTTGAAGTTGAAACATAAGATTTGATAAGGCGATCAGATCTTATGACTTTATTAAGAATGAAGATAAGCCTTGTGTGTACAAGAAGGTAAGTGGGAGTGCTATCATCTTTTTGGTGTTGTATGTGGATGACATCGTGATCATTAGGAATGATGTAGGAATGCTCTTTATAATAAAGGCTTGGCTATCTAGATACTTCTCTATAACGGACTTAAGAGAAGCATCCTACATATTGAGGATTTGGATCTATAGAGATAGATCCAAGAGGATGCTTGTCTTATCCTTATCTAGGTACATAGACACCTTATCAAAAGCTTTGGTATGAAAAATTCTAAGAGAGATCTCAAATCGATGAGATATGATATATCATTTTCTAGGAGTATGTCCCCAAAGACTCCTTAAGAAAGGACAAACATAGATAGGATACCCTATACCTCAGTGATAGGGCTTATCATGTATGTTATACTATGTACTAAGCCTGATATAGTGCATGCTCTAAGTGGCAAAAGCAAGTATCAAGCAGATCCACACTTGGAGCATTGAAAAGCAGTAAAGTATATCCTTAAGTACTTGAGAAGTACTAAGAATCTTTCACTGATATATAGAGGAAGTACTTTCAAGGCTGAGAGCTATACAGACTCAAACTTCTAGTTTGATGTCGATGATAGAAAGTCTAATTCAAGGTGCGTTCACCCTGAATGGAGGAGCAATATGTTGGAAGAGTTCCAAGGAAGATACTACTTCTGACTCAATAATAGAGGTAGAGTACATTACTGTAATAGAGGCAGCAAAGGAGTCTAGATGAAGAAGTTCATCATAGATTTAGGAGTCATGCTGAGCAGCAAGGAGCCAATTCCCTTATATTGTGACAACAATAGGGCAATTGCTCAAGCGAAGAAACCTAAGTCTCATTAAAAGTTAAAGTACGTTCTGAGAAGGTTCCACTAGATCAGAAAGATTGTCGCTCGAGGAGATGTAGCAATGGAAAGAGTTTCATCCAAAGATAACATTACATATCCACTGACAAATCCATTATCTTAGATTGTCTTTGAGCGTTATAGAAGTTTGATAGGGATCATGCACGTAGGTGATTGGCTTCAGGTTAAGTGAGAGATTGCTAGTTATAGGTATCATAGTAGCCAATCACGTGAGTGATGACACGTGTGATATGATATACACTCTTTTTACTTATTATTTATTTTAAAAAAAATTCACTTTATATTATATGTTACATATATTGTGATATCCATATATCTGTGCAATGGGAATCAGATCGTGATAAAATCATGATAATGAGACAAATTCACCTTTAAACACAAATCCCAAATCATAAGTGACTCAAGAGAGACATCGAGATAACTAGATAGATTGGTGTACTCTATACTCATCCATATGATGGAGGCGATTGGTCTCATAGTTGCTCGTGTGGGGACACTAGAGACAATGCAGGTGCTTATTAGAAAATGAGTTCACTGATTGATCCACTCATGGAATGTTGAATGGTTGATAATAGTTCATTGTTAGATAGTGATTCCATCATCCTAGTGGTGTGCCTAGTCCTTAGACTTGAGATAGTAAAGATGTCCTATATGAGTACTCCACTCTTTGATATCAAACTTATAGGTTTGAAAGTTTTAAATCTAACACAACCGATCATCAAGAGTGGCAGCCAAACTTATGAGGGCTATTAAGTGTCGATAGAGGATCATCCACACTTGGTGTCATGAGAAAAATATCTCATGTTTCTTTCTCATTCAAATCCTTGGCCAGGGTCATTTGGATTGAGAGATAAAGAGTTCTCTAGAGAATCTAATTAGAGCGAGACTCGAGTAGAAATCGTATGGGCCTGATAGCACCATGCTCGATATATGATCTTTGGGATATTAGATGAATGAGAGACTATAGGTACATGGTAACTAAGGACAGATAGGTCCAAAGTATTAGATACTCTTGCATCATTTGGGGACTACGGCATAGTGGTCTAGTATGTCCATAGTTGATGAGTTAAGTGAATTATTATAGAGATAATAATTTATTGAGCCAGAAGGAGTTCTAATAGGTATGACTCACAGCCAGCTCGATATTGGGCCTAGAAGGTCATAAAGATTTGATAGGTGTTACGATGAGTAGAAGTTCGGATATATGATATCCGTCAGAGCCCCTATCTTATTGGATATCCAATAAGCCCCTGAATTATTGGTGGATGAGATCCAATAAAAGTTAATAAGAGATTATTGGGTAGAGACCCACTAATCTAAGAGGCTTGGGTAGTTGGATGGAGATCCACTCCCCAATAGGGCAAGATCCATTAGAGTTAAATTGACAAGAGACCTCTATAAATAGGAGGGAACCAAAGGGCCATAGGCTAGATTCCCTTTAGCTGCCACCACCTATTCTCCTCTCCCCCTCTCCACCTCAGCCAATAGCCCCTATATGTGACATGTGGATAACAAGAAGGGTCGGCCCCTTCTTGATTATATGATGCACATAGCGAGGAGATTTGAGCCGTGATTTGAGGAGCGTCTTCCCTGTTAGGATCAGTTTGACACTAAGAGGGGGGGTGAATTAGTGTACGGTTAAGATACAACAAATTCAGTAATTTAAATAATTTTAGAAAACTTCATACGAAAAGAATCACGTTTCAATGAAAATCGATTTCGATTGCATTTTAACTTAAAGAGATTTGTAAGTGAAAGAGAAGGATCCGAATGATTACAGTAAGGTAAAGGGATTGTAGAAATGTAAATTATAAGAACAAAAATACAAATCAATTTTTATAGTGGTTCGGTCATCCGACCTATGTGTCGAATCTCAGATTTTGATGATGAAACTAATTGAGTGTGTTTTGTTGTTTAACTGCGTGTTGAGTTACGCAGGTCTACTATCGATCAGGATTAGACAGTTGACGCTGGAGGAATTGACGTTGCGTCGGAGGTGATCACGTTAGGATATTGGATGTCGAGCCGGAGGTTCGGTTGACTATCGGCAGGAGGCTTCGGACGTCGGGCATTGGGCCAAGAAGTGCGGAGTTACGCTATGGATATCAGGGTTACGGAGGTCAACCGTCGATTGGGCAACAAGCCTCAAGAGAGGGCGATGTGCCGAAGGATCGGACGAAGTGCCGACCAATAACGTGTCGGGCAACTGAATGTCAATTCATGTTGTAGTAACTGTTTAGATCGAAGTAGGGTATTTGGTGTTTGAGGTGTTTAGTGTTTGTTTGTGCAGGAGTAACTACAATAAGGATGAAGACGTATAGTGAAACAAATGGCCGAAGTCAAGTGTGATGGATCATTGGGAGTTCGAGTGTTCAATGGAAGTCCGAAGATTCATTGGGAGTGCTGCCGGAACCGGCCGAGAACGAGTAGGGAGCTTGCCGAAGGGTTTTCGAAAGTTCGTCGGAAGTTCACGGGGCTTGCCAAGAAAGATAGAAACTTGCCAAAGAAGCTCGGGGGAACTCGCCAAAATCATCATGGGGTCCGAGAGCTTGTCGGGAGTCCGCAGGATGGTTTTCGAGGGATCGTCGGACGACCGTCGGAAGTTCGCCAGAAGCTCGCCGAAAGAAGACTTGACTTACGGACTTTGTAATAGCTTAGGAATGTCTTTAATTTCGTAGTTAGTACATTAATTTGGGTTAAGATTAGGTGTTAATCCTTTAACCCAAGTATGGGTCCATTGGGCCTTGTTTGGGACCGGTTTGGGCCGAGTTTTCGGCCCAAACCAGAAGTTGATATATGCTGGGCGGTGGCACGCCAAAGAAGATAGATGCGCTCGGGCGGTGGCACCGCCAAAGAGCCACCGCCAAAGAACTTGTGTGTCTTGGGCGTAGCACCGCCAGCAGCCAAGCAGCCAAGCGGTAGCACCACCTGGTCCGGGCGATAGTACCGCCCTTTGTGTCTAGTCAAGGTAGTACCGCCCCTAATGTGTCAGTCAGCCAAACTGATAAGCGGTAGCACCGCCTCTAACAAGCGGTAGCACCGCCCCAGCACCGGGAACTCCAATTTGATTTTAAATTTGGAGCCCAAATTTGAATCCATTTTGGATCTATAAATACCCCCCCTTTCTCAGCTGAAAGGAAAACCCTTGGAGAGTTAGATTTTGAAAATAAGTCTTGGGAAAGTCTTGTTCTTCATTTGCTTAAGTGTTCACCTCATTTTCTTCTCTTTGTGAAAACTTGTAAGAGTATGAACCTCTTGTAAAAGGGTTGTAAGAGGGGTATTTGGTCCTTCCCCTACAAAAGGATTTGCTAGTGGAAGTTGGGAGCCTAATCGGAGAAGGCTTCGGAAGTGGATGTAGGTCGGATGACCGAACCACTAAAAATCGGTTTGCATTTACTTTCTCGCAACTTACTTTGCTACAAACCATTTTCAAATACTGCCTTATTTACTCAACTTTATCTTTATCTTATTACGTATGCTTTAAAGTTAAAATGCAATTTTTCCGGGTTCAAATGAAACATTGCATTCATTCATACGAAGTTTTCGAACTTGTATTAATCACTAAAAAATCTATCGTTCTTTACCGCTGCACTAATTCACCCCCCCCCTGCCCCTCTTAGTGCCGCTCGATCCCTAACAATTGGTATCAGAGCCACGTTCTTTCTCTTTCGGATTTACACCCGTGAGAAATGGCTCTAAATGGTTTTCAAGAGAGCTTTTTGGTTTTTCGTCCACCGTTTTTTAACGGTTCAGACTGCACTTATTGGAAAACTCGAATGAGAGTTTTCATGCTTTCAATGAATTTGGATTTATGGAACATCATCGAAAATGGCTTTCAACTTCCCTCTAAACCGACGAACAAATAGCCGGACTTAGAGAAGAAATCATTTTCTTTAAATGCAAAGGCTATGAATGCTTTATTTTGAGCTTTAGATATGAACGAGTTCAATCGGATTTCAATATGCGAAACGGCTTTCGATATTTGGTGAACACTTGAAATCACGCACGAGGGAACTAGTAGAGTTAAAGACTCGAAAATAAACCTCTTATTGCATGATTTTGAGCTCTTCCGAATGACACCAAGCGAAACTATCGGCGATATGTACACCCGCTTCACGGATGTCGTCAATAGCTTGAAAAGTCTTGGTAAATATTTTTCGAACTTTGAACTCACTAACAAGATTTTAAGATCCCTCCCAAAGAGTTAGGATCCAAAAGTAACCGCAATACAAGAGACTAAAAATTTAAATGATTTTTCATTGGAAGAACTAATCGGTTCACTGATGATATATGAAATGAGTTTCTTCAAACATTTGGAACATGATGAACATATGAACCACCTTCTAAAGAACAAGAAGGATTTGAAACATCGGACAAATGAATGCCACTTGAGTGATGACTCAAGTGATGAGGACAATGAGGACATTGAACTTTTAATGAATATTAATAAGTTCATTAAACAAAAATCTAAAATAGACAATGAACTTGAACGGAGGAAGAGGCCAAAGAAGAAGAAGAAGAAGGCTTGCAAAGAAGAATCAAGTAGAGAAGAGGCAAAATGGGATTTGACGGTTTTCGACAATGAGGTAAGAAACTCACCCAAGTTGCTTCTACCTTATTTTGAAATTACATGATGCTTTCCATGAATGCTTAACTTAGTTAGTAGGAATTTTTTTCATGCTTTTCTTGTGTTTTTAAAAATTAAAAAAATATTTTAAAAATTATACTATGCTTTTCTTTATAGTATTTTTGAAAAGTAAAAATATGAATGATGATTGTATGATTTGTGATAATATTTAGACACCTAATAGAATCAACCCATGCATGAGTATCTTGATGGTTTACATTATCTCTAAACATGATGCTTGATGATTTTATATCATGCATGAGTTGTTGAAGTGATGTTGATTTAAAAAACTTATATCTTGGATTAATGGGTCTTGACCCTTTTTATGATGAAATTTTTAGATGATACATGTCTTCATGAAATCAATTATAAAGACCTAACCCATAAATTTTCCAAATGAAAGAAATGTGATTTTAATGTTGCCTTGTATTACATTTGGACTTGATGATTTTTATGACGAAAATTATTTTTCAGATTTATAAAATGATGCATGATTTTACCAAAAATTTGAGCATCGATCATCTTGTTATAACTAATGTAAGAAAGAATTAAAATGATTTTGATGATATTTTCGTTTTTAAATATGATGCATGACATTTTCATATGCAAAATTTGAACATTCTTATGAAAGATCAAATCACTTAAATTGAAACTCATAAAGATGAGAAAATGTATTATCATGATGTTTGATGCATATGATCTTGATGGATTTAATGACAAACTTATGTTTTGAATTTCTACAATGATGGGTTCCATATAAATGTTTGAACATACATTATGAAATCATCATTGAAATGAAAATACTAAAAGTTTGTTATCATGCTTAATGACTTTGTGATATCATATCTTGATGACAAACTCATATTTTGGTCTTAAATTTGATACTCATCTTTTGAAACATGAGCACACTTGTTTGAAATAAAATGAAACACATTATCATGATAAATTAAATCTTATGTCTTGAAACTATGTGTTATTTTGACAATATTTATAATGAAGTTTGTCTTCCCGTTTTGAATATTTTGCTTTGGCATATAAAGGCAAAAGATATACTTATATGATGAAACATAAAGAAATTATATTTACTATCTTATCGAGATTAATGATTTCATGATATCTTTAGAATCTCATAAATTATAGAAGTGATTTCGATGAATTGATTATGATTTGATAATTTGAACTTTTCTCTCATGTTTCAATACTACTTTGTATGCTTCATGACTTGTTGATTGAAATAATGATGTAGATTTTTGATGTATCACTTGTCATGATTAATGCAGATTGCTAGCATTTTGAATCTCGAAAATGATTACTTCTTTTTATCATTTACCAAAGAGGAGAACAATTCAAGTTTATGTATTTTTGTGAATCTCATAAACTATGTTAATGATTTTGATGATTCGAACTTGAGTGAGCTTTATCACAATCCAAGTCTTGATATCTTAATACTTGATACTTGAAATTCTTATGCATGAATCAAGTTACTCTTTGTGCTATATCTTTTTAAATGAATCATGAGCCTTGATGTCATATATTTCATGACCCTAAAAGTGACATGATTTCTTTGCCTTGTGTGGTAAATTGAACATTTGACATAAATGAAATTTGCTTTATGATGAATCATGAATGATGTCTTTTGGTGTTGATCCTTATTGATATTTTATATTGATATCTTTCATGAATTCTTTGCATCTATGTTTTGTATGCATCATGAAAAAATTGAAATATTGATTGGTGCTAAATTATTTCATTGAAATATTATTCATCCCTTTTTTTCGATAGTGACAAAGGGGGAGTTAGCTTGCTAGCTTATGTATCACAAGTGAAAATGACAAACAAAGCTAGCTAGAACTTGCAAAAGGTAAAACTTGCACTTCTCAAATGAGAAGAAAGAAATTGTAAAGTTGCGTTATTTTTTAACTCATGAGCTTGCATGTTTAAAATGTTATAAATTTTACAAAAATTACTAGCTCATTGCAAACAAAAAGTTGATGACTTGCAAAAGGAAAACTTAGGTGCAAAAGAGAAAAATTGAAAGGGAGCTAGTTTGCGTATTGCAAAGTATGCTAGCTTATCATTATTGCTTGCTTGCTTGTCATAAATTTCCCTCATACCATGATTTGTTTATGACTCCCTTGAATTCATGATTTGATATGTCAAAAATTCATGATGGAAATTTGTTATTTTGTCATGATGGAAGCATTCATGTAAAGGGAAAAGAATTGTATTCTTCCCTTCTTTTTGACAAAATCAAAGGAGGAGAAGATTTATTGCTAACTTGCATGATTAATTTGCTAGCTCATTCAAGAGGAAGAAAATTGCTAGCTTGTGCATCAAAAGAGAAAATCTTGCTAGCTTGAACATTGAGAAGCAAAAAGTTGCTATCTCAAGAGAGGCAAAAATCTTGCTCAGTTTTACTTCTTCAAAATTGCTTACATTTTTGTTACAAATTATTGTTGAATCTCATGCAAGATTATTTGAAGTATTTGATCCTCCTTTTCTTTTTGATGCTAACAAAGGGGGAGAAAGTTTTTAGCTCGAACATTGCAAAAATTTACCATCTTGATTCCTATTTTGCAACTTCATGAGAAGCTAAGAATTGTTATATCAAAGGATACAAATATTGCTATCGTGAGAAACAAGGTGCAAACTTGCACATCTCAAGAAGCAAGTGAAAATTACCATCATTGCCCATCCTTGAAACTTGCAATGATTGAATGGTATTATTTGATATTGTATTACAAAAATGTTGTATGATGTGATATAATAGCTAGTGTGTTGTAAGAAATTTATATATCTTTTAAACTAGCTATGATGCTACTTCTCCCTTTTGTTGATGACATAGGAGGAGAAGTAGATTGATGACTTTATGCAATGTAATGATGCTTGAATATTTTATATATTTGCATGATGGATTTATATTTCTCACTACATGAATGATACATGTTACTTGGATTTGGGATAATCCAAGGGTTCTATCAATGGCATATTGATAGGGGGAGTTTGTGTTAAACTCCGGGGAGTTATGGTTAACTCCGTCAGTCATCAATTAGTTGTCATCATCAAAAAGGGGGAGATTGTTGAATCTCGAATTTTGATGATGAAACTAATTGAGTGTGTTTTGTTGTTTAACTGCGTGTTGAGTTACGCAGGTCTACTATCGATCAGGACTAGACAGTTGACGTTGGAGGAATTGACGTTGCGCCGGAGGTGATCATGTCAGGATATTGGATGTCGAGCCAGAGGTTCGGTCGACTATCGGCAGGAGGCTTCGGACGTCGGGCATCGGGCCAAGAAGTGTGGAGTTGCACCATGGATATCAGGGTTGTGGAGGTCAACCGTCGATTGGGCAACAAGCCGCAAGAGAGGGCGATGTGCCGAAGGATCGAACGAAGCGCCGACCAATGACTTGCCGGGCAACTGAATGTCAATTCGTGTTGTAGTAACTGTCTAGATCGAAGTAGGGTGTTTGGTGTTTGTTTGTGCAGGAGTAACTATGATAAGGATGAAGACGTAAAGCGAAACAAATGGCCGAAGTCAAGTGCGATGGATCATTGGGAGTTCAAGTGTTCGATGGAAGTCCGAAGATTCGTTGGGAGTGCTGTCGGAACCGGCCGAAGATTCGTTGGGAGCTTGCCGAAGGGTTTCCGAAAGTTTGTCGGAAGTTCATGGAGCTTGCCAAGAAAGATCAGAGCTTGCCAAAGAAGCTTGGGGGAACTCGCCAAAATCATCGTGGGGTCCGAGAGCTTGCCGGGAGTCCGCAGGATTGTTTCTGAGGGATCGTCGGAAGATCGCTGGAAGTTCTCCGGAAGCTCGCCGGAAGAAGACTTGACTTACGGACTTTGTAATAGTTTAGGAATGTCTTTAATTTCGTAGTTAGCACATTAATTTGGGTTAGAATTAGGTGTTAATCCTTTAACCCAAGTATGGGCCCATTGGGGCTTGTTTGGGACCGGTTTGGGTCGAGTTTTCGGCCCAAACCAAAAGTTGATATGTGTTGGGCGGTGGCATCGCCCAAAGCCAGCCTAATGTGTTGGGCAAGGGCACCGCCAACAAAGATGCGTCTGGGTGATAGCACCGCCAAGCCAAATAAGAGGGCCAAAGCGGTAGCACCACCTAGCTGGGGCGGTAGTACCGCCCCTCTCGTGTCGGGCCATCAGATTGACAGCGGTAGCACCGCCAAAGACTGAACTCAATTTGATTTCAAATTTGGAGCCCAAATTTGAATCCATTTTGGATCTATAAATACCCCCCTTTCTCAGCTGAAAGGAAAACCCTTGGAGAGTTAGATTTTGAAAATAAGTCTTGGGAAAGTCTTGTTCTTCATTTGCTTAAGTGTTCACCTCATTTTCTTCTCTTTGTGAAAACTTGTAAGAGTATGAATCTCTTGTAAAAGGGTTGTAAGAGGGGTATTTGGTCCTTCCCCTACAAAAGGATTTGCTAGTGGAAGTTGGGAGCCTAATCGGAGAAGGCTTCGGAAGTGGATGTAGGTCGGATGACCGAACCACTATAAATCGGTTTGCATTTACTTTCTCGTAACTTACTTTGCTGCAAACCATTTTCATATGCTGCCTTATTTACTCAACTTCATCTTCATCTTATTACGTATGCTTTAAAGTTAAAATGCAACCTTTTCGGGTTCAAACGAAACATTGCATTCATTCGTACGAAGTTTTTGAACTTGTGTTAATCATTGAAAAATCTATCGTTCTTTACCGCTGCACTAATTCACCCCCCCCCCTCTTAGTGCCGCTCGATCCCTAACACTATGTCCACTCCCCATTCCTCTTCACTTGAGGCTACCGACTTCCACTAGTTGTCTTCCTTCCAACGGGTAAAGACTAACTCCCTTTTACAGTCCTTTCTTACAAGATTTCTCTCACTCTCCCTTAGAATTACACTTCTATGCTTAAGGAGGAGAGACACTTTAATTTTACAAGGCTTTCAATAGAGTTTTGGCTCCTTTCTTTTTCTCAATTCTTGCTATCCCATTGAAGAATGGCTGGGGTATTTATAGACCATAAGTGGATTCAAATTTGGAGCTTAAATTTGAATCATCCTGAATTTTTGAGGTACTAGCGGTACTACCGCCCAGGCTTTCTGCCCCTATTAGTGTATTGGGTGGTACCTTCGCTCAGGTATACTGACATTGGGTGGTACCACCACCCAGACAACCTCAGAGATCGAGCCTTGGGCGGTACCATTGCCCTAATCTAGCGGTATCACCACCAAACAGGGTTCAACAACCCTGTTTGGGCCTTGAGTCCAGCCCAAACCTGTTTGGGTATGGGCCTAGCTGGTCCCTAACTAGGTTGGCCTAATCATAACCCAATTAGATATAATCATACTTCGATCTAAATAATTATTATTACAATGTACATCAAAATGTCACTCGGCATGTCATTGGTCCATCGGCACTTCATCCCTTTTTTTGGTGCATCATCCTCTCTTGCGGCTTGTCGTCTAATCGGCAATTGACCTCCATAACTCTACTCTTCTTGGCCCAATGCCTGATTTCTTTTTCCAAAGTCTTCCGCTGATTATCGACCAAACCTCCGGCTCGACATCCAATCTCCTAACTATTAGGGATCAAGCGGCACTAAGAGGGGGGAGTGAATTAGTGTAGCAGATTAAAACTCGTAAGTTTGAATCTAATTCCAATGATAGTTCATTCATAAGTAAATTTTGATTTGATGAAAGATGACTTAGCTAAAATAGCTCAAGTAAAGGCAGTTACTAGTAGGGAGAAGAAGACCGAATGATTTACAGCTGAGTAAAGAGATGATATAGAAATTTAAACACTCACACATTTAAGGAACACCATGATATATAGTAGTTCGATCAAATGACCTACATCCACTTTCGAAGCCTTCCCCGATGAGGCTCCCAACTTCCACTATCAAGTCACTTTGAAGGGGAAAGACCAAATACCCCTCTTATAATCTTTTACAAGTGGTTCACTCTCTTACAGATTTTGTTTCATAAAGAGAAAGAGGGAGGTGAACACTTAAGGTATTGAAACAAGACTTTACTATAGCTTTAACTTAATTTTCAACTTCTCAAAAGGTACTCTATCAGCTGAGAAAAGAGGGGTATTTATAGACTCAATTTGGCTTTCAAAAATGGAACCAAAAAGTGTCCCATCCCGGGTTTATCGAGTACTAGCGGCACCACCACCTGGCATTGGTGTTACCACCACCTGGCATTGGTGGTACCACTACTTGATAGAGTCCTCGGGCTTTGTGGTCTGGTAGTACCACCACCTGACACTAGTGGTACCATCGCTTGCCAGTCATTAAAGTTGACGGTACCACCGCTGACCTAGGGCGGTACCACCACCCAGAACACTTGAGGGTTCGGTCCCAGGGTAGTGCCATCGCTTGGGTTTGGCAGTGCCACCGCCAGACTATTCCAGCAAGGCTAAATGGGCCCTTACTTTAGTCTAAATCAGCCCAAATAAGGCCTAGTTGGGCCCTACAAGGGTTAAATAGGATTATTACCTAATCCTTACTCTAATTACATGATAACTATGAAATCTAGGCATAATTCTAAGCAAATACTAAACTGGCAATATCAAGTTATCTTCCGGTGAGCTTCTAACGATCTTCCGATGAACTTTCGATACACCCTCGGATTTCTTCCGGCGGACTCCCAGCAGGCTCGTGGACTTGTGGCGAGTTTGACGAATCTTGGGCAAGCTTTCGAACCTTCTAAGTGATCTCCACAAACCTCTGACGATCTTTTCGGTGAACTTCTGAAACCTTCAGCAAGTCCTCGATTCTTTCTCGGTTAGTTCCGGCAACACTTTCGACGATCCTTCGGACTTCCCATGGACTCTCCAACTCCCAACAACTTGACTCCGATAATTTGCTTTATGTCTTCAAACTATTATCGTCAATCCTGCACACTTATCTCAATAATATGGATTAGATCAATTAACCCATCAATTGACTTCATCATCAAAATCCGAGATTCAACACTAACGTGTTCTCCTCCGATGCAACGCTAATTCTTCCTGCTGTTGAATCTCATATTTTGATGATGAAACTAATTGATTGTGTTTTATGATCTAACTGTATTTTGAGTGACGTAGGTCTACTATCGATTAAGATTAGATAGTTGATGTTGGAGGAATTGACGTTGCGCTGGGTGATCACATCAGAATATTAGATGTCGAGCCAGAGGTTCGGTTGATAATCGATAGAAGGCCTCGGACGTCAGGCATTAGGCCAAGAAGAGCATGTTACACCAAGAATATCGGGGTTGCAGAGGTCAACCACTGATTGGGTAACAAAATGCAAGAGAGGATGATACACCAAAAAATCAGATGAAGCGCCGACCAATAACGTGTAGGGCAATAGAATATCAATTTACATTATAATAATTGTCTAGATCGAAGTAGAGTTTTTGTTTGTGTGTGGCAGGATTAACTATGATAACGATGAAGACGTAAAGCGAAACAAAGTGCCGGAAGACAAGTGTGATGGATCGTTGGGAGTTCGAGAGTTCGACGGAAGTTCAAAGATTCGTTGGGAGTGCTGTCGGAACTGGCCGAGAATGAGTAGGGAGCTTGCCGAAGGGTTTTCGGAAGTTCACCGGAAGGTTCATCGGAAGTTCGCAGAGCTTGCCAAGAAAGATCAGAGCTTGCCAAAGAAGCTCATTGGAACTCACCAAGATCATCGTGAAGTCCAGGAGCTTGCCGGGAGTCTGCAGAATGGTTTTTGAGGGTTTGTCGAAAGACTACCAGAAGTTCGATGAAACCTCACTGGAAGAAGTCATGACTTGTCAGACTTTGTAATAGCTTAGGAAATGTCTTTAATTTCATAGTTAGCATGTTAATTTGGGTTAGGAATAAGTGTTAATCCTATAACCCAAGTAGGGGCCTAGTGGGCCCGATAATGGAATGGTTTGGGTCGAGTTTAAGGCCCAAACCAATGTGCTGAAAAGTCCCGAGCGGTGGCACCGCCCAATGCCCGAGAGCTCAGGCAGTGGCACCACCGGGCTTGGTGGTGGTACCGTCGCTAGGCAGCAAGCCCAGGTAGTGGCACCGCCGGGCTGGGCAATGGCACCGCCCAGTACACTTTCAGTGTTTAACACTGATTGGTAATGGCACCACCACTGACAGGCAGTGGCACCGCTAGCACCGGGAAACACGAAAGTGATTCAAATTTAGGCTCCAAATTTGAATTCTCTTGAGGCCTATAAATATCCCTCTCATTCATGGTTAAAAGGGTGTCTAGAACTGAGAAAGAAAAGAGGAAAACTCTCTTGAAATAGTGTTAGAATCTTCCCTCTAAGCTTTAAGTGTGTTCTAGTCCAAGAGAGGGATGAGAGGCCTTGTAAGGTTTACCTCCTAAGCTTGTTAAAAGGAGAGGTGCTGTAAGAGAGTTCATCCTCTCCCATTGAAAGGAGGATAGCTAGTAGAAAAGCCGGTGGCCTCAAGTGAAGAAGAATCAGGAGTGGACATAGGTCGTATGACTAAACAATTATAAATCAATTTACGTTTATATTCTTGTAATTTACTTTACTGTAAACCATCTTCACTTTGATACTCTACCTTCTCATCTCCTTCTTACGAATCAATTTACTTCTAAAGCATCTTTCATTGTGGATTTAATCGTGCTAGTCATATGTGCCCTGCAAGCCAATCACATGAGTGATGGCACTTGTGACTTGATATGCACTTTTTCACTTTGCTTATTGTTAGGCGTTTTATCACTTTATCTTGCGTGTTGCATATACTGTGATGTCCTTGGATCTATGCAATGGGAATCGGATCATGATGAGATCACGATAATGAGACCGATTTACCTTTAAACACAGACCCTAAATTATCCTGATCTCATAGCTACTCGTGCGGGGACACTAAGGGTACAGTACAGGTGCTCATTGGAGAATGAGTTCACTGATTGATCCGCCTACGGAATGCTGGATGGTTATTGATACCTCACGTCAGACAGCGATTCCGTAGTTCCAGTAGTGTATCTGGTCCTTAGACTTGAGACACCAAGGATGTCCTATATGAGTACTCCACTCTTTGATACCGAACTTATTTGTTTGGAAAGTTCCAGATCTAGTACAGCCGATCATTGAGAGTGGTAGCCAACCTTACGAGGGCTATTGAGTGTCAATAGAGGATCATCCGCTCGTAGTATCATAAGAGGAATATCCCATGTATTCTTGCTCGAACAAATCCTTGGCCAAGGTTATTCGGATTGAGAGAGAAAGGGTTCTCTGGGAGAATCCGACAAGAGCAAGACTCGAGGAGATACCGTATGGGCCTGACAGCACCATCTCCGATATAGGGTCTCTGGGATATTAGATGGATGAGGGACTATAGATACATGATAACTGAGAACATATAGGTTCAACGGATTGGATTCCCTTGTATCTTCTAAGGGCCGCGGTGTAGTGGCCTGGTACGTTCGTAGTCGATGAGTTGGGTGAATTATTATAGAGATAATAATTCACTAAGTCAAAAAGAGTTCTGACAAGTATGACTCACGGCCAGCTCGATATTAGGCCTAGAGGGTCATACACATATGGCAGGTGTTGCGACGAGTAGAGTTTCGGATATGAGATATTCACTGAACCCTCTATCTTATTGGATATCCATTAAGCCCCTAAATTATTGGATCCTGAGATGAGATCCAATAATTGCTAATAAGAGATTATTAGTTAGAGACCCACTAATCCAAGAGGCTTGGGTAATTGGATGGAGATCTAATACCCAATAGGGCAAAAGATCCATTAGAGTTTTTAGGGGGCCTCTATAAATAGGAGGGAACCAAAGCTCTATAGGCTGAGGGTTTCCTTTGGTAGCCACCTCCTATTCTCCTCTCCGGAGAGAGAGAGGTGCATCGTCGCAATCCCTGTCATGTGGATACCACTAGAGTGGAGGACGCTTGTTCTCCTTCATCCTCTCCCACAGATCTGTAGGAATTCAGGGATATACGATCTCCCTAGGTATCTTCTTTTACACGTGCAGTTTTGCGAATTTGTTTTAGATGCACCGATCTTCGCACGATGATGGAAACTTTCTACGGGAAATCTGGGGTTTTGTTTTCTGTTCTTCCGCTGCGCATGTGATGTCGCTCCCCTTGTGGATTTCCAAACAGTGATATCAGAGCCAGGTTGTTCATATGAAGATCGGATCTTAAACTGCGTGTGTTATGTTTGGGATCTACTTTTGACGCCAAAATCATTAATGCAAAAGGGCCAGGAAGGGCAGTAACTGTTGCTGCTCTTGTTGCGCTCTTGCAACCTTGTTTGCATGCATAAGCAAAGAACCGTGGCCGGCGGATCGCGGCCACAAGTAGGTCGCTCATACCGGTGACTCATGCGGCCACAGGGGCACCGGCGAGCGCTAAGCCCCCGTGCCAGCCCCCCAGAGGCATTGGGTGCCCGCGGGCTAGCGCCGCAGAGGCGCCGGTGTTGGGCGCCCGTGCCAGTAGGCCAGCACCGCAGAGGCACCGATGCTGGGCACTCGCGGGCGCTCCACTCGCGAGGCAGCGTCGCCGCCCTTCCCGCGCGCAAGGGGCACTGCTGGCAAAAGACGGTTTTAAGGCAAAAGATGGTTTTGCCCCTCGATATTTTAAAAATTGCATCCTTTTGATAGAATTACTAAAATACCCCTCAGAATTTAAGAAATTCCTGATTCTATCCCTTTTGATAGAATTACCAAAATATCCTTTTGGCCGAATTATCAAAATACCCCTGATAATTCAAAAATTCTTTTTATGTCCCTGATTTTAAAAAATTAAATATGTTAATTAAATAGTTTAACTAACTATTATTTTTCTCTAGTAGTTCTATAAAATAACATATACATGTGATGTATGATGTAGACAGATGATCATGGACCCGTGATGTGTGTACATGTGATTATTATTATTGGGGCCTATGAGCCTTTATTCTTTTCTCATTTATTATCGAGCCTGCGTGCTTGTAATTATATTGTAATTACATGAGGAGGCACAGCGATAGCATGACTCACGAGGCTGAGACGGACGATCCGATGCATGGAGATGCATTGAGATGCATTGAGATGCCGACGGATCCGATAAAGCGAGATGGACGATCATAGGGCATAGAGATGCGACGAAGTACACATAGATCTTGATGTAAGTGATTGGGCCCACTGGCTCGGGCCTGATCACATTAGGATGTGGTCCATGATCATCTGGTGTAATTGCTCATGTGATGTGTGATTAGATATACACCTACTAAATATATATATATATATATATATTTACATGCGATATAGATATATATATTAAATATATATGCATGTGACACATTATATTAGGAGATCAAATAAAAAGTCCTCTCCATTAATAATATTAAGTCGATAAACGTGAGACAACTAGATTGACCCACGTGGCCTTCCATCGTTATAGGTAGGAATCGATTTCTGGTGTAGGTTGAGTTGGTCGAGTCCCTTGAGACTCACCTATATCGCGTCTCACTATCTTATCTATGATATAGAGATGTCACCGATGACCTGAGGACGTGGTATGCTTGGTCAAGTCCCTCGAGAGTATATCACCGAATCAGACTCATCTTGTAACGATGGTGATGAACTAACCGAACATCGTGGTTGGTTGAGTCCCTCGAGGCCATGGTGGTTTGGAGGCCGAACAAGACGGAAATCACAAGGAGTTGTGATTGGCAAGAGTTGCCTACCTTTATAGGCTTAACATGATTGGTCGAGTCCCTCGAGGTTACATTAAGACGTCGATTGGATCCTGATCCCCACTAGAGATCCGTCGGGGGGTCTCCGATTCACATACCGGAGGGTGTTGTGTGTCTTGCGAAAAATTAGTGGGAGTACATTAAGATAAAAGTCATTATCTTAACTGTTTAAATTTCTACAAAGTCTGTATGTTATTTATTTCTACTACATCTTTTATTTCAGAAAAATATCGCTTTCAAATCCTTTACGTGGCATACTTGATGCCAACCGCCTCATTGGTCCAAATTATACGGATTGGCTTCGCAATCTGAGAATCGTTCTCACGGAAGAGAAAATCGCGTATGTCCTTGATACAGTGACCCCTACGCCCGACGAAGGGGCAAGCGAGGATGAGATCACTCATTATGTGAAGTACTTAGATGATTCCACTCTTGCTCAATGTTATATGTTGGTCTCTATGACTACTGAGTTACAGAGACAGCATAAAAATATGGATGCTAATTCCATACTCCTGCATCTCCACAAACTGTTTAAGGAATAGGAAAGAACTCAGCGATATGAGATATCAAAGAGTCTTTTCGTGCTAAGATGACTGAGGGGACACCGGTTTAGAACCATGTCCTTAAGATGATTGAGTGGATCAAGAAACTCACAGATCTAGGAATGGTCCTAGAGGATAACCTATGTATGGATCTTGTGCTTCAGTCCCTACCAGATTCCTTTTCTCAGTTCATAATGAATTTTAATATGAATAAAGTTGAGGCGACCCTTCCATAGCTCCTCAATATGTTGAGAGAAGCAGAGAGCACCATCAAGAAAGAGAAGCCAGTTCTCTATACTGGTGAGACCAGAAAGAAATGGAAGGCTGAGAAGACCCCTAAGAAGGGCAAGGGCAAGGGTAAAATGGGTAAGGTAAAAGTTGCCAAGGAAGACCTAACAAAGGAGTAAGGTCAGTGCTTCCACTACGGCAAAGATGGGCACTGGAAGAGGAACTACAAAGAGTACCTTGCAGAGAGGGCGAAACAGAAGCTTAGAGAAGCTTCAAGTACATTCATGATCAGTCTCCATTTGTCAAAATCTTATGATAACACATAGGTATTGGATACTTGGAATGCTTATCATATCTGCAATTCGTTGTAGGTTCTGGTAGGACCTAGGAGATTGAACACAGGCAAGATGGACCTTAAGATGGGCACTGGAGCAAAGGATGCTGCAGTGGCTATTAGCAAGGTCACCTTACATCTACTTGGTTGAGCTATTATTGCATTAGATGCATGCTATTATGTTCCTTCTATTATCAAAAATATTATTTCCATTTCATGTTTGACAGTTAATGGATATAAATTAGTTTATAAGAATAATGGTTGTTCAATAATATTAGATGATGAGATCATCACGAGAGGAACAATGCATAATGGTTTATTTATGCTAAATACAGCTCCACATATCATGAGTGTAAGTGAGTCTAAGAGGAAAAGAGAAGTGGAGAACCAGACAGGAAAAAGTATTAAAACCTTTTGATCAGATCGAGGAGGTGAGTACTTGAGTATAGAGTTCACCCAGTTCCTCAAAGACCATAGGATTTAATCCCAATGGACAGCTCCTTATACACCATAGCTTAATGGTGTATCAGAAAGAGGAATCACATACTATTAGACATGGTGCGTTCCATGATGTGTTTCGCCGACCTACCCATCTCATTATAGGGATATGCCCTAGAAACCGCAGCTTACCTTCTGAACAGAATTCCAACTAATTCAGTGATGTTTACTTCATATGAGATATGGAATGGAAAGAAGCCCGATCTTAAGATTGTTAAGATTTGGGGCTGCTTTGCCCACGTTAAGAGATATAACTCTGACAAGTTGGAATCTAGGACGGAACGGTGCAAGTTTATGGGATACCCTAAGGAAACTTATGGGTATTATTTCTATCACCGTAAGGACCAAAAGGTCTTTGTAGCCAAGAGAGCAGTGTTCCTTGAGAAGGAACATATTCTTGGTGGAGACAGTGGGAGCTTGATAGAATTGAGTTAGGTTGGAGAAACTAGCTCATGCACCATTCCACAGTCAGAGTCTATTCAGATACGTAACACACAAGTTCCAACTTTACGTAGGTCTGATAGAATATCCATCCTCCTAAGAGATATGTGGGACATATCAGAAGAGAGGATGTTGAGGATATTGATCCTCAAACCTACGAGGAGGCTATTATGAGCATAAACTCTGGGAAATGACAAGAAGTCATAAATTCAGAAATGGATTCCATATACTCCAACAATGTTTAGAACCTAGTTAATGCACCCGAGGGTATTGTACCCATTGGCTGCAAGTGGATCTTCAAAAAGAAGATTGGAGTAGATGGAAAGGTAGAGACCTATAAAGCAAGGCTAGTGGCTAAGGGGCATCGTCAAAGGTAAAGTGTTGACTATGATGAAACTTTCTCACCTGTAGTCATGCTAAAATCCATTCGAATTCTATTGGCTATTGCAGCACATTATGATTATGAGATCTGGTAGATGGACGTCAAAATTGCATTCCTCAATGATAACCTCAAGGAGGAGGTGTATATGATACAACCTGAGAGATTTGTGTCCAAGGATAACCCAGATAAGGTGTGTAGGTTACTTAGGTCCATTTATGGATTGAAGCAAGCTTCCCGAAGTTGGAACATAAGATTTGATGAGGCGATCAGATCTTATGACTTCATTAAGAACGAAGATGAGCCTTGTGTGTACAGGAAAGTAAGTGGGAGCACTATCACCTTTTTGGTATTATATGTAGATAACATCCTGATCATTGGGAATGATGTAGGAATGCTCTCCATAATAAAGACTTGGTTATCTAGGCACTTCTCCATGAAAGACTTAGGGGAAGCATCCTACATATTGGGGATATAGATCTATAGAGATAGATCCAAGAGGATGCTTGACTTATCCCAGTCAAGGTACATAGACACCATTGTTCAAAGGTTTGGCATGAAAAATTCCAAGAGAGGTCTTATACTAATGAGACATGGAATATCACTTTTTAGGAGTATGTCCCTAAAGACTCCTGAAGAAAGGGCACACATGGATATGATGCCATATGCATCAGCGATAGGATCTTTCATGTATGCTATGCTATGTACCAGGCCTAATATAGCGCATACTCTGAGTGTCATAAGCAGATATCAAGTAGATCCAGGCTTGGAGCACTAGAAAGCAGTAAAAAGTATCCCTAAGTACTTGAGAAGGACTAAAGATCTTTTACTAGTATATGGAGGTAGTAGCCTCAAAGTTGAGGGCTACATAGACTCGAGCTTCCAATCCGATGTCGATGATAGCAAGTCTAATTCAGGGTATATGTTCACCCTGAATGGAGGAGTAGTATGCTGGAAGAGTTTCAAGTAAGACGCTACTGCTGACTCGACCACAGAGGCGGAATACTTATATTACGACAAATACGGGACGATTACTTAAATAAGGGAACTCGGGTCTCATCAGAAGTGTTCTGAGGAGGTTCCAACTTATTAGAGAGATCATGGCCCGAAGAGATGTAACAATGGAAAGAGTTTCATCCAAAGATAACATTGCAGATCCACTGACAAAGCCATTGACTTAGATTGTCTTTGAGCATCATAGAGGTCTGATGGAGATCAAACATATTAGTGATTATCTTTAGGTCAAGTGGGAGATTGTTAGTCATATGTGCCCTGCAAGCCAATCACATGAGTGATGGCACTTGTGACTTGATATGCACTTTATCTCTTTACTTATTATTAGGCGTTTTATCACTTTATCTTACGTATTACATATATTGTGATGTCCTTGAATCTATGCAATGGGAATCGGATCGTGATGAGATCACGATAATGAGACCGATTCACCATTAAACACAGATCCTAAATTATCCTGATCATAGGTTACTCGAGAAGGACATTAAGATAACCGGATAAACTAGTGTGTTGTATATCCATTCATATGATGGAGGTAGCTGGTCTCATGGCTACTTGTGTGGGGACACTAAAGGTACAGTGTAGGTGCTCATTGGAGAATGAGTTTACTGATTGATCCGCCTACGGAATGCTGGATGATTATTGACACCTTACGTCAGACAACGATTCTATAGTCCCAGTAGTGTATCAAGTCCTTAGACTTGAGACACCAAGGATGTCCTGTATGAGTACTCCACTCTTTGATACCGGACTTATAGGTTTGGAAAGTTCTTGATCTAGTAAAGCCGGTCATTGAGAGTGGTAGTCAACCGTGCTAGGGCTATTGAGTGTCAATAGAGGATCATCCGCTCTCGGTATCATGAGCGGAATATCTCATGTGTTCTTGCTCGAACAAATTCTTAGCCAAGGTTATTCGGATTGAGAGAGAAAGGGTTCTCCGGGAGAATCTGATAAGAGCAAGACTCGAGGAGAGACCGTATAGGTCTAATAGCACCATGTCCGGTATAGGGTCTCTAGGATATTAGATGGATGAGGGACTATAGATACATGGTAACTGATGACATATAGGTCCAAAAGATTGGATTCCCTTGTAGCGTCTGGGGGCCACGGCGTAGTGGCCTGGTACATCCGTAGTCGATGAGTTGGGTGAATTATTATAGAGATAATAATTCACTAAGTCAAAAGGAGTTCTGACAAGTATAACTCACAGCCAGCTCGATATTGGGCCTAGAGGGTCACAAACATATAGTAGGTGTTGCGACGAGTAGAGGTTCGAATATGAAATATCTACTGAACCCCCTATCTTATTGGATATCCATTAAGCCCCTGAATTATTGGATCCTGTGATGAGATCCAATAATTGCTAATAAGAGATTATTGGGTAGAAACCCACTAATCCAAGAGGCTTGGGTAATTATATGGAGATCCAATACCCAGTAGGGCAAAAGATCCATTAGGGTTTTCAGGGGGCCTCTATAAATAGGAGGAAACTAAAGCTCTATAAGCTGAGGGTTTCTTTTAGTAGCTACCTCCTGTTCTCCTCCCCCCAAAGAGAGAGGTGCATCGTTGCAATCCCTGCCATGTGGATACCGCTAGAGAGGAGGACGCTTGACCTCCATCATCCTCTTCCACAGATCTGTAGGAATTCAAGGATATACGATCTCCCTAGGTATCTTCTTTTACACATACAGTTTTGCGGATTTATTTTTGACGCATCGATCTTCGCATAACGACAGAAACTTTCTACAGGAAATCTGGAGTTTTGTTTTCTATTCTTCCACTACGCATGTGATGTTGCTCCCCTGAAGGATTTCCCAATAGACCCTAAGTGGATTCAAATTTGGAGCCCAAATTTAAATCATCCTAGATTTTCGGGGTACTAACGGTACCATCACCCAGGCTTTTTGCCCCTATTAGTGTATTGGGCTGTACCACCACCTAGCCAACGATAACACTGCCTAGGTACACTAACATTGGGTGATATCACTACCTAGGCTTTCTGCCCCTGTCAATATACTAGGTGGTACCATCGCCCAGCCAACGGTACCACTACCTAGGTACACTAACACTAGGTGGTATCATTGGCCAAACAATCTGGGAGATCGAGCCTTGGGCAGTACCATCGCCCTAGTCTGGCAGTGCCACTGCTAGACATGGTTCAGCAACCCTATTTGGGCCTTGAGTCCGGCCCAAACTTGTACGAGTACGGTTCCAACTGGCCCCTAATTGGGTTGGCCCAATTATAACCTAGTTTGACCTAATCTTACTTCAATCTAGATAATTATTATTACAACTTGAATCAAAATGTCACCCGGTACGTCATTGGCCCATCGGCGCTTCGTCCATTTCTTTGACGTATCATCCTCTCTTGCAGCCTATTATCCAATCAGCAGTTGACCTCCATAATTTCGATCTCCTTAGTACAACTCTACTCTTATTGGCTTGATGCCCGGTTTCTTTATCCAAAGCTTTCTGTCGATTGTCAACCGGACCTCCGACTCGACATCTAATCTCCTTACGTGTTCTCCTCCAACGCAATGCTGATTCTTCCTACGTCAATTATCTAATCCTGATCGAGAGTAGACCTACGTGACTCAAAACACAATTAGATAACCAAAACATAATCAAGTAGTTTCATCATTAAAATATAAGATTCAATATTCGCAGCCCCTACCGTGTGGATCACCGCTAGAGAGGACACTTGACCAACTTCATTCTCTCCCACAAATCTAAGGGAATACAGGGATGTATGTTCTCCTACGGTAATGAAATTTTCTTCTATGCATAGTTTTTCAATTTCACGAGTTTTTGCAAACCAATCTTTGCACGACGATAAGAAACCTCTTTTTTACAAAAAAATCTAGAATTTTTGTTTCTGTTCTTCCGCTGTGTATACGATGACACCCCAGATTTCCCAATAGCTTATAACTATTAGGATCAAGTTGGTACTAAGAGGGGGGGGGTGAATTAGTGTGTACGTAAGAATGTTAGTTATTCAAAAAACTCATTTCGATGAAACCCATATCGGAAAGTCTTTAAGTTAAAAATGTTCATAAGAGAGTGAGGGCAGTGAGTAAGTAGAACAGTGAGTGATAAGAAAGAAAAGTATAAATAAAATAAAATAGAAAGAGAGCACAGCAAAGTTTATAGTGGTTCGATCGTTGTGACCTACATCAACTTCACGATTCCTCTTCCGTTGAGGCCACTAACGTCCACTAATAGTCTTCTTTCAATGGGTGAAGACTAACTACACCCATAAAACCTTTTCTCCTTTCACAGGTTTAGAAGACAACCTTTATAAATTTCTAACCCTTCTCTCAAACTGAAATCAAAATTTGAGACTAAAGAAAGGGAAGTCTTCAAAGATTTACACAAAGTTTTCTCATAATTGTTTTGCTCAAGATAATTTATGTGCCAAGCAGGGATGAGAGAGGTATTTATAGGCCCCAAATGGCTTCAAAAATGGAGCTAAAAAATATCTCATCCTGAGTTCTTAGTGTATTGGCAATACCACCACCAGTTCTAGGCGGTACCACCGCTTGGCACACTATGCACTGGTGGTACCATCGCCCAGACTCAACTTGGGAGGCTGAGCCTTAGGCGGTTCTACCACCAACCATGGCAGTGCCACCACCTTATGTGGCTCCAAGTCATTGATTGAGCCATTAGTCTAGCCCAAACCGACCCTAATTGAGGCCCAATTGGTCCCTAATTGAGTTAGAGGGATTATCTCCTAAACTTAACTCAATCTAAATCCTAACTATGATAATTAAGGCATTAACTAAGCAATCTTAATTGTTCGGTATATCAATTGATCTTCCGATGAAATCCCGACAAACTTCCGACAATCTTCCTATGAACTTCCGATGAACTTCTAACATGTTTTCAACGAACTCCCGACAAACTCTCAGTAAACTCTCGACAAACTCCCAACAACATTTGATTTTTGTGCTTAATGCCTTTTTCATAATTATAGTTAATCCTGCATCACTTTTCTCAACACATGGATTAGACCAATAAATCATTAATTGATTTCATCATCAAAATCTGAGATTCAACAATCTGTCCCTTTTTTATGATAATAACCAATTGATGATGGAGTTAACCTTAACTCCCCCTATCTATATGCCATATTGAGATAAGTTAAACTTGAATTCAAAAGAAATCACAACCTTTGAATTCAAGTGAAACAATTTTAATCATAGTGATCAAATGCAATATATCAAAATTATCATACATTGTACATCATCATAGTTTCAAGTTATCAAAGTATAACATGCATAATTTCATGTATGATACTAAAAAACTAATCAACTTGGGCATAACCTATATGATACTAAGGCATTCATCACTACATGAGTGATACCAAAATTATCATTATTTTAGGCATAACATACATGATACTAAAATATTTTTTAACCATCTATCACTTCATGCATGATATCAAACTTAACATAATTTTGGGCATAATACCAAACATTCATTATTTCTCCCCCTTTGTCATTAACAAAAAGGTGATGTGCAAGCACTTTGATACCATGATACCAAATATTCGACAAGTATTTAAACCATGCAAGCAAGTTTTACACCACTTTATGCAAGCTAGCAAAAATGAAGTTAAGCAAAATTTCTGCAAGATGGCAACTTTTGCTTTAGATGTGCAAGCTAGCACTTCTCTTGCTAGCACTTCTCTTTTGCTTTGAAATAGGCAAGCTAGCATTTCTCTTTAGATGTGCAAGCACTTTTGGTTTTTCTTGAGATGTGCAAGCTAGTGTTTGATACTAGCAAAAAGGAGGGAGGAATTCATTCATCACAAGAAAAATCAAGTCACAAGTACCGAAAGTAAATGAAACAAGCTTCTATTTTTGTAAAGAGAAAAGATTCATCACATAAAAGATCAAGATGTGCATACTAAAAGTTTATGAATCAAATCTCTATAAGAAATGATCATCGTATAAAAGATCAAGTATACTAAAATTCCATGAATAAAAACTCTTTTTTTGTAAGTAGAGAGAGGAATGATTATCGCATAGGACTAGATCATCAAATGAACAATAAAAAATCCATGGAAAAAAAATTTCAAGAAGATGATAGGAAATGATATCGATAAAAAGAAAACTCAATTTTCAAAGATCGAGAAATCCGAAAGATGAACTCATGCATTCAAAAGATTTAACATGCCTAATTCTCTTCTTATAAAATCAAATTATTCTTTATTTAAAAGTTTTATAAAAATATATGCTAATTGATATATTGTATCAATAAATTCTAAAGATATATCATGATTATTAACATGCTCTCTAATAAAATAATGTCTAATATCAATATGTTTAGTTCTAGAGTGTTGAATGAGATTTTTTATTAAACATATTGCACTAGTGTTATCACATTTTATAGGAATATTTTTTAAGTGAATTCTATAATCTTCTAATATATTTTTCAACTATATAACTTGTGCACAACATGCACCAACTACTATATACTCGATTTCGGTTGTAGATAGTGCAATCAAATTTTGTTTCTTGGAAGACTAAGAGACAAGTGTATGACCTAAGAATTGACATGTTCTATATGTGCTTTTTCTATCTATTCTACATCCATCAAAATCAGCATTGGCATAAGCAACTAATTCAAAGTTCTTGGATCTTAAATACTATAATCTTAAATTAGGGGTTCCTTTTAGATATCTATAGATTCTTTTAACAACTTTAAAGTGAGATAGCTTAGGATTAGATTAAAATATAGTATAAAGTCCAACACTAAATATAATGCCCAGTCTAGTTGCGATGAGGTATAGTAAACTACCAATCATACCCCTATAGTTTTTTTATCAAAGTTTTCTTTATTATCGTCCATATCTAACTTTATGGAAGTACTTATAGGTGTATTAATAGTCTTTGAACTATCCATACTGAATGGTTTTAACAAATCTAATGCATATTTGGTTTGACTAAGAAAGATTCCATCACTTAGTTGCTTAATTTGTAAACCTAAGAAAAAAGTTAATTTACCCATTAAGCTCATTTCGAATTCTTGGCTCATATTTTTGGCAAAAGATTCACATAAAAACTCATTCGTATAATAAAAAAAATATCATCAACATAAATTTAAATAACAAGAAGATTATTTTTAAAATTTTTAATAAATAATATAGTATCGACCTTGTCTTTTAAAAAATTATTTTGAATAAGAAAAGAACTAAACCACTCATACCAAGCCCTTGGGATTTGTTTCAATCCATAAAAAGCCATAGATAACTTAAATACATGATTAGGTAAAAGAACATTCTCAAATCCATGTGGTTGTGATAAGACCCTAGTAGGGTTAGGTCCTACTCAACCAAGTGACAACTAATAAAAACCCTACGAGATTGTAATAAACCCCACCTAACCACCTCTAACCTATAAAGAAGAGTGGCTAGGGTTTATATTTGGGGCCTTAGGGTTTCCTATCCATCGCCCCCCTTTACTGGGTAGGTTGGTTAGGGTTGAGAGCAAAAGGGGTAATTTACTTAGGAAGCAGCCACTAGGGCTAGGGTTTAGGATCCTATATAAGCATGTAGCCTCTACCTCTTTTGAATAAGAAAGATCAATCTATAATTACAGCCATCTAGCTGACTACTAAGGAGGGTGGAACCCCTATAGCATTCCAAGGATTGATCCCCCTCAAAGATCAATCTACATAGAATTCCACTAGGGTTATATTATCTAGTATCAGAGCAATGATCTTACTACTTTTGTTGCCACTCCTGCCGCCTACCATTAGCTAAGCAATTTTCATAATTGCTCTTGACATCGCAGCCTCCATCGTCATCTTCTACCGTAGATCAAATCAGTCTGCTGCCACCACCTACAATAACATCATAGATCTAGTATTCTCCTATCACCAATACCTTTTGCTACTATAATTTTCTATTCAAAATACTAAAAAGAAGTCCTTCTATCTATCCTTTTCTATGAATTCCTTTCGTCGTAAAAGCTATCATCTTTGCGAATGAAGGATTGCTGCAAAAAATTTCAGCTATATATTGTTGCCTTTAAACCAATTTATTCGCTATCCTTTTTGAACAAAATTTCTTATACGCTTCATAAATCATCTTGGCTTTCATCTGTGATTGATCTACTAAGGAAATCATCTCTAAAAAGTTCTTGTGTTGCTGTAAGTTTTCATTGTAAACCACCAAAATTTTTCGACGAGAATTCTGCTATCGTAACTTGTACCAATTTCCTTACTGTTATGCTGTCGAAATTTCCTTGATCAAATTTGTCATCATTGTTATTATCTAAACTGAGATTTTGTTATCAAATCCTCTCCTCAAATCTCTCAGTTTTTGCTAAAAATTTCGTCGAGAAATCATTATTTCTTCGATGACAATTCTTCTCTTACAAGATAGCACCTATTTGCAACAACAACTTCCACCGATTTCTATCAAATCTTTGCTGCCATCTATCATAGATCTAAAAGCCTTTTCCCTAACCTTCATCCACTACCATCACAGCCCTAAAACTCTACCAAATTACACCCTCAAACAACACCCAAAATAGCCACAAAATAAGCCTAAACCGCAGCCTACACCACCAATCCGCCAACCCTTTTGGCCACCACTTCTCTTAATCGATACATGCCTTTAACCTAACAACAAAAGAGAGATCTTAACACTATAGATTTGGATGTATATACTATGGCATCTGAGGACGCAATCAATGCTAAATTCGAAGCCCTTCGAGACACGAATGGAGGATAAGTTTCGGACTCTCTTTGTCAAATTCAGTTTAGGCCAACCACCGAGCTTGAAGAAATCACATTAAGGAGAGAACTCTAATTGAAAAGATGACTTCCAAAAGAGGGGAGGCTCTATGACTGATCCCTACCATCCACGCATGAGGGTGGACTTCCCTAGGTGGGAAGAAGGAAACCCGATTGGTTGGATCTCGCATGCAGAGCCATATTTTTGGTACCACAAAATCACGGACGCATCTATGGTAGAAATTATAGCTATACATCTTGAAAGGGATACCATACAGTAGTTTGATTGGTTTGAACATAGTCATAGAGTCCTCTTATAGTGATAATTTAAAGAAGGACTACTAATCCACTTCGAACTAACCAATTACGAGAACATTGACGGACAACTAGCAAAGATCCGACAAACCTCCACCATTCAAGAGTATCAAACTAGTTTTGAAAGGTTATCTAATCAAACTCATGATTGGTCTAAAAAATAACTATTGAGAATCTTTATTGAGGGTTTGAAGCTAGAGATCCGAGGAGAAGTTAAAGCACAATAACTATACATGCTTATGACAACCATCTCTTTCGCACGACTTCAAGAGGAGCGATTGAACCATGAAGCCCGAAGGATTAGGGTTACTCCCCAACTAGTAATACTGAAGCCCTTAGCCCCCCCTATTGTCAATCAAGCCCCTACACCAAAAAAATTGATAAGAGAAGTGCTTCAAGGGCAATCTGCAAAGCGGTTATGTTGGCATTACGATAAGCCGTGGAGCCGCGAGCATCGCTATAAAAAAGGGAGACTTCTTATGATTGAACTAGTAGAAGAAGAGGTCATTAAATAGCTAGAAGAGAGCCTTGAACATGAAGAAGAAGATGCAAAAGAAGAGCCACAACCGACTAACTTTATGGTACACGCGCTAACCAGCTACTCAAATTCGTAAATGATGAAAGTTGAAGGCCTTCTCAAACAACAACTTATCACTGTTCTCATCGACACGAGCAGCACTAATAACATCCTAAATAGTAAGGCTGCTGCTCGAATGGTGTTCCATATCGAAGGTTGCAGCAAGTTCATCGTAAAAGTCACTGACATTCGAATCCTAAAGTGCGACCAAAGATGCCCGCAGGTGAAACTGTTACAGCAAGACCAAGATATTATCGTCGACTTCTTTCTCCTACCAATTAATTATTATGAGGCCATGCTTGGCATAGAATAGCTGATGATGCTAGGTGATGTCTCTTGAAACTTTTTCAAATTAATTATGAAATTCTACTGTAAAGACAAACAGGTCATCCTACACAAGAAGCGCGGAAGCAACATAACCACCATTTCAACCCAACGAATGGAGAAAGTTTTACACAAGATAAATAGTGGCTTCTTGATGCATTTCTAGTAGCAACCAGAGGGGAAGAAAATAAAAATTGAAGATCAAAATCTCACCCAATTGCTTGCTAAATTTGACGATGTTTTTGCTAAATCGTGCGGTCTTCCTCCTACTCAGCAACATGACCATCAGATTCTAATTCTTCTGAGCAAACCACCGGCAACCACTCAATAATACCACTATCCTCACCTCTAGAAGAATAAAATTAAAAAGATTGTAAAGGAGATGCTTGAAACAGGGGTGATTCGGCCAAGCTACAGCCCCTATTCCTCATCGATGCTACTTGTACACAAGAAGGACGGAACTTGGCAGATGTGCATCGACTACTAAGCTTTAAATGGCATCACCATCAAGGGCAAATACCCAATACTAGTGGTGGATGAACTTCTTGATGAGTTAAAAGGAGCTCGAGTCTTCACGAAGCTAGACCTCTGTTTCGATTACCACCAGATTCGGGTATGTGAAGACGATATTCTAAAAACTACATTCTGCACACATAACGACTATTATGAATTCTTGGTAATATTTTTTGGACTCACTAATACTCCTTCAACCTTCCAAAATCTTGAACAATATTTTTTAGAGCTTTTTTAGCAAATTTATGCTGGTATTTTTTTATGATATCCTCAATTACAGCCCTTCTCTTGATACTCATTTTCAACACTTGTAGTTTATTTTGACGATCCTTTGGGAGAATACTCTTTTTGTTATGCTCTCAAAGTGTAGCTTTCTCTAGCAAAAAGTAGAGTACCTTGGGCACATAATATCAAAAGGAGTGGTGGTAGACCCAACAAAAATTGAAGCAATGCAGGTTCCTTTGTGGCTGAAACCTATAAACGTGAATTACTGCATGGGTTCCTTGGACTAACAGGCTACTACCGAAAATTTGTGAAGGACTATAGGAAATCAGTGCACCCTTCACTTCTCTATTAAAAAGAGATGCCTTGCCAATGGTCGGACAAAGCCTCCGCTACCTTCGATAAACTTAAGGCAACCATAACGATGACACTGATGCTAGCGCTACCAGATTTCAGCCGATCCTTCATCATTGAGACAAACACATCTGAAGTTGAAATTGGAATCATTCTTATATAAGATAATTGACCACTCGCATACACTAGCAAGGCATTGTCTCCCTCCCATAAAAAAATATCAAACTATGATAAGGAGATGCTCACCATTATGCACATAGTAATAAAGTGGAGACCCTACCTGATCGGTTGGTAATTTCAAAATAAAACCAACCATAGAAGCCTCAAGTACTTTTTAGAGTAGAAGATATCATTTCCTGAGCAACAAAAATGGGTAACCAAACTTCTAGGATTTGATTATGAAATTATTTACAAAAAGGGGAAAAAAACGTTGTTGCTAATACACTCTCACAGCTACCTGAGCAAGCTAAATTTTCAGCCATCTCCCTTCCTACAACTGACTTCCTCAAGGACATTAGGGAGGAATGGAAGAAGGATCCAGAGACCAGTAACATCATTAAAAATTGGAGGATCCAAGCGCAATAGCTTACTACACTTGAGATTTGAGGGATCTATGCTACAAGAGTCGCATTGTACTTATACCCGACTCCCTTTGCATCAAAATCATCCTGCATGAAATGCACTCCACACCTTCAGCAAGACACTCCGGATTTCTGAGAACGTACAAAAGAGTGAAACAAAATTTTTATTAGAGAGGGATGAAAAAAATTATTTCTGAATATATGGCACAATGTGATATATGTCAATAGTAAAAGGGTGAAACAGTGGCGAGTCCAGGGAAACTACAACCACTACCCATACCGGACTCAGTGTGGACTGACATCTCCATGGGTTTCATCGAAGGGCTGCCACCTTCCAAAGGTAAAAGCACAATCCTCGTGGTGGTTGATCGACTTACGAAATATGCTCATTTTTGTACTGTGCAAAATCTCTACACTATTGCTAGTATTGCTTAGATTTTCATAGAAAATATTATTAAACTGCATGGGATGCTAAGGTCCATTATAAGTGATCATAATAAGGTCTTCACCAGTAAATTTTGGACCAAGTTATTTCAGTTGTAGGGCACCAAACTCAAGATGAGCACAGCATATCATCTACAAACTGATGGCCAAACAAAGGTGGTGAACAGGTGTTTAGAGATGTACCTTCGGTGTTTCGCTAGTGACTAGCCAAAGGAGTGGACAAAATGGCTCTCTTGGGTCAAATGGTGGTATAATACTATGTATCATTCATCTATAAAATATACCCGATATGAAACACTATATGGTCGGCCGACCCTTGTGATTCCAAAGTATGTAATCGGCTCAGCCAAGGTAGATCAGGTCGACTAAGATATAATTGACAAGGACAAACTTCTACAACTGCTAAAGGATAATTTGTCTAACGCTCAAGCCAGAATGAAGCAGCAAGCCGACACACGACGAAGCGAAAGAGAATTTTCAGTAGGAGATTGGGTTTATCTTCGCCTACAGCCATACAAGCAACTATCCATCAGCACACGAGCCTCTATGAAGCTATCCCTATGTTTTTATGGGCCCTATCAGATCACAGAGGATATTGGAGTCGTGGCATATAGACTTAAATTGCTTGAGGATATCAAAATTTACCCTGTCTTCCACATGTCATGCTTGAAGCCCAAGTTGGGAGAACATGAGTCACCCCATATTCAATTACCTAACACCACTGATGATGGAGATATTCAAGCCCAACCACAAGCCATCCTTGATCGTAGAATTGTGATGCGTCGTCGTTATCCCTATACTAAAGTTCTAGCGCATTGAATTAATTTACCACTTGAAGATGCCACATAGGAATCATATGAGGAGCTGAAGACCCAGTTCCCTGAGTTCATAGAACCTCAACCTTGAGGATAGGCTAATTTGAAGAGGACAGGCTTGATAGAACCCTAGCAGGGTTGGGTCCTACACAACTAAGTAGCAACTAATAAAAACTCTATGAGATTATAATAAACCCCACCTAACCGCCTCTATCCTATAAAGAAAAGTGGCTATGGTTTATATTTGGGGCCTTAGGGTTTCCTAGCTGCCACCACCCTTTATTGGGCAGGTCGGCTAGGGTTGAGGGCAAAATGGATAATTTACTTAGGAAGCAGCCACTAGGGCTAGGGTTTAGATGCTTATATAAACATGTAGCTTCCATCTCTTTTGAATAAGAAAAATCAATATACAATTGCAACCATTTGACTGACTACTAAGGAGGGTGGAACCCCTATAGCGTTCCAAGGATTGATCCCCCTCAAAGATCAATCTACATAGAATTCCTCTAGGGTTCTATCAGGTTGATCAATATAAACTTTTCTCAAAATTAAAGCCATTTAGAAAAGCACTTTTAACATCCATTTGAAATAACTTAAAATTGTTACAATAAGCATAAGGAATATCCTTATGGCTTCTAATCTTGCCACAGAAGCGAAGGTTTCTTCATAATCAATAACTTCTTCTTGGTTGAAATATTTGGCCACTAATCTAGTCTTGTTTCTAACCATGATACCAAGTTCATCATGCTTGTTTCTAAATACCCATTTAGTATCGATTACTAAATGGTCACTAGGTCTAGGAACAAGCTTTCACACCTCATTTTTCTCAAATTGATTTAACTCATCTTGCATTACGATAACCCATGAATCATCTTTTAGGGCTTCATCAATGTATATTGATACAATCTGAGACAAAAAAGCAATGTTAGCATAAAAATTCTTAAATGAAGAGTGAGTTTAAATACCTTTCGATATATCTCCTATGATTAGCTCTTTATAATGAGCATCTACATACTTTCATTCCTTAAGGAGTCTTTGGAAGAATATGCATCGAAGTTGCTAGGGGGAGGAGAGTTTTCTTTCAAATTTAAAGCATCAAAATGAAATTCATCATCAAGATTATTTTTTTTAATTTAAAAAATTCATTAAAGACAACATGAATAGATTCTTCTATAATCAAGGTTCTTTTATTAAAAAGATGAAAAGCTTTAGAAATAGAAGAATAACTAAGAAATATGCCTTCATCGGATTTTACATCAAATTTTTCTAAGGCATCTTTTTTGTTTAAAATAAAATATTTACAACTAAAAAAATTTAAAGTATAAAATGTTAGGGTTTTTTTATTCGATAATTCATAAAGAGTTTTATAAAGTAATGGTCTTACGAGAACCCTATTCATGACATAACATATTGTGTTAATGGTTTCGGCCCAAAAATATTTGAGTAAGCTATGTTCATTTAACATGGTTCTTGCCATCTCTTGTAAGCTCCTTTTTTTTTTCAACTACTCTATTTTGTTATAGATTCCTTGGAGTAGAGGAGTTATAGTTGTACCCATTTGGCTCATAAAAATTTAGAAATTATGATTTTGAAACTCACCATAGTGATCACTTCGAATAGATGAAATCATAAAATCTTTTTCATTTTGAACATATTTACAAAATTTTAAAAAATATTTAAAGTAATTACTTTTGTGTGCTAAGAATTAAGTCCAAGTATATCTACTATAATCATCAATAATTACAAAGGTGTATTTACTATCTTCTAGACTTGTCATATCAATTGGTCCAAATAAATCCATATTGATCAATTATAGTAGTCTAGAGGTGCTTAATTAATTTTTTGATTTAAAACTATTTTTTATTTATTTTTCTAATCGGCATGCATCATAAACTTTGTCTTTGACGAACTTGATATTATGCATTCCTCTTACATGTTCTTTTGTTGAAATTTTAGAGATTAGTTTCATGCTAACATGACCTAATCTCCCATGCCAAAGCCATGCATCATTGTTTAAAGATGAAAAATATGTTTCTTCACAAAAATCATTAATATCAATGGTATACACATTATTATTTTTTAAGACAATCATAGATCTATTTTTATGTACTATTTTAATTATACAAGCATTAAATTCAAATTTGATGATATATCCTTTATCACACAATTGACTAATACTTAGTAGATTATGTTTTAGCTCATCTAATAATAGTACATCTTAAATCAAAAGGCTTGACTTATTACTAATGGTTCCTTTGCCGATAATTTTTTCTTTGTTGTTGTCTCCGAAAGTGACGTACCCTTCGTCTTGGCTAGTGAGCATAGAGAAGTGTGTTGGATCTCTATTCATATGCCTTGAGCATCCACTATCAAGGTACCATCTCTTGCTCCTAGCTTTTGATTGAAAGCATATCTACAAGAAAGGGGGTTTTCTTTTAGGTACCCATTTTACTTTGAGTGCCTCATTATCTATCTTAATTAATGGCATTGAGTCATTTATGGTTTTTTTAAAAAATTAAATTAATTTGTGTGGACTATACCTTTTAAATGGACATTTATAAATATAATGTGCAAATTTATAACAAAAGTTACATTTGTTTTGGGGTAAAACATGCAAAGTTTGGCCTTTAACGAAGATGATTGGCTTTTGACGAGTGTTCCTCACAAAGCCAATTCTATCCTTTCTATGAACATAGCCTTTATTAGCAAGGATCATGTTTAAGGATTTGCTTCCGATTTTAAATTTTTTTAAAGTTTGATGTAATTATAAATTTTCCTTTTTAAATGATTTAATGGTTTAAATTTAATATAAGAGTTTAACGTAGAATTGTCATGCTCATTTTTTAATTTTTTAAATTCATTAGAAGGAGAAGTATGATCCTTTTTCAATAATTTATACTTTTTACTAACTAATTTATATTCATCAAATAACTTATGAAAAGCATTTAATAATTTATTATAAGACAATGAAGATTTATTTAAGTCACATACCTCGTTGCCAAATACCATTAGCATGTAATTTATAACTTTTTCTTTGTTGGTAGGCTCCTCATCTTCGGATGCACTTGAGTCATCCTAAGTAGCTTTGAGCGCCTTATTTTTCTTTGGGAGGTTCTTCTTCATTTGTAGATATTAATTTTTGAAATATCCTAGCTTCTTGCACTCATAATATATTATTGAGTCTTTTTTTAGTTTACTTTTGTTCTTAGTATCTTATTTAGTTTTTTTTTCTTTTTATGAATTTTTTAAACTTTCTTATAAGTAGTGCTAAGTTATCATCATCATCATCATCATCACTTGAGTTTTCTCCTAAGTGGTCTTCTTTGGTTTTAAGTATCAAATCCTTCTTATTCTTTGGAAGGTTGTTCTTAAGTTCATCATGTGCAATACATGTCATTCGGTAGGTCATCAAAGATCTAATAAGTTCTTCGAACAAAAAGTTGTTCAAGTCCTTTGCTTTTTGTATTATAGTTACTTTAGGATTTCAAGTTTTAGGAAGGGATCTTAGTATTTTATTAACAAGTTTAAAGTTAGAAAAATTTTACTAAGTGCTTTTATACCATTGACGATATCCATAAACCGGGTGTACATGTCTCCAATGGTCTCGCTTGGTTTTATACGAAATAACTGATAACTATGAACCAAATAATTAATTTTTGACTCCTTAACCCTATTTGTGCCTTCGTATGTGACCTCAAATGTGTGTCAAATCTCGTGTGCAGTTATAGAAACATGATTAAATTTGTTTTTATCTAAAGCACAAAACAAAGCATTCATTGCTTTAGAGTTTAAAGAGAAAGTCTTCTTCTCTAAATCATTCCATTCGTTCATTAGATTAGAAGACTTTTGAAATCTATTTTCAATGATATTCCATAACTCAAAATCCATAGAAAGTAAGAAAATTCTCATTCTAGTTTTCCAATATGTGTAGTCCATCCCATAAAACATAGGAGGATGAGTGATAGAATGACCCTCTTGATTGCTAGTAAAAGTTATCTCTCTTGGGTTTTAAACCAAATAGAGAGTAACCTCGCTCTGATACCAACTGTTAAGATCAAGTCGGCACTAAAAGGGGGGGTGAATTAGTGCGTATGTAAGAATACCGGTGATTCAAAAAACTCATTTTGATAAAACAAGTATTAAAAAGTATTTAAGTTTAAAACATTCATAAGAGAGTAAGGGCAGTGAGCAAGTAAAATAGTGAGTGATAAGAAAGAAAAGTATGAATAAAATGAAATAGAAAGAGAGCACACAGAAGTTTATAGTGTTTTAGTCATCATGACCTACATCCACTTCCCAATTCCTCTTCTGTTGAGGCCACCGGCATTTACTAACAGTCTTTTTTCAATAGGTGAAGACTAAGTACTCTCTTATAATCTTTTTCTCCTTTTCACAAGTTTAGAAGACAATCTTTACAATTTTCTAACCCTTCTCTCAAATTGAAATCAAAATTTAAAACCAGAGAAAGGGAACTCTTCAAAGATTTACACAGAGGTTTCTCACAAGTTTTTTGCTCAAGATCATCTATATGCTAAGTAGAGGGGTATTTATAGGCCCCAATGGCTTCAAAAATAGAGCCAAAAAATATCACATCTTGGGTTCTCGATGTACTAATGGTACCACCGCCAATTCTGGGTGATACCACTACCTAACACACTCTACACTGGTAGTATCATCACCTAGACTCAACTTGGGAGGTCAAGCTTTAAGAGGTTCCACCACTAACCTTGGCAGTGCCACCACCTGATGTGACTCTAGGTCACTGATTAGGCCATTAGTCTGGCCCAAACCAGCCCTGATTAGGGCCCTGTTAGCTCCTAATTGACTTAGTGGGATTACCTCCCAATCTTAACTCAATCTAAGTCCTAACTATAATAATTAAGGTATTAACTAAGTAAATTTAATTGTCTAGTATGTCAATTAATCTTTCGACGAAATCCCAATAAACTTTCAGCGATGTTCCAGCAAGCTTTCGGTGAACTTCTAACGAACTCTTGGTGAACTCCTGACGAACTCTCGACAAAGTCCCAGTAAGCTTTTGACGAACTCCCGAGAAACTCTTGGCAAACTTCTAGTAAGCTTTCGATGAACTTCCGACGAGCTTTCAATGAACTTCCAACAAGTTTTCGGCACACTCCTTATTCTTTGACTTTTGGCCTAACATCTAATTTTTCTACTTTATGCCTTTTTCATAATCATAGTTAATCCTACATCACTTTTCTCAATACATAGTTTAGATCAATAAATCATTAATTAATTTCATCATTAAAATATGAGATTCAACAATAATCATATATCTATAAAAGTACAATTTCATCTTTTAACAATCCTATTATGCTGTGGCACATTTGGTAAATCATAGTAAGCACAAATACCCTACTCTTCTAGGAATCTAAAAAAAACTAAAATTATGATTGTGTTTATCACAACTACCATAAAATTTATCATCCCTATCTGATATGATAATTTTGACTTTTCTTATCAAATTATCTTTTGACTTCATTTTTGTACACCTAAAGGTGACAACAGCTTGAGATCTTATATGAATTAGATATATATAGTTATATCTTAATAAGTTATCTATAAAGGTGATAAAATATCTCTTTTTAATAAAACAGAAACACATAGTTATATATAGAATTCAAAGATTAATTTTTATTAAATCATACTAAGTTTACGACCACCAAGAGAGAAATAATATCCTAACAATTCTAGGTAAAGAACCCAATTTCTAAAATTTTAAGGATATAACATATTATTGAATCTCAGATTTTGATGATGAAGTCAATTGATAGGTTATTTAATCTAATCCATATTATTGAGATAAGTATGCAAGATTAACTATGATAGCTTGAAGACATAAAGCAAATTATCAGAGTTAAGTTGTTGGGAGTTCGAGAATCCATCGGAAATCCGAAGGATCATCGGAAGTGCTATAGGAACCAACCGAGAAAGAATCGAGGACTTGCCGAAGGTTTCGGAAGTTCACCGGAAAGATCATCGGAGGTTCACAGAGCTCACCTAGAAGGTTCAGAAGCTTACCAAAGATTCGCCGAACTCGCCATAAAGTCTGGGAGCCTGTTGGGAGTCTACCGGAAGAAATCCGAGAGTGCGTCGGAAGTCCGCCAAAAGTTCATCGAAAGCTCACCGGAAGAAAACTCAAAGTTGTCAGTTTAGTCTTTGCTTAGAATTATGTCTAAAATTCATAATTAGCATGTAATTAGGGTAAGGATTAGGTAATAATCTTGTTTAACCCTATAGGAGCTAACTGGGCCTTGTTTGAATTGAATTGGGCCAGATTCATGGCCCATTCAGAAGTTCTGGACTAGATCTGACGGTGGCACCGCCAAACTAGGGCGATGGCACCGCCCTGGGAACAACTACCCAGATGGTCTAGGCGGTGGTATCGCCCCAAGTCAGCGGTGGTACCGCTGGTAGTTATTACCTACAAGTGGTGGTACTGCCTGATAGACGATGGTACCACCTGACAGGTGGTGGTACCACCAGTCCATAGAGCCCGAGGACTCTATCAAGCGATGGTACAGCCCAGTACACTGACAGAGCAAAGTGAATAGGCGATGGTACCACCAATGCCAGGCGGTGGTACCGTCAATATCCGAAAATCCAAGATGTGACTCTTTTTTATCTCATTTTTGAAAGCCAATTGGGTTTATAAATACTCCTCATTTCTCTGCTCGTAAAGCACCTTTAAAAAAGTTGAAAACTGAGTCAAAGCTTTAGCAAAATCTTGTTTCAATAGCTTGAGTGTTCACTTCCCTCTTTTTCCTTGTCAAAAATCTATAAGAGTATGAATCACTTGTAAAAGTTTGTAAGAGAGGTGTTTGGTCCTTCCCCTTCAAAGAAGTTTGATAGTGGAAGTTGGGAGCCTCATCGAAGGAGGCTTCGGAAGTGGACGTAGGTCATTTGACCAAACCACTATACATCGTTGCATACTTTGAATGTGTGAGCTTTTAAATTTCTGCATCTTACCTTTACTTAGCTACAAATCGTTCGGTCTTCTTCTCCCTACTCTCATTTACATTCACTCGAACTATTTTAGTTGAAAATTCTTTCATCGAATCAAAATTTCTTTATGAACCAACTATCTCTGAATCGGTTTCTAGTTTACAAGTTTTAATCTACTACACTAATTCATCTCCCCCCCCTCTTAGTACCGCTCAAATCCTAACACATATATCCTCAAGATCCATTAAATGAATCATCTCTAGGCATAGGCGATAAGTACCAACTATTATCATTTTCACTTTAAGATGATTTCTTATAACAATAAATATTTCATTCTATTTTGGTTTTATATTACAATGAATCTCTATTATTAGTAACATATATTGAAGTATCAAAATTAATCCACTAAGTATGAGAAAAGAATTTCAATAATGTTTAATTTGAAATATATAAAGTTTAGACTTATATTTTTTTTTAAAACAAACCTTGTAATTCTTCTTCACATGACCTTTCTTAACACAAAAGTAGCACTTTACTATAAAGATATTTTTATGAGTTTATATAATATTTATAAACTCAAGTGATTTATGCTTTAACTTTTTTTTATTGTTAGCCACTCCTTAAATAGTACTCAAAATATTATGAGTCTTTTTTATTTTAATCTTAATTATTTCTAAACATATGTACAAGTTAGCTCATTAAAGTTATACTTATCCTTAATTTTATTATAGTAAATTTTAAATGAGTCAAACTAAGAAGAAATAGAATTAAGAATAAATTATTTGAGAAATGACTCAACTACATTCATATTCAATGTTCTTGAGTTTATAACTTTGTCAAATATATTGAAGATAAATCTTGAATTCCTCAAATACTTATCATTCTAAATTTAGTTAATTCTTTCATTAATATGCTAGTTAATGACTTGTTAGTAAATTTAAATTGATCTTTAAATATTCTATTATGCTAGATGTACACTATAATGAAGTCTAAATATCATTAATAATTATCATAAAATCACATCTTTTAAACCTTTTCTAATCATTTATCTTAATTATTTATTTAATAAAATTTTCAGTAATTAACTCTATGATCCTTTTAACTAGTATGTTCAAGGTCTAATATACCTAGTATAAATTATATATGCTTAGATTATTGATAATGATTTTATCTAGAAAATATAGGGATATTTATTAGAATGTAATAAAGAAAATATAGGGATATTTTTTAGGTAATGTTGAACTATTAATATCATCTCTTTTTCATCTTTGGGTAAAATATTGGCATACCTAGTATTCACATAAAATTATTTATAGAGGATTGATATTATCCTCATAAAATAATATTATTACTTTCAGGTATATAATCATAAATTGCAAGGATATCAAAAACAGTATTATCCTACCCCATCACATAATTATTTAAAGTAGATTATCCTTTAGAATTATTTAAATCTCCTAATTACTTATACCATTATAAATATTATTTTTCTTAATATTATTTAAGGTTGATTTTTAATATAATTTTATAAGTTATTGATCTAGGCCACTTAGATGGTTACGAGACTAATATAATAATATAATATTATTTAAAATATTCTATAAATGATAAAACTTTTATTGCAAGTTACATCTCATAAATCTATCATCGCAAGCTACTTTGGCAGCTACTAATCAGATAAAAATTAAGGATATGAGTTATAAATAATATTATCAAATATTTTTAATATAATTTATGTTGAAATAGTTTAATAATAAAATATTAATTATAATAATTATTGAATATTAATCAACATTAAAAAAACTCATACGAAAACTATAATCTTGATAAATCATAAATCATATATTTATGTGAAAAATAAATATTATTTCATAATTTCAAACATATATATGTGAATAACTAAATAGATATCTAAGAACAATAATTAGATTTTTTATTTATCACATGTAAAATATAATTAATAAGTCATATGAGAAAACTATAATAGAAAATCATAATTTATATATCTTTTTAAATTTTGTATAGAAATCTTATGCTAGTCAACTTTATTTAATTTGATAAGTCTACAATTGGGCTAAACATCAACCTAATTAAGTGAGTCAAAAAATAAAAATGATCAAAATAAAAAATTAATCATAATTTATTTTTTTCTTAAATTCAATCAAAACTTAATTGATCGAATCTAAATCTAATCAAGTAATAAAAATATCATTATGTCAAAGTATTTAAGGACATAATATAGAAAATTAGTTAGGATATAAATTTTAATTAGTTAATTTTATAATTAAGGACATAATATAGAAAATTCTAATTTTTGAAGAATAAAACTATAATTTTTACTTAGGATATATATAATAAAAATTTTAATTTTTTAAAGGGCATAAATGAAAGGTAAAATTTAAGGAATGAATTCTTCCATTTTTAGAGGGTAAAATGTCCTTTTAATAAAAATCCTAATCAGTCCCTTTTCGTAGCCATTGCACAAGGCATTATTGTTGCTGTTTGTAGCTGTTGCCTGCGTGAGGCTTGACCGCCTTCGTGCATGGTCACCACACGAGGCGCCATAACCATCATCTATGGCCACTAAGCAAGGCGTGGTTGCACCCATCATGTGTAGCCACCACCTAAGCGCAGCCTCCTCTCCCATATGCAGCTATGTGCGCATGCATTGCTCGACAACCACCATAGTTATTATAGTGCTCAATTGTGCCCATGCATCTTGATTACACAACTACTATGAACCATGACCTTGGGTGTCCAATTGGTGCTGGCCATAGCTAGCAAATGTTGTCACAACAGCGTTGCTGTAGTTGCCATTGGCAGCAATGCTTTTGCAACCATGCTACCATAATCATTATAGGTAGTGGTGATATTGCTATAGCCATTACACCCAATGGCACTACGTAGCCACCACAGTCGTCATGGGCAATGGTGCTACTACAACCACTACCCCTGATGGGAATAAAAAGAGGCAACAAACAAGGAATAACTTTTGTATATGAACAAATACTAGCAGGCCGTAACACAGCGGAATTAAACAAAAATCATAATCAAATAGAACACCAAGATTTACGTGAAAAACCCCTTCAATGTGAAGGGTAAAAACCACAGGGCAAACCAGAGAAAATCAACTATAGAGATAATGAATATATAATTCTCAGAGTCTCTTGCCCAAAACCCAAGTAATAATCACAAGAGAATAACTGGGATACAAGGATCACGTCATTGTGCACAATATCCAAAACCTCCTCAAGCAATCATAGAAAAATTCACTATAGATATGATCTAACTTGAGATGAGAAACTGTTTGGATGAATGAGAACAATTTCTGTGTTTTCCTTGACTTCTTCCCTTTCTTTTTCTTTTGTTTTTCTACCCTTTTCTCCTCTCTTTGAATCCCCTTTTGCTACTGTGAAGTTTCTGCCCTTTGCTATAGTTTTCTCCTTAATTTTGTAGCCACCATTAGCCCCTATTTATAATTAAGATTTAGGTTAAATTAGGGTTTAAGAGGAAAGAGATGGGCTATGAGCTGATGAAGCCCATATGGGCTGAATTTGGGCTGTTAGCCCAACAACCTCCCCTTTCAGCCCATAAGAGAGGTTGTCCCTTGACTCCTCAATATAAATCCATGCCGATCAACTATCAGCACATCTCCTGCCTCTCTTTTGGTAAGGTCTTTGTCAACATGTCTGCTCCATTATCATCTGTATGAATTTTCTGAAGTTGCAACTACTTTTCTTCAAGTACATTTCGAATCCAGTGATATCTGACATCTATATGCTTTGACTTGGAATGAAAAGTTGGGTTCTTACATAAATGGATGACACTCTGGATGTCATAGTGCACCACATAGTTTTCCTGTTTCAGCCCCAATTCTTGTAAGAATTCTTTCATCCATAACATTTCTTTGCAAACCTCTGTAGCATCAATATATTCTGCCTCTGTGGTGGAGAGAGCAATACACCTTTGTAATCTGGATTGCCATGACACAGCTCCCCCTGCAAAAGTAAGTACAAAACTTAATGTGGATTTCCTTATATCAATATCTTTGGCCATATCTACATCTGTGTAACCCGTTAGCACAGGTGGTCCACCTCTAAAGCTTAAACAAACCTTAGAGCTTCCTCTGAGATATCTTAAGATCTACTTCACTACTGCCCAGTGCTCTTTGCCTGGATTTGCAAGAAATCTACTAGTAACACCCACTGCATATGTGATGTCCGGCCTCGTACATACCATTGCATACATTAAACTTTTAACTACTGAAGTATAAGGAACCTTTTGCATTTTCTCCTTCTCCTCATCACTCGACGGACTCTATTCTAAGCACAACTTGAAGCGACCTGAAAGAGGAGAACCAACTAGCTTTGCATTGCTCATACTGAACCTTTCTAATACCTTCTCGATATACTCCTCTTGTAATAACTAAATCTTCTTATTTTTCCTATCACGAGAAATCTGCATGCCCAGTATTTGCTTTGCTAGCCCCATGTCTTTCATTGCAAAAGACTCACTCAGTTCCTTCTTCAACTTATCAATTGTATACATATCTTTCCCAAGGATAAGCATATCATCAACATAAAGTAATAGAATAATAAAATCCTCACCAAACCGTTTGATGTACACATAATGATCTAAAGCTGTTCTTTTGTATCCATTTTCAATCATAAATGAATCAAACTTTCTGTACCACTATCTTGGAGCTTGCTTCAATCCATATAAACTCTTTCTTAACTTGTAGACAAAATTTTCTTTACCTTTAACTTTGAAACCTTCTGGTTGCTCCATATAAATTTTCTCCTCCAAATCACCATAAAGGAAAGCTGTCTTCACATCTAATTGCTCCACCTCCAAGTCCTGGCTAGCAGCAATACTTAGAGCAATACGAATAGAAGATATTTTAACAATAGGAGAAAAAATCTCTTCAAAGTCAATACCTTTCTTTTGACCAAAACCTTTCACAACCAATCTGGCTTTGTACTTTGGTTGAGAACAATATTCTTGAGTCTTTAACCTGAAAACCCACTTGTTCTTCAAGGCCTTCATTCCCTATGGAAGTTGCTCCAAATCATATGTATGATTCTTCTATAGAGCATCCATCTCTTCCTGCATAGCAACTAGCCACATTTTTTTCTGCTCACTTTCAACTGCTTCCTGGTAACTCTCTGGTTCACTTGCATTAGTAAGCATCACATACTCATCTGCAGAGTATCTTTTAAAAGGCTGACATTGTCTAGAAAATCTTCTCAACTAAGGTTCTGCGGGAAGTTGCTCCTCAACTTTTTCTTGCACAACATGTCCTACAAGTAGATTAACATCTGGTTCTACACCATCTTCCTGCACATCTCCCCCATCACCCTGATATACTAGAGGAATAACTGGGTCATAATCTGCTAATCCTTCTACAGAAGTCTTGGCTGGTGCCTCCTTCAAATCCTCAAGGGTTTGATCCTCAAAGAAGACCACATCTCTACTTCTAAACACCTTTTGTTTTTCTGGATCCCAAAGCCTATAACCAAATTGATCATGTGAGTAGTCAAGAAAAATATATTCTTTTGTCTTACCATCCAGCTTGGACCTTTCATAGTTTGAAACATGTGCAAATGCACGATAACCAAACACTCTCAAATGCCTATAGGAAACATCTTTCCTTGACCATACATGCTCTGCAACATTAGCATCTAGAGCTGTACAAGGAGATAAGTTGATCACATCAATTGTAGTCCTTAAAGCCTCATGCCAAAACCTTTTGGGTAGCTTTACTTATAAAAGCATACATCTGATCTTTTCCATGATGGTATAGTTCATCCTCTCTGCAATTGTATTATGCTGAGGTGTACCAGGAACTGTCATCTCATATTGAATACCATGTGACCTGCAATAATCATCAAACAATCCTGTATACTCACCACCATTATATAATCTTATGCATTTCAATTGTCTTTCTGTCTCCCTTTCAACTCTAGCATGAAACTCTTTGAAGACACCAATAACCTGATCTTTGGTCTTCAAAGCATAAGCCCAAACTTTCCTGGAAAAGTCATTTATAAAATTAACAAAGTAAAGTGCACCACTGATCCCAGGAACATTAGTAGAACCACTAGGAGTTTTTGTCCTCAAAGGACCACATACATCTGTATAAACATGATCCAAGGCATGCATTTTTCTAGGCAAAGCAGGACTAGCAAATGAAACTCTATGATGTTTACTAGCTAAACAATCAATACAAGGGTTCAAACATATATCTCTGAGGTCAGGCAATACCTCTCTCTTAGAAAGAGCTTACAGTCCATTCTCGCTCATGTGTCTCAATTGCCTATGCCACAACTCCATGCTGAAGTCTTTCTCTGTAGCATTCAGTTGTTCACCAGAAGCTTTGGCCTGCAACTTGTACAAAGTATGACATTTCTTTTCATTAGCTATAACAAGAGAACCCTTACTGAGTTTTTATTGTCCTTTGTGAAACTTGCTATCATAGTTTTCATCATCTAGTCTTCCAACTGAAATTAGATTCAGCCTCAAGTCAACCACATGCCTCATATCCTTAAGCACCAACTTGCATCCAAGGTTGGTCTTTATGTGGATGTCACCCATGCCAATGATGTCTGCTATGTCATGGTTGCCCATCTTAACAACACGAAAATTTCCAGACCTATAGGTAGCAAAGAACTCCCTCCATGGTGTAGCATGATAAGAAGCTCCTATGTCAATTATGCTGGTTATAGGTGCCCTACAAGCCAATCACATGAGTGATAACACCTATAACATGCTGCGTCAATCTCTTTGCTTATGATTATTGGCATTATCTCACATTATCTAGATGTATATTGTGATGTTCCTGGATCTGTGCAATGGGAATCGGATCGTGATGAGATCACGATAATGAGATCGATTCACCTTTAAACACAGACCCTAAATTATCCTGGTCATAGGTTACTCGAGAAGGACATCGAGATAACTGGATAGACTGGTGTGCTATATACCCGTTCATATAATGGAGGTAGCTGGTCTCATAGCTACTCGTGTGGAGACACTAAGGGTACAGTGCAGGCGCTCATTGGAGAATGAGTTCACTTATTGATCCGCCTACGGAATGCTGGATGGTTATTGATATCTCATGTCGAGGCAATGATTCGATTCTCAGTCCCATAGTATATCCGGTCCTTAGACTTAGACACCAAGGATGTCTGTATAAGTACTCCACTCTTTGATACCGGACTTATAGGTTTGGAAAGCTCCATATCTAGTACAAATTATCATTAGGAGTGGTAGCCAACCTTACGAGGGCTATTGAGTGTCAATAGAGGATCATCCGCTCTCGGTATCATGAGAGGAATATCTCATGTGTTCTTGCTCGAACAAATCCTTGGCCAAGGTTATTCGGATTGAGAGAGAAAGAGTTCTCCGGGAGAATCCGACAAGAGCAAGACTCGAGGAGAGACCGTATGGGCTGACAAAGACACCATGCCCGGTATAGAGTCTCTGGGATATTAGATGGATGAGAGATTATAGATACATGGTAACTGAGGATAGATAGGTCCAAAGGATTGGATTTCCTTGTATCATCTAGGGGCCGCGGCGTAGTGGCCTGGTACGTCCGCAGTCGATGAGTTGGGTGAATTATTATAGAGATAATAATTCACTATGTCAGAAGGAGTTCTGGCAAGTATAACTCACGGCCAACTCGATATTGGGCCTAGAGGGTCACACACATATGGTAGGTGTTGCGATGAGTAGAGGTTCGGATATAAGATATCCGCTAAACCCCATATCTTATTGGATATCCATTAAGCCCCTAAATTATTGGATCCTGAGATGAGATCTAATAATTGCTAATAAGAGATTATTAGGTAGAAACCCACTAATCCAAGAGGCTTGGGTAATTGGATAGAGATCCGATACCCAATAGAGCAAAAAGATCCATTAGAGTTTTCAGGGGGCCTCTATAAATAGGAGGGAACTAGAGTTCTATAAGTTGAGGGTTTTTTGTAGCCACCTCCTATTCGCCTCTCCCCAAAGAGAGAGGTGCATCGTCGCAATCCCTACTGTGTGGATACCGCTAGAGAGGAGGACACTTGACTTCCTTCATCCTCTCACACAGATCTGCATGAATTCAGGGATATACGATCTCCCTAAGTACTTTCTTTTACATGTGCAGTTTTGTGGATTTATTTTTGACACACCGATCTTCGCACGACGATGGAAACTTTCTACGGGAAATCTGGGGTGTTTTGTTTTCTATTCTTCCGCTGCGCATATGATGTCGCTCCCCCTTGCGTAGATTTCCCAACAAATTATCCACTCGAGATCCTGACACACACAAGAAAAAATATCATCAGAAGGGGATAAAATCAAATAATCACCAACCTGCACTATAGCTGTGGTATTCTCTTTTGACTCTGTAGACTCCACTTTTTTTTCCTTTTTCTTGCTCTTCTTAGGTTACTTACATTGATTCTTATAATGTCCTTTCTCACCATAGTTATAGCAAACAACATCTTTCCTTGATCTTGACTTGCTTCTACCTATACGTGAACTACTTCTATCTTTAGACCTTGATCTTCCTCTGTTCTCTGAGATAAGTGTTGAATCAATCTAAGATACTGTTGAGTTCTTTCTTCTCAACTCCTCATTCAACAAACTGTTTGTTACTTGACTCATGGTAACAATATCATCTGACGCAGAATTACTGAGGGAAACCACCAGTGTCTCCCAACTTTCTAGTAATAAATTGAGAAGTAACAATGCCTATAACTCATCATTAAGGGACATTTTCATAGAAGATAACTAGTTAGTAATACTCTGAATTTCATTCAAATGCTCAGCAATAGAAGCATCATCTTTATATTTCAGGTTCACAAGTTTTCTGATCAAAAAAGCTTTGTTGTCAGCTATTTTTCTTTCATAGAGACCTTCTAACTTTTTCCAAAGAGAATATGCAAAACTTTCAGTAGAAACATGGTGAAAGACACTATCATCGAGCCACTATCAAATAAACCCAACCGTTTTTCAATCTAATTTCTTCCACTCATCATCTGTCATAGTTATGGGTTTTTCACTATCCCCTTGCAAAGGTCCATACAAATCTTTGCAATACAAGAGATCTTCCATTCTTAGTTTCCATATCATCCAATTGTTTCCGTTCAAACTAATCATGCGAGAAACACTACCAGCCTCCATGTTCAAACACAAAAATTAAATCACCATAACCTTGCTCTAATACCAGTTGATGGGAATAAAAAGAGGCAACAAACAAAGAATAACTTTTATATATGAACAAATACTAACAGGCCGTAACACACAACGGAATTAAACAAAAATCACAATCAAATAAAATACCAAAATTTACGTGGAAAACCCCTTCAACGTGAAGGGTAAAAACCACGGGGCAAACCAGAGAAAATCCACTATAGAGATAATGAATGTACAATTCTCAGAGTCTCTTGCCCAAAACCCAAGTAACAATCACAAGAGAATAACTGGGATACAAGGATCACGTCATTGTGCACAATATCCAAAACCTCCTCAAGTAATCACAGAAAAATTTACTGTAGATCTGATCTAACCTGAGATAAAAAATTGTTGGATGAATGAGAATAATTTCTGTGTTTTCCTTGACTTCTTCCCTTTCTTTTTCTCTTGTTTTTCTGCCCTTTTCTCCTCTCTTTGAATCCCCTTTTACTGCTATGAAGTTTCTGCCCTTTGTTACAGTTTTCTCTTAATTTCGCAGCTACCATTAGCCCCTATTTATAATTAGGATTTAGATTAAGTTAGGGTTTAAGAGGAAAGAGATGGGCTATGGGCTGATAAAGCCCATATGGGCTAAATTTGGGCTGTCAGCCCAACACAACCATCGGAAGCCATCACTCTCAATGATACTATCGCTAACAACTATCGACAATGGTCCATCGAGCAAACATGAGAAATTTTACATTGCCCACAAGTAGGCAATACGATGATTTGAATAGAAAGCAAATTGACAATACTGACGAATCATTCATGCATCGTAAATAAAAACATTTGATTTACAAATACCTTTCTGTAAGTGAAAGGTGCTAACAAATAGATCTAAAATATTTGATTTCACAACCATGGCTCAGATACTAATTATGAGCATAAAAATCATTCTTTTACTATTATTATTTGAAAAAAATTCATATCAAAATCTAAAATCAAATAACAATAGATATAAGTTTATGCTACATATTTTTCTATGCTACTCAGAAAATCTTCATCTGATCTATAAATGCATCGACGTTAGATTAAAAATTTGTAGTGATGTTCAACTGCAAGGAAAACTAGACTTATCTTAATCTCTCTTTCTATCATTCATAGGATCACTATAAACAATGAATTTAGGAATATAAGAGATATGAGAAAAGATATGTAATATTTTATTGATTAATTTACGTGACTAAAGGGAGATAATAGAAGATTTATAATCTTTTAACCACATCACGTATCCATATATTCGTATATCCAATTATTCATACATTATGTGTATAGTCCTTAGGTAGTCTTATCTTTTTATATGCAAAAGCAAAGGTTTTAGAGGATTTAAGATATATAATTATGAGAGTCCCTCCCATCAATATTATCTTTCAAAGAATTCTATCATAATTATAATTTTTTTATCAATAATCATAATAATAAAAATTTAATCATATTCATAATATAGATAGAATCATATAACTTAAAAATTTATTTAAAATATTAAAAGAAACAAACAAACTCTAATCTTCACTTGAGACTGTCAGGAACTTCGAGTATGCAAGATGCAACTAGCAATTATAATCATTATAATTCTCGTGACATGATGCAGCTATAACTGCAGCTCGTGCAGTGCAATAATTACAATAAAGTGACTTTACTCCTGGCCCACTACTTAGTGACATGTCAATGAGCACATCAACGGAGCCTGCAGTCTCCAACAGCCTTCTTTGTTTCCAGACAGAGAGATACCTGTCTTTTTGTTATGTATGACACCATGTGCTGCTAGATTTTGATGTTTTTGTTCTCCACGCCATGGACAACACCTTTGGCAAATTGAAACAAAAGAGTATGCCTTATTTAGATTTTATTACTTCCTAAAACTTTGTTTCCTTTCAGCAATCAGCTGTTGTGAAAGCTACTTTCTACAATTTTCGTGGAGTGATCAATATATTAATATAATAAATTAAAATTAAAATATATTATTAATGAAATACAAAAAGAAGTCAATAGAAGTATTAGGTGTATGCATAAAGCAATACTAAGTAGTTTGACTTAGAGAAGGCATACAAAATGAAATCAACCTTCACTAGATTGAGTTTGCCACCCATTTAAATACGATCCAGTGTGAACACATAAATATTCCGCAGCATACACAGTATATTTGGCGTGAGGGGTTGCTCTTCACCGTTAGAGAAGGCATGAAATGGGCCATTCACAAAGACCTCTCAATAGTTCAGCCACCCATGACCCTCCAATGGTTCCATGTCCTTTTCGTCAAGCGTCGTTTCTGTCAACCAAAAGAAGTAGATTTTTGTTCTCGCAAACTTTATGTGCATTTGGATCACGCTCACCCTCACCACATAAATGTTCCATCATATGAGTGGGAAATATCAACTCTACAATCTTGATGGGATCGAAGGGTATTAGATTGTCGAGTTGATAAATTTATTGATCATGATCAGTTCAATACTGCACTTGTCAAACAATAGCACAACAGCATTACTAAGAAATTGCCAAGGTTGACCTACATTTATGTTCTTTGTAATTAAGAGATATGTGTTGTCCGAGTTGTTAATCTTGCGTCAGTCACAAGGATGGCCGAGAAAGTGCCACAGTCGAGAGGAGCATCCCTTTCCATTCTATCCATCCATTCATGGATCCACATGGCGTAGTCCACACGCTGCGATGCCTATAAATAGAGATCAAAACAGCTCAGGGCTTGTGGCAGAGAGGTGTCTTGTGTGCTAGCTTGGCTGATTGCTAACCTGGCCATGGGCAACCAAGAAGAGATGCTAATCCAAAAGATTTCAGAGATCTATGGCGACATCTCAAATCTTCCCAGCCTGAGCCCGTCCAAGGAAGTGGACATGCTCTTCACGGAGCTGGTCCTCACATGCATCCCTCCAGTCTCCATTGATGTATCCAAGCTAAGCAAAGAGGTGCAAGACATGAGATGCAAGCTCATCAAGCTCTGTGGAGAGGCCGAAGGCCTCATGGAGAGCCACTACTCTGATATGCTGGCTTGTTATGACAACCCTCTTGACCACTTCGACCTCTTCCCTTACTACTCCAATTATCTCAAGCTCAGCCAGTTGGAGTACACCCTCCTGGCGAGGTACGTGCCGAGCTCGCCGTCGACCCAGGTTGCGTTCGTTGGCTCCGGCCCTCTGCCGCTGAGCTCCTTCGTGCTGGCCGCGCGACACATGCAGGAAGCGCAGCTCCATAACTACGACCTGGACGCCGCGGCCAATGCTCGGGCTCGTCTCCTGGTGCGTGGCGACCCCGACATGGCCGCTCGCATGGAGTTCCACACGGCGGACATCCTCGGCGTGACCCACGCGCTGAGGGGCTACGACGTGGTGTTCCTGGCGGCGCTGGTGGGGATCAGCCACGACGACAAGGTCCGGGTGATCGAGCACCTCGCGCACCACATGGCCCCGGGCGCCGTCCTGGTGGCGCGAAGCGCGCACGGAGCCAGGGCTTTCCTGTACCCTGTGGTGGATCCGGCGGCGGACTTGAGAGGGTTCGAGGTGCTGACGGTGCACCACCCGACCGACGAGGTCATAAACTCGGTGATCATTGCGAGGAAGCCACACGGCGGCCATGCGGCGGGTGCAGCGGTGATGAGGCCCTGCAAGTGCTGTGAGATGATGCAGGGTTTCCATCACTTCGGTCAAGGAAGCATCATAGAAGAAATTACACTAGAGGAGCTGCCCTCCTGAGGCTAAATGCATGGGGGAACTGAAGAAGCTGTGTGACTGGGCTATGGCGCATCATTCTACTGCATGTCTTTTGGCTCCTTTTTGTGTGCTTTTATAAGACGGTCTACTGCTATCTTCTTTTTAGTTCTTGATGTGTTGGGGAATAATAAGTGGCATTTTTCTGTTGTTTCGATGTTTGGACTAATCTATCATTGCAATAAAATCGACTGCCATAATAATTGCAGTAAAAGAAAATGGTCCCGTATGCACATGCTGAGTAAGACAGCCTGCCATAGTGATTAGTTGAGCTAAGCTTTGTATACTCAGTGATCAAATACTTGTTATGTACGCTTGCTGGCTCAAAAAGATTTGTGAGATACAAGACTTGAGAGTGGAAATACTTAACGGAGAGCTCCAAGTCCAAAATGTTTAGGTTTGCCAAATACGAGGAAAGAAACCTAAAAAAAGACTCATTTGGGCGTTCTCTTGCAGCAGCTTCATCTTTTTGCTTCCCTTCCTCTTGCGTCAAAGCTAAAAAGATAAGGCGTCTGTGGGGGCTTTTGTTGTTTCTGCTCTCCCAAAGATGGCCCAAAACAAATCTACCCTCTGTGAATGCTATTATGAGATCCAGTGCAAATTATATCTACCATGTATCATATGATGTAAGCACAAAAATCTAAGGCACTGATATCTAAGTTCAACTACCAAACTTGTCTCAGAAATATTATGAGGTAATATTTCAGTTGGTGGGGCAATAACTTGCAACCTTCTTAGATGATAAAACTTCGGATATCTTATAAATCTGAGATTTTCATGATGATAAACACTAAAAATAAAGAAAAACAAAAATCTTGGTAACAATATCTAAAATTCAAATTATATCATTTTTTTCATTTATGTTTAATCATATTTTGAAAAGTGGATAAAGACTTCAACTGTTTATAATATGATATTGAATCAAATCCAAACAGAACAGACTGATAACGACAAGATGTATATATATGAAAACGATAAACCTTCAAGATGTCATGATGGAATGAAACACATAGAGCTTTTTCTTTTCCTTATTTCGACTCACAATAATGGAGCTTTTCCTTTTCTTGATTTCGACTCACAATGATAATATTTTGATTTCTATGCATGGATTATTTTGAAGAAACTAAGACGTAGAAAGACACATGGATTAAACTAAACTTAGCTACCATGTAATCATATTTGAGATATATTTAGATATAAAAATAATTTTTTTATAAAAAAATGATAAATACAAGTTTTGATTAGAAGGCTTAATAATAATAATCAAAGAAAGTCTTTACTAATCAAGCTAATTAACATCTTAAAAAATGTCAGATGAGATATGGAACGCTCACCTCTTGATAAATGGGTCTAATAGACTACTACTTTATTGTTGTTTTAATTGTAATAAATATATCAGATGATCTCGAACCTTCCATCCTAATACACGGTTACTACACTAATATTTTAGGTATTAAAAATATAACACATAAGATTTCAAATCCTCATCCTTGATAAGTGACTTTGATATATCATCATATCAATATTTTAGATATAAAAAAATAATTATACAAGTTATCCAAAAGTTGAACTTAAGCCCTGATATATCATCCTTCATAAGTGCCTCTGACGTCAACCGTTTGAGTTGTGCCCTTTACATGTATCAATATGATAGTGGTATTCTCTAGATAAGCGTAGAATTCTACAGATGAGCGTAGAATGTACCATCACTTACACGCCTATATTCTTATGCAATACTAAGCACAATTAGAAACCTAGTTTTATATTTCTATATTGAAAGTGCATTAGAAATACTCTTAAAAGAATAACCTCAATTTTAACACCCTAATTAATTTCTATATTGAAAGTGAGAAGTTTCAGTTGGTTTATAGGATTAGATGAGTCTAGTTTAATTAATTTCCATATTGAAACCTCAAATGATGCAACAAAGTCATTGAAGCCCTCTTAGGAAGGAATAAAACAAAGGATGGAAGAATTCAAGCATTCATAAACCTGCAAGACAGACATTCGCCTAAACTTGATGCATGCACTGACAAAATGATTTCAAGGGATTATAAATCTCTCTACCTCCTACTTTTTAACTCCAAAACTTACATGTTGCAAGCATTTCAATAAGATTAATATCAGAAGCTTCTGAATTTTCAGAAAAAGAAGAATTAACTTGGCAGTTGCAAATGAACACTGCAAAACTATAACCCAAACAGTGACTGATATATACAGAGTGCTAGTGACTCAGTGTAGCTCTTCACATCTTTCACTGTTGGATATTGAAGTCAAGTTCAATTTAGCAGGCCTCATTGACACAAATTGAGGCAAATAAAGGAAAGCATATTAACATGGATTAGCAGAACATGAGACTTCCAAGATAATCAAGCTTGGCAGGCAAACCACAGAGAAGGCTAATAACATTTCAAACATTATACGCCCCTGATAACATGCATTGCAAGCTAATAATAACATTTTTACTTATCCAAGAAACATGTACACATGGACATCAGAAGTTGCCAGTGGGCCAAAACAGCTTGCTGGGGCAGAGAATGAAAGAGGAGCAGGGTGTTGCTTAAGTACCAGTTGTACCACTGCCAAAGCACAACATGGTCCCACTGGATCCATCACTCACACCCTCCATCAGTGCGAAACGAACATCTTCGGATGGCTTCCAGTGCCTTTTTCTTTGGTTTATGAACCAATTGTTGATCTGCTTCTGTTCAAGGCCAGTCTTCTCAGCTAGTTTTCCCTTCTCCTCTTCCTAAGCAAACCATGACCAAGAAGTGAGAGATATTAACCCAAAAGTCTCAATAAGAAACTAAATAAAGAATCAGCCAGAGCGATTACGGTTGGATAGGGCCATCTACAATGGGCGTTCCACCAATCTAATAATATCAACCTTGCATCCTTCGGCAGTTTCCCCTTCTTTCTCTTCTTCAAGAATTCCTTGCGCAGATTACTCAGATAGCCATTGTATTTTTTCTGCAGCATCTCCCTCAGGTCAGAATCCGCCACACGTGAACCATATTCTTGGCCTTCAGATGATTCCAAGTCCTCACAACTTTGATCTTCTTCCGATGTTCCAATCACTCCCTCTGGCAGAATATACCAAATGAAATCATACAACAGAAAAGACTATTATAGTAAAAATACAAATGGTGCATCTCACAGGTCCTATGATATGTGTTTACCATAATTTGTTAAGATTGAAACGTAATGGAAAAATGATATATTACAACTAGCAGAGTCAATGTTTATTTATACAAGAAGAGGGAAGATTTTCCTCAACAAAGCAACGAGATTTCCTCACGCGGATGAGGAAATCTTATCTGCTATCATGCCCCCGCAAGATGGTGCTCCTATCAAGGATGCCAATCTTGGACCGATATAATGAAAATAGTGTACAAGCAAGAGACTTTGTAAATGAGTCTGCTAGTTGATCAGCCGTGTGTATATGAGAGACACGTAGTTGATGTCGGAGAACTTGATCTCACATAAAGTGAAAGTCGATGGCAATATGTTTCATGCGGGAGTGGAACACTGGATTGACGCATAGATAGGTAGCTCCGATATTATCACAGTAGATCGTAGGAGTAAGAGTAGAGTCGATATTGAGTTCCTTGAGTAGAATGGTGACCCAATTGAGTTCTGCAGCAGTGGTGGCGATGGCACGGTATTCAGCTTCAGTTGTTGACCGTGCAACTATCTTTTGCTTCTTGGAGCTTTAACTGATTGGATTAGTTCCAAGGAAGACAATATATCCCGACGTGGATGTTTTGTCATCAAAGTTTCCTGCCCAATCAGTATCAACAAAAGCATAGAGATGAAATGGAGAGTGTTTGCGGAGAAAAAGACCATGATTGAGAGTCCCTTTAAGATATCGCAAGACTCGTTTAACTATAGACCAATGTATAGTAGATGGTCGATGTATAAATTGTGACAACTTGTTGACTGCAAATAAGATGTCGGGATGGGTGAGAGCTACAATCGTAAGGAGCCAACTCGCTTATTGATATTGAGTAGGTTCTCAGTAGGACTTCCATCACATAATTTGAGTGATGCAGTAGAGAGAGGAGTTGTAACCTCTTTTGCATCCTGCATATTTGTCTTTGATAATAAATCTTGAATGTACTTTCTTTGTGATAGGAAGAGACCTGAAGGTGTGTATGTTGCTTCTACTCCCAAAAAATAACTCAGTGCGCCTAGATCTTTAAGGGAGAATCGATCTGCTAATTACTTGATGAATGCTTGGATCTCTATAGGATTATTACCCATGACAATAATGTCATCTACATACATCAAAAGATATATTGTGCCTCCATTTTGTAGTCGTAGAAATAACGATGTATTAGACTTGAAGTTGATAAAGCCAGTTGAAGTCAAGAACGAGCAAAATTCATTATATCAGGCTCTTAGAGCCTGACGAAGGCCATAAATGGTTTTTTGTAGTTTGCAATCATGTTTTGGATACTAAGGATAGAGGAAACCAAGAGGTTGTTGCATAAAGACGTCTTCAGTTAGAGTCCCCTGTAAAAAGGCATTATTAACATCCAATTGGCGTAACTGCCAGCCTTTAGTGGTAGCCAAACTTAGGATAAGTCAAATTATTGTGGGTTTAAGTACGGGACTGAATGTCTCAGTGAAATCAACAACAGGTCGTTGATGAAACCCTTTGGCGACTAGTCATGCTTTATATTTGGCAATGGATTTATCGAGGTTCCGCTTAATTCGAAAGACCCACTTATACCCGATGATATTTTATGTGTGATAAAAGGGCACAAGGGTCCATGTTGAGTTATGGAGGAGGGCATCATATTCGTCACATAGCTTTATGCCAGTGTGGAGATTTTTGAACTTGAGTGAATGTTGTGGGCTCAATTGTCTTAAGTGAGGATTCTATGATAATATGTAAGTCAAGGATTTGACGTGGTTTAAAAATGCCGCTCTTGGAGTGTGTTGTTATTGGATGTTCGGAGGCTATGGGATTGTGAGGTTGTACTATTGGTAGAGGTGGTGGAGAGTTACTGACACGAGCTGGGTCAGGTTGAAGTACTTCAGTGTCATTGGGTCTAGGAGGTAAAGGCAATGATTGTGTTTCTAAATGTGTGGCTTTATTAATGGGAGAGACTTGAGAAGTAGGGAGTGGGGCAATAATAAAAGGAATACAGAGCTACTAAACTAGAGTAACAGGGGATTGTGGATTCTGAGGGGAAGAACTAGATGATGTCATGAGGGTCTCATCTGATAGGGTCAAGGTATACTCCAGTGATGTATGTTTGGCGGAGTGGCTAGCACAGCAGGAGACTTATAGGTGTGAAAAGGAAAGGTAGACTCCACAAAAATAACGTGACGTGATACAAAGACTTGTTGGGTTTGAGGGTTGTAGCATCAAAAGGCGTTATGTTCAAGGAGTATCCTATGAAGACAGGGCTTGAATCTTGATGATATCTTATGGGAGGCATAGGGACGTAACTATGGATAACATAGACAACCAAATACTTTAAGTTTATGAAAATTTGGAGTTTTGTGAAATAGCATTTCAAATGGGGATTGATAATGTAAGATTGGAGTAAGCATACGATTAATAAGATAGACTACTTGCAAATTGAAAGGTCGACTGTAAGGTTGGAGGCATGGAGGTCTCGATGTAGAAGTGTGAGACCGGTTTCAACTATATGCCGATGTTTGCATTCAGCAGAGCCAACTAGTTGAGGTGTATGTGGGGGTGACTTGAGGTGTTGTATGCCACAAGCTGAAAGACAAGATATCAAGGCTTGATATTCACCTCCACTATCAAAGTAGACTGTTTTTATTGTAGACTGAAAGTAGTTCTCAACCAACTTTCTAAAGTTGGTAAAGACTGTGGGAACTTCAGACTTATGGTGAAGAGGGTACAACCAAGTGTATTTAGTGAAATAATCTACAAAAATGACAAAATCTAAATTTATCAAAAGAAATGGTAGGAGCAAGGCCCCAAACATCTGTATAAATAATTTCAAATGATTTAGAGCAAGATATAGAAAATGTACCAAAGGATCATTTATGACTTTTATTACTAAGACAAGTATCACAATGAGGTATAAAGTTACTGGATTTAAAACTGAGAAGAGAATAACGAGAAATTAATTTTTGCTGAATAAGGGATGAGGGGTGACCAAGACGATGATGCCACACATTAATTGAAGCTGCAACCGAAGAGTGGACAGTGGGCTAGGTTATTTGTGGAGCTGACGGCCATTCGTAAATGTTGCTCCTATTCTGGCATTGGATCAAGGATACCCCCGTGTTCACATCCTTGACAAGAAAAGAATCAGGAAAAAATTTAATAGAAGTATTGTTTTGTTTACAGAATTAAGAAATAGAAATGAGGTTTCGTTTAATGTGAGGTACACACAGAACATCATCGAGTGTAAAACTTGTGTGTGAATTAAGCGTTGTTGAACCAGTATGAGTAAAAGGAATAGCTTTACCATCGTCGATGATGATATCTTCATTACTGCCATAGTTATTATGGATGTTGAGGTTCTGAAGATCAGAAGTGATGTGATGAGAGGCGCCAGAATCCACAATCCAGTTAGGTTGATTTGTAGTCGGTGTAGTCATGAGATTCACCTGAGGCCATCGTGATGGAGCAAAGAGTTTGGGTCGAGACCGACAGACTTTTGCAGAGTGTCCGACTTTATCACACAGTTGGCAGACAGTTCGTTGTTGGGTTGTGAGGTCCGGACGCCAAGGCTAATGGTTATTGGAGTTGCCACCTTGATAGAAATGTTAGTGAGGTGGAGCGAAGGGGGTTTGGTTGGAACTTATAGGGTCAAGAGTCATCTTGGCCAAACCTTTGTTGATATTCTTCTTGTACTGATTGCTCTACCTCTTGGGCTTTTGACTAACTTGAGCTATGATGGTTGGTCCGACCAACTTGTCCTTACCCTTCAAGTATGTCTCGTAGTCAGTCAACTTGTCATAGAGTTCTTCGAATGACATTGTGAGTCACGTGCTTCGAATGCGGCCGCCAATTCCTTGTACTCATCTCCTAAGCCATTAAGGGTATGGATTATTACTTCTTCGTCATAGAGGAATGACCTATCAAAGCCAAGTCATCGATGATAACTTTGATATTTTGTAGATAGTCAGCAATGGTACTTCCCTCTTAGTTTATTTTCATTAGACTGGATAGGAGGCTGAGCTTGCGAGTATGCGAACGATTTGCCAAGGTTGTTTGCAACTTGTACCAGGCTTCTTCAGCAGTTGCACACGAAGATATCAATGGTGCAACGGATCCAGCAACTGAATCTTAAATAGCTTGGAGGATGAGACGATCTTGACGTAACCATAGTTTATGAGTTGGATTTGGTACTAGACTGGGTTCTCAGGGATGTTCATCATTCTTTGGTGGGCAGATTGAGAAAACCGTCGACGTAGCCTAGTAAGTCATATCCAAACAGGAGATTGGAAAACTAGGCTCACCAAGATACGTAGTTGCCGCCTTTTGATAACTTGAAAGGGATTAGTGTGGCAACATTGATGGAGATAAGTCCTGTGTGTGGAGATACACTGTGATTCCCTATAGAAACGATGGCTGGAACATCGAAGTAGATGATGAAGACATTCTGAGTATACTGATCCGAGGGCTTAGAGTTTATGATAGAATAGTGCAACGTGAAACTCCGTTGACGGCGAGGAGAGGAAGCAGCTACGTTCGCAATGAGAGGGGTTCTCGCGTCGACTTGGTGGTATAGATAGAGGAAGACTCAAAACCAAGGCGATGTACAGGTTCCGATTGGTTGATCTGGTGCGAGCGGTGCGTATCACAACAATCGGGATGGGATTAGTCACTCCATTGCAGTGCCGAGTAGAGGAGAGGATCTTGCTGCTTCTCCGCTAGCATAGCAAACTGCAATCTTTGTGAGGACTGCTGCAACTTCAGGAGTCTGTGCTGCGATTGCAGATCTTGTGGTGCGAATGCAACTTCCGTGAGTCGCAAGGAGAGTGCGACGAGGCTGTAGAGGCGGGGCAGTGTTTCTTCCTCCTTTCCGCTTCTCTGTTCTACTGCCCAAAAAAAACTCTCACCTTCCTACGTTGAGGGAGAAGGTTTCGCTTGCGTCCTGCTGTCCGCTGGTGACTTGAAGTTCACCGGTTGTGATTATTTTGGCGGCGAGGACTCAATCGGCATAGATCACACTGTTCGGTCGAATTCGACGGCAGAGGAGAGCGCTGGGCTGAGATTGGGTGCGTGAGCTGGGCAAGCGATGGCGGTTCTTCGCCGGAAAGCGGCGGCGATTGGGTGCGTGGCCACCGGTTGAAGTAGCGGTTGAGGCAAACGCTACCGAGGGCTCGCTGCGGTCGGCGGAAGTGTCGCTATAGCGATCTTTCTACGCAGCGAATGCAACAGAGAGTGCTCTGCTTCTGGATGTAGGCTGGCAGCGGTGGTGGACGGCTCCGCCGAGGGCTTGCTGCGATCGCTGGGAGGCAATCTCGCAACTGTGGCGGAACACTGAGGGGGGAAAGATGAAGCCGAGGGAGAAGCAGCGTTCTGTTGTGGCGTCGCGGCGTTGGCAGCGACGCAGGTGAGAAGAACACAGCGAGAAGAGAATTTTCGCCGACGGCTCACTGCGATCAACTGGGTGTCGCTGTGGCGGAGTTCCACAAGATCTAGGGGTAGGGAATGCCGCCGGAGAAGAAGCAGAACACCGATCGTAGTAGAGGAAAGAAAGACTCCTCGGATGTTGCACCTTTCGCCGAACTTTGGAAGGTGATAGGCCTGGATCAATTGCTATCGTCGGATAGTGAGAAAAAGGAGAGAGAGCTTGCTCTTAGGCAAGCGGCTCTGATACCATGTTAAGATTGAAACGTAATGAAAAAATGATATATTACAACTAGCAGAGTCGATGTTTATTTATACAAGGAGAGGGAGGATTTTCCTCGACAAAGCAACGAGATTTCCTCATGCGATTGAGGAAATCTTATCTACTATCACAATCTATGTAATGTAATTAACATAGCCATCAATTAAACTCTCCAATAGAACTTCAAACAAATAATCAGACAAGTGCATGGCATGCACTTTGGAGACGTGTTGTTATCCTTACATCCTTGTTGGCAAAAACAATATCGATGGGTAGGATCTATACAGCAGTGACCAAATTGTGCACAGAACTTCTTAGATCTGGTACCGGAGAAAATATAAGACATAAATTACATTGAAAGACGCATCACAGCTAATAGGCATTTGTCTAAGTTAGATTAATTCCTCCAGACTGATGCTTCAAACACAACTAATTCTTGAGAAAAAAAACTTTCAAATATAAAATAAAAATCTATCAGCATAGTCTCAGCTGCTACAAATTAAATATATATGGAATCCAGAAGCTATACATCTCACACACCAGCATTGCCTCTCAGGTTAGTCTAATAAACAACTGTTAACAGCTTATAAATGGAACTATAACCTGTATGGCATATGGGTACAACCACTTCTCTCTAATGGATCACAACCAGCCCCTAGAATTCTGACTAGGTTTAGCTGCTCTAAGAAAACAAGCATTTCAGTTCATATTGAAAGTTGAAAGAAGTTAGTGAATCTCCATGTTAAAGATTGAGGTTATTTAAACTGCTTTATCATGAACCTTGAGCAAAACATATACTATAGCTCTATGTTGACTTAAGATAAGACAAACTTATGTATCAAGTCAAACGAAAAATACTTCTGCAAATTCTCTAGTTGCAATTGTTGTAGCCTCATGAAATCAAGTACAATTTTTGAACTTGTCTGTTCACTTCTGAAGGATCACAAAAACACAATTGCAAAACAATAATATTCTCTTCTATTCATACGTCCAAGTTGCTATTGGACTGGAACAAACCTACAGGGTCAGTTCTCTTGCTTGTGCCCATAAACAAATGTAAATTGGTAAGATTTCAACTGTAATTTACATTAACAGGTCTATCTAGCTGAGAATGCCCAACAGAGAATCTGAGCCTTTCTACTATAATGTGTATTTTTAGAACTAGCAATTGAATCATAGAATCGAGAACCATCCAGAAAGAAATATGATAATTGACATATTCATTCTGGATATTTATGAAACCTCACAACCAAGAATCTCAGATTTTGATGATGAAACTAATTGATTGTGTTTTGTTGTTTAATTGCGTGTTGAGTTACGCAGTCTACTCGATTAGATTAGACAGCTTGACGCCGGAGGAATTGACGTTGCACCGAGGTGATCACGTCAGATATTGATGTCAAGCCGGAGGTTCGGCTGACTATCGGCGGAGGCTTCTGACGTCGGGCATCGGGCCAAGAAGTGCAAAGTTGCGCCATGGATATCGGCGTTGCGAGGCCAACCGCCGATTGGGCAACAAGCCACAAGAGAGGCGATGTGCCAAGGATCGGAGAAGCGCCGACCAATGACGTCTTGCAACCGGATGTCAATTCGCGTTGTAATAATTGTCTAGATCAAGTAGGGTGTTTGTTTGTGCAGGAGTAACTACGATAAGGATGAAGACGTAAAGAAAAATAAATGGCCGAAGTCAAGTGCGATGGATCGTTAGGAGTTCGAGTGTTCGATGGAAGTCCGAAGATTCGTTGGGAGTGCTGCCGCAAACCGACCGAGAACGGGTAGGGAGCTTGTCGAAGGGTTTTCGAAGTTCGCCGGAAGGTTCAGTTGAAGTTCGTGGAGCTTGCCAAGAAAGATCGGAGCTTGCCAAAGAAGCTCGGGAACTCGCCAAAATCATCGTGGAGTCCGAGAGCTTGTCGAGTCCGTAGGATGGTTTCCGAGGATCGCTTAAGACCGGGAAGTTCGCCGGAAGAAGACTTGACTTGCGGACTTTGTAATAGCTTAGGAATGTCTTTAAATTCATAGTTAGCATATTAATTTGGGTTAGGATTAGGTGTTAATCCTATAAACCCAAAGTAGGGGCCATTGGGCCTTGATTTGGACTAGTTTGGGCCAAAGCTTTTGGCCCAAATCGAACTAAAGACAATCAAGGCGGTAGCACCGCTGAGTCTGGCTGGGCGTAGCTTCCGCCACAGAAAGCCAGGCCGTAGCACCACCTGGTTGGGGCGGTAGTACCGCCCTCGCCAGTGTCGATCTCGTAATGACAAGCGATAGCACCGCCTTGACAGACGAAACTCAAATTGAGTTCAAATTTGGAGCCTAAATTTGAACCCTCTTTGAGTCTATAAATACCCCTCCTTTCTCGGTGAAAGCGCAACCCTTTAGAGTTAGATTTTGAGCAAAAGTCTTGTTCTTCAATTGCTTAAGTGTTCACCTCCTTCTCTTTGTGAAAACTTGTAAGAGTGTGAACCTCTTGTAAAAGGGTTGTAAGAGGGGTATTTGGTCCTTCCTCTTCAAAAGGATTTGCTAGTTGAAGTTGGGAGCCTCATCGAAGAAGGCTTCGGAAGTGGATGTAGGTCGGATGACCGAACCACTATAAATCGGTTTGCATTTACTTTCTCGCAACTTACTTTGCTGCAAACCATTTTCATATGCTGCCTTATTTACTCAACTTCATCTTCATCTTCTTACGTATGCTTTAAAGTTAAAACACAATCTTTCCGGGTTTAAACGAAACGTTGCATTCAATTGTATGAGGTTTCCAAACTTGTTTCAAATCGCTGAAAATTTATCGTTCCTTACCGCTACACTAATTCACCCCCTCTTAGTGCCGCTTTCGATCCCTAATAACAACAATGTAATGATAACTTTCAAATACTATCATGCATACACCATCATTTAAAGAATTCTCACTTCAAGATTCTTAGGGGAGTAGATAGTTAGCTTTTAATTTCAAGTAAAAAAGTAATACACCATTATTTCTTAGATTCATAGAAAAGCATCATAACAGAACAAGTAAGAAGCAGCATTACTAACGATACATTTATTTGCTATCAATTTAACCAACAAAGTTAATGAAAGCATCCGGGTTGCAAGGATATTATCATGTCATTCTATATATTATTTTGTCACATGCAAAGAACAAAATCACTAAAACCAAAAAGACAAAAATAGCTTGTCTTGGCAAGCATGCTAGATAGGATATTTTGATGAGAGATCATCTAGTATCTATAAGTAACTATAAACTTAAAGATTTCCAAGATTAGTAAAAATGTTTTCCTGATATCAATCGATGATACAATCAAGGTAAGCTTGAAGCATGAGGAAAGTAAATAACTACATCTATGGTACATCCATATAATAGCCATTGGTCTTGCAAGTATTGAGGTGATAGAATTTATTACAAGAATATAAAAGCTCAAGCTATCAGTTGTAAAGGATAGTTAAAAGATGACTACGGAAAACAGAACTTAAAGTTCATGGAAAATTCAAATATAACATGGTAAATATCATACAGGAAGAAAATCCTATATGCGTTGTGTCAAGCCAAAGAAACAAGTATAATGATTGTGCTAATTTATGTCAACATAAAAATATTGTTTCAACAAAGAGAATAAATTCTTAGTATATTTTATTCAATTTTCTATTTTGAGCAAACAAAATTCTCATAAAAGATTAAGTATGACCCTTCAGAGAGGTGTATGTAGAAATTAATTAACCACAAACTTCAGAAGCCAATTGAGCAGATGCATACTTCAAATATATGATAAATATTGTAGAGCACTAAATGTGAATAAAATTATAACTGCATTGAAGTGCAGAAAAATACTAAAAGTCCTTAGTCGAAATAAACAACCTACGAGTGCCTTATGAACAGTTATTCTCAACATTAGTCACCATGAATACAGGAACTGCCACACTATGATTACCCCATAGAATTGATAAAAGCTTATTTTTGATGTGTTTCATATTTCCATGATCGGCACAATGTAGAACAATTATTAAGTTGAAGACTTCAAGAACAAAGCCAGTGTTTCATAAGACAAATGCATTTATTTTAGAAGATGACTAACTGATCCTTGATTGATCCTTGATGCATGTTACATAATTATCCATCCAAGCTTATTTAGTGGCATAAGCATTTAGTTGATCGAAATCAAAAGAAACGGCCAGATTAGAGAAATGTGATATTCAGAAAGGAAAATGTTCCAGTACTAGGATATCAAATACATGATTGCAATACCATTGTTTTTCAGTGTTTAAATAAATAACACATTTCCTACAATCTTTTCTAGTGTATAAAGGAAATTGACATGAGATTCACAATATACTGATGCACATATCAGCATTAACATGATAATCAAGACCTAACTTCCAATTTGAATCTTTTTCCCTTCCCACAAGGGAGGCATTTGGGTCACATGCTTATCTTAAGAAATGAATAGAATCTAAGCTGTAGCAAATAAACAAAAGCATGACTTAATGTATCAGAATGTCTTGTACAAACCTCTTTGTCTGATTTAGTTCATCATGAACCAATTTGAATATATGAAAATTTAGAGATACTGATAAGTAGTGTGGGCTGCTTAACAAAGAATTTGAATCTGCATTGTGCACATAGCTTTAGGTTTCATGTGCCAAGCCTAATCCAACTTCCATATATATATAGATATATATATATATATATATATATATATATATATATGATCACCTTATTTAAAATCTTTATCATTATGTAGACTGTATTGAGGACTATGGTTGTTATTCAATTTTCCATGTGTCCACAAGGAACAAAGACCATAGTGTCTATACATGTCTAGGCAATTTTTTTCTTGCATCTATTAATTCTCCATCTGAGTTGTCTTTGGTATGTGAGATAGATCTGACAAATTCACATGATGTGACTATTTTTAGTGGAAAACTAACATAAATTTCCAGCACGTTAATTTGAAACACCCATCAGATTATTTTGTCCATATCTTCAAGGGATGAAAATTGATGAGAACTTTAGTTTCTATTACTTTTATACTATAATTTTATGTGTAGTTTAATTGAATCAACTTCAAATCTAAAAATCAATTCATTTTGAAATGAAAAAGGTCTATCCAAACTCTTACTGAGTCTGCCACAAAATATCCAATTTCTAAGCTACTGGCAATGGCAAGATTTTGAATTAACATCACATGCAAAAGTTCTGGATCCCATGCAGTCTTGGTGGCAGATTCAAATCCTATGATGACACTTGAAAAAAATTTTCGTGAGCTCCCATTCAAATTTCCCTTATGATGTTTACTAAGGTAGATAATTAGTTATGGTAGAAGAGAGGATTTTCTACAAATTGAAAACTAAGGCATTTTCGTCATATTTATTATAAGATAGTCTTAGGTGTCAAAACAAACTGAGGAATATGATAATACAGTAGATCCACCTGTGTTCATGGAATATGATAATACTTTTTAGTTTAGCACATCGAATGATATCGAATTGCATTTATGGATATGTATAGAATTTTTATAACTAGCTCATAATGCCAGGGTCTGCATATGGAAATTTCCCTAAAAAGTATTAAGTTTCTTGTCTATTGTCTCCATCAACCAAACTTGGTAAGAATTGCATGACCAAACACTGGGAAACTTAACTTACTCTCCCAAGGCAAAAGAAGATTGGTAGGCATCTGGTCTATGAGGCAACAGAAAGAAGCATAATTCACAAAATAGTTCAATTCATAATGGAGATTGGAGGCGGTGATGGTAGTAAAACAGTCCCACATCATTCAGTATGTCAGACTACGAGGACTAGGAGTAATACATAATTGTAGAGTAAAAACATCCTCTAATCTAACATTCATCAGGATATCTTCAATTTCCAGTAGATATAGACTATAGTAATCTACATGCATGCATTGGGGGATGATTTTGTTTATATGGATACAAGAGAAGTGAGGATCTTTTGTCTTTTTGTTCTGTTTCTTTATGTTGAGAAAGAGAGGAGAGAGAGAGAGAGAAATGTAGTGATTGTTGATATTTCAAATATCAAACTTTTAATTCAAGAAAGTAGACAGAAAATCAAATGAATAATACTGAATTATGTTTTCCTAGTTCAGTGAAACATTCAAATACTTGAATCCATGTAACTATTTAATGCAAGAAAACATACAACAAACCAAACATTTGCTTTTTTGTTAATACTGAATCATGTTCTCTAGCTTAATGAAACTCCCAAATAATTGAACCCATATAACATGGGCCACTTCATGATAGCATGCAATGATATTTCATCAAAGAATAAAAAAAACTACCCATCTTATTAAAATATCTGAGTACTCCAAACATGAACAGCATCAAGGTAATCCATAATCAACCTGAATTTAATACAATTTGGATGGAAATCACAATTCAATTTGTCTAGTAAGAAGTAATATACCACTTGTTATCATCATGGCAATATGACCATTGTTGAGTTTTTTTTTTTTTTTGCAACGTGATATCCAATTCAACTGTATAATATGATGCCTAAGATCTTATCACAATAAACGGTTAAGAGCATTTTTGTGGATGAAGTTCTTAGTATCTGTCTTTTGAAATTGCATTTTTAACCCAAGGCTCTATTGTGCAATCGGAAGGGATTGAGAAACCCTACTCCAATTGCAATTTAGGCAAATACACAATCTACGCCAGCTAGGTCACATATATCAATTCCAGGTTCAACTTTTCCACGCTTGATAAAACACACTAAAAGGTAAGAGAGATGCACAACCAATGGAATTTTTATGGATAAAGTTTTTAGTATGTGTCTTTTGAAATTGCATTTTTAACCCAAAGGCTCCTACTCCAATTACAATTTAGGCAAATACACAATCTACTCCAGCTGGGTCACATATATCAATTCCAAGTTCAACTTTTCCACGCTTGATTAAAACATTAAGGGTAACAGATATGCACAGCCAATGATAGTAGAAAAAAATGTTGCAAAAAAATCGAGAAAAATTGGAAGGAACCTATGAATAAGCATACGGTAGTAGCTCCAGTAAATCTCTAAAAGAAATGTTCTTTCAACACAGTTCTTCCATCTGCAACTGTTTCTCTCGAACATACATGTAATAAAGAATGATGAAAACCCGAACAACGAAGTTTTAATGCACAACCATAAGAGATATGGTCAGTCCGTTACCCTAATCGGAACTCCTTGCCAGTATTAGGAGGCAAAAACAATCTCTCACCGTACGACGACTTTTATTATGATAGCTTCTTCTTTTCAGAAGAGATTGATTGATCCGACTACTCGACCGTCCAGCGCAGATAAAGAAGCAAAGGTTGCAAAGACCTACAACGTTGGACTGATCCCTACTCCACTGTTACTGACAGAACTGCTCCTCTTTTGCATGGCCACGATTTGACTGCTCACTACCCCAACCCTAACCCCGGACCCCCCTTTCTCTCTCTCTAGCTTCAACCTTCGTATTAAGACTCACTTGCGCTGTTGACTTCAGGAAAACAAAGACAGTGATTAACATTTACCGGAAGGAGAGTTTCCGGTTGCCGTTGAGGTGGCGGCGGCGGAGGTTGCTTTGCACAGATTGGTGAGTTGCATCTCGATGTCGTTGAGGAACGATGCAGCCTCATCGAAGGGTTTCGACAGATCTCCTTGTATCGCACCAAAGCAAGGCAGTATGATTCCTGCGTCACTGACTTCCATCACAAAACCGTCGTTGTAACCATAAAGAAATCTAATTGCTCAAACACCAGCAACGGATATAACAGCAGCACTTTCAAAGTCGGTCAGATATAACATATACACACCGCTGATACAAAACAGCATCAGTGTGTGTGTGTGAGAGAGAGAGAGAGAGAGAGAGAGCGTTCATGTGGTGACTCCATACAGTTACCATGAACTCGTCGAGCTCCGGATCCGCTCCAATTTCCCCACCACCCGTGCTCGAGAGTGCCCCTCGCTACCGATCTCTTCCAGTAGCTGCGCCACCTCCGGCGGCGCCCCACCTTCAAAGGAAAAACATCATGTGGGATAACCCATCGCCAGGTTCACTTCGACAAACCCTCTCTTCCCAAACACTGTTATATCCATATGATGATCAGTACCTTTCGGCACTCGATGTAGGCGGATAAAAGAGACGGGTACAGAGGGTGGTTGCAATTGAGCTTTGATCATGTCCGTCAGATCCGACCCCCGCCGCCGCCGATCACCTGCGACGCCTCGTTTGTCACCTGGCAGCTCGACACCGATCCGATGAGGTATATCCCCTCCCGCAGGATTCCCGGATGTATGCTGTACAAATCTTCCATCTTCCTCCTACTTCACAAAGATATTCCTTCAAATCAGTAGGCAAAACGCCAAAAATGAAAAGGTAACATGAAAATTAAAGAAGAATAAAAAAGAAGAATAAGTCCTTGAAAAAGAGGACAATTAAATTACTGTAATGAGATAAGGACTGAAAATAGAGCACATACGCCTACTATAAGAGGATGATCATAAAAGCTACGGATGGAAGAAACAAACAAGAACCCCACAGGTGCTGAATATAGCGGTCTGGTATGAAAGGAAACAAAATCTGGATCAAGCCGTCGACTTCAGAAGAAGAGCGAGCTTACATTTACCGCCACCGGAAGAGCAGGAAGAAAAGAATGAAAACGTCAGTAGCAAAGGAAAGGTAAGCCACCTCATTTTTGTTTATTTTTCTTGTTCTTTAGGTTTGGAGGAACAATAAGCAGTATTTTGTCCCAAAACAAATGGCAAGAAAGATTAATATATATGTGATATATATATATATATATATAGTAGAGAGAGAGAGAGAGAGAGAGAGGGGGAGAGAGAGAGAGACTGTTAGCAAGAGAGAGAGCGAGAGAATATTACTAAGTTGCAAAGTTCTGATGCTGTCCGGAAAATTCCTACGGCATGTAATTGTCTCGTTGATGGAACTGAAATTCCGTGTCCTTGTCTCCTCTTTATTTTTCTGCTTATTGTCTTTGTTAGCTGCTAAATTACCGCGGTGGTTTTCTCGAGGCTAGCTCTAACAATAAGTGCCTCTGACGTCAACCGTTTGAGTTGTGCCCTTTACATGTATCAATATGATAGTGGTATTCTCTAGATAAGCATAGAATTCTACAGATGAGCGTAGAATGTACCATCACTTACACGCCTATATTCTTATGCAATACTAAGCACAATTAGAAACCTAGTTTTATATTTCTATATTGAAAGTGCATTAGAAATACTTTAAAAGAATAACCTCAATTTTAACACCCTAATTAATTTCTATATTGAAAGTGAGAAGTTTCAGTTGGTTTATAGGATTAGATGAGTCTAGTTTAATTAATTTCCATATTGAAACCTCAAATGATGCAACAAAGTCATTGAAGCCCTCTTAGGAAGGAATAAAACAAAGGATGGAAGAATTCAAGCATTCATAAACCTGCAAGACAGACATTCGCCTAAACTTGATGCATGCACTGACAAAATGATTTCAAGGGATTATAAATCTCTACCTCCTACTTTTAACTCCAAAACTTACATGTTGCAAGCATTTCAATAAGATTAATATCAGAAGCTTCTGAATTTTCAGAAAAAGAAGAATTAACTTGGCAGTTGCAAATGAACACTGCAAAACTATAACCCAAACAGTGACTGATATATACAGAGTGCTAGTGACTCAGTGTAGCTCTTCACATCTTTCACTGTTGGATATTGAAGTCAAGTTCAATTTAGCAGGCCTCATTGACACAAATTGAGGCAAATAAAGGAAAGCATATTAACATGGATTAGCAGAACATGAGACTTCCAAGATAATCAAGCTTGGCAGGCAAACCACAGAGAAGGCTAATAACATTTCAAACATTATACGCCCCTGATAACATGCATTGCAAGCTAATAACATTTTTACTTATCCAAGAAACATGTACACATGGACATCAGAAGTTGCCAGTGGGCCAAAACAGCTTGCTGGGGCAGAGAATGAAAGAGGAGCAGGGTGTTGCTTAAGTACCAGTTGTACCACTGCCAAAGCACAACATGGTCCCACTGGATCCATCACTCACACCCTCCATCAGTGCGAAACGAACATCTTCGGATGGCTTCCAGTGCCTTTTTCTTTGGTTTATGAACCAATTGTTGATCTGCTTCTGTTCAAGGCCAGTCTTCTCAGCTAGTTTTCCCTTCTCCTCTTCCTAAGCAAACCATGACCAAGAAGTGAGAGATATTAACCCAAAAGTCTCAATAAGAAACTAAATAAAGAATCAGCCAGAGCGATTACGGTTGGATAGGGCCATCTACAATGGGCGTTCCACCAATCTAATAATATCAACCTTGCATCCTTCGGCAGTTTCCTTCTTTCTCTTCTTCAAGAATTCCTTGCGCAGATTACTCAGATAGCCATTGTATTTTTCTGCAGCATCTCCCTCAGGTCAGAATCCGCCACACGTGAACCATATTCTTGGCCTTCAGATGATTCCAAGTCCTCACAACTTTGATCTTCTTCCGATGTTCCAATCACTCCTCTGCAGAATATACCAAATGAAATCATACAACAGAAAAAAGACTATTATAGTAAAAATACAAATGGTGCATCTCACAGGTCCTATGATATGTGTTTACCATAATTTGTTAAGATTGAAACGTAATGGAAAAATGATATATTACAACTAGCAGAGTCAATGTTTATTTATACAAGAAGAGGGAAGATTTTCCTCAACAAAGCAACGAGATTTCCTCACGCTGGATGAGGAAATCTTATCTCGCTATCATGCCCCGCAAGATGGTGCTCCTATCAAGGATGCCAATCTTGGACCGATATAATGAAAATAGTGTACAAGCAAGAGACTTTGTAAATGAGTCTGCTAGTTGATCACCGTGTGTATATGAGAGACACGTAGTTGATGTCGAGAACTTGATCTCACATAAAGTGAAAGTCGATGGCAATATGTTTCATGCGGAGTGGAACACGGATTGACGATAGATAGGTAGCTCCGATATTATCACAGAGATCGTAGGAGTAAGAGTAGAGTCGATATTGAGTTCCTTGAGTAGAATGGTGACCCAATTGAGTTCTGCAAAGAGGGTGGCGATGGCACGGTATTCGCCTTCCGCTGTTGTTGACGCAACTATCTTTTGCTTCTGGAGCTTTAACGATTGGATTAGTTCCAAGGAAGACAATATATCCCGACGTGGATGTTTTGTCATCAAAGTTTCCTGCCCAATCAGTATCAACAAAAGCATAGAGATGAAATGGAGAGTGTTTGCGGAGAAAAAGACCATGATTGAGAGTCCCTTTAAGATATCGCAAGACTCGTTTAACTATAGACCAATGTATAGTAGATGGTCGATGTATAAATTGTGACAACTTGTTGACTGCAAATAAGATGTCGGGATGGGTGAGAGCTAAGTACTGTAAGGAGCCAACTGCTTATTGATATTGAGTAGGTTCTGTAGTAGGACTTCCATCACATAATTTGAGTGATGCAGTAGAGAGAGGAGTTGTAACCTCTTTTGCATCCTGCATATTTGTCTTTGATAATAAATCTTGAATGTACTTTCTTTGTGATAGGAAGAGACCTGAAGGTGTGTATGTTGCTTCTACTCCCAAAAAATAACTCAGTGCGCCTAGATCTTTAAGGGAGAATCGATCTGCTAATTACTTGATGAATGCTTGGATCTCTATAGGATTATTACCCATGACAATAATGTCATCTACATACATCAAAAGATATATTGTGCCTCCATTTTGTAGTCGTAGAAATAACGATGTATCAGACTTGAAGTTGATAAAGCCAGTTGAAGTCAAGAACGAGCAAAATTCATTATATCAGGCTCTTAGAGCCTGACGAAGGCCATAAATGGTTTTTTGTAGTTTGCAATCATGTTTTGGATACTAAGGATAGAGGAAACCAAGAGGTTGTTGCATAAAGACGTCTTCAGTTAGAGTCCCCTGTAAAAAGGCATTATTAACATCCAATTGGCGTAACTGCCAGCCTTTAGTGGTAGCCAAACTTAGGATAAGTCAAATTATTGTGGGTTTAAGTGACGGATCGAATGTCTCAAAGAAATCAACAACAGTCGTTGATGAAACCTTTGGCGACTAGTCATGCTTTATATTTGGCAATGGATTTATCGAGGTTCCGCTTAATTCGAAAGACCCACTTATACCCGATGATATTTTATGTGTGATAAAAGGGCACAAGGGTCCATGTTGAGTTATGGAGGAGGGCATCATATTCGCACATAGCTTTATGCCAGTGTGGAGATTTTTGAACTTGAGTGAATGTTGTGGGCTCAATTGTCTTAAGTGAGGATTCTATGATAATATGTAAGTCAAGGATTTGACGTGGTTTAAAAATGCCGCTCTTGGAGTGTGTTGTTATTGCATGTTCGGAGGCTATGGGATTGTGAGGTTGTACTATTGGTAGAGGTGGTGGAGAGTTACTGACACGAGCTGGGTCAGGTTGAAGTACTTCAGTGTCATTGGGTCTAGGAGGTAAAGGCAATGATTGTGTTTCTAAATGTGTGGCTTTATTAATGGGAGAGACTTGAGAAGTAGGGAGTGGGGCAATAATAAAAGGAATACAGAGCTACTAAACTAGAGTAACAGGGGATTGTGGATTCTGAGGGGAAGAACTAGATGATGTCATGAGGGTCTTATCTGATAGGGTCGAAGGTATACTCCAGTGATGTATGTTTGGCGGAGTGGCTAGCACAGCAGGAGACTTATAGGTGTGAAAAGGAAAGGTAGACTCCACAAAAATAACGTGACGTGATACAAAGACTTGTTGGGTTTGAGGGTTGTAGCATCAAAAGGCGTTATGTTCAAGGGAGTATCCTATGAAGACAGGGCTTGAATCTTGATGATATCTTATGGGAGGCATAGGGACGTAACTATGGATAACATAGACAACCAAATACTTTAAGTTTATGAAAATTTGGAGTTTTGTGAAATAGCATTTCAAATGGGGATTGATAATGTAAGATTGGAGTAAGCATACGATTAATAAGATAGACTGCAGTTTGAAAGGCTGCTGACCAGAAGGTTGGAGGCATGGAGGTCTGATGTAGAAGTGTGAGACCGGTTTCAACTATATGCCGATGTTTGCATTCAGCAGAGCCAACTAGTTGAGGTGTATGTGGGGGTGACTTGAGGTGTTGTATGCCACAAGCTGAAAGACAAGATATCAAGGCTTGATATTCACCTCCACTATCAAAGTAGACTGTTTTTATTGTAGACTGAAAGTAGTTCTCAACCAACTTTCTAAAGTTGGTAAAGACTGTGGGAACTTCAGACTTATGGTGAAGAGGGTACAACCAAGTGTATTTAGTGAAATAATTTACAAAAATGACAAAATCTAAATTTATCAAAAGAAATGGTAGGAGCAAGGCCCCAAACATCTGTATAAATAATTTCAAATGATTTAGAGCAAGATATAGAAAATGTACCAAAGGACTGTCTATGACTTTTATTACTAAGACAAGTATCACAATGAGGTATAAAGTTACTGGATTTAAAACTGAGAAGAGAATAACGAGAAATTAATTTTTGCTGAATAAGGGATGAGGGGTGACCAAGACGATGATGCCACACATTAATTGAAGCTGCAACCGAAGAGTGGACAGTGGGCTAGGTTATTTGTGGAGCTGACGGCCATTCGTAAATGTTGCTCCTATTCTGGCATTGGATCAAGGATACCCCCGTGTTCACATCCTTGACAAGAAAAGAATCAGGAAAAAATTTAATAGAAGTATTGTTTTGTTTACAGAATTAAGAAATAGAAATGAGGTTTCGTTTAATGTGAGGTACACACAGAACATCATCGAGTGTAAAACTTGTGTGTGAATTAAGCGTTGTTGAACCAGTATGAGTAAAAGGAATAGCTTTACCATCGTCGATGATGATATCTTCATTACTGCCATAGTTATTATGGATGTTGAGGTTCTGAAGATCAGAAGTGATGTGATGAGAGGCGCCAGAATCCACAATCCAGTTAGGTTGATTTGTAGTCGGTGTAGTCATGAGATTCACCTGAGGCCATCGTGATGGAGCAAAGAGTTTGGGTCGAGACCGACAGACTTTTGCAGTGTCCGATTTTATCACACACAGCCAAGGCGAGACGCATTCGTTGTTGGGTTGTGAGGTCCGGACGCCAAGGCTAATGGTTATTGGAGTTGCCACCTTGATAGAAATGTTAGTGAGGTGGAGCGAAGGGGGTTTGGTTGGAACTTATAGGGTCAAGAGTCATCTTGGCCAAACCTTTGTTGATATTCTTCTTGTACTGATTGCTCTGCCTCTTGGGCTTTTGACTAACTTGAGCTATGATGGTTGGTCCGACCAACTTGTCCTTACCCTTCAAGTATGTCTCGTAGTCAGTCAACTTGTCATAGAGTTCTTCGAATGACATTGGTGAGTCACGTGCTCGAATTGCGGCTGCCAATTCCTTGTACTCATCTCCTAAGCCATTAAGGGTATGGATTATTACTTCTTCGTCATAGAGGGAATGACCTATCAAAGCCAAGTCATCGATGATAACTTTGATATTTTGTAGATAGTCAGCAATGGTACTTCCCTCTTAGTTTATTTTCATTAGACTGGATAGGAGGCTGAGCTTGCGAGTATGCGAACGATTTGCCAAGGTTGTTTGCAACTTGTACCAGGCTTCTTCAGCAGTTGCACACGAAGATATCAATGGTGCAACGGATCCAGCAACTGAATCTTAAATAGCTTGGAGGATGAGACGATCTTGACGTAACCATAGTTTATGAGTTGGATTTGGTACTAGACTGGGTTCTCCGGGGATGTTCATCATTGCTGGTGGACAGTTGAGAAAACCGTCGACGTAGCCTAGTAAGTCATATCCAAACAGGAGATTGGAAAACTAGGCTCGCCAAGATACGTAGTTGCCGCCTTTTGATAACTTGAAAGGGATTAGTGTGGCAACATTGATGGAGATAAGTCCTGTGTGTGGAGATACACTGTGATTCCCTATAGAAACAGTAACTGGAACATCAGAAGTAGATGATGAAGACATTCTGAGTATACTGATCCGAGGGCTTAGAGTTTATGATAGAATAGTGCAACGTGAAACTCCGTTGACGGCGAGGAGAGGAAGCAGCTACGTTCTGCAACAGAGAGGGGGTTCTCGGCGTCGACTTGGTGGTATAGATAGAGGAAGACTCAAAACCAAGGCGATGTACAGGTTCCGATTGGTTGATCTGGTGCGAGCGGTGCGTATCACAACAATCGGGATGGGATTAGTCACTCCATTGCAGTGCCGAGTAGAGGACTGCTGCTTCTCCGCCGCAAAGATAAACCGCAATGTCAGAGAGGACTGCTGCAACTTCAGGAGTCTGTGCTGCGATTGCAGATCTTGTGGTGCGAATGCAACTTCCGTGAGTCGCAAGGAGAGTGCGACGAGGCTGTAGAGGCGGGGCAGTGTTTCTTCCTCCTTTCCGCTTCTCTGTTCTACTGCCCAAAAAAAACTCTCACCTTCCTACGTTGAGGGAGAAGGTTTCGCTTGCGTCCTGCTGTCCGCTGGTGACTTGAAGTTCACCGGTTGTGATTATTTTGGCGGCGAGGACTCAATCGGCATAGATCACACTGTTCGGTCGAATTCGACGGCAGAGGAGAGCGCTGGGCTGAGATTGGGTGCGTGAGCTGGGAAGCAGTGGCGGTTGCTGGCCGGGAGAGCAGCGACGACGATTGGGTGCGTGGCCACCGGTTGAAGTAGCGGTTGAGGCAAACGCTACCGAGGGCTCGCTGCGGTCGGCGGAAGTGTCGCTATAGCGATCTTTCTACGCAGCGAATGCAACAGAGAGTGCTCTGCTTCTGGATGTAGGCTGGCAGCGGTGGTGGACGGCTCCGCCGAGGGCTTGCTGCGATCGCTGGGAGGCAATCTCGCAACTGTGGCGGAACAAGCGCTGAGGGGGGAAAGATGAAGCCGAGGGAGAAGCAGCGTTCTGTTGTGGCGTCGCGGCGTTGGCAGCGACGCAGGTGAGAAGAACACAGCGAGAAGAGAATTTTCGCCGACGGCTCACTGCGATCAACTGGGTGTCGCTGTGGCGGAGTTCCACAAGATCTAGGGGTAGGGAATGCCACCGGAGAAGAAGCAGAACACCGATCGCAGTAGAGGAAAGAAAGACTCCTCGGATGTTGCACCTTTCGCCGAACTTTGGAAGGTGATAGGCCTGGATCAATTGCTATCGTCGGATAGTGAGAAAAAAAAAGGAGAAAGAGCTTGCTCTTAGGCAAGCGGCTCTGATACCATGTTAAGATTGAAACGTAATGAAAAAATGATATATTACAACTAGCAGAGTCGATGTTTATTTATACAAGGAGAGGGAGGATTTTCCTCGACAAAGCAACGAGATTTCCTCATGCGATTGAGGAAATCTTATCTACTATCACAATCTATGTACGTAAATTAACATAGCCATCAATTAAACTCTCCAATAGAACTTCAAACAAATAATCAGACAAGTGCATGGCATGCACTTTGGAGACGTGTTGTTATCCTTACATCCTTGTTGGCAAAAACAATATCGATGGGTAGGATCTATACAGCAGTGACCAAATTGTGCACAAAACTTCTTAGATCTGGTACCGGAGAAAATATAAGACATAAATTACATTGAAAGACGCATCACAGCTAATAGGCATTTGTCTAAGTTAGATTAATTCCTCCAGACTGATGCTTCAAACACAACTAATTCTTGAGAAAAAAAACTTTCAAATATAAAATAAAAAAATCTATCAGCATAGTCTCAGCTGCTACAAATTAAATATATATGGAATCCAGAAGCTATACATCTCACACACCAGCATTGCCTCTCAGGTTAGTCTAATAAACAACTGTTAACAGCTTATAAATGGAACTATAACCTGTATGGCATATGGGTACAACCACTTCTCTCTAATGGATCACAACCAGCCCCTAGAATTCTGACTAGGTTTAGCTGCTCTAAGAAAACAAGCATTTCAGTTCATATTGAAAGTTGAAAGAAGTTAGTGAATCTCCATGTTAAAGATTGAGGTTATTTAAACTGCTTTATCATGAACCTTGAGCAAAACATATACTATAGCTCTATGTTGACTTAAGATAAGACAAACTTATGTATCAAGTCAAACGAAAAATACTTCTGCAAATTCTCTAGTTGCAATTGTTGTAGCCTCATGAAATCAAGTACAATTTTTGAACTTGTCTGTTCACTTCTGAAGGATCACAAAAACACAATTGCAAAACAATAATATTCTCTTCTATTCATACGTCCAAGTTGCTATTGGACTGGAACAAACCTACAGGGTCAGTTCTCTTGCTTGTGCCCATAAACAAATGTAAATTGGTAAGATTTCAACTGTAATTTACATTAACAGGTCTATCTAGCTGAGAATGCCCAACAGAGAATCTGAGCCTTTCTACTATAATGTATTTTTAGAACTAGCAATTGAATCATAGAACGAGAACCATCCAGAAAGAAATATGATAATTGACATATTCATTCTGGATATTTATGAAACCTCACAACTGTTGAATCTCGGATTTTGATGATGAAACTAATTGATTGTGTTTTGTTGTTTAATTGCGTGTTGAGTTACGCAGGTCTACTCTCGATTAGGATTAGACAGTTGACGCTGGAGGAATTGACGTTGCACCGGAGGTGATCACGTCAGGATATTGGATGTCAAGCCGGAGGTTCGGTCGACTATCGACAGGAGGCTTCGGACGTCGGGCATCGGGCCAAGAAGTGCAAAGTTGCGCCATGGATATCGGCGTTGCGGAGGCCAACCGCCGATTGGGCAACAAGCCACAAGAGAGGGCGATGTGCCGAAGGATCGGAGGAAGCGCTGACCAATGACGTGCCGGGCAACTGGATGTCAATTCGCGTTGTAATAATTGTCTAGATCGAAGTAGGGTGTTTGTTTGTGCAGGAGTAACTACGATAAGGATGAAGACGTAAAGAAAAATAAATGGCCGAAGTCAAGTGCGATGGATCGTTAGGAGTTCGAGTGTTCGATGGAAGTCCGAAGATTCGTTGGGAGTGCTGCCGGAACCGACCGAGAACGGGTAGGGAGCTTGTCGAAGGGTTTTCAGAAGTTCGCCGGAAGGTTCGTCGGAAGTTCGTGGAGCTTGCCAAGAAAGATCGGAGCTTGCCAAAGAAGCTCGGGGGAACTCGCCAAAATCATCGTGGAGTCCGAGAGCTTGTCGGGAGTCCGTAGGATGGTTTCCGAGGGATCGTCGGAAGACCGCCGGAAGTTCGCCGGAAGAAGACTTGACTTGCGGACTTTGTAATAGCTTAGGAATGTCTTTAAATTCATAGTTAGCATATTAATTTGGGTTAGGATTAGGTGTTAATCCTATAAACCCAAAGTAGGGGCCATTGGGCCTTGATTTGGACTAGTTTGGGCCAAAGTTTTTGGCCCAAATCGAACCAGCACAACTGGGCGGTAGCACCGCCCAGCAGCCGCGTGCTGGGCGGTAGCACCGCCCAGCGCTTAGAAAGCCAGGCCGTAGCACCACCTGGTTGGGGCGGTAGTACCGCCCCTGCTGTGTCAGTCTGCCAGAATGACAAGCGATAGCACCGCCCCAGCACCGGGAAACTCAAATTGAGTTCAAATTTGGAGCCTAAATTTGAACCCTCTTTGAGTCTATAAATACCCCTCCTTTCTCAGCTGAAAGCGCAACCCTTTAGAGTTAGATTTTGAGCAAAAGTCTTGTTCTTCAATTGCTTAAGTGTTCACCTCCTTCTCTTTGTGAAAACTTGTAAGAGTGTGAACCTCTTGTAAAAGGGTTGTAAGAGGGGTATTTGGTCCTTCCTCTTCAAAAGGATTTGCTAGTTGAAGTTGGGAGCCTCATCGAAGAAGGCTTCGGAAGTGGATGTAGGTCGGATGACCGAACCACTATAAATCGGTTTGCATTTACTTTCTCGCAACTTACTTTGCTGCAAACCATTTTCATATGCTGCCTTATTTACTCAACTTCATCTTCATCTTCTTACGTATGCTTTAAAGTTAAAACACAATCTTTCCGGGTTTAAACGAAACGTTGCATTCAATTGTATGAGGTTTCCAAACTTGTTTCAAATCGCTGAAAATTTATCGTTCCTTACCGCTACACTAATTCACCCCCCCCCCCTCTTAGTGCCGCTCGATCCCTAATAACAACAATGTAATGATAACTTTCTGAATACTATCATGCATACACCATCATTTAAAGAATTCTCACTTCAAGATTCTTAGGGGAGTAGATAGTTAGCTTTTAATTTCAAGTAAAAAAGTAATACACCATTATTTCTTAGATTCATAGAAAAGCATCATAACAGAACAAGTAAGAAGCAGCATTACTAACAGTGCACATTTATTTGCTATCAATTTAACCAACAAAGTTAACTGAAAGCATCCGGGTTGCAAGGATATTATCATGTCATTCTATATATTATTTTGTCACATGCAAAGAACAAAAATCACTAAAACCAAAAAGACAAAAATAGCTTGTCTTGGCAAGCATGCTAGATAGGATATTTTGATGAGAGATCATCTAGTATCTATAAGTAACTATAAACTTAAAGATTTCCAAGATTAGTAAAAAATGTTTTCCTGATATCAACTGATGATACAATCAAGGTAAGCTTGAAGCATGAGGAAAGTAAATAACTACATCTATGGTACATCCATATAATAGCCATTGGTCTTGCAAGTATTGAGGTGATAGAATTTATTACAAGAATATAAAAGCTCAAGCTATCAGTTGTAAAGGATAGTTAAAAGATGACTACGGAAAACAGAACTTAAAGTTCATGGAAAATTCAAATATAACATGGTAAATATCATACAGGAAGAAAATCCTATATGCGTTGTGTCAAGCCAAAGAAACAAGTATAATGATTGTGCTAATTTATGTCAACATAAAAATATTGTTTCAACAAAGAGAATAAATTCTTAGTATATTTTATTCAATTTTCTATTTTGAGCAAACAAAATTCTCATAAAAGATTAAGTATGACCCTTCAGAGAGGTGTATGTAGAAATTAATTAACCACAAACTTCAGAAGCCAATTGAGCAGATGCATACTTCAAATATATGATAAATATTGTAGAGCACTAAATGTGAATAAAATTATAACTGCATTGAAGTGCAGAAAATACTAAAAGTCCTTAGTCGAAATAAACAACCTACGAGTGCCTTATGAACAGTTATTCTCAACATTAGTCACCATGAATACAGGAACTGCCACACTATGATTACCCCATAGAATTGATAAAAGCTTATTTTTGATGTGTTTCATATTTCCATGATCGGCACAATGTAGAACAATTATTAAGTTGAAGACTTCAAGAACAAAGCCAGTGTTTCATAAGACAAATGCATTTATTTTAGAAGATGACTAACTGATCCTTGATTGATCCTTGATGCATGTTACATAATTATCCATCCAAGCTTATTTAGTGGCATAAGCATTTAGTTGATCGAAATCAAAAGAAACGGCCAGATTAGAGAAATGTGATATTCAGAAAGGAAAATGTTCCAGTACTAGGATATCAAATACATGATTGCAATACCATTGTTTTTCAGTGTTTAAATAAATAACACATTTCCTACAATCTTTTCTAGTGTATAAAGGAAATTGACATGAGATTCACAATATACTGATGCACATATCAGCATTAACATGATAATCAAGACCTAACTTCCAATTTGAATCTTTTTCCCTTCCCACAAGGGAGGCATTTGGGTCACATGCTTATCTTAAGAAATGAATAGAATCTAAGCTGTAGCAAATAAACAAAAGCATGACTTAATGTATCAGAATGTCTTGTACAAACCTCTTTGTCTGATTTAGTTCATCATGAACCAATTTGAATATATGAAAATTTAGAGATACTGATAAGTAGTGTGGGCTGCTTAACAAAGAATTTGAATCTGCATTGTGCACATAGCTTTAGGTTTCATGTGCCAAGCCTAATCCAACTTCCATATATATATAGATATATATATATATATATATATATATATATGATCACCTTATTTAAAATCTTTATCATTATGTAGACTGTATTGAGGACTATGGTTGTTATTCAATTTTCCATGTGTCCACAAGGAACAAAGACCATAGTGTCTATACATGTCTAGGCAATTTTTTTCTTGCATCTATTAATTCTCCATCTGAGTTGTCTTTGGTATGTGAGATAGATCTGACAAATTCACATGATGTGACTATTTTTAGTGGAAAACTAACATAAATTTCCAGCACGTTAATTTGAAACACCCATCAGATTATTTTGTCCATATCTTCAAGGGATGAAAATTGATGAGAACTTTAGTTTCTATTACTTTTATACCATAATTTTATGTGTAGTTTAATTGAATCAACTTCAAATCTAAAAATCAATTCATTTTGAAATGAAAAAGGTCTATCCAAACTCTTACTGAGTCTGCCACAAAATATCCAATTTCTAAGCTACTGGCAATGGCAAGATTTTGAATTAACATCACATGCAAAAGTTCTGGATCCCATGCAGTCTTGGTGGCAGATTCAAATCCTATGATGACACTTGAAAAAAATTTTCGTGAGCTCCCATTCAAATTTCCCTTATGATGTTTACTAAGGTAGATAATTAGTTATGGTAGAAGAGAGGATTTTCTACAAATTGAAAACTAAGGCATTTTCGTCATATTTATTATAAGATAGTCTTAGGTGTCAAAACAAACTGAGGAATATGATAATACAGTAGATCCACCTGTGTTCGTCAGGAATATGATAATACTTTTTAGTTTAGCACATCGAATGATATCGAATTGCATTTATAGATATGTATAGAATTTTTATAACTAGCTCATAATGCCAGGGTCTGCATATGGAAATTTCCCTAAAAAGTATTAAGTTTCTTGTCTATTGTCTCCATCAACCAAACTTGGTAAGAATTGCATGACCAAACACTGGGAAACTTAACTTACTCTCCCAAGGCAAAAGAAGATTGGTAGGCATCTGGTCTATGAGGCAACAGAAAGAAGCATAATTCACAAAATAGTTCAATTCATAATGGAGATTGGAGGCGGTGATGGTAGTAAAACAGTCCCACATCATTCAGTATGTCAGACTACGAGGACTAGGAGTAATACATAATTGTAGAGTAAAAACATCCTCTAATCTAACATTCATCAGGATATCTTCAATTTCCAGTAGATATAGACTAGTAATCTACATGCATGCATTGGGGGATGATTTTGTTTATATGGATACAAGAGAAGTGAGGATCTTTTGTCTTTTTGTTCTGTTTCTTTATGTTGAGAAAGAGAGGGAGAGAGAGAGAGAGAAATGTAGTGATTGTTGATATTTCAAATATCAAACTTTTAATTCAAGAAAGTAGACAGAAAATCAAATGAATAATACTGAATTATGTTTTCCTAGTTCAGTGAAACATTCAAATACTTGAATCCATGTAACTATTTAATGCAAGAAAACATACAACAAACCAAACATTTGCTTTTTTGTTAATACTGAATCATGTTCTCCTAGCTTAATGAAACTCCCAAATAATTGAACCCATATAACATGGGCCACTTCATGATAGCATGCAATGATATTTCATCAAAGAATAAAAAAAACTACCCATCTTATTAAAATATCTGAGTACTCCAAACATGAACAGCATCAAGGTAATCCATAATCAACCTGAATTTAATACAATTTGGATGGAAATCACAATTCAATTTGTCTAGTAAGAAGTAATATACCACTTGTTATCATCATGGCAATATGACCATTGTTGAGTTTTTTTTTTTTTTTTTTTTTTTTTTGCAACGTGATATCCAATTCAACTGTATAATATGATGCCTAAGATCTTATCACAATAAACGGTTAAGAGCATTTTTGTGGATGAAGTTCTTAGTATCTGTCTTTTGAAATTGCATTTTTAACCCAAGGCTCTATTGTGCAATCGGAAGGGATTGACAAACCCTACTCCAATTGCAATTTAGGCAAATACACAATCTACGCCAGCTAGGTCACATATATCAATTCCAGGTTCAACTTTTCCACGCTTGATAAAACACACTAAAAGGTAAGAGAGATGCACAACCAATGGAATTTTTATGGATAAAGTTTTTAGTATGTGTCTTTTGAAATTGCATTTTTAACCCAAAGGCTCCCTACTCCAATTACAATTTAGGCAAATACACAATCTACTCCAGCTGGGTCACATATATCAATTCCAAGTTCAACTTTTCCACGCTTGATTAAAACATTAAGGGTAACAGATATGCACAGCCAATGATAGTAGAAAAAAATGTTGCAAAAAAATCGAGAAAAATTGGAAGGAACCTATGAATAAGCATACGGTAGTAGCTCCAGTAAATCTCTAAAAGAAATGTTCTTTCAACACAGTTCTTCCATCTGCAACTGTTTCTCTCGAACATACATGTAATAAAGAATGATGAAAACCCGAACAACGAAGTTTTAATGCACAACCATAAGAGAGATATGGTCAGTCCGTTACCCTAATCGGAACTCCCTTGCCAGTATTAGGAGGCAAAGAAACAATCTCTCACCGTACGACGACTTTTATTATGATAGCTTCTTCTTTTCAGAAGAGATTGATTGATCCGACTACTCGACCGTCCAGCGCAGATAAAGAAGCAAAGGTTGCAAAAGACCTACAACGTTGGACTGATCCCTACTCCACTGTTACTGACAGAACTGCTCCTCTTTTGCATGGCCACGATTTGACTGCTCACTACCCCCAACCCTAACCCCGGACCCCCCCTTTCTCTCTCTCTAGCTTCAACCTTCGTATTAAGACTCACTTGCGCTGTTGACTTCAGGAAAACAAAGACAGTGATTAACATTTACCGGAAGGAGAGTTTCCGGTTGCCGTTGAGGTGGCGGCGGCGGAGGTTGCTTTGCACAGATTGGTGAGTTGCATCTCGATGTCGTTGAGGAACGATGCAGCCTCATCGAAGGGTTTCGACAGATCCTCCTTGTATCGCACCAAAGCAAGGCAGTATGATTCCTGCGTCACTGACTTCCATCACAAAACCGTCGTTGTAACCATAAAGAAATCTAATTGCTCAAACACCAGCAACGGATATAACAGCAGCACTTTCAAAGTCGGTCAGATATAACATATACACACCGCTGATACAAAACAGCATCAGTGTGTGTGTGTGAGAGAGAGAGAGAGAGAGAGAGAGAGAGAGAGAGCGTTCATGTGGTGACTCCATACAGTTACCATGAACTCGTCGAGCTCCGGATCCGCTCCAATTTCCCCACCACCCGTGCTCGAGTGCCCCTCGCTACCGATCTCTTCCAGTAGCTGCGCCACCTCCGGCGGCGCCCCCACCTTCAAAGGAAAAACATCATGTGGGATAACCCATCGCCAGGTTCACTTCGACAAACCCTCTCTTCCCAAACACTGTTATATCCATATGATGATCAGTACCTTTCGGCACTCGATGTAGGCGGATAAAAGAGACGGGTACAGAGGGTGGTTCGCAATTTGAGCTTTGATCATGTCCGTCAGATCCGACCCCCCGCCGCCGCCGATCACCTGCGACGCCTCGTTTGTCACCTGGCAGCTCGACACCGATCCGATGACCGGTATATCCCCTCCCCGCAGGATTCCCGGATGTATGCTGTACAAATCTTCCATCTTCCTCCTACTTCACAAAGATATTCCTTCAAATCAGTAGGCAAAACGCCAAAAAATGAAAAGGTAACATAGAAAATTAAAGAAGAATAAAAAGAAGAATAAGTCCTTGAAAAAGAGGACAATTAAATTACTGTAATGAGATAAGGACTAGAAAATAGAGCACATACGCCTACTATAAGAGGATGATCATAAAAGCTACGGATGGAAGAAACAAACAAGAACCCCACAGGTGCTGCTGAATATAGCGGTCTGGTATGAAAGGAAACAAAATCTGGATCAAGCCGTCGACTTCAGAAGAAGAGCAGCTTACATTTACCGCCACCGGAAGAGCAGGAAGAAAAGAATGAAAACGTCAGTAGCAAAGGAAAGGTAAGCCACCTCCATTTTTGTTTATTTTTCTTGTTCTTTAGGTTTGGAGGAACAATAAGCAGTATTTTGTCCCAAAACAAATGGCAAGAAAGATTAATATATACGTGTATATATATATATATATATATATATAGAGAGAGAGAGAGAGAGAGAGAGAGAGGGAGAGAGAGAGAGACTGTTAGCAAGAGAGAGAGCGAGAGAATATTACTGACTGGAGAGGATGGGAAGGAGGGCGCACGTGGAAGCACGGTTCTTTATGAGAACAACAGTATTGGGAACAGTGCAACACAGGAAGATGCTGAGGGCAGGGCGAGAAGGGGGCCGGCCTATTTATAGCCGTCCCATCATCATTAACGTCGACGTACCGTTCCGCCACGACTCGGGCGAACAGAGGGGGGTGGGCCAGATCAGACGGCTCGGATACTCGCATCACCGGGAACTGCGTCGGTCCGCATGTGAAGACGGCCCGGCCCGAACTCGGCCGCTGCCACCCTACTTTTTCCGTCTTGCTCAACTCTTCCTCTCATGGCCATGGCTGCCTGCCTTTCTCTCCTTTCGGCGAGCCTCATAAATTTGGGTTGGGACAACAGCTGCCTCCACTGCTCCCATCGAGCGAGCTTCATAATTTTGGGTGGGGTTCAGGAGCATATCTGCATGCCTTCAACCGCTTTCCTTACCTTCTCTTGCCAACTCGATCTGTGACAACAAGAAAACACCACCAGAAATAAAGCTACACGGTTGAGTGTGTGCGTGACAAAGAAGCAGTCAAAGCAAGCTCGGAAGCAGAAGGCCAAAGGTGTTGCTGCTGGAGTCCATCATAACTTGTGCGGCAGAACTCGAGCGAGGACGCGGTTTTCCTGGGGGCAAGCGTGGTTTAGCTTCCCGGGCTTATTCTAATCACAGGCTCAGGCTCACCTGGACGAAGACTTCGCTTGTTCCCACAGCAGTACTTTGTGCGCTCCACTCGAGGTGATAGGTTTGAAAGGAGAAAGATAAAAAAAGAAAAAGAAGTCTCTTTTCTTTGCAGGCATCAGCTGGCCACATAGTACGCACCTGAGGCTTCATAGCTCGTCCCTGAGCCACTCACTGATCACGGTGAACCATACTGGGACTGGACTCGCTGCAATAAGAAATTCTTGTTGAATCAGATATTACAGATTTGTCGAGTGTTCCTGTAAACTTCTCCTTCTCAGACGTCTTGGAATCCTGTTCGGATTAGTCCCAACATATATCAATCCTATATTATTCCAATTTTCTTATACACTATATTATAATCTTTCAGAAAAATTTTGAAGTTCTATGGTTTTACTGAATAGCAACCTTTTCGAGGAATTTACCATGGAATTTAGGAAGTGTGAAGATTTTGCATCTCTTCATGGAATAAAAAAAACACCAAGTCAGTTCGATTGAATTGGGAGAATCCACCGTGTAATAGATTCATGTTTGATTTAATTTGAGAGAGTCCAAGCTGTGGTACATTCTTGTCTCTTCCTTCTTTTCTTTTCTCCGTTTTTAGTTCTCTCTTTCTCTCTCTTTCTTGGTTTACCAAAGGAAAGGAGCGGAGCGGAGAGGTTATATGAGATCGATGCTTTGGAGCACACAAAGAAGCTTTCTTTTGGCCTTTTTTTAAGGGGACAGAAGTTGTTTTTCTTTACATTTGCAATAAAACCCAAGCTCTTCTAAGATAATATAAGCTTAAAATGGCGGACTAAATCCAAGTATAAATGGGTTAACAATGGGATCACAACAAATGTTACTACCGTAAATGTGTTACTATTTGTCTGATTTCATTCAATCTATTATGATTTAAAATTATCTTTTCAAAACTTTGACTCTATTTCTTCTGAATTTGTCAAGTATTATCAAAAACATTGAAACGATCGTTGTCTACCCTGCCCCATTCTGAAACAGAAATTAGAGATGTCGTCTTCTATTTTAGAAATGGCAAACCTCCGGCTCAGATGATTTTGTTACTGAATTTAATATGTATTATTTGGCCACTTTATCCGTTTCTATATCAAAAACACATGATAACTTCACCTCCGAGGGATCTTACCGTATGAACCCCTTTTTGAAGGAAGAAAGATCCAGGATGCCAACATTTTCTTTCTCAAAATAAAGTGAAACAAGAAACATTAGATATGAGTATAGACATAGGTATTTTGAACTTTTGGAAAAAAATTTCCATCTTACATATTCTAAATACGGGTATTTGAAAAAAAATGAAATCAAATCAACGATCACCTTTGTTCATACAAGGAGAAATAACACTGTACTAAGAGGCAGGAGCCCAGAACATATTATATTTGGATTTACAAACGGAAAATGGTCCATCAGTTCATTAAAAAAGGCTTGTTCGACTTCCTCAAACACCACTTGGGTTGAACCATGAGAGAGGCTTTTCTCAAATTTATAAAAAAAATTGTGATGCTCTTACCTAAAATAAATACACAAGAAAAGGATCATTATCCCGTAAATCCCAAAATTAAGATTTTTTTTTAGGTGAATCACTCAAGTAAATTAATTTATTTCTTATTACCAATTTCTTCTCCAATCATTTTAAACTATTTCTTTTCTAATCTTCACATATATTCGACTTTGCGTCCTAATCTTTTACATTCTTTTCATGGACACGGTCCATGATGGCTACGACATTGCGATTTCAAGTCATTGGTGCCATGCAATGTGTGTGGCAAAACAGATCGGCACAATAAAAGACGTAACAGCTGCTAGTTTAGACTATTATGAAGTGGGCCAAGGTAAAGCCAATGGCCCAAAAAATGTTTACAATAACCCAAACAAAATCAGGTATAACTTTTTGAGTCATTTGACCCGAATTACAGTTTGGTTAATCAAGTTAGATTGTCCCAGTATATTTTCTGTGATGATCATTATGCTGTGCTCTTTTCACTGCTGTGTTTTAAAGACAAACAATATCAGAGAATAGACTTAGAGGGAAGACAATAATATCCACACTAACTCCAACCATAACGACTTCATGGTTTTATCACTCGATAATAAACAGTGAAGAAACTGTACTTTCGTTGCAAATCATCTCCTATATTAACAGAAAACCAGTCTTGTACATGGCTTTTAAAGTATGATACCCACACAACTTTCTAAAATAGTAGAACTAGTAATTTCAAAGAAAACTATCTAAAGAGATACAGATCTTTCTGAATTAATATGACCTGTTGACTCTCAGTGACCAGATATACCTAAAACAAGGACTCCCAGCAACAACAGGAAATTCATCCAAAATTCTGAGCAACAAGATAATGCAAGTTGATTCAACGTACTTGATTCATTCTATAATAATCCAAGTTCTAGCTTGAATCTATATAAGTTCTTGCATCAAGTTAAATTAACTGGATTTCAAATAATTTAGTCTAGCTCTATCAGTATGTATTTTGTGCCATCAACATTAGCAAGTAGTGGCAACTAGAATGGACTTTGGAACCATTGTCTTATTCTTCTATTTTTGCTGATTTTAATATTAGAGTAATTCATATATAGGAATCAAATACCGGTATCTATCAATCGGTATATGTTCTAGAACCGATCAGTAATTAAATTTTATTCTTGGTGATATTAGCAGTACAGATCAATATGCCATTTAATATATTAGTACCATCTTGGTCCAACCAATTACCAAAATGGGTACCTGTTAAGATCCCTTAGGGTTTTAACGTAGGCGAAGGAGTAGTGAAGAGAAAAGGTAGAAAAAGGGTTTTGATCACTTCGAGAGGATCGGCCTCCTCGATCACTTCGAGGGGATCGTCCTCCCAGATTTAGTCAAAGACTGAATGATTCTTCCTTTTCTCTTCACTACTCCTTCGCCTGTGTTAAAACCCTAAGGGATCTTAACAATTGGTATTAGAGCCTTAACAATTGTTAAGGCTCTGATACCAATTGTTAAGACTATGATATCAAATGATAAGACCCCTTAGGGTTTTATCATGGAAGAAGCGGAAGAAGTGGAGGAGAAGCGAAAAAAGTGGGGGGGAAATGGGATAAATGATCGCTTCGAGGGGATCAATCTCCTTGATCACTTCGAGGGGATCGGCCTCCTAGGGTTTAGCCAAAAGACTGAATAATTTCTCATTACTTTCTCCTTGTCTGAAAGAAACAGTTACATCTCTATTTATAGAACTCTACCTAGAGTCCACCAAGACTTGGACTCTTATTAATAAATAAATATTAAATAAATCACTAACCAAATCAGTAACTGACTCCTAACCAAATCAGTAACCGACTCCATACTAAATAACTCCATAAGCATTATTCAAAACTTAGAAAATAAAAGGATTGTAATAGTACCGCCTCCTTCAAATTAGCCTTATCCTCAAGGTTGAGCAGCATCAAATTCGGTAAAAGGTATTTGCGGCACATCATAACTCACTGATCAAATAAGTATGACCTCCACTTGATGGTGTGAGCAATAGGTCGGCCTTTTAGTGTAGTAGTCTTCAAAGTCTTTTGGAGAACCCTCTTCATCTAATGGCTAGTAGCAGTTGTGGTCTTACTTCTTTGTCTTCCCTTTAGGATTACCATTTCGAAGTCTTCTAAGGGTAGCAACAAGAAATCCCACAGTATTTTTTGGCCTTGTATAAATAATTTATCTTTAAACATTTACTATCACAAGTCAAAGTTCGTTCATCAGTGACCTTTACTTCAAATTTGTCACATTCTTCAATATGATAAGCTAATCGGCCAGTAACCTTATTGTCCATGAAATTGTTAGTGCTATCGGTATCTATCAGAACTTCATTATCGAAGTCAACTTTGTCAGCTTCTGGTTCCTCTCTAATTAGTTCAATCACAGAGGTTGCTCTTGTTTACATTGGTGCTCTTTATTAGGTGGCTTGTTGATCATTTGTTTGTAGTCACTTTTGTGTCGACGATTTTCTCGGCTAATTTTTTCCTCATGTAGATGTACAAATGAAATTGCAACTATCATAGTACGGGGCTATCGAGCCTTTGCTAGTCATATGTGCCCTGCAAGCCAATCACATGAATGATGGCACTTGTGACTTGATATGTACTTTTTCTCTTTGCTTATTATTAGACATTTTATCACTTTATCTTGCGTGTTGCATATATTGTGATGTCCTTAGATCTGTGCAATGGGAATCAGATAGTGATGAGATCACGATAATGAGACTGATTCACCTTTAAACATAGACTCTGAATTATCCTGGTTATAGGTTACTCGAGAAGGACATCGAGATAACCAGATATACTGGTGTGTTGTATACCCATCCATATGATGGAGGTAGCTGGTCTCATAGCTACTCGTGTGGAGACACTAAGGGTACAGTGCAAGTGCTCATTGGGAAATGAATTCACTGATTGATCCGCCTACGAAATGCTGGATGGTTATTGATACCTCACGTCAGACAGTGATTCCGTAGTCCCAGTAGTGTATCTAGTCCTTAGACTTGAGACACCAAGAATGTCCTGTATGAGTACTCTACTCTTTGATACTGGACTTATAGGTTTGGAAAGTTTCAGATCTAGTACAACCGGTTATTGGGAGTGGTAGTCAACCTTATGAGGGCTATTGAGGTCAATAGAGGATCATCCGCTCTCGGTATCATGAGAGAAATATCTCATGTGTTCTTGCTCGAACAAATCCTTGGCCAAGGTTATTCGGATTGAGAGAGAAAGAGTTCTCCGGGAGAATCCGACAAGAGCAAGACTCGAGGAGAGACCGTATGGGCTTGACAGCACCATACTCGGTATAGGATCTCTGGGATATTAGATGGATGAGGGACTATAGATACATGGTAACTGAGGACAGATAGGTCCAAAGGATTGGATTCTCCTGTATCGTCTAGGGGCCGCGGTGTAGTGGCCTGGTACGTCTGCAGTCAATGAGTTGGGTGAATTATTATAGAGATAATAATTCACTAAGTCAGAAGGAGTTCTGATAAGTATGACTCATGGCCAGCTTGATATTGGGCCTAGAGGGTCACACACAAATGGTAGGTGTTGCGATGAGTAGAGGTTCGGATATAAGATATCCGCTGAACCCCCTATTGTTAAGGATCGAGCAACACTAAGAGGGGGGAGGGGTGAATTAGTGCACCGGTAAAGAACGATAGATTTTTCAGCGATTAAAACAAGTTCGGAAACTTCATACGAATGAATGCAACGTTTCGTTTGAACCCGGAAAGATTGCGTTTTAACTTTAAAGCATACGTAAGAAGATGAAGATGAAGATGAAGTTGAGTAAATAAGGTAGCTAATGAAAATGGTTTACAGCAAAGTAAGTTGTGAGAAAGTAAATGCAAACCGATTTATAGTGGTTCGGTCATTCGACCTACATCCACTTCCGAAGCCTTCTCCGATGAGGCTCCCAACTTCCACTAGCAAATCCTTTTGAAGGGGAAGGACAAAACACCCCTCTTGCAACCCTTTTACAAGAAGTTCACACTCTTACAGATTTTTTAAAGAGAAAGAAGGAGGTGAACACAAGCTATTGAAAACTATATTTTCCCAAGCCTTTTGCTCAATTTCTAACTCTCTAAGGGTTCCCCTTTCAACTAAGAAAGGAGGGGTATTTATAGATCCAAAGTGATTCAAATTTGGGCTCCAAATTTAAAATCAATTTGGATTTCCCGGTGCTGGCGGTGCTACCCCTGTCAGTCATCAGACTGATAGTGCACAGGTGGTACTACCGTCCAAGGCAGGCAGTGCTACCGCTTGTGCCTTCAGGCGCTGGGCGGTACTATCGCCCCAGGCTGGGCGGTAGCACCGCCCAGCACTCGGCTGCAGCACCGCCCAGCACTCGGCTGCCAAGCGATGGAACCGCCTAGCCTTTTGGTTGCTGGGCGGTGCCATCGCCCAACACAAATCAACTTTCTGGTTTGGGCCGAAAACTCGGCCCAAACCAGTCCCAAACAAGGCCCAATGGGCCCCTACTTGGGTTAAAGGATTAACACCTAATCCTAACCCAAATTAATGTGCTAACTACGAAATTAAAGATATTTCCTAAGCTATTACAAAGTCCACTAAGTCAAGACTTCTTCCGGCGTGCTTCCAGCGAACTTCCGACGGTCTCCTGACGAACCCTCGGAAACCATTCAGCGGACTCCCGGCAAGCTCCCGGACTTCACGATGATCTTGGCGAGTTCCAACGAGCTTCATTAGTAAGCTCCGATCTTTCTTAGCAAGCTCCGCGAACTTTCGACGAATCTTCCGGTGAACTTCCGAAAACCCTTCAGCAAGCTCCCTACTCGTTCTCTGTTGGTTCCGGCAACACTCCTAACGAATCTTCGGACTTCCGTCGAACTCTCAAACTCCCAACGATTCATCCCACTTGACTTCCAGCACTCTGTTTTGCTTTACGTCTTTATTTTCATCGTAGTTAATCCTACACACAAACAAACAAACACTCTACTTTGATCTTCACAGTTATTACAATGCGAATTGACTTTCAGTTGCCCGGCACGTCATTGGTCGGCGCTTCGTCTGATCCTTCGGCACATCATCCTCTCTTGTGGTCCGTTGCCCAATCAGTGGATGACCTCCGCAACCCCGATATCCTTGGCGCAACATACATCTTGGCCTGATGCCCGACGTACGAAGCCTTCAGACAATTGTCGATCGAACCTCCGGCTCGACATCCAATATCCTAACGTGATCACCTCTGGCACAATGTCAATTCCTCCAGCGTCAACTGTCTAATCCTGATCGATAGCAGACCTACGTAACTCAAAATACAGTTAGACCACAAATCATAATCAATTAGTTTCATCATCAAAATCCGAGATTCAACAATCTCCCCCTTTTTGATGATGACAACTAATTGATGACTAACGGAGTTAACCATAACTCCCCGGAGTTTAACCAGACTCTCCCTGTCAATATGCTATTGATAGAACACTTGGATTATCTCAAATCCAAGCAACATTCATTACAATTAAGAGAATAACAACAAAACCATCATGTAAATATAAAATATTCAATTTAATGCATGAAGTCATCAATCTATGTCATCAACAAAAAAAGAAGTAACATCATAGCTAGTTTTCAAGGATATGCAAATATTATAATCATACTAGCGATCAATCACATCATAACTAAAGCATAGCTCTGTAATACAATATCCAATCATATCATTCAATCATAGCAAGTTTTTTAAGAATCGGCAATGATGAAATTTTTTTTTACTTGCTTCTTGAGATGTGCAAGTAGCACTTTCTTTGCTTCCTTTGCATGTTCTAGCTAGCAAAATTTTTCTTTGTGATACATAAGCTAGTAATAAATCTTCTCCCCCTTTGTTTTGTCAAAAAGTGGAGTACAAATAGTCAATGCTTTGATCATGACAAAATAATAAATTTACAACATGAATTTTCAGCATATTAAGTCATGAATTCAAGGGAGTCAAAAATCATGATATGAGAGAAAAAGATGATAAGCAAGCAATCAATAATGATAAGCAAGCTAACATACTTTACGACACACAAGTTAGCTTCCTTTTAATTCTTCTCTTTTGTAACTAAGTTTTGCCTTTGCAAGCTATCAACTTTTTGTTTGCAATGAGCTAGCAATTATGTATAATCACTTTAAACATATATGCTAACTTTTCATTAAACATACAATCATAAAGGCATGGCAAGTGTAACATTCCAAATTTTCGAAGTTTTACATTTTGCTTCTTTTGAGATAGTCAAGATAGCAATATTTGCATCCTTTGAGATAGCAATCCTTAACTTCTTGTGAAATTGTAAGGTAGCAATTTTTCTCCCCCTTTGTCTTTGTCAAAAAGAAGGGAGGACTAAATAGCTAAAAATTTCAATCATTATACAATCCATTTTTCATATCAATTATAAATTTACATCAATAAAAATATACATCAATTGTTCAATCATCACATGATACAAATAAGACAACAATGCAAAAAAATTATATCATGAAGGATATCAATATGTAAATTCAACAAGAATCAAAACCAAAAGATATCATTCATGATTCATAACTTTCTTTTTAGCAAGATCAAAATTCATATTTATCAATTTTTAATTCAAGATAAATATCATACAACTAAGAATCATGATATATAAAAGCATATCAATATCAAGGATCAAATCATGATTACAAGTGCTAACATATTTTTATTTTATTCATTTTTAAACCATGATAAAAGAATAAATTAATGATTCAATCATTAAGCACAATTCTTTTATATCAATTTTGAATCATATAAGGCTTACATGGCAAATATCAATTCATGATAAATGGTATACAACCAAGAATCATGATGCATAAAAACATATCATTCTCATAGATCAAGTCATGATTCATTGATTCATCATAAGGCAAATTTCTTTTCAATCATCAATTTTTCAATTGCCACATAAGACATACAAGCCAAAGAATTCTTGTCATTTCTATATTATGAAATATATGATAATAAGGCTCATGATTCATTTAAAAAGATATAGCACAGAGAGCAACTTGATTCATGCATAAGAATTCCAAGTATCAAGTATTAAGATATCAAGACTTGGATTGTGATAAAGCTCACTCAAGTTCGAATCATCTAAATCATTAACATAGTTTATGAGATTCACAAATGACATAAACTTGAATTGTTCTCTTCTTTGGTAAATGATAAAAAGAAGCAATCATAGAGGAAAATATTTTGGTTCGTAAAAATATCTCAAGTCAAGAATTCAAAGTCATGATTTCAAGTGATCAAGAGAGGAGTCATAAAATTATTCAAACTCATTTTGTCAACTTGAAACTCCTAATCAAATCAAAATCATTTTCGAGATTCAAAATGCTAGCAATTTGCATTAATCATGACAAGTGATACATCAATAGTCTATATCAATATTTCAATCATCAAGTCATGAAGTATACAAAGTAGTATTGAAACATGAGAGAAATGTTCAAATTTCACATATAATGTTTCAACATTCAAAACACATTTTCTCAAGTTAAGTATCAATAAGTCAAAAGAAAATAACTTATGATTCATTTGGATTTCTCTTTAATAACATGGGAGAATCATAGTATAAAGTAAGAGGTCTTGAAAAACTCAAGTTATCAAAATCTCGATATAAATAAAACTCATTCTAGTTCAATTTATCAACTCATAATCAATTCATCGAAATCACTTTTATAATTTATGAGATTCTTAAGATATTATGAAATCATTAATCTCAATAAGATAGTAAATATAATTTCTTTATGTTTCATCATATAAGTATGTTTTTTGCCTTTATATGCCAAATCAAAATATTCAAAACCGAAAGACAAACTTCATTATAAAAATTGTCAAGATAACAATATAATACATTATGAGATTCAATTTATCATGCTGATGTATTTCATTTTGTTTCAAACAAGTGTGCTCATGTTTCAAAAGATGAGTATCAAATTTAAGATCAAAACATGAGTTTGTCATCAAGATATGATATCACAAGGTCATTAAGCATGATAACAAACTTTTAATATTTTCATTTCAATAATGATTTCATAATGTATGTTCAAACATTTATATGAAACCCATCATTGTATAAATTCAAAATACAAGTTTGTCATTAAACCCATCAAGATCAAATGCATCAAATATCATGATAGTGCATTTTCTCGTCTTTATGAGTTTCAATTTAATGATTTGATCTTTCATAAGAATGTTCAAAATTTTCATATGAAAATGTCATGCATCATATTCAAAAACGAAATCATCAATATGCTTACTTCTATTTTTTTGATCATATTTGGTGTGCAAGCATTATCTTAAAACATGCTATTAATTTTTTGTATAAAAAATCATGCATCTTGTTTGAAATCAAAAGCAATATAAAATCATCAAGATTCATGAATTTATAATAATCATATGTATGGAGCATTTTCATTATCAAGTAAGATTTCACATAAGCATGCCCAAAAACTTTTTGCATGAAAGATATGTATCAAATTTAAAGCCAAAAAGTGATATGAAAATCATCAAGATTCATGGATTCATTATGAATATATTATTTCAAAATATAAGATTTCAAGTCATCAAGTATGATACAATCATTAAGCATATTTTCATGATATATCATTAAAATCATTTTAATTCTTTCATTCATTTGTTATAACAAGATGATCAATGCTCAAACTTTTGCTAAAATCATACATCATTTTAAAAATCTGAAAAATAATTTTCGTTATGAAAACCATTAAGTCCAAATATAACACAAGGCAACATCAAAACCACATTTCTTTCATTTTGAAAATTTGTGGGTTAGGTCTATATAATTGATTTCATGAAGACATGTATCAATAAAAATTTCATCATAAAAAGGGTTAAAACCCATTAAGCCAAGATGGAAGTTTTCAAATTATAATCAAGATACATATATCTATCATCAAAAGATTTTCAAGAAATTCATACATAGATATGTATCATGTTTAAGATTGAAAACCGATATGGAAAGTATACATGAAATTTCATTATCTCAAAATGTCAACTTAATTTGTCATGAAAACAATTAGACCAAAAATACGTTAATCCACAACAAAGTTAAATCAACATTACTTCAAAAACTAATGCATATTACAAAACCATCAAGCATCATGTTTAGAAATGAAAAGCAATATAAAACATCAAGATACACATGCATGGATTAATCCTAAGCATTATCACAAATCATGCATCATTCATATTTTTAATTTTTAAAAAATTACTAGAAAGGAAAAAGCATAAAAAAAATCCTACCAACTATTTCAAGCAACTCATGAAAGGATCATGTAATTTCAAAGTAAGGTAAAAACAACTGGGTGAGTTTCTTACCTCATTGTCGAAAACCGTCAAAGCTCATTTCACCTCTTTTTTACTTGATTCTTTTTTGCAAGCCTTCTTCTTCTTCTTTGGCCCTTTTCTCCATTCAAGTTCATTTATATTTTTTAATTTTTGTTTAATGAACTTGTTAACATTCATTGTTATGTGTTCAATGTCCTCATTGTCCTCATCACTTGAGTCATCACTCAAGTGGCATTCATTTGTCCGATGTTCCAAATCCTTCTTGTTCTTTAGAAGGTGGTTCATATGTTCATTATATTCCAAATGTTCCAAGAAACTCATTTCATAGGTCATTAATGACCTGATTAGTTCTTTCAATGAAAAATCATTTAAATTTTTAGCCTCTTGTATTACAGTTACTTTTGGATTCCACCTTTTTGGAAGGGATCTTAAAATCTTGCTTACGAGTTCAAAATATGAAAAACATTTACCAAGAGCTTTTAGACTATTGATGACATCCGAGAACTGGGAGAACATGTCATCGATAGTCTCACTTGGTGCCATTCGGAAAACCTTAAAATCGTGCATCAAAATATTAACTTTCGAGTCTTTAACTCTACTCGTTTCTTCATGCAAGATTTCAAGAGTTCCGCAAATGTCAAAAGCCATTTCGCATGTATAAATCCGGTTGAACTCATTTTTGTCTAAAGCACAAAATAAGGCATTCATAGCCTTTGTATTTAAAGAAAATGATCTTTTCTCCAAATCCGACCATTCGTTCATCGGTTTAAAGGGAAGTTGAAATCCATTTTCAATGATGTTCCATAAGTTTAAATCGAGAGAAATCAAGAAAACTCTCATTCGAGTTTTTCAATATATGTAGTCCGAACCGTTAAAGAACGGTGGACGAAAAACTGAAAAGCCCTCTTGAAAACCATTTAGAGCCATTTCTCACGGGTATAAATCCGAAAGAGAATGAACGTGGCTCTGATACCAATTGTTAGGGATCAAGCGACACTAAGAGGGGGGAGGGGGTCAATTAGTGCAGCGGTAAAGAACGATAGATTTTTCAGTGATTAAAACAAGTTCGGAAACTTCGTACGAATGAATGCAATGTTTCATTTGAACCCGGAAAGATTGTGTTTTAACTTTAAAGCATATGTAAGAAGATGAAGATGAAGTTGAGTAAATAAGGTAGCTAATGAAAATGGTTTGCAGCAAAGTAAGTTGTGAGAAAGTAAATGTAAACCGATTTATAGTGGTTCGGTCATCCGACCTATATCCACTTTCGAAGCCTTCTCCGATGAGGCTCCCAACTTCCACTAGCAAATCCTTTTGAAGGGGAAGGACCAAACACCCCTCTTACAACCCTTTTACAAGAAGTTCACACTCTTACATATTTTTCAAAGAGAAAGAAAGAGGTGAACACAAGCTATTGTAAACTAGACTTTCCCAAGCCTTTTGCTCAATTTCTAACTCTCTAAGGGTTCCCCTTTCAGTTGAGAAAGGAGGGGTATTTATAGATCCAAAGTGGATTCAAATTTGGGCTCCAAATTTGAAATCAATTTGATTTCCTGTCTTTAGTGGTGCTACCGCCGCTTGTGTCGGCGGTGTTACCGCTTTGTCGCTTGTCGATCGACAAAGTGCACGGCGTACTACCGCCCAAGGCAGGTGGTGCTACCGCTTGTGCCTTCAGGCACTAGGCGGTTCTACCGCCCCGGGTTGGGTGGTAGCACCGCCCAGCACTCGGCTACCCGGCGGTTCCATCGCCTGGCCTTTTGGCTGCTAGGCGGTGCGACCACCCAGCACAAATCAACTTTCTGGTTTGGGCCGAAAACTCGGCCCAAACCGGTTCCAAACAAGGCCCAATGGGCCCCTACTTGGGTTAAAGGATTAACACCTAATCCTAACCCAAATTAATGTGCTAACTATGAAATTAAAGACATTTCCTAAGCTATTACAAAGTCTACCAAGTCAAGACTTCTTCCGGCGTGATTCTGGCGAACTTCCGACAGTCTCCTGACGAACCCTCGAAAACCATTCAAAGGACTCCCGACAAGCTCCCAGACTTCATGATGATCTTGTTGAGTTCCAACGAGCTTCATTGGCAAGCTCCAATCTTTCTTGGCAAGCTCCATGAACTTTCGACGAACCTTCCGATGAACTTCCGAAAACCCTTCGGTAAGCTCCCTACTCATTCTCAACTGGCTCTGGCAACACTCCCAACGAATCTTCAGACTTTCGTCGAACTCTCAAACTCCCAATGATTCATTCCACTTGACTTCTGGCACTTTGTTTCGCTTTAGGTCTTTATCTTCATCGTAGTTAATCCTGCACACAAACAAACAAATACTCTACTTTGATCTAGACAGTTATTATAACGTGAATTGACTTCAGTTGCCCGGCACGTCATTTGTCGATGCTTTGTCTGATCCTTTGGCACATCGTCCTCTCTTGCGATCCATTGCCCAATCGGCAGATGACCTCCGCAACCTCGATATCCTTGGCGCAACATGCATCTTGGCCCGATGCCCGATGTACGAAGCCATCAGTCGATTGTCGACCGAACCTCTGGCTTGACATCCAATATCCTGACGTGATCACCTCCGGCACAACGTCAATTCCTCCAGCATCAACTGTTTGATCTTGATCGATAGTAGACCTGTGTAACTCAAAACGTAGTTAGACCACAAATCATAATCTATTAGTTTCATCATCAAAATCTGATATTCAACACCTATCTTATTGGATATCCATTAAGCCCCTGAATTATTGGATCCTAAGATGAGATCCAATAATTGCTAATAAGAGATTATTGGGTAGAGACCCACTAATCCAAGAGGCTTGGGTAATTGGATGGAGATCCAATACCCAATAGGGTAAAAGATCCATTAGGGTTTTCAGGGGGCCTCTATAAATAGGAGGGAACCAAAGCTCTATAGGCTGAGGGTTTCTTTTGGTTGCCACCTCCTATTCTCCTCTCCCTAAAGAGAGAGGTGCATCGTCGCAGTTCCTGTCATGTGGATACTGCTAGAGAGGAGGACGCTTGACCTCCTTTATCCTCTCCTACAGATCTGTAGGGATTTAGGGATATACGATCTCCCTAGGTACTTTCTTTTACACGTGCAGTTTTTCACGGATTTGTTTTGACGCACCGATCTTCGCATGACGATGAAAACTTTCTATGAGAAATTTGAGGTTTTTTGTTTTCTGTTCTTCCACTGTGCATGTGATGTCGCTCCCCTGACGGATTTCCCAATAGTGGTATCAAAGCCAGGTTGTTCGTGCGAAGATCGGATCTTAAACTACGTGTGTTGTGTTTTGGATCTGCTTTTGACGCCAAAATCATTGGGGCAAAAGGGCCAGGAAGGGTAGCAATTGTTGCTGCCCTTGTTGTGCACGTGTAGCGGCTGCAAGGCTGCTTGCAGCCTTGCTGCCTGCACAGGCAACAACCGTCGGCCAACGGGCTACTGGCCGCAAGCAGGCTGCCTGCGTCGACGGCTTGTGGCCCACGCGCAGAGGCGCCGGTGGCCTGTGGCCCACGTGCAGAGGCATCGGTGCTGAGCGCCCACACTTGTAAACGCCGACGGTGGGCGCTACACCCACGGGGCAACAGTGGTGCCGTCGTCCTCCCAGCGCGCAAGGGGCGTAGCAGGCAGGGTGGCGGCGGTTGCAGGCAAAGTAAGGGTGAGGGATTAAGATTTTAGGGTAAAAGATGATTTTACCCCTCGGAATTTCAGAAATTTTAGATTCTGTCCCTTTTGATAGAATTACCAAAATACCCTTTTGGATGAATTACCAAAATACCCCTAGGAATTCAAAAATTTCCATTATGTCGCTGATTTCAAAAAAAATTATGTTAATTAAATAGTTTAATTAACTATTATTTTTTTTATCTAGTAGTCCTATAAAATAACATATACATGTGATGTATGATGTGGACAGATGATCATGGACCTGTGATGTGATGTGTGTACATATGATTATTATTATTGGGGCATGCGAGCCTCTATTCTTTTCTCATTTATTGTTGGGCCTGCGTGCTTGTAATTATATTGTAATTACATGAGGAGGCGCAGCGGTAGCATGACTCACGAGGTCGAGACGGACGATCTGATGCATGGAGATGCATTGAGATGCCGACGGATCCGACGAAGTGAGATGGACGATCACAAGGCATAGAGATGCATCGAAGTACACATAGATCTTGATGTGAGTGATTGGGCCCACTGGCTCAGGCCTGATCATATTAGGATGTGGTCCATGATCATTTGGTGTGATTGCTCATGTGATGTGTGATTAGATATACACATACTAGATATATATATATATATTTGCATGCGATGCAGATATATATATATATATATATATATATATATATATTAAATACGTATGTGTGTGACACATTATGTTAGGAGACCAAATAAAAAATCTTCTCTATTAATAATATTAAGTCGGTAAACGTGATGCAATTAGATTGACCCACATGGCCTTCCATCGTTATAGGTAGGAACCGATTCCCGATATAGGTTGAGTTGGTCGAGTCTCTCGAGACTCACCTATATCACCTCTCGCTATCTTATCTACGACATAGAGATGTCACCGGTGACCTGAGGACATGGTATGCTTGGTCGAGTCCCTCGAGAGTATATCACCGAATCAGACTCATCTTGTAACGATAGTGATGACTTAACCGAACATCATGGTTGGTCGAGTCCCTCGAGGCCATGGTGGTTCGGAGGCTGAACAGGACGGGAATCACAAGTTGTGATTAGCAAGAGTTGCCCACCTTTATGGGCTTAACGTGATTAGTTGAGTCCCTCGATGTTACGTTAAGACGCCGATTGGATCCTGATCCCCACTAGAGATCCGTCGGGAGTCTCCGATTCACATACCGAAGGGTGTTGTGTGTCTCGTGAAAAATTAGTAGGAATACATTAAGATAGAAGTCCTTATCTTAATTGTTTAAATTTTTACAAAGTTTGCATGTTATTTATTTTTGCTACATCTTTTATTTTAGAAAAATGTTGCTTTCAAATCCTTTACGTGGCATACTAATGCCAACCGCCTCACTAGTCCAAATTATACGGATTGGCTTCACAATCTGAGAATCATTCTCACGATAGAGAAAATCGCGTATATCCTTGATACAGTGATCCCTACGCCCGACGAAGGAGCAAGCGAGGATGAGATCGCTCGTTATGTGAAGTACTTAGATGATTCCACTCTTGCTCAGTGTTATATGTTGGCCTCTATAACTACTGAGTTACAAAGATAGTATGAAAATATGGATGCTAATTCCATACTCTTGCATCTCCGTAAACTGTTTAAGGAACAGGGAAGAACTTAGCGATATGAGATATCAAAGAGTCTTTTCCATGCTAGGATGACTTAGGGGACACCGGTTCAGAACCATGTCCTTAAAATGATTGAGTGGATCAAGAAACTCACAGGTCTAGGAATGGTCCTAGAGGATAACCTGTGTATAGTTCTTGTGCTTCAATCTCTACCAGATTTCTTTTCTTAGTTCATAATGAATTTTAATATGAACAAACTTGAGGTGACCCTTCCAGAGTTCCTCAATATGTTGAGAGAAGCAGAGAGCACCATTAAGAGAGAGAAGCCAGTTCTCTACACTGGTGAGACCAGAAAAAAAAGGAAGGCTGAGAAGACCCTTAAGAGGGGCAAGGGTAAGGGTAAAATGGGTATGGCAATGGTTGCCAAGAAAGACCCAACAAAGGATAAAGGCCAATGCTTCCACTGCTGCATAGATGAGCACTAGAAGAGGAACTGCAAAGAGTACCTTGCAGAAAGGGTGAAACAGAAGTTTGGAGAAGCTTTAGGTACATTTATGATCAGTCTCCATTTATCAGAATCTTATGATAACACATGGGTATTGGATATCGGAAGTGCTTATCATAATTGTAATTCATTGCAGGTTCTGGCAGGACCTAGGAGATTGAACTGAGGCGAGATGGACCTTAAGATGGGCAATGGAGCAAAGGTTGCTGTAGTGGCTATTGGCAAGGTCACTTTACATTTGCTTGGTGGAGCTATTATTGCATTAGATACATGCTATTATATTCCTTCTATTATCAAAAATATTATTTGCATTTCATGTTTGACAGTTAGTGGATATAAATTAGTTTTTTGAGAACAATAGTTGTTTAATAATATTAGATGATCAGATCATCATGAGAGGAACATTGCATAATAGTTTATTTATGCTAGATACAGCTCCACATATCATGAGTGTAAGTGAGTCTAAGAGAAAACGAGAAAAGGTGAACAATGCATATCTTTGGCATTGTAGGCTAGGTCATATCCACGAGGGAAGGATTCAAAAGTTGTTAAAAGATAGATATCTAGATCCATTTGACTGAGTCATATGCGACATGTGAACCTTGCTTTCGGGGAAAGATAACCAACTCTCCATTTAGTGGAACTGGAGAGAGAGCCACTGAGTTACTAGAACTCATACATAGTGATGTATGCGGTCCCATGTTGACTCATACCATAGGTGGTTACTCCTACTTCATTACTTTCACTGATGATTTCTTACGATATAGACATGTGTACTTGATAAAGTACAAGTCTGAAGCTTTTGAGAAATTCAAGGAATATAAAAATGAAGTGGAGAACCAAACAGGAAAGAGTATTAAAACCCTTCGATCAGAACGAGGAGGTGAGCACTTGAGTACAGAGTTCACCCAATTCCTCGAAGACTATGGGATCTTATCCCAATAGATACCTCCTTGTACACCATAGCTTAATGGTATATCAGAAAGGAGAAATCGTACACTATTAGACATGGTGTGTTCCATGATGTGTTTCGTTAACCTACCCATCTCATTCTGGGGATATGTCATAAAGACTGTAGCTTACCTTCTAAATAGAATTCCAACCAAGTTAGTGATATCTACTCCATATGAGATATGGAATGGGAAGATGCTTGATCTTAAGATTGTTAAGATTTGGGGTTGCCCAGCCCACGTTAAGAGACACAATCCTGACAAGTTGGAATCCAGAACGGAACGGTGCAAGTTCATGGGATACCCCAAGGAAACTTGTGGGTATTATTTCTATCATCCTGAGGACTAAAAGGTTTTTGTAGCCAAGAGAGCAGTGTTCCTTGAGAAGGAACATATTCTTGGTGGAGATAGTGGGAGCATGATAGAGTTGAGCGAGGTTAGAGAACCTAGCTCAAGTACCATTCCAGAATCTGTTCAGATACCTAACACACAAGTTTCAACTTTACGTAGGTCCGATAGAGTATCCCATCCTCTTGAGAGATATGTGGGATATATCAGAAGAGAGGATGTTGAGGATATTGATTTTCAGACCTATGAGGAGGCTATTATGAGCATAGACTCCAGGAAATGGTAAGAAGCCATGAATTCATAAATGGATTCCATGTACTCCAACAAGGTTTGGAACCTAGTTAATGCACCCGAGGGTATTGTACCCATTGGCTGCAAGTGGATCTTCAAAAAGAAGATTGGAGTAGATGGAAAGGTAGAGACCTATAAAGCAAGGCTAGTGGCTAAGGGATATCGTCAAAGGCAAGGTGTTGACTATGATGAAACTGTCTCACCTGTATCCATGCTAAAATCCATTCGAATTCTATTGGCTATTACAGCACACTATAATTATGAGATCTGGCAGATGGACATCAAAACCGCATTCCTCAATTGTAGATGACTATTATCTCCTAAACTTGTGAAAAGGAGAAGATGGTTGTAAGAGGGTAGTTGACCTTCACCGTTAAAAAAAGATCATTAGTAAAAGTTGGTGGCCTCAAGTGAAGAGGAATCGAGAGTGGATGTAGGTTAGGACAACCGAACCACTATAAATCCAGTATGCTCCTTTCTATTTTACTCTTTACAATTTCTATTTCATGCTTTTGCCCTCACTCACTTATGAATCTAAGTTAAAGCACATTCGATATCAAATTTCACTAAACGAAGCTTTTTATTGAAACAAAGTTTTTCGAATCAAATCGTTTTATCGAAAGCACTAATTTAAAGCCCCCGACCACCACCCCTCCCTCTCAGTGTAGATTTCAATCCTAACGATTTATATCAGAGTAATGTTATTTCTTATTTAGTTTAACATATAAGGAAAATGGCTCTTTTCGGCTTTTAAGAGGGTTTTTCTATCGTTCATCCTCTTATGTTCAATGGGATGGACTACACATATTGGAAAACTCAAATGAGAGTTTTTTTTCTTTTTTTTGAATTTTGATTTATGAAATATCATTAAGTATGGTTTTCAACAACCCTCTAAACCTATGAATGAGTGGAATAATTTTGAGAAAAAATTATTTTCTTTGAATGCCAAAGCGATGAATGCTTTATTTTGTGCTTTGGACAAAACTGAATTTAATCAGATTTCAATTTATGAAATTGCACATGAGATTTAGCACACTCTTAAAATTATTGAATCTTGGATTTTGATGATGAAGTCAATTGATGGGTTAATTGATCTAATCTATATTATTGAGATAAGTGTGCAAGATTAACTATAATAGCTTGAAGACATGAAGCAAATTATCGAAGTCAAGTAGTTGGGAGTTCGAGAGTCCACCGGAAGTCCGAAGGATCGTCGGAGGTGCTATCGGAACCAACCGAGAAAGAATCGAAAACTTGCTAAAGGTTTCGAAAGTTCATCAGAAAGATCATCAGAGGTTCGTAGAGCTCATCGAGAAGTTTTAGAAGCTTGCCAAAGACTCGTCGAACTCACCATAGAGTCCGAGAGCCTACTGGGAATCCGTCGGAAGAAATCCGAGGGTGCGTCGGAAGTCCATTGAAAGTTCACCAGAAAGCTTATCAGAAGAAGGCTCGACATTGTTGGTTGTTTATTTGCTTAGAATTATGTTTCAATTCCGTAGTTAGCATGTAATTAGGGTAATGATTAGGTAATAATCCTGTTTAAATCTTGTAGGGGCCAACTGGGTCTTATTTGGGCTAATTTCGGCCAAAGTCAGGGCCCATTCAGCCTTGTTGGAATAGTTTGGTGGTGGCACCACCCAGGGACCGAAATCCCAGGTGTTCCAAGCGATGGCACCACCCCAGGTCAGCGGTGGTACCGCCAACTTTAATACTTGGCAAGCGGTGGTACCACCAGTGTCAGGTGGTGGTACCGCTAGTAGCTTGGAAAACCAAGAAGATTTAAATATGAGCTCCAAATATGAATCCTCTTGGAGCCTATAAAAACCCCTCTCATCCCTTGGTTGGAGTATGCAAGCACATACACTTTGAAAGCTAAAAAATACTATTTAAATCTCTCTAGAAATTTCTCTTTTAGTTTTCTCTTGTGTTTGATTCAAAAGAAAGGAGTGAGTACTTGTAAGGGTTGTCTCCTAAGCTCATCAAAAGGAGAAAGTGCTGTAAAAGGAAATTGGTCTTCACCATTTGTCATTATAGATAACCCCTTTGTAGATCGTTCCCGAAGCTCTTCTCTTGTCAACTTTTTTGGTGTAGGAGCTTGGCTAACAGTAGGGGGGTTGAGGGCTTTGATATTGCTGGTCGGGGAGCAATCCTAGTTCTCTAAGCTTCGTGGTTCAATCACTCCTCTTGAAGTTATGCGAAAGAGATGGCTGCCATAAGTGTGTACGGTTATCACACTTTAACTTCTCCCCAGATCTCTGGCTTCAAGCCCTCAATAAATATCCCCAATAGTTATTTTTTAGACCAATCATGAGTTTGATTAGATAACTTTTCAAACCTAATTTAATACTCTTGAATGGTGGAGGTTTGTTGGATCTTTGCTAGTTGTCCGTCAATGTTCTCGTAATCGGTTGGTTCGAAGCAGATCAGTAGTCCTTCTTTGAATTGTCACCATAAGAAGACTCCATGAGTGTGTTCAAACCAATCAAATCATTTGTTAGCATCTCCTTCAAGATGTATAGCTATAATTTCCACCATAGATGCATCCGCGGTTTTGTGGTACCAAAAATATTGCTCTACGCGTGAGATCCAACCAATCGAGTCTCCTTCTTCCCATCTAGGGAAGTCCACCCTCATGTGTGGATAGTAGGGTTTGGTCATAGAGCCTCCCCTCTCCTGGAAGTCATCTCTTTAGTCAGAGCTCTCTCCTTGATGTGATTTCTTTGGGCTCGGTGGTCGACCCAAACTGAGTTCGGCAAAGAGAGTCAGAATCTTATCCTCCATTCACATCTCGAAGGCTTCAGATTTAGCATTGATTGCCTCCTCAGATACCATAGTATATGCCTCCTGATTTGTAATATTAAGATCTCTCTTTTGTTATTGGGTTAAAGGCATATATTGGTTGAGAGAATTGGTGGCCGAAAGGGTTGGTGGATGTAGGCTGTGGTTTAGGCTTGTTTTATAGCTATTTTGGGTGTGGTTTGGAGGTACAATTTGATGGAGTTTTGGGCAATGATGGTAGTGGATGAACGTTAGGGAAGAGGGTTTTAGATCTATGGTAGATGATAGCAAAGATTTGGCAGAAATAAGTGGAAGTTGCTACAGATATGTGCTATCTCGTAAGAGCAGAATTGTCATCGAAGAAACAGGGGTTTCTCGATGAAATTTCTAGCAAAAACCCAGAGATTTGAGGAGGGGGTTTGACAGAAAAATCTCATTTAGATAACAGCAATTATGACAAATTGGATCAAAAAAATTTCGGTAGCATAACAACAAAGAAATCGGTGCAAGTTGCGATAGCAGAATTCTTATCGAAAAATTCCAATGGTTTGCGACAAAAATTTGCAGCAACACAAGAACATTTTAGAGATGAATTCCATGATAGATTAATCACCGATGAAAGCCAAGATGATCTATGAACTGCACAAGAAATTTCATTCAAAAATGATAGCAAATAGATCTGTTTAAAGACAGTAATATGCAGCTAAATTTTTCTGCACAATCCTTTGTTCGTAAAGATGATAACTTTTATGACGAAAGGAATTCGCAATAAGGGATAGATAGCAAGACTTCTTTTTGGTATTTTGAATGGAAAATTGTAGCAGCAAAAGGTATTGGTGATAGAAGAATACCAGATCTTTGATGCAATTAGAGGTGGCGGCAGTAGATTGATTTGATCTATGCAGAAGATAATGGTGGAGATGGCGACATCAAGAGCAATTGTGAGAATTGATTGGTTGATGGTGAGCAGTAGGGATGGAAGCAAGAGCAACAAGATCGCTGCTCTGATACCAGATGATAGAACCCTAGAGAAATTCTATGTAGATTGATCTTTGAGAGGGATCAATCCTTGGAACGCTATAGGGGTTCCACCATCCAAGTAGTCGGCCTGGTGGTATCAATTGTAGATTGACCTTTCTTATTCAAAAGAGGTGGAGGCTACATGCTTATATAGGACTCCAAACCCTAGCCTTAGTGGCTGCTTCCTAAGTAAAATACCCCTTTTGCCCTTAACCCTAGCCAATCGACCTAGTAAAGGGGGACGGTGGCTAGGAAGCCCAAAGGCCCAACTATAAACCCTAGCCATTCTTATTTATAGAATAGAGATGGCTATGTGGGGTTTATTACAATCTCATAGGATTTTTATTAGTTGCTATTTGGTTGAGTAGGACCAAACCCCGCTAAGGTCCTATCAATACCCTGAATTCGAATTGCTATCATCATCATATAGGAAACTCGAGTCCATGTAGCTCTCAATCTAGAGAGTACCTCCTCCATATACTAGTAAAAAATTCTTAGTCATTCTTAAATACTTAAGGATACATTTTATTACTTTCTAGTGCTCCAAGCCTAGAATTGCTTGATATTTGCTCATGACACTCAAAGCATGTGCTATATTAGGTCAAGTACATAATATAATATACATGATAGATCCTATCATAGAGGCCTAAGGTATCCTATCCATGTTTGCCCTTTCTTCAAGAGTTTTTAAGGATATACTTCGAGAAAGTAAAATTCCATGTCTTATCGGTATAAGACATCTCTTAGAATTTTTCATGCCAAACCTTTTGAAAATGATATCTATATACCTAGACTGGGACAAGCCAAGCTTGCTCTTGAATCTATCTCTATAGATTCGAATCTCTAAAATATAGGATACTTCTCCTAAGTCCTTCATGGAGAAGTATCTAGATAGCCAAGCCTTTACCGTGGAGAGCATTCCTACATGATTCCCAATGATTATGATATCATCCACATATAACATTAAAAAGGTGATAGTGCTCTCACTTACCTTCCTGTATACACAAGGCTCATCTTCATTCTTAACGAAGTCATGAGATTTGATCACCTCATCAAATCTTATGTTTTAACTTTAGGAAGCTTGCTTTAGTTCGTAGATGGACCCAAGCAACCTGCACACCATATTATGCTATAATAGCCATTAAAATTTAGATGAATTTTAGAATAGCTACGTGTGCGAAGGTTTCGCTATAGTCAACACCTTGCCTTTGACGATACCCCTTAGCCATTACCCTTGTCTTATAGGTTTCCACCTTTCCATCTACCCCGATCTTCTTTTTAATAGAGGCCCCCTATTAACCCTAATGGATCTTGCCCTATTGGGTATTAGATCTCCATCCAATTACCCAAGTCTCTTATATTAATGGGTCTCTACCTAATAATCTCTTATTAGCTCTTGTTGGATCTTACCTTAGGATCGAATAATTTAGGGGCTTATTGGATATCCAATAAGATAGGGGCTCTAGTAGATATCATATCTGAACCTCTACTTGTCGCAACACGTACCATATGTATGTGACCTTCTAGGCCCAATATTAAGCTGGTCGTGGGTCATACCTATCAGAACTCCCTCTGACTCAGTGAATTATTATCTCCATAATAATTCACTCGACTCATCGTATACGGACGTACTCGACCACTACGCCGCAGTCCCTAAATGATACAAGGGGATCTAATCCTTTGGACTTATCAGTCCTCAATTACTATGTACCTATCTTCTCTTATCCATCTAATATCCTAGAGATCATATATCAGGCAAGATACTGTTAGGCCCATATGGTTTTCACTCGAGTCTTGCTCTAATCGAATTCTCTCAGAGAACTCTTTTTTTTTCTTTCCGAATTACCCTAACTAGGGATTTGCTTAAGCAAGAACACATGAGATATTTCTCTCATGATACCGAGAGTGGATGATTCTTTATTTACACTCAATTATCTTCATAAGGTTGACTACCATTCTCGGGAACCAGTTGTACCATATCTAAAACTTCCAAACCTGTAAGCCTGACATCAAAGAATAGAGTACTTATACAAGACATCTTTAGTGTTTTAAGTCTAAGGACCAGACACACAATTGGGACTACGAAATCATTGTTTGACAGCAAGTATCATTAACTATCCAATATTCCATAAGCAGATCAATCAGTGAACTCATTCTTTAATGAGCACCTACACTATACCCTTAGTATCCCCATATAAGTAGCTATGAGCTATCTCCATCATATGGACGGATATACAATACACTAGTTTGTCCGATTATCTCAATATCCCTCTCAAGTAACTTATGACCAGGATTATTTAGGGTTTGTGTTTAAAGATGAATTTGTCTCATTATCATGATCTTATCACAATTCAATTCTCATTGTATAGATCCAAGGACATTATAATATACATCCATATAAAGTGAGAAAATGCTAGTAATCATAAACAAAGAGATTGACGTAGTATGTTACAGGTGCCATCACTCACGTGATTGGTTTATAGAGCACCTATAGCTAACATAGATGATATCTTGATCATTGAGAATGATGTAAGAATGCTCTCCATAGTAAAGACTTGGCTATTTAGACACTTCTCCATGAAGGACTTATTGGAAGCATCCTATATATTAGGGATTCAGATATATATATATATATATATATATATATATATATATATATATATATATATATATATATATATATATATATATATATATATATATATATATAAGATTCAAGGATGCTTAGACATGTCCCAATCTAGGTATATAGACACCATTGTCAAAAAGTTTGGCATGAAAATTCTAAGAGAGGTCTTATATCGATAAGATATGGAATATCACTTTCTAGAAGTATATCCCCAAAAACTCCTGAAGAAATGACAAATATGGATAGGATACCCTATGCCTTAGTGATAGGATCTATCATGTATACTATGCTATATATTAAGCCTGATATAGCGCAAGCTCTAAGTGTCATGAGCAGGTATCATGTGAATCTAGGCTTGGAGCATTGAAAAGTAATAAAATATATCCTTAAGTACTTAAGAAGGACTAAAGATCTTTTGTTAGTCCATAAAAGAGATAGTCTCCAGGTTGAGGGCTACACGGACAAGAATTTCTAATCTGATATCGATGATAACAAGTCTAATTCAGGATATATGTTTACCCTAAATGGAGGAGCAATATGCTAGAAGAGTTCCAAGCAAGATACTATTGCTGACTCGACCACAAAGGCAGAGTATATTGCTACAATAGAGATAACAAAGGAGGGAGTCTGGTTAAAAATGTTCATAATAGATCTAGGAATCGTGCTAGGCAGCGAGGAGCCGATTCCTTTATATTGCGACAGCAACAGGACAATTGCTCAAGGGAAGGAATCTAGGTCTTATCAGAAGTCTAAGTATGTTTTGAGGAAGTTTTATCTAGTTATAGAGATCATGGCTCGATGAGATATAGTAGTGGAATGAGTTCCATCTGAAGATAACATCGTAGATCCACTAACAAAGTCATTATCTTATATTGTCTTTGAGCATCATAGGGGTTTGATAGGGATCAGACACATAGGTGATTGGCTTTAGATCGAGTGAGAAATTATTAGTAATAGGTGGTCTATAAGCCAATCATATGAGTGATAGCACGTGTGACATGATACACACTCTTTTTGCTTATTAATTATTTAATAATTTTCTCACTTTATATTGCTTGGTATATATATATATATTGTGATGTCCATAGATCTATATAATAGGAATCAGATCATGATGAGATCATGATAATGAGATCGATTCACCTTTAAACATAAATCTTAAATAATCTTGATTATAGGTTACTCGAGAAGGATATTGAGATAACTGGATAGATTGGTATACTCTATATCCATCCATATGATGGAGGTGGCTAGTCTCATAGCTGCTCATGTGGGGGACACTAGGGATACTGTGCAGGTGCTCATTGGAGAATGAGTTCACTGATTGATCTGGTTATGAAATGCTGAATGGTTGATGATACCTTATTGTCAAACAATAATTCCGTAGTCCTAGTGGTGTATCTAGTCCTTAGACTTGAGATACCAAGGATGTCCTATATGAGTACTCCACTCTTTGATATCTGACTTATAGGTCTGGAAGTATTAGATATCTAGTAAGCCCCTGAATTATTAGATCCTATGGATGAGATCCAATAAGATTCTATAAGCGATTATTGGGTAGAGATCCACTAATCTAAGAGGCTTGGGTATTTGGATGGAGATCTAGTACCCACTGAGATAGGATCTATTAAGGTTAAGTTGATAGGGCACGTTTATAAATAGGAGAAAATTAACGGGCCATAGGCTTGGCCTTTCTTGGTTGCCACCTCCTATTCTCCTCTCTCTTTGAGGAGCATCTTCGCAGCCCCTACCATGTGTATCATCGAGAGGAGAATAGTTGACCTCCTTCATCCTCTTCCATAGATCTATAGAATTTTAGGGATATACGATCTCCCTAGGTAATATATCTTTCTTGTACACATAGTTTATAGTTTTACAATTTTTGACATCAATTTTTTGCACGATGATAAAAACTTTATTTTCTGTGAAAATTTAAGATTTTTATTTTTTGTTCTTCGACTACGCATGTGATGTCGCCCCAGATTTCCTAACAATAATAAGCAAATCCAAGTAGAAGGAAAAGGAATAATTAATATGAAGACAAGTTGAGGGAAGGTAAAACATATTGATAATATTTTTTTTATTCCTAATTTGTCACATAACTTGTTGAGTGTTGAACAATTAATAAATGATGGATATTTAGTTATATTTGATGCATGCACTATTTAATGGTTCATGCACTATTAAAGATAAAAAATGGGTTTGATTATAGTAAATATTTGCATGATGCAAAATAAAATATTTCCACTTGATGTTTCAAATATTGAAAACATGCTATTTTTGCAATTCAAAAGAATGAGTTTAATTTATGACATTTAAGATATAGACATATTAATATTAAGGGTTTAAGTTTGTTAAATAAAAAATTATTTCCTATTGGAAAAGCATGGAGAGTATCTAATTATCTTAAATTAATTCATGTTGATTTATGTAGACCTATAAATATAAAATTATTTGATAGAAGTTGATATTTTCTATTATTTACTAATGATTATAGCCGTATGAGTTAGGTATATTTTTTAAAATTAAAATATGAAATATTTGATAATTTTTAAAAATTCAAGGCATTTATTGAAAGTCAAAGTGGTAGATACATAAAACACTTTAGATAAATAGAGGTGGTGAATTTTTAACTAATGAGTTTAATTTTTTTTGTAAAGAAAATAGTATTTATAAGGTATTGATAGCACCATATACATTGAAGTAAAACAGTGTAGCTGAACGTAAGAATCAAACTATCATTAAAATGACAAGAGGTTTGCTTAAAGGAAAGTATCTTCTAAATCAATTTTGGGAAAAAATAGTTATAATAGTAGTTAATTTATTGAATATTTTACTAATAAAAGTTGTTATAAATTGAACTCCTTTTAAGGCTTAGTATAGTATAAAGCCAAGCATAAACCATCTAAGAATTTTTGGTTTTATTGCTTATACTTTAGTAAATTCATAAAAACCATCATAAGCTAAATGAAAAATCTGAAAAACATATTATAATTAGTTATTCTTTACAATCCAAAGCATATCGATTATATAATCCTGTTAGAGGCAAAGTTATTATTTACAGAAATATTATGTTTAACGAAAAGGCAAATTGAAATGAGGAGATCAATGAAGATGAAAAATAAATCCAGATTCCAACAGAACTAGACACTCTACATAATCAAGTGATAGATCTTGCACCAACAAGTTTATCATCAACCTCACCCGGTAGCAATTCAGATTCATCAAATGATTCAACAGATGAAACCTCTTCAAGAAAATTCAGATCACTAACAAAAATTTATGATTCAACATTTGCTTTGTTTATTTCAGATTTTATAAAGTTTTGAGGAAGCATTTGAAAAAGAGGAATGATTAAAGGCAATGAAGGAGGAAATCAAATCAATTAAAAAGAATAAAACATGGGACCTAATAGATCTATCAAAAGAAAAGAAAGCTATTAGATTGAAATGAGTGTTCAAAACAAACTATAATGCAGATGGAAGTATCCAAAAGCACAAGGCTCGGCTCATAGCAAAAGGATATTTGCAACAATAAGATATTGAATTTGATAATACTTTTTCTTAAGTTACTAGATTCGAAATTGTGAGAACTATTAGGATTTAAAGCGACACTAAGAAGGGGGGTAAATTAGTGCGGTGGATAAAAATCATAGATTCAAATCAATTTCGAAAAGAGTTGTGTGTTGAGAAGTTTTGGTCCAACGAAAAATATTTCAAAAAAGTGAATGTTTCGATTGAATATGAAAGAGAGTTGAGAGAAGGAGACTAAGAGATTGCAGCCAAGTAAAAATTGAAATGCATTAATTTAAAAACTCACACCAAGAGAAGTATACAATGATTTATAGTGGTTCGGCCAAATAACCTACGTCGACTTTTGAAACCTCCTCCGATGAGGTTTTCGACTTCTACTATTAATTCTTCTTGAAGGGGAAGGACCAAGCACCCTTCTTATAGACTTTTACAAGTGGTTCACACTCTCTTACAAAACTTTTACAAATAAGACTTAGGAGATGAACACTTAAACTTTTAAAAATAATTTTGCTAGAGTTTTAGCTCAATTATTATAACTTTTCAATGTACTCAACTAGTTGAGAAGTAAGGGGTATTTATAGGCTTAATTGGCTTCAGAATTAGAGCAAAAAAAAATCACATCCTGGATTTTCGAGTATTAACGGTACCACCACCTCGCACTAGCAGTACCACCACTAGTTGACCCTGCTCTGTCAGTGTACTGGGCGGTACCATCACCTAGTTTGACGGTACTACTGCTTGACAGGGTCCTCGGGCTTTGTGGAGGGGTAGTACCACCGCTTGTCAAGCGATACCACTATTGATAGGTAATAACTGTCAGCAGTACCACCGCTGACCTGGGGCGGTACCACCACCCAAACCACATAGGAACTTGTTCCTAGGGCGGTGCCATCACTAGACATGGTCCAGCACTACTGAATGAACCTTGAATCTGGTTCAATCCAATCCAATTAAGGCCCAATTGGCCCCTACTAAGGTTAATTAGGATTATTACCTAATACTAACCCTAATTATATGCTAACTATGAAATTGAAAATATATTCTAAGCAAAAATGTAAACCAGCACATCGGGTCTTCTTCTGGCGAGCTTCTGGCGAACTTCCGGTGGACTTCCGACACACCCTTGGATATCTTCTCGCGGACTCCCAACAGGCTCCCGGACTTTATGGTGAGTTCCGATGAATCTTTTAGCAAGCTTCTGAACTTTCTCAGTAAGCTCCATAAACCTTCGATGAACCTTCCGACGAACTTTCAAAACCCTCGACAAGTCCCTGATTCATTCTCGGCCAGTTTCAATAGCACTTCCGATGATCCTTCGGACTTTTGGCGGACTCTTAAACTCCCAACATACTTGGCTCTGGTAATTTGGTTTATGTCTTCATTGCTATCGTAGTTAATCTTGCATACTTATCTCAAAAATATGGATTAGATTAAATAACCTATCAATTGACTTCATTATCAAAATCTAAGATTCAATAAAACTTTCTGGGCTTTAGCTACTCACTCGAGTGAGCATATTTATTAATTTAATATGAAATTTACATTTTTAAATGGATATTTATAAGAAGAGATTTTTTTACTCAACTTGAAGGTTTTTTAATTAAAGGACATGAAGAAAAAGTGTATAAACTAAAGAAAGTTCTTTATAGACTTAAACAAGCTTCAAAAGCTTGCTTGGTTTCACTAAGAGTAATTGGGTAGAAGCTTTGGATGATAGAAAGAGTACTTCAAGCAATATTTTTAGCCTCAAATCAAAAGCTATATCTTGGAGTTTAAAAAAATAAACAACACCTGTGTTATCAACATCAGAAATAGAATATGTAGCTATAAAATCAATAGCTTGTCAAGCAATATGGCTTAGAAGACTTCTTCGATATCTTTATCAAGAATATAAAGAAGCAACTGAAGTATTTTGTGATAAGAATGTCATAATTATAATGATGAAAAATATAAACTTTTATAGAAGAACAAAGCATATAGAGATACATTATCACTTCATATGAGATCTTATAAAAAGTGGAGTCATAACAATAAAGTATTATGGCATAGATGAACAAGTTGTAGATATTCTCACTAAATCACTTCCAATTTAGAAGCATATTTATTTTATATCTCAAATCAGTGTAACTATGAATCAAGGGGGAGTGTTGAGAATTAATTCATATGTAGTTATTGAGGTTGTTACCATGTTTTAGGTAGTTATAGTTATAGTCATTTCTTTACTTCCATCCCCAATAACCCCAAAACACTCGGTGTTATATGGCTCATCCATATGGATTATTTGAACACACGGCTGCTGCTAGCATGCAACTTGCTACAAGTCAAGCATCTAACCCAGCTTGATGTGCAAGTTGAGTAGGCTGCTGCTATGCCACCCTCTTCGTCTATGGCTTATGATATCTATAGGAGTAGAAGATGCGTGTTTTGGGTAAGGGACCCTATAAAGCTTGGCTCTCCCTATTCAATATGATATGATTATTACATCATGCATTAGTTAACCTCTTCAATGATCCCATAATGGAACCTTACTCGAGAGAAATTATCATATATAAGATCATATTGCATGTATAAGTATAGAACATGTTTAAGGGTTGTTAATAACTAGGCAATCTCCAGGCTTCCCTTATAAAACTTTCAATGAAACCATATAAAAAATGATATTGAAAGTGTGCTTGACTTAGAGTAAGTGTAATAAGCAATTATGATAGAAAACAATAGTAATGAAGAGCAAAAAGAAAGTGCACACCAAATTTATAATGGTTCGGTCATTGTGACCTACATCCACTTTTGATTCCTCTTCCATCGAGGGCACCAGCATTCACTAACGGGCGAAGACCAACTACTCTCTTTACAACTCTTTTTTCCTTTTCACAGATTTAGGAGAGAACCTTCATAAGTCTCACCCCTCTCTTAGAATAAGCCCAAAACTTAAAGAGGAGGAGAGGGACATTTAGCACTTTTCACAATTTTACAATTCATAATCTCAAGACTTTTTATTCTCTTTTCATGCATCTTCAAGTAGGAAAGAGTGAGATATTTATAGGCCCCAAATGGCTTTAATAATGGAGCTAAAAAAATATCTCATCTTGTGTTTCCAAGGTATTAGTAGTACTACCCTTTGTTTTGGGTGGTACTATTACCTATTGCATTAACTATTGGTGATACTGTTGGGATCTAAAGTTGCACTAAGAGGGGGGGGGTGGGGGTTGAATTAGTGCAGTGATTAAGAATGATAAATTTTAATGATTTAAAATTGCTAGTTATAGGTGCCCTACAAGCCAATCATATGAGTGATTGCACTTGTAATACACTGCGTCAATCTCTTTGCTTATGATTATTGACATTAGATCACTTTATCTTACGTGTTACATATATTATGATGTCCTTGGATCTGTGCAATGGGAATCAGATCGTGATGAGATCACGATAATGAGACAGATTCACCTTTAAACACAGACCCTAAATTATCCTAGTCATAGGTTACTCGAGAAGGACATCGAGATAACCGAATAAACTGGTATGCTATATACCTGTTCATATGATGGAGGTAGCTGGTCTCATAGCTACTCGTGTGGGGACACTAAGGGTACAGTGCGGGTGCTCATTGGGGAATGAGTTCACTAATTGATCCACCTACGGAATGTTGGATGGTTATTGATACCTCACGTCAAACAGTGATTCCATAATCCCAGTAGTATATCTGGTCCTTAGACTTGAGACACCAAGGATGTCCTATATGAGTACTCCACTCTTTGATACCAGACTTATAGGTTTGGAAAGTTTTAGATCTAGTACAGCTGATCATTGGGAGTGGTAGCCAATCTTTCGAGGGCTATTGAGTGCCAATAGAGGATCATCCGCTCTCGGTATCATGAGAGGAATATCCCATGTGTTCTTGCTCGAATAAATCCTTGGCCAAGGTTATTCAGATTGAGAGAGAAAGAGTTCTCCGGGAGAATCCGACAAGAGCAAGACTCGAGGAGAGATCGTATGGGCCTGACAGCACTATGCCCGGTATAGGGTCTCTGGGATATTAGATGGATGAGATATTATAGATACATGATAACTGAGGACAGATAGGTCCAAAGGATTGGATTCCCCTGTATCGTCTAGGGGCCACGGTGTAGTGGCCTGGCACGTCCATGATCGATGAGTTGGGTGAATTATTATAGAGATAATAATTCACTATGTCAGAAGGAGTTCTGACAAGTATAACTTACGGCCAGCTTGATATTGGGCCTAGAGGGTCACACACATATGATAGGTGTTGCGACGAGTAGAGGTTCGGATATGAGATATCCGCTAAACCCCCTATCTTATTGGATATCCGTTAAGCCCCTGAATTATTGGATCCTGAGATGAGATCCAATAATTGCTAATAAGAGATTATTGGGTAGAGACCCACTAATCCAAGAGGCTTGGATAATTGGATGGAGATCCAATAACCAATAGGGCAAAAGATCCATTAGGGTTTTCTTGGGGCTTCTATAAATAGGAGGGAACCAAAGCTCTATAGGCTAAGGGTTTCTTTTGGTAGCCACCTCCTATTCTCCTCTCCCCAGAGATATAGATGCATCGTCGCAATCCCTGCCGTGTGGATACCGCTAGAGAGGAGGACGCTTGACCTCCTTCGTCCTCTCCCACAGATCTGCAGGAATTCAGGGATATACGATCTCCCTAGGTATCTTCTTTTACACATGCAGTTTTACGGATTTGTTTTTGATGCACCGATCTTCGCACAATGATGGAAACTTTCTACGAAAAATTTGGGGTTTTGTTTTCTGTTCTTTCGCTGCACATGTGATATCGCTCCCCTAACGGATTTCCCAACAGTGGTATTAGAGCCAGGTTATTTGTGCGAAGATCGGATCTTAAACTATGTGTGTTGTGTTTTGGATCTGCTTTTGACACCAAAATCATTGGCGTAAAAGGGCCAGAAGGGCAGCAACTATTGCTGCCCTTGCTGTGCTCGTGCAACGGCCGCAAGGCTGCTTGCAGCCTTGCTGCCAGCACAAGCAGCAGCCACTGCCCGGTGGGCTCTAGGTCGCAAGCAGGCAGCAAGCAAGCTGCCCGCGTCGATGGCCTACGCAGGGGCGCCGACACTGCAGGCGAGGCAATGCCTACGGGCGCTTGCGCGTAGAGAGGGGCACCCGCGGACAACGCCGCGGGCACCGCATTGCGTCTTGAGGGTAGCGCCCTACGGCGCTGCGCCGGGGGCCTGGCGGCGCTCCGCCACGGGCGCGCCTCTGATCGCGCTGCACTGCCGTACCGCTGCAGCAGAGGGCACCGCCGGCAGGTGGTGGCGGTCATCGAGGTGCGATAGGGTGAGGGATTAGGGTTTTAGGGTAAAAGATGATTTTACCCCTCAGAATTTCAGAAATTTCAGATTCTGTCCCTTTTGATCGAATTACCAAAATACCCTTGAGAATTCAAAAATTCCCTTTATGTCCTTGATTTTAAAAAATTAAATAGTTTAATTAACTTTTATTTTTTTCTAGTAGTCCTATAAAATAATATATACATGTGATGTATGATGTGGACAGCTGATCATGAACCTGTGATGTGATATGTGTATATGTGATTATTATTATTGGGGCCTGCGAGCCTCTATTCTTTTCTCATTTATTATCAGGCCTGCGTGCCTGTAATTATGTTGTAATTACATGAGGAGGCGTAGCGGTAGCGTGACTCACGAGGCTGAGACGGACGATTCGACGTATAAAGATGTGTTGAGATGCCGACGGATCCGACGAAGTGAGATGGATGATTACAGGGCATAGAGATGCACCTCTGTACACATAGATCTAGATGTGAGTGATTGGGCCCACTGGCTCGGGCTTGATTATATTAGGATGTGGTCCATGATCATCTGGTGTGATTGCTCATGTGATGTGTGATTAGATATACACCTACTAGATATGTATATATATATTTGCATGCGATGTAGTGATAGGACCCTCCGCGGATTCTAAGCTTGTGGTTGATCTCTATAGGGGATTGACCTCCTTGGAACTCTATAGGGGTTCCTTCCTCCAAGTTGCTGCACAAAGGCTGCTAAAGAATTGATTTATTCATTGATTAGAGAGGATGAATACATTGCTATTTATAGGGCTTCTAGGCCCCAACTCCTAATTGGACTCTTACTCAAGACTCCTACTTCTCACCAACTTCTAATTAGGACTCTTTCTCTAGTAGGATTCCTAATTTAAATAGGACTTTTTACCTAATAGGACTTCTATTTCTAATAGGACTTTTTACCTAATAGGACTTCTACTTCTAATAGGACTCTTTTCCTAATAGGACTCCTACTTCTAATAGGACTCTTTTCCTAATAGGATTCCTACTTCTAATAGGACTCTTTTCCTAATAGGACTCCTACTTCTAATAGGACTCTTTTCCTAAGACCTAACCCTAACCTAGCCGGCCTCTTCACCTCTTTAATAAGGGTCACTAGATAGATAGGATTTACATGAATGCCCTTATCAATGAAACTAAATTAGGACTCTCATAGCTAGAGTCATAACAGACCCGCCTCTTCAAATCACCCTTGTCCTCGAGGTAGAGACGTTCCCATGAATTCAGGGAATTTGATCTTCAAGTCGTCGTAGTTCTCCCAAGTGGCATCTTCTGTGGGTAGGTTTGCCCACTGTATTAACACTTCATGGAGTCGTCATCGTCGAGTCACGATTCGCCGATCAATAATGGCACTTGGTTGGGTCTAGAGCTCTCCTTGGGTAGTTATATTTGGTAGATGGCTTTGGGCTGTCTCGTGTTGTCCCAACTTGAGCTTCAAACATGATACATGGAAGACTAGATGGATTCGGGAGTGGGTAAGTCCAATCTGTATGCTCTTTGCTCCGATGCGCTCAAAATCTGGTAGGGTCCATAGAACCGAGGTGAAAGCTTCATAGACGCTCTAGTTTGGATTGATGTTTGCTTGTATGGTGGGCCGTAGGAAGACCCAATCTCCTAACAAAATTCTATTTCGCCTTTGTGTTGATCATATTGTTTGTTTCATCCTTGCTTGTGCTTTGCAGTGAGATTATCTTTTAGCAACTTTAGCATTTTGTCTCTATCTTGTAGTTCCTGCTACTTGTTCTACTTTAGATGTGCCCAACACATATTTTGGAATTACAGGGGGTCGGCCATACATGGCCTCATAGAGAGTACATTTTGTGGAGGAATGATAAGTTGTATTATACCACCACTCAGTCCAGGGAAGCCACTTTGTCCATTCTTTTGGTCGGTCACTGGTGAAGCATCTAAGGTATGTCTCCAAACACCTGCTCACCACTTGAGGGTCAGTCGATTTGTGGGTGATATGCGACTCATCTTTAATTTAGTGCCTTGCATCCGGAATAACTCATCAAAATTTGCTCGTGAAAACCCTATCACGATCACTTACAATAGATCTCGACATCCCATGTAATTTTACAATATTCTCCATAAAGGTTCGAGCAATACTAGAAGCAGTGTAGGGATTACGGATGGCACAAAAGTGAGCATACTTTGTAAGGCGATCAACCACGACAAAAATTGTACCTTTTCCTTGTGATGAGGGAAGCCCTTCGATGAAATCCATTGATATATCAGTCCATATTAATTCTGGGATGGGTAGAGGTTGTAACTTTCCGGGACTTGCCACTGTCTCACCCTTGTGTCGTTGACATATATCACATTGTGCTACAAATTCAGCAATAATATTTTTCATCCCTATCTAATAAAAATTTTGCTTAATTCTTTTATAGGTTCTAAGGAACCCGGAGTGCCCGGCTGCAGGTGTGGAATGCATCTCTTGAAGGATGGTCTTTATGCAAGTAGAATTTGGCACAAGCACAATGCGTCATTTATATCGTAAGTCCTTTGAGTCCCAACTGTAATGAGCCATAGAGCTTGGTGCTTCCTTTAATTTTTTTATGATTTTACTTGTTTCTAGATTATCTTGCCATTCCCTCCTAATATCCTCAAGGAAGTTGCTGGTTGAACGTGAAACAGCCAAAAATTCAACTTGCTCGGGTAGCCGTGAAAGCGCATCTGCAACAACATTATCTTTCCCTTTTTTGTAAGTTATTTCATAATCATATCCAAGAAGCTTTGTTACCCATTTTTGCTGCTCAGGAGAAGATATCTTTTGCTCCAAGAAATATTTTAGGCTTTATGATCGGTCTTGATGTGAAAGCGTCGCCCAATTAAGTACGGTCTCCATTTGGACACCGCATGCACAATCGCGAGCATCTCCTTGTCGTAAATAGTCATCTTGAGGTGGGAAGGAGATAACGCCTTACTAGTATACGCGAGGGGTCGGCCATCTTGCATTAGTACAGCACCAATTCCTGCTCCGGAGGCATCAGCTTCAATAATAAAAGTCTTATCGAAGTCGGGTAATGCTAGTACTGGTGTTGTTTTCATTGTGACTTTAAGTTCGTCGAAGGCGGTGGTGGCTTTGTCCGACCACTGGAAAGCATCTTTTTTTAGCAAGGAAGTAAGGGGTGCATTGATCTTTCCATAGTCTTTCACGAACTTACGGTAGTAACCTGTTAAACCAAGAAAGTCGCGTAGTGATTTTATGTTCCTCGGGGTTGGCCAGTTCTGCATTGCTTCAATTTTGGAGGGGTCCACTGTCACACCTTCCTGTAATATGATATGCCCAAGATATTCCACTTTTTGTTGAAGAAAGATACACTTCGTTTTTTTGACAAAAAGAACATGTTCTCGCAAAATTGTCAAAACAAGTCTTAAGTGCTGAATATGACTTTCAAGAGAAGGGCTGTAAATAAGGATATCGTCAAAGAAAACTAGCACAAACTTTCGAAGATAACTCCGGAAAATATCATTCATAAGGCTCTGGAAGGTGGAGGGAGCATTGGTGAGACCAAAGGGCATTACCAGAAATTCATAGTGACCGTTGTGCGTTTGAAAGGTAGTTTTCGGTATGTCTTCTTCGCACACTCATATTTGATGATACCCGGATCGAAGGTCCAACTTTATGAAAACTCGTGCTCCTTTTAATTCATCAAGCAATTCATCTACTACTGGAATAGGATATTTATGTCGTTGAGAGCTCGGTAATCAACGCACATTCGCCATGTTCCATCTTTCTTTCGTACGAGGAGCACTGGTGAAGAGTAGGGGCTGCAACTTGGCCGAATAACTCCTGTTTCAAGCATCTCTTTTACAATCCTTTCTATTTCATCTTTTTGGAGATGTGGATACCGATATGGTCGAGTATTTGCTGGAGGTTTCCTGGAAGAATCGGATATACGATGTTCGTGTCGGCGATTAGGAGGTAGGCTGCGTGGTTCGTCAAATATATCTGAAAATTCAGCAAGCAAGGGAAGTAGGTTTGGATCTTCAAATTTGGTTGGCTCTCCCTTAGGTTGCTACTCAAGTTGTATCAAAAAGCCACTGCATGCTTTGTGCAAAACTTTCTCCATTCGTTGTGTGCAAATTGTTGTTACGTCGACCCCACTTTTCCCGTACAGTATCACCTGTTTCCCCTTGCTGTAAAATTTCATAATTAGTTTCAAAAATTCCAGGAAACATCATCTAATGTCATCAACCATTCGATGCCAAGCACGGCCTCATAATCATCGAGAGAGAGGAGGAAAAATCTACAATTATCTCTTGGTCCTGCAGAATAGCAGTTTCACCTGTGGGCACTTACGATCACACTTCAAAATTCGTCCATCTGCGACTTTAACATCGAACCTGCGGCAATTCTCAATAGGTAAGGCCATCCAGACAGCAACCTTGCTGTTCATAAAATTATTAGTGCTCTCGGTGTCAATAAGAACGGTGATTGGTTGTTGCTTCGAAATCCTCCCACTTTCATTGTTTATGGGTTCGCATAACCGCAAGGGCATGCATCATAATATCAATTGGCTGCTGTTCTTCATCTGTGACCTCTTCCTCATGCTCCTAGACCTCCTCCTCCCTATCTTCAAGAGGTTCAATCAATAGGAGGCGGCTCCTTTTGCAGCGATGATTGTGGTTCCACGGCTCGTCGCAATGCCAACAAAGACCCTTTTGACGGTCCACGTAGTTCTTCTCTTGTCAATTTTTGGGCAGCGAAGGATGGTTGGAAGCGAAGGGGGTTTATATGTTGAGGTTCTAGGAGTGGTTCTCATCCTTCGAGAATCTTGGTTGAGTCGTTCTTCTTGTATTCGGGCAAAAGAAATCGCAGCCATCACGAGATGGGTCAAGTGCGTGCCTTAACTTCCCCTTTTATCTCTGGCTTGAGTCCTTCGATAAATATTCCTAACAATTGACGGTCAGTTCAATCACGAGCAAGGTAAGATAGCTTCTCAAACTTGGTTTGGTACTCTTGAATCGTAGAGGTTTGTCGAATCTTTGCGAGTTGGCCGTCGATATTTTCATACTCCGTAGGTCCGAAACGGTTCAACAAAGGCATTCTTAAATTGATTCCATGTCGAGCCCCATGATTATATTCCAGCCAATTGTACCATTGAATAGCATCTCCTTCAAGGTGGATAACAGCAATCTCCACCATAGCATTATCCGACGTTCGGTAGTAGCGAAAGTAACGTTCTACGCGCGAAAGCCACCCCGCTGGGTCTCCTTCTTCCCATCATGGGAAGTCCACCCTCATGTGTGGCTGAAGCACGTCCGAGGGCTGTCCCTCCTTCTCTGGGGTCCTTTCTAAATTCTCTCCTTGCTGCAGTTTGGTTGGACTCGATGGTTGTCCAATTCTGAATTCTGCAAACAAAGCGCGCAATTTGTCTTCCAAGCGCGATTCAAGCCGTGATTCAATCCGAGATTCCCATGCTTCAAATTTAGCATCAATTGGATCTTGGGAAGCCATAGCATATGTCTGTAGATTAGAGATGCCCTTGTCTTTTTTCTGTTGACGGGTTAATGGCATGGGGTGGTGGAAGGTTCGGACAATAGATCGGTGATTGAAGGGTTCAGCTGTAATGGTTTACTGTTTTGGGCTATGGTTTTTGATGTTGTTAGGGTTATGAAACTAGGTTATGATGGCTGCATCTTGAGGCTAGAGGGATGCCCTAAAGACGTCTTGGTTTGTGGCAGCAAGGTGGCTAGGGTTTGATAGGTTACGGAGAAGAAAAAAGGACAAAGGTTCAATACCAGATTTTTGCCTAAAAATTCCAGCAGTAAAGATGTAATTTTTTCAGAAATTTTCAAAAGAGATTCAAGTAAAACTCAAAGGGGATCTACTGATAAGGAAGAGGTAATACTGTAAAAAATTTCATAGGAAGAAACGACAACAAGAGGTTTGGAAAAATTGAGAATCACGGAGAGGTATTATAGCAGATTTTTACGTCTAAAGTGCAGCAGATTGGACGTAAAAGATAAGTGGTTTTTATTGAGAATTTTTTGACAAAACCAAAGGGAAAACTACTGTTAGGAAGTGTCAAAGCTGCCATAAAAATTCCATAGAGAATTGGATAGAAAAAACACAGTAGCAAGATCAAAAAGGCAGTGCTATGCGGCTGAAATTCTGCAGTGTGACTTTCGTTGTAGAGATGAAAACTTTGCGACGAAAAGTTTATGCAGCAATTATAGGAACGAATTTTTTTGGATTTTTTGAATTAGGATAACTAAATTACAGCAGCAGTAGGGTAGATAACCAGAACCTATTGCAATTCACGGGAAGATCAAAGGATGATCTACGGTGGTGGAGATGATGGCGGAATTCAGCGATGATCTTCTAAGCAATTGTGGGAATTGCTTTGGCGGTTGTGGAGGGCTGTGGAAGGGCAGCGAGACGCCAAGAACGCTGCTCTGATACCAAGTGATAGGACCCTCCGCGGATTCTAAGCTTGGGGCTGATCTCTATAGGGGATCGACCTCCTTGGAACTCTATAGGGGTTCCTTCCTCCAAGTTGCTGCACAAAGGCTGCTAAAGAATTGATCTATTCATTGATTAGAGAGGATGAATACATTGCTATTTATAGGACTTCTAAGCCCCAACTCCTAATTGGACTCTTACTCAAGACTCCTACTTCTCACCAACTTCTAATTAGGACTCTTTCTCTAGTAGGATTCCTAATTCAAATAGGACTTTTTACCTAATAGGACTTCTACTTCTAATAGGACTTTTTACCTAATAGGACTTCTACTTCTAATAGGACTCTTTTCCTAATAGGACTCCTACTTCTAATAGGACTCTTTTCCTAATAGGATTCCTACTTCTAATAGGACTCTTTTCCTAATAGGACTCCTACTTCTAATAGGACTCTTTTCCTAAGACCTAACCCTAACCTAGCCGGCCTCTTCACCTCTTTAATAAGGGTCGGCTAGATAGGATTTACATGAATGCCCTTATTAATGAAACTAAATTAGGACTCTCATAGCTAGAGTCCTAACATGTAGATATAATACGTATGTGTGTGACATATTATGTTAGGAGACCAAATCAAAAATCCTCTCCATTAATAATATTAAGTCAGTAAACGTGAGGCAATTAGATTGACCCATGTGGCCTTCTATCGTTATAGCTAGGAACCGATTCCCAGTGTAGGTTGAGTTGGTCGAGTCCCTCGAGACTCACCTATATCGCATCTCGCTATCTTATCTATGATATAGAGATGTCATTGGTGACCTGAGAACATGATATGCTTGGTCGAGTCCCTCGAGAGTATATCACCGAATCAGACTCATCTGGTAATGATGGTAATGACTTAACCGAACATCATGGTTGGTCGAGTCCCTCGAGGCCATAGTAGTTCGGAGGCCGAACAGGACGGGAATCACAAGGAGTTGTGATTGGCAAGAGTTGCCTACCTTTACGGGCTTAACGTGATTGGTCGAGTCCCTCGAGGTTACGTTAAGACGCCGATTGGATCCTGATCTCCACTAGAGATCCGTCGGGGGTCTCCGATTCACATACTGGAGGGTGTTATTTGTCTCACGAAAAATTAGTGGGAATACATTAAGATAGAAGTCCTTATCTTAATTGTTTAAATTTTTACAAAGTCTGCATGTTATTTATTTCTGCTACATCTTTTATTTTAGAAAAATGTCACTTTCAAATCCTTTACATGACATACTTGATACCAACCGCCTCACCGGTCCAAATTATACGGATTGGCTTCGCAATCTGAGAATCGTTCTCACGGCGGAGAAAATCACGTATGTCCTTGATACAGTGATCCCTACACCCGACGAAGGGGGAAGCGAGGATGAGATCACTCATTATGTGAAGTACTTAAATGATTCCACTCTTGCTCAGTATTATATATTGGCCTCTATGACTACTGAGTTACAAAGACAGCATGAAAATATGGATGCTAATTCCATACTCCTACATCTCCGCAAACTGTTTGAGGAACAGGGAAGAACTCAGCGATATGAGATATCAAAGAGTCTTTTCCGTGCTAGGATGACTGAGGGGACACCAGTTTAGAACCATATCCTTAAGATGATTGAGTGGATCGAGAAACTCGCAGGTCTAGGAATGGTCCTAGAGGATAACCTGTATGTGGATCTTGTACTTTAGTCCCTACCAGATTCCTTTTCTCAGTTCATAATGAATTTTAATATGAACAAACTTGAGGTGACCCTCCCAGAGCTCTTCAATATGTTGAGAGAAGCAAAGAGCACCATCAAGAAAGAAAAGCTGGTTCTCTACACTAGTGAGACCAGAAAGAAAAGGAAGGCTGAGAAGACCCTTAAGAAGGGCAAGGGTAAGGGCAAAATGGTGAAGGCAAAGGTTGCTAAGAAAGACCCAACAAAGGACAAAGGCCAGTGCTTCCACTATGACAAAGATGGGTACTGGAAGAGCAAAATAAAAAGGAGCAAAATAGGAAGGAGCACACTGGATTTATAGTGGTTCGGTCATCCTAACTTATATCCACTCTCAATTCCTCTTCACTCGAGGCCGTCGACTTTTACTAATGATCTTCTTTTAACGGTGAAGGTCAACTACTCTCTTATAACCATCTTCTCCTTTTCACAAGTTTAGGAGATAACCTTTATAAGCACTCACTCTTTTCTTAATCTAAAATTAATCTTAAGGCTAGAGGAGGGGATCTCTCACGTAATTACAATAGCATTTTCTCACTTTTAAGTTTTCAATACTTATATGTTCTAAGGAAGGATGAGAGGGATATTTATAGGTTCTAAATGGATTTAAACTTGGAGTCAAAATGATAGAACCCCAAAGGAATTCTATGTAGATTGATCTTTGAGGGGGATCAACTCTTGGAATGCTATAGGGGTTTGATAAGACCCCTAGGGTTTTATCCTGGAAAAGGTGAAAGAAGTGGAGGAGAAGCGAAAGAAATGGAGGAAAAGGGGATAAATGATCGCTTCGAGGGGATTGGCCTCCTTGATCGCTTCGAGGGGATCGACCTCCTTTGATCACTTCGAGGGGATCGACCTCCTTTGATCACTTCGAGGGGATCGACCTCCTTAGTTTAGCTAAAAGACTAAATGATTCTTCCTTCCTTTCTCCATTTTGTTCCCAATTCGAAATTCTAATGCCTCCATTTGATTCCCAATTTGAAATTCTAATGCCTTCATTTGATTCCCAATTCAAAATTCTAATGCCTCCATTTGATCCCCAATTCGAGATTCTAATGCCTCCATTTGATTCCCAATTCGAGTTTCTAATGCTTCCATCTGGGCTTTCACTGGTTTGTCGGTGGTCATTGCATAAGATTGTAGATCGGTAATTCCCAATTCTTGTTTCTGATGTCTAGTCAAGGGCATCCATGCTATAAGCATGGATTTACAATAGTGTAAGGCTTACTGTAGTTGTTGGGAGGATAGCCGCGAGGATGGAAAATCAGTAGTGCGGCCTTGGTACCGTCGCCTGTTGCGATGGCAAGCGGAAGTGACAGCAGAGATGGTTGGGCCATGACGGTTGCTCTTGAGGCCGACAGCGAAGAGGGCAGCGATGATGGTGGTTGCAGCCGAGAAGCAAGGTTGAGGCTGCGGTGGTTGCTACTAAGGCTGGCAGTGAAGAGGGCAGCGACGAGGGTGGTCACGGCCAAAAAGCAAGATTGGGCTGCGGTGGTTGCTGCTGAGGCTGGCAGCGAAGAGGGCAGCGCAGTCCTGTTGAGGCAGGCAGTGAAGAGGGCAGCGACGATGGTGGTCGTGGCCAAGAAGCAAGGTTGGGGCTACGATGGTTGCTGCTGAGGCTGGCAGCGAAGAGGGCAGCGCAGTCCTGTTGAGGCAGGCAGCGAAGAGGGCAATGACAACGATGGTCACGGTCGAGATGCGAAATTGCAGCGAAAACGTCGAGGATCATAGCTCTGATATCAAATGTTAAGACCCCTTAGGGTTTTATCATGGGAAAGCCGAAAGGGATGGAGGAGAAGCGGAAGAAGTAGGAAAATAAGGGATAATGATCGCTTCGAGGGGATCGGCCTCCTTGATCGCTTCGAGGGGATCGACCTCCTTGGGTTTAGTCAAAAGACTGAATACTTCTCATTACTTTCTCCCTCCCTGAAAGAAACAGTTACATCCCTATTTATAGAGTCCCCCAGGACTTGGACTCTTATTAACTGACTCCATAACCGACTCTAACTGAATCAGTAACCGACTCCATACTAGATAATTCCATAATATTATCCAAAATATTATCTAAAGTTTAAAAAATAAAAAGGTTCATAACAGGGTTCCACCCTCTAAGTAGTCGGTCTGGTGGCAGTAATTATAGATTGATCTTTCTTATTCAAAAGAGGTGGAGGCTACATACTTAAATAGGACTCCAAACCCTAGCCCTAGTTGTTACTTCCTAAGTAAAATATCACTTTTGCTCTTAACCCTAGCAAACTGGCCTAGCAAAGGGGGGCGGTGGCTAGGATGAAATACATCACTATGTATGAGTTTCAGCAACTCAGTGGCTCTCTCTCTAGTTCCACTAAATGGAGAGTTAGTCATCTTTCCTTGAAGGCAAGCTTCACAAGTCGCAGATGACTCATAGTCGAATGGATCTAGATATCCATTCTTCAATAACTTTTGAATTATTCTCTCATGGATGTAACCTAGCCTACAATGCCACAGATATGCATTGTTCACCTTTTCTTGTTTCCTCTTAGACTCACTTACACTCATGATGTGTGGAGTTATATCTAGCATAAATAAACTATTATGCAACATTCCTCTCATGATGATTTCATCATCTAATGCTATTAAACAACCATTATTCTCAAAAACTAATTTATATCTACTAACTGTCAAACATAAAATAGAAATAATATTTTTGATAATAGAAGGAACATAATAGCATGTATCTAATGAAATAATAGCTCTACTAGGTAGATGTAGGGTGACCTTGCCAACAGCCACTACAGTAACTTTTACTCCATTGCCCATCTTGAGGTCCATCTCACCTCTTTTCAATCTCCTAGGTCCTACCAGAACCTATAATAAATTACAGATATGATAATCACTCTCGGTATCCAATACTCATATGTTATCATAAGATTCTAACAAATGGAGCCTGATCATGAATGTACCTAAAGCTTCTCCAAGCTTCTGTTTCACCCTCTCTGCAAGGTACTCTTTATAGCTCCTCTTCTAGTGCCCATCTTTGTCGTAGTGGAAGCACTAGCCTTTATCCTTTATTGGGCCTTTCCTGGCAACCTTTGCCTTACTTAGTTTGCCCTTGCCCTTGCCCTTCTTAAGGGACTTATTAAGCTTCTTTTCTTTCTAGTCTCACCAATATAGGAAACTGATATCTCTTTATTGATGGTGCTTTTTGCTTCTCTCAACATATTAAGGAGCTTTAGGAGGGTCACCTCACACTTGTTTATATTAAAATTCATTATGAACTGAAAAAGGAATCTAGTAGGGACTGAAGCACAAGATCCACACATAGGTTATCCTCTAGGACCATTCCTAGACCTATGAGTTTCTCTATCCACTCAATCATCTTAAGGACATGCTTCTGAACCGATGTCCCCTTAGTCATCCTAGCATAGAAGAGACTCTTTGATATCTCATATCATTGAGTTCTTCCTTATTCCTCAAATAGTTTGTGGAGATGCAGGAATATGGAATTGACATCCATATTTTCATACTATCTTTGTAACTCAGGAGTCATAAAGGCTAACATATTATTGAGCAAGAGTGGAATCATCTATGTACTTCACATAACGAGCAATCTTATCCTCACTTACCCCTTCATCGGGTATAAGAATCATTGTATCAAGGACATATATGATTTTCTTGGCCATGAGAATGATTCTCATATTGCAAAGCCAATCCATATAATTTGGACCAAAGAGGCGTTGGCATTAAGTATGTCATGTAAAGGATTTGAAAGTAATATTTTTCTAAAATTAAAGATGTAACAGAAATAAATAACATACAGACTTTATAAATATTAAACAATTAAGATAAGGACTTCTATCTTAATCTACTCCCACTAATTTTTAGTGAGACATACAACACCCTCCAATATATGATTCGGATACCCACGGCAGATCTCTAGTGGGGATTGGGATCTAATCGACATCTTAACGTAACCTCGAGGGACTCAACTAATCATGTTAAGCCCGTAATGGTAGGCAACTGTTGCCAATCACAACTACTTATGATTCTCATCCTGTTTGGCCTCCGAACCACTATGGCTTTGAGGAACTCGACTAACCATGATGTTCGATTAAGTCATCACCATCGTTACAAGATGAGTCTGATTCGATGATATACCCTTGAGAGACTTGACTAAGTATACCATGTCCTCAGGTCACTAGTGACATCTCTATGTTGTAGATAAGATAGCAAATCATAATATAGGTGAGTCTCGAGGGACTCGACCAACTCAACCTACAGCAAAAATCGATTCCTACCTATAATGATAGAAGGCCACATGGGTCAATCTAATTGCCTCATATTTACCGACTTAATATTATTAATAGAGGAGATTTTTGATTGATTCGGTATCCTAATATGATATTCTAAACACATACATATTTAATATATATATATATATATATATCTACACTGAATATAAATATAAATATATATATATATCTAGTAGGTGTATATATAATCAAACATCATATAAGCAATCACACCAGATGATCATGGACCTCATCCTAATGTGATCAAGCCCGAGCAGTGGGCTCAATTACTCACATCAAGATCTATGTATGCAACGATGCATCTCCATGCCCTGTGATCATCCCTCTCATCCTTGTCGATTTTATCTGCATTTCGACGTATCTCTATGCATCGCAATCATCCATTTCATCTTCATGGGTCCCACTATTGCTTCCACGCTCCTGCCATGCCTCGTTGTATAATTACAACTTAATTACAAGCATGCAGGCCTGATAATAAATGAGAAAAAAATAGAGGCTCGTAGGCCCCAATAATAATAATGATCATATGTATACACACATCACATGGTTCATGATCATTCGTCCGCATCATACATCACATGTATACATCATGATCATGTAAGACTACTAGATAATAATAACTATAATTAATTAAACTATTTAATTAATTATTTTGTTGCCCTCTTGGCTTACCCTACTATAGGGTGTCCTCATATGGTAGGAAATCCCTTATGTGGTTAAGAAATCTTAACCATCGAGGACTCCCTTATGGCTAGGAATCCTAGGCCATAGGGCTGCCTTGCATGGCTAGGAAACCCTAGCCATCAACGAGTCCCTTGCAGCCAAGAAACCCTGGCTATAGGGCAACCTTGGGCAGCCAGGAAACCCTAGCCGCTAGGGGTGCCCCTTTTAGTCAAGAAACTTGGCTGCGGACACTGCCATGTAGTTGGTTGAGAGTAGCCTTACTGCTCTCATTCTTGCTGCTTTTGACCAGGTTGAGAGTAGTAAGAAAAGCTCCCGGCCAAGGCTGCAAGCAGCCTTCGGCAATCTAAAGGGGCAGCAACCGTTGCTGCCCTTTCTTCCTCTTTTGTGCCAACATATTTGGCATGAAAAGCCCACTGTAAAACACTTTATAATAGGGGAAAAATTACAACATAGATTTAACATCTATGATAACAAATCGCTGCAATCGCATAAACCGATTCTTACACGATTGAATACAACACACGCAGTTTAAAAGCTAATCTTTTGCACAATGGATGATACTATTGTTAGGAAATCTACGGTAACATCATATGCACAATGGATGAATAAAAATAAAAATCATAGATTTTCAGTAGGAAAAAGAGGTTCTTATTGTCATGTAAAAGTTGGTACGCAAAAACCCGTGAAACCAAAAAACTATGAATAAGAAAATTACCTAGAGAGATCGTATATCCCTATATTTCTATAGATCTATAGGACTAGATGAAGGAGTTCAAGTATCCTCCTCTCTAGCAATAATCCACATGGCAGGGGCTCTGATAACGCTCCTCAAATCGCTGCCCAAATCTCCACACAACGCGCACTACGCGATCAAGAAGGGGCCGACCCTTCTTGCTATTCATATGCCCCAAACTAGTGCTACTGGCTGAGGAGGAGAGGGGGAGGAGAATAAGAGGTGGTTGCCGAAAAACCCTAGCCTATGGGTCTTTAGTTCCCTCCTATTTATAGAGATCTCCTATCAACTTAACTATAATGGATCTTACCTTGTTGGGTATTAGATTTCTATCCAATTACCCAAGCCTCTTAGATTAGTGGTTCTCTACCCAATAATTTCTTATTAGCTCTTATTGGATCTCATCTTAGGATTCAATAATTTAGGGGCCTAACGGATATCCAATAAGATAGGGGCTCCGACGAATATCTCATATCCAAACCTCTACTCATCGCGACACCTACCATATATGTGTGATCCTCTAGGCCCAATATCGAGCTGGCCGTGAGTCATACTTGTTAGAACTCCATCTGACTTAGTGAATTATTATCTCTATAATAATTCACTCAAATTATCAAATGTAGACGTACAAGGCCACTACACCGTAATCCCCAAATAAAATAGGGGATCCAATCGTTTGGACCTATCTGTCCTCAGTTATTATGTACCTATAGTCCCTCATCCATCTAATACCCTAGAGACCCTATACCGGGCATGGTGTTGCCAGGCCCATACGGTTTCTCCTCGAGTCTTACTCTAATCGGATTCTCCTGGAGAACTCTTTTTCTCTCAATCCAAACAACCTTGGCTAAGGATTTGTTTGAGCAAGAATACATGAGATATTTCTTTCATGATACCAAGAGTGGTTAATCCTTTATTGACACTCAATAGCCCTCGTAAGATTGGCTACCACTCCCAATGACCAATTGTACTAGATCTGGAGCTTTTAAACCTATTAGTCTAGTATTAAAAAATGGAGTACTCATACAGGACATCTTTGGTGTCTAAAGTCTAAGGACCAGATATGCTACTAGGACTACGGAATCACTGTCTGACAATTAGGTATCATCAACCATCCAACATTCCATGGACAGATCAATTAGTGAACTCATTCTCCAATGAGCACCTGTACTGTATCTTTAGTATCCCTACACGAGCAGCTATGAGACCAACTGCCTCCATCATATAGACGGGTATATAGTACACTAGTCTATCTGATTATCTCAATGTCCTTCTCAAGTAACATATGACCGGAATTATTTAGGATCCATGTTTAAAGGTGAATCAATCTCATTATCATGATCTTAGCATGATCCGACTTTCATTGCACAGATCCATGGACATCACAATATATGCAACACATAAGATAAATTAATAAAATACCTAATAATAATAAGCAAAAAGAGTACATGTCAAGTCACACGTGCCATCACTCTCGTGAAAGGCTTGCAGGGCACATATGACTAGCAACATCTATACAATTCCTCCATCTATTGTTGGGAGAAATTACTAGTCATAGGTGCCCTGTAAGCTAATCAAGTGAATGATGATACATGTGACATGATACACACTCTTTTTGCTTATTATTTATTTGATAATTTTCTCACTTTATATTATCTATTACATATATTATGATATCCATAGATCTGTGTAGGGAAACAGATCATGATAAGAACACGATAATAAGATCGATTCGTCTTTAAACACAGTCCATAAATAATTTCGATCATAGATTATTTGAGAGGGACATCAAGATAACTGGATAGATCGGTATGCTGTATACCTTATCCATATGATGGAGGTGGCTGATTTCATAACTACTCATGTGGGGACACTAGGGATATAGTACAAGTGCTTATTGGAGAATGGGTTCACTGATTGATCTATTAGGATCAGTTCAGCACTAAGAGAGGGGGGGTGAATTAGTGTAGCGGTTAAGTACGACAAATTTATATAATTTAAATGATTTCGAAAAACCCCATTTTGTGCAAAAAGAATCATTTCGATTAAATCCAAAAGGGAATGATGCTTTAAACTTGAAGCCGATTATAAGAAGGAGAAGTAGAGGAAGTAAGGTGGCTTGCAGAAATGTAAATTACAAGAAGATAAATGCAAACTTGATTTTATAGTGGTTCGGTTATCCAATCTATGTCCACTCCTGATTCCTCTTTATTTGAGGCCATCGACTTTCCACTAGTTGTCCTCCTTCTAACGAGCGAGGACTGATTCTCTTATAGCTCAATTCTCATTTTAACGGGCTTAGGAGATAACCTTTACAAGCACTTCACTCATCTCTTTAGGTGTAATATAAATGAGAGCTAGAGGAGAAATTTATAAAGAGAATTCTATAGCATTTTCTTACTTTTTAAAGTTTATGTGCTTATGTATTTAACCCAAGGATGAGAGGGGTTTTTATAGGCTCTAATTGGATTCAAACTTGGAGCAAAAAACCATCCCATCTTGGGTCTACCGGGTTCTGACGGTACCACCGCCCAGTACATCCTAACACTAGGCGGTACCACCACCCAGTCTAGTGGTACCACCACTTGGGCATACTGCTCTGTCAGTGTACTGGGCGGTACCACTACTCAGGTATACTAACGCTGGGCGGTACCACCGCCAACCCTAGTGGTGCCACCACCTGATATGGCACTTGGGCACTTTTTGGTCCTTTCATTCGACTCAACACCGCCATAATATAGGCCTAGTTAGCCCTTAATTGGGTTGGCCCAATTATAACCCAATTAGACCTAATCCTACTTCGATCTAGATAACTATTATTACAACGCGAATCAAAATATCGCTTGGCACGTCATTGGCCCATCGACGCTTTGTTCGATATTTTGGCTCATCGTCCTCTCTTACAGCCTGTTGCCCAATCAGTAACTGACCTCTGTAGCCTCGATCTCCTTGGCACAACTCTACTCTTCTTGGCCCGATGCCGGATTTCATTATCTGAAGCCTTCTATCGATCATCGATCGGTTTTTCGGCTCAACATCCAATCTCCTAACGTGTTCTCCTTCGGCACGACGTTGATTCATCCTGCATCAATTGTCTAATCCTGATCGAGAGTAGATCTCTGTGACTTAAAATACAATTAGAGAATCAAAACATAATCAATAGTTTCATCATCAAAATCTGAGATTCAACATGATCTGCTCATGGAATGCTAGATAGTTGACCATAACTCATTGCCATTAGTGATTCTGTCAATCTAATGGTGTACTTGGTCCTTAGATTTTAGATACCAAGGATATCCTGTATGAGTACTCCACTATTTGATACAAGACTTATAGGTCTCGAAGTTCCAAATCTAGTATAGCCGATCATCGGAAGTAGCAGCCAAACTTACGAGAGCTATTAAGTGTTGATAGAGAATCATTCACTTTTGGTATCATGAGAAGAATATCCCATATGTTTTTACTTAGACAAATCCCTGGCCATAGTCATTCAGATTAAGAGAGAAAGAGTTCTTTGGGAAAATCCTATTAGAGCAAGACTCAAGTAGAAATTATATAGGCCTGATAGCACCATACCTGATATATGGTCTTTTGGATATTAGCTAGATGAGGAACTATAAGTATATGATAACTAAGGACAAATAGGTCTAAATGATTAGATTCTCTTATATCATCTGGGGACTACAACATAGTGGCCGAATACATCTATAGTCGATAAATCAAGTGAATTATTTATTATAAAAATAATAATTCATTAAGCTAGAAGGAGTTTTAATAGGTAAGACTCATGACTAGCTTAATATTGGGCCTAGAAGGTTACACATATTTGATATGTGCTGCGACGAGTAGAGGTTCAGATATGAGATATCTGCTAGAGCCCCTATCTTATTAGATATCCAATAAGCCTCTGAATTATTGGATCCTATGGATGAGATCCAGTAAGAGCTAAAAAGAGATTATTGGGTAGAGACCTATTAATCCAAGAGGCTTGGGTAATTGGATGGAGATCCAATACCCAATAGGGCAAGATCCATTAGGGTTTACAGGAGGTCTCTATAAATAGGAGGGAAGCAAAGCTCTATAGGCTAGGGGTTCTTTTGATAGCCACCTTCTGTTCTCCTCTCCTTAAAGAGGTGCATCGTCGCAGTCCCTACCGTGTGGATACCGCTAGAGAGGAGGACGCTTGACCTCCTTCATCCTTCCTATAGATCTGCAAGGATTCATGGATATACGATCTCCCTAGGTACTTTCTTTTACACATGCAGTTTTCACGGATTTGTTTTTGATGCACCGATCTTCGCATGATGATGGAACCTTTATACGAGAAATCTATGGTTTTATTTTTTGTTCTTCCATTGCGCATGAGATGTCACCCCATAGGTTTCACACCCCCTCCTAAAATTATCACGTTCAGGAGGTGTGACCCTGTCTTAAAGTCCATAACATTAAATTTTGTGCCAACAATCCAATCCAAGATCCATACTAACATTTGAGGATACAAAGAAACATTCAAATATTAGTCATATCCATAAACCTGTGCATGAACGAAATTATAAAACCAAATCCTTCTACCTTTCCTCCATCTCCTCTCCATGTGTCATTTTCTTCCCCTATCTTCTTTCTTTCTTCGTAGCTGCAGCTCATGCAGAACATAGGAGGTTGTAGTCACTTGCTTTCCTTTTCTTTTTCCCAACCATAGCTGCCACAGTCATAGTCGCCGTAGTCGCAGTCGCAGTCACAGTCGCAGCTGTAGCCATAGCCATGGCCGCATGTTATGTCGCCCCTAGATTTTCTAACAAAAATATATTTCCATTTTGGGAGGTGAGGAACATCACTTTATCTATTATTAGGAGTGTGATAAGTTCTCTCTATCTATTGTTAGGAGATGAATCATCTCATTATTGTAATGTCTCCTTATTTGCATTGGGAGAATGCACTATCAAGTGTTTGATTATGTCAATATGATGATGATAATGTGCATCAATAATTGAATTTTGTATATATTAAGTTGCATTAGTGTATGTGACAGTTATGAGACTTATTATATGGTCCTCAATTAGCTATTGAGAGAAGTGTCAATCAGATATTCATCTCAAATGTCAAATCTTGGCTAAGTGCATATGTATGACTAATTATATTTATGGATAATATTGTATGAAAGTATATCACATGCATGTATTCTTATGACCTACGCATGAAACATAATTAATCATATGATTTTGTACTTTTATTTGTTGTTATTATTGAATCTCATATTTTGATGATGAAATTAATTGATGAGTTTATGGACTAACAAGTGTTTAAGATAAGTGACGCAGGTGAAACTTCGATCATGGACTTGAATAATTGAAGTAGGAGAATCAAGCAACTAGGATGGAGAGTATCATTGGCTATCGGGCTAGAAGGATCGAGTATTATGCTAAGAAGATTAGATGTTATGGGAGGTTAACATGCTAATCGATCGGGCAATACGTCGAAGGAAAGGATGATGTGTTGGAGGTTCGAACATAGTGCTGGATGAATATATAACATACGGGCCAACATACTTTAAGCTTCATGATTGTAATTAGAGTTGTTAAAGTCTTGATTGAAGTTATTTAGAGTCTAATTGAGTTGGCTTTGGAGCATAATTATGCCAACTTGATTAGGAGCCCATTGGGTTTGAACCAGGGTCGAATTAGGCCTATTGGAAAACCAATTCAATGACCTAGAGTTGGGTAGTGTTAGGATCGTAATGCCACTTGGGGGGGTAGAGGGTAAATTAGTGCTCTCGATAAGAAGAACTATTTTAAAAAATTTTATTCAATGAAACCCTATCAAAAAGGTGTATAAACTTAGAGTGCAAGTAAGAGTAGTGAGCAATTAAATCAGTAAGTAATAGCAATGAAAATAAATACATACCAGATTTATAGTGGTTTAGTCATTGTGACCTACGTCCACTCCTAATTCCTCTTCACTCAAAGCCATCGACTTCCACTACCGATCTTCTTTCCAATGGACTAAGATTAAATATTCTTATTATAACTCTTTTCTCCCTTTCACTGCCTTAGGAGGGAAACTTTATAACTCTCTTTTATAATAAATTATCATAACTTTCTTCGAGTGGACTTTAGACTTAAGCAAGAGAGCACTCTATACCTTTTTGAGAGTTTACAATCTTAGAATCATAAGCTTTTCATTCTCTTTTCTTGCTATCTTAAGCAAGAAAGAGTGAGGTATTTATAGGCCCTAAATAACTTTAAAAATGGAGCCAAAAATTTAAATCCCTAGGTTTTTAGGGTACTAGCGGTACCACTACATGCACTAGGCAATACCATCGCCTGATAGTTGGTGCACTGGTGGTACCATCACTTACTTGGGAGGAACTACTACCTGATATAGCCTAGAACACTATATCTGAGTGATACTACCATTAGTTTGGGTGGTACCACTATCTAACACTAGGCAGTAACACCACTAACCCTAGCGGTACCACCATTGGGTTTTTTGAAAACGTATATTTCATACTTTCTAGCTCACAAATAATGCCACCACCTAACCTGACAGTGCCACTGTCTGACCCCACCTTAGGTCATTGAATTGACTTTCCAATAGACCCAATTTAACCTTATTTAAGGCTTAGTTTAGGCCCACTAGGATCCTAATTAAGTTGGCTTGGTTACACTCTAAAACTAACTTAATTACACTCTAAACAACTTTGATCAAGACATAACATTTACAATCATAAAGCCTACATTATCCAGCATGTAATTTTTCATTCGGGGCTTTGTCCTCCAGTGTATCATCCTTTCCTTCGACATATTGCCCAACCTATCGGCATATTGATCTCCTATAACATCTGATCTTAGCATAATGCCTAATCTATCTAGCACGATACCTAAACTCATGGCACGAAGTCCATCTTCCGACACGTCAACCAATTCTCTAGCATGAAGTTTGATCCTTCTTCAATGATTTACTTTCCATGATTGAAGTTTATCCTGCATCATTTTTCTCAAATATTCATTAGTTCATAAACTCATCAATTGATTTGATCATCAAAATCTTAGATTCAACAATCTCACCCTTTTTGATGATGATAACCAATTGATGATAAAGTTTTAACTAAACTCCTCATGTTTATATGCTATTTTGAAATATAGCAATATGCAATTTCAAAGCATCATAGCAATACATCATATCAAAATAATCATTATTTACTTCATATGCATATCATAATATCAAAGTGATCATTACATGCATTATAATTTCAAGTCATCATAAGATATTGCATACATAATTCTAAATCATCATGATTTCAAGTCATCAGAGAGTTCTCCCCTTTTACCATCAACAAAAATGAGAAATATATAAGTTTTTACTTCTCTTTGAGATGTGCAAGCTAGCAAGTTTTTGCTTCTATTTGAGATGTGTAAGCTAGCAAGTCTTTTGTTTCCATTTGTAATATGCAAGCTAGTAAGATTTTCTCCCCTTTTGTCATAAAAAAGAAGGGAAGGAAACAATGGTGCAAATTTTGTCTCTTTACATTAATGATCTAATCAGAACATGAGGTATAAAGGTCATAAATATAAAGGAATTGTACATAATAAAACTCAAGTCATAAACATCAAGACGTCAAGTGATATATCTTTGTTTATTTGAATAAGTCTCTTCGTTAGTAAATAGCAAAAGGAATAATAGGAGAACAAATAATAAATGATCTTGATTCACACAAAAGAAACCTCAAGTCATGAATACCAAGAAATCAAGAGAAAGTTTGTAATTCATTTGGATAAATGTAATTTAAATTTAATTTTTCAAATCCAAAATCATTAGAATCAATTTTCTTTTATTTGGAAAATTCATTGAAAGCAATGTAGATAGATTCTTATAAGATTAAAAATAACTAAAGTCCTTTAATTCCAATTTATATAATTGATTTCATACTAGCATATCCTAGTCTTCTATGCCAAAGTCATACTTCATCATTTAAAACCAAAAAGCAATCTTTGTCACAAAAATCATCAAGATAAATATTATTGCTTCTTAAAACATTCATAGAATTATTCTTATTAGATATGCAAGCACTAGATTTAAATTTAACATTTTATCCCTTTATTATTGTTATGTTGGCTAGTGAGCTTTGAGAAGTGTGTTAGATCTCTAGTCATAAACCTTGAGTATCCATGATCAAGATATCATCTTTTGCTCCTAACTCTTGTTTGGAGACATTCTTACAAGAAGAATAGGTTTGTTCTAGGTAGTCATTTAACTTTGGGTCCTTCATAGTTTGATCTACCTATCTTAACTTTTAGTATCAAGTCATTTATGATTCCTTTAAGAATCCAAACTAATTTCTGAGAGCTATAATTTTTAAATGAACATTTATAAGCATAATGACCACATCTTTCACAAAAATTATATTTATCTTTAAGGGGAACATGTAGTGTGAGTCCTTTAACAAATGTAGTTGGCTTTCGTTACGAAGCCGATTCCTTCCTTTCAATATAGATGACCCTTATTGGCACGACTCATGTTTAATGATTTATTATCTATTTTAAATTTTTTTAATTTTTTTGTAATAATATATTTTTCTTTTTAAATAACTCTAATTCTTCACATTTAGTACAAGGCGTTAACAAGCATTTATCATACTTATTTTTAAAATTTTTAAATTCACTAAAGAGAGATACATTATCTTTTTTTAGTAATTTATATTTCTTACCAACTATATTAAGGTCATCATACAAATCACAAAATGCATCAAATAATTCATTATAATATAAAGAAGTTTTAGTTAAGTCACATACATCGTCGTTGAAAGCCATCAATGCATAGTTCGCTATATCATCTTCATTGGTTTGCTCTTTATCTTCTAATGTGCTTGATTCATCCTATTGTCGCCTTGAATATTTTCTTTTTCTTTGACAACCTCTTTTTTAGTTATAGACACTCATTTTTGAAGTACCCTAGCTTTTTGCATTCATAACAATTTATTGTGTCCTTTTTAAGTTTATTTTTATTCTTAAAATCTTGATTTACAGAATTTGTTTTGCTCCTTTTCATGAACCTTTTTAAATTTTCTTATGAGAAGTTCCAAGTCATCATCATCACTTAAGTTTTCTTTTGAGTAGTCTTCTCTGGTTCTTAGTGCAATATGTTGAATCTCGGATTTTGATGATAAAATCAATTGATAGGTTATTTGATCTAATCCATATTATTGAGATAAGTGCATGATTAACTATGATAGCAATGAAGACATAAAGTAAATTACTGGACTCAAGTATGTTGGGAGTTCAAGAGTCCGTCGGAAGTTCGAAGGATTATTGGAAGTGCTGTCAGAATTGGCCGAGAATGAATTGAGGACTTACCAAAGGATTCAAAAGTTCGCCAGAAGGGTCATCGGAGGTTCACGGAGCTCAATAAGAAAGTTTTAAAGATTGCTAAAAGATTCATCGGAACTTGCCAAAAAGTTAGGGAGCCTATTGGTGCTAGTCATATGTGCCCTACAAGCTAATTACATGAGTGATGATACTTGTGACTTGATATGCACTCTTTCTCTTTGCTTATTATTAGACATTTTATCACTTTATCTTGCATGTTGCATATATTGTGATATCCTTGGAACTGTGCAATGGGAATCGGATCGTGATGAGATCACGATAATGAGATCGATTCACCTTTAAACACAGACCCTAAATAATCCTAGTCATAGGTTACTCGAGAGGGACATCAAGACAACTGGATAGATTGGTGTGCTATATACCCGTCCATATGATGGAGGTGGTTGGTCTTATAGCTACTCGTGTGGGGACACTAAGGGTACAGTGCAGGTGCTCATTGGGGAATGATTTCACTGATTGATCCACCTATGGAATGATGGATAGTTATTGATACCTCACGTTAGACAATGATTTCATAGTCCCAATAGTGTATCTGGTCCTTAGACTTGAGACACCAAGGATGTCCTATATGAGTACTCCATTCTTTAATACCGGACTTATAGGTTTAGAAAGTTCCAAATCTAGTACAACCGGTTATTGGGAGTGGTAGCCAACATTACGAGGGCTATTGAGTGTCAATAGAGGATCATCCACTCTTGGTATCATGAGAGGAATATCTCATGTATTCTTGCTCGAACAAATCCTTAGCCAAGGTTATTTATATTAAGAGAGAAAGAGTCCTTCGGGAGAATCCAACAAGAGCAAGACTCGAGGAGAGACTATATGGGCCTGACAGCACCATGCCTAGTATAAGGTCTTTGAGATATTATATGGATGAGGGAATATAGATATATGGTAATTGAGGATAGATAGGTCCAAAGGATTGGATTCCCCTGTATTGTCTGGGGGCTGCGGCGTAGTGGCCTAGTACGTCCGTAGTCGATGAGTTGGGTGAATTATTATAGAGATTATAATTCACTAAGTCAGAAGGAGTTCGAACAAGTATGACTCATGGCCAGCTCGATATTGGGCCTAGAGGGTCACACACATATGGTAGGTGTTACGACGAGTAAAGGTTCAAATATGAGATATTCGCTGGAGCCCCTATCTTATTGGATATCCATTAAGCACCTTAATTATTGGATCTTAAGATGAGATCCAATAATTGTTAATAAGAGATTATTGGGTATAGACCCACTAATCCAAGAGGCTTGGATAATTGGATGGAGATCCAATACCCAACTGGGCAAGATCTATTAGGGTTTATAGGGGGCCTCTATAAATAGGAGGGAACCAAAGTTATATAGGCAGGGGGTTCTTTTGGTAGCCACCTTCTATTCTCGTCTCCTCAAAGAGGTGCATCGTCGTAGTCCCTACCGTGTAGATACTACTAGAGAGGACGCTTGACCTCCTTCGTCCTTCCTACAAATCTGTAAAGATTCAGGGATATACGATCTCCCTAGGTACCTTCTTTTGCATATGCAGTTTTGGTGGATTTGTGTTTGACACACCGATCTTCGCACAACGACTGAACTATTTTATGGGAAATCTGTGGTTTTGTTTTATGTTCTTCCACTACGCATGAGATGTCACCCCATAAGATTTTCCAACAGTGGTATCATAGCTTGGTTGTTCATGCAAAGATCAGATCTTAAACTACGTGTGTTGTGATTTAGAAAAGTTTTTGTCGTAAAAAATCATTGACACAAAAAACGAGGAAGGGAAGCAATTGTTGCTGCCCTTGCTATGCTTGCACAGCAGTATAGAGGTTGCTTGCACCCTTGTTGCTTGCACTAGTGGCGACGACAGTGGCAGCTACGGGCACAGGGCTTGCATGCAGGTGGCCATCGGCCCACTAGCAGTGGTTGCCCCAGTGGGGCGGTTTGTCCATAAGGGTGGGCGGTGCCTACCGGGGCAACACTACCTACGGCGGCCTCTAGGCACTGCCCCGCAGGCAGAAGAGCCCATAGGGGTGGCGCACGCCCGCTATGGCAGCCTCGCCCATAGGGGCGATCGCCACCCGGGGCACGGAGCCCGTAGGGGCACTCGCCTGTGGGTGACCAGCCCGTAGCGGTGCCTATAGGGGCGTGCGCCCATAAGGCCGGCGCCAACGGGAGGCGGTGCCAACGCATGGGGCAGCACCGCCCATGGGCGGCCACATGGCAGTAAAGTAGGGAAAGGAATTAGGGCTTTCTGGGCAAAATATAGTCTTGCCCGTGGAAAATTTTAAAATTCCAAATTTGCCCTTTTTGGTTGAATGGCCAAAATACCCTCTAGAATTTTAAAAATTTCCTGTATATCCTCGTTTTAAAAAAAAAATTAGTTAATTAAAATATTTAATTAACTATTATTATTTATCTAGTAGTCCTATAAAATAACATATACATGTGATGTATGATGTGGACAGATGATTATGGACCTGTGATGTGATGTGTGTACATGTGATTATTATTATTGGGGCCTGCGAGCCTCTATTTTTCTCATTTATTATTGGGCCTGTGTGTTTGTAATTATGTTGTAATTACATGAAGAGACAATGGTAATGGGGGCCACGAGGTCGAGACAGACGATTCGACGCATGGAGATGCATTGAGATGCCAACGGAATTGACGAAGTGAGAAGGATGATCACAGGGCATAGAGATGCGTCGAAGCACACATAGATCTTGATGTGAGTGATTGGGCCCACTGACTCGGGCCTAATCACATTAGGATATGGTCCATGATCATCTGGTGTGATTGCTCATGTGATGTGTGATTGATTATACACCTATTAGATATGTATATATATTTGCATGCGATGTAGATATATATTAAATATGCATGTGTGTGACACATTTTGTTAGGAGACCAAATCAAAAATTCCCTTATTAATAATATTAAGTCGGTAAACATGAGGCAATTAGATTGACCCATGTGGCCTTCCATCGTTATAGCTAGGAACCGATTCTCGGTATAGGTTGAGTTGGTCGAATCCCTTGAGACTCACCTATATCGTATTTTGCTATCTTATCTACAATATAGAGATGTCACCGGTGACCTGAGGACATGGTATGCTTGGTCGAGTCCCTCGAGAGTATATCATGGTATCAGACTTATCTTGTAACGATGGTGATGAGTTAACCGAACATCATGATTAATCGAGTCCCTCGAGGCCATGGTGGTTCAGAGGCTGAACAGAACGAGAATCACAAGGAGTTGTGATTGGCAAGAGTTGTCTACCTTTACGGGTTTAACATGATTGGTCGAGTCCCTCGAGGTTACGTTAAGATACCAATTGGATTTCGATCCCCACTAGATATCCACCGGAGGTCTCCGATTTACATACCGGAGGGTGTTGTGTGTCTCGTGAAAAATTAGTGGGAGTATATTAAGATAGAAGTCCTTATCTTAACTGTTTAATTTTTGTAAAGTCTGCATGTTATTTATTTCCGTTATATCTTTAATTTCAGAAAAATATCACTTTCAAATCCTTTACGTGGTATACTTGATGCCAACCGCCTCACTGGTCCAAATTATACGGATTGGCTTCGTAATTTGAGAATCGTTCTTACGACAAAGAAAATCACGTCCATCCTTGATACAGTGATCCCTACGCCAGACGAAGGGGCAAGCGAGGATGAGATCGCTCGTTATGTGAAGTACATAGATGATTTCGCTCTTGCTCAATACTATATGTTGGCTTCTATGACTACTGAGTTATAGAGGCAACATGAAAATATAGATGCTAATTCCACACTCTTGCATCTCTACAAACTATTTATGGAAAATGAAAGAACTTAGCGATATGAGATATCAAAGAGTCTTTTCCGTGCCAGGATGACTGAGGGGAGACCAGTTCAAAACTATGTCCTTAAGATAATTGAGTGGATCGAGAAACTCACAGGTCTCGAAATGGTCTTAGAGGATAATCTGTGTGGATCTTATGCTTCAGTCCATACCAGATTCCTTTTCTCAGTTCATAATGAATTTTAATATGAACAAACTTGAGGTGACCCTCCTAGAGTTCCTCAATATGTTGAGAGAAACAGAGAGTATCATCAAGAAAGAGGAGCTAGTTCTCTATGTTGGTGAGACCAAAAAGAAAAGGAAGGCTGAGAAGTCCCTTAAGAAGGCAAGGGCAAGGGCAAAATAGGTAAGGCAAAGGTTGTCAAAAAAGACCCAACAAAGGACAAAGGCCAGTGCTTCCACTATGGCAAAGATGGCCATTGGAAGAGGAGCTGCAAAGAGTACCTTACAGAGAGGGCGAAACAGAAGCTTGGAGAAGCTTCAGGTATATTCATGATCAGTCTCCATTTATTAGAATCTTATGATAACACATGGGTATTGGATATTGGGAGTGCTTATCATACCTATAATTTGTTGTAGGTTTTGGCAGGACCTAGGAGATTGAACAGAGGCGAGATGGACCTTAAAATGGGCAATGGAGCAAAGGTTGCTATAGTGGCTGTTGGCAAGGTCACCTTACATCTGCCTGGTGGAGCGATTATTGCATTAGATGCATGCTATTATGTTCTTTCTATTATCAAAAATATTATTTCCATTTCATGTTTGACAGTTAGTAGCTATAAATTAGTTTTGAAGAACAATGGTTGTTCAATAATATTAGATGATAAGATCATCATGAGAGGAATATTGCATAATGGTTTATTTATGTTAGATAGAGCTCCACATATCATGAGTATTAGTGAGTCTAAGAGGAAACGAAAAGAGGTGAACAATGCATATCAGTGACATTGTAGGCTAGGTCACATCCATAAAGGAAGAATTCAAAAGTTGCTAAAGAATGGATATCTAGATCCATTTAACTATGAGTCATAAGCAACTTATGAACCTTGCCTTCACGGAAAGATGACAAACTCTATATTTAGTGGAACAGGAGAGATAGCCACTGAGTTACTGGAACTCATACACAATGATGTATGTGGTCCCATGTCGACTCATGTTATAGGTGGTTACTCCTACTTCATTACTTTCACTGATAATTTCTCAAGATACGAATATATGTACTTGATGAAGTATAAGTATGAGGCTTTTGAGAAATTTAGGGAATATAAGAATGAAGTGGAGAACCATATAGGAAAGAGTTTTAAAACCCTTCGATCAGATCGAGGAGGGTACTTGAGTACAAAGTTCATCCAGTTCCTCAAAGACCATGGGATTTTATCCCAATGGACACCTCCTTATACACCGTAGCTTAATGGTGTATCAGAAAGGAGGAATCGCACACTATTAGACATGGTGCGTTCCATGATGAGTTTCGCCGACCTACCCATCTCATTCTGGGGGTATGCCCTAGAGACCGCAGCTTACCTTCTGAACAGAATTCCAACTAAGTTAGTAATGTCTACTCCATATGAGATATGGAATAGGAAGAAACCCGATCTTAAGGTTGTTAAGATTTAGGGCTGCCTTGCCCACGTCAAGAGACACAACCCCGACAAGTTAGAATACAGGACGGAACGGTGCAAGTTCGTGGGATACCCCAAGGAAACTTATGGGTATTATTTCAATCACCCTGAGGACCAAAAGGTCTTTGTAGCCAAGAGAGTAGTATTCCTTGAGAAGGAACACATTCTTTATGGAGACAAGTGAAAGCCTGATAGAGTTGAGCGAGGTTGGAGAACCTAGCTCAAGCATCATTCCACAGCCAAAATTTGTTCAGATACCTAGCACACAAGTTCCAACTATATGTAGGTTCAGTAGAGTATCTCATCCTCCTGAGAGATATGTGGGACATCTAAGAGGAGAGGATGTTGAGGATATTAATCCTCAGACCTACGAGGAGGCTATTATGAGCATAAACTCTGGGAAATGGCAATAAGCCATGAATTCAGAAATGGATTACATGTACTCCAATAAGGTTTGGAACCTAGTTGATACACTTGAGGGTATTATATCCATTGGCTGCAAGTGGATCTTCAAAAAGAAGATTGGAGTAGATGAAAAGGTAGAGACCTATAAAGCAAGGCTAGTGGCTAAGGGGTATCATCAAAGGCAAGGTGTTGACTATGATAAAACTTTCTCACCTATAGCCATGCTAAAATTCATTTGAATTCTATTAGCTATTGTAGCATACTATGATTATGAGATCTGGCAGATAGACGTCAAAACTGCATTCCTCAATGGCAACCTTGAGGAGGAGGTTTATATGATACAACCTAAGGGATTCATGTCTAGGGATAACCCAGATAAGGTGTGCAGGTTGCTTAGGTCCATTTATGGACTGAAGCAAGCTTCCCAAAGTTGGAACATAAGATTTGATGAGGCGATCAGATCTTATGACTTCGTTAAGAACGAAGATGAGCCTTATATATACAGGAAGGTAAGTGGGAGCACTATCACCTTTTTGGTATTATATATGGATGACATTCTGATCATTGGGAATGATGTATGAATGCTCTCCATAGTATAGGCTTGGCTATCTAAGCACTTCTCCATGAATGACTTAGGGGAAGCATCCTACGTATTGGGGATACGGATCTATAGAGATAGATCCAAGAGGATACTTGGCTTGTCCCAGTCCAAGTACATAGACACTATTGTCAAAAGGTTTGGCATGGAAAATTCTAAGAAAGGTCTCATACCAATGAGACATGAAATATTACTTTCTAGGAGTATGTCCCCAAAAGACTCTTGAAGAAAGGGCACACATGGATAGGATACCATATACCTCAGCAATAGGATCTATCATGTATGCTATGCTATGTACCAGGCCTATATAGTACATGCTCTAAGTGTCACGAGCAGGTATCAGGTAGATCCTGGCTTGGAGCACTGAAAAATAGTAAAATATATCCTTAAGTACTTGAGAAGGACTAAGGATCATTTACTGGTATATGGAGGTAGTAGCCTCAAGGTTAAGTGCTACATGGACTCGAGATTCCAGTCCAATGTCAATGATAGCTAGTCTAATTCAGGGTATGTGTTCACCCTGAATGGAGGAACAGTATACTGGAAGAGTTCCAAGCAAGACACTACTGCTGACTTAACCACAGAGGCGGAATATATTACTGTGGTAGAGGTAGCAAAGGAAGGAGTCTGGATGAAGAAGTTCAACACAGACTTGGGAGTCATGTCGAGCAGCGAGGATCTGATTCCCTTATATTGTGACAACTATGGGGTGATTACTCAAATAAGGGAACCTGGGTCTCATCAGAAGTATTCTGAGGAGGTTTTAGCTTATTAGAAAGACTATAGCCTGAAGAGATGTAGTAGTGGAAAGAGTTCTATCTGAAGATAACATTGTAGATCCACTAACAAAGCCATTGACTCAAATTGGCTTTGAGCATCAGAGAGGTGTGATGAGGATTAGACATGTTAGTGATTGGCTTTAGGTAAAGTGGGAGATTGCTAATCATGTGTCGTGTAAGTCAATTACAAGAGTGATTGCACTTGTGACTTGATATACACTCTTTCTCTTTACTTATTATTAAGTATTTTATCACTTTATCTTACGTGTTGCATATATTGTGATATCCTTGGATCTGTGCAATAAGAATCGGATCGTGATAAGATCACGATTATGAGATCAATTCACCTTTAAACACAGATCATAAATAATCCTGGTCATAGGTTACTCAAGAGGGACATCGAATAAACCAGATAGACTGGTGTGCCATATACCCATCCATATGATGGAGGTGGCTGGTCTTATAGCTACTCATGTGGGGACAATAAGGATACAGTGTAAGTGCTTATTGGGGAATGAGTTCACTAATTGATCCACCTATGGAATGCTGGATGGTTATTGATACCTTACGTCAAATAGTGATTTCGTAGTCTCAGTAGTATATCTGGTTCATAGACTTGAGACACCAAGGATGTCCTATATGAGTACTCCACTCTTTGATATCGAACTTATAGGTTTAGAAAGTTCTAGATCTAGTACAACCGGTTATTAGGAGTGGTAGCCAACCTTACGAGGACTATCGAGTGTCAATAGAGGATCATTCGCTCTCGGTATCATGAGAAGAATATCCCATGTATTCTTGCTCGAATAAATCCTTGGCCAAGGTTATTCAGATTGAGAGAGAAAGAGTTCTTCGGGAGAATTCGACAAGAGCAAGACTCGAGGAGAGACCGTATGGGCCTGACAGCACCATGCCCGATATAGGGTCTCTAAGATATTAGATAGATGAGAGACTATAGATACATGATAACTGAAGACAGATAGGTCCAAAGGATTGGCTTCCCCTGTATCATTTCGGGACTGCGGTGTAGTGGCCTAGTACGTCCGTAGTCGATAAGTCGGGTGAATTATTATAGAGATAATAATTCACTGAGTCAGAAGAAGTTCTGACAAGTATGACTTATGGCCAGTTCGATATTGGGCCTAGAGGGTCACACATATATGATAGGTGTTACGACGAGTAGAGGTTCGGATATAAGATATCCGCTGGAGCCCCTATCTTATTGGATATCTATTAAGCTCTTGAATTATTGGATCCTAAGATGAAATCCAATAATTTCTAATAAGAGATTATTGGGTAGAGACCCACTAATCCAAGAGGCTTGGGTAATTGGATGGAGATCCAATACCCAACAGGGCAAGATCCATTAGGGTTTACAAGGGGCCTCTATAAATAGGAGGGAACCAAAGCTCTATTGGCTAGGGGTTCTTTTGATAGCCACATTCTGTTCTCCTCTCCTTAAAGAGGTGCATCATCACAGTCCCTACCGTGTGGATATCGCTAGAGAGGAGGACGCTTGACCTCCTTCATCCTTCCTACAGATCTGTAGGGATCCATGGATATATGATCTCCCTAGGTACTTTCTTTTACACATGCAGTTTTTGTGAATTTTTTTTTGAAACACTGATCTTCACATGACGATGGAACCTTTCTATGCGAAATCTATGGTTTTGTTTTTTGTTCTTCCGTTGCGCATGGGATATCACCCCATAGGTGTCATGCTCCCCCCCTGAAATTATCACGTTTAGGAGGTGTGACCTTGTCTTAAAATCCATAACATTAAATTTTGTGCCAACAATCAAATCCAAGATCCATACTAACATTTGAGGATACAAAGAAACATTCAAATATTAGTCATATCCATAAACCTGTGCATGAATGAAATTATAAGCCCAAATCCTTCTACCTTTCCTCCATCTCCTCTCCATGTGTCGTTTTCTTCTCCTATCTTCTTTCTTTCTCCATAGCTATAGCTCATGAAGAACATAGGAGGTTGTAGTCACCTGCTTTCATTTTCTTTTTACCAACCATAGCTGCCGTAGTCACAGTTGTCGCAATCGCAGTCGTAGCTGTGGTCGTAGCCATGGCCGCAGCCATAGCCATAGGCACAAGCCCCTCTCTTCTACCTCTCATCTTCTTCCTTCCTCTTCTTTTTCTTTCTAGTCATAGCTACCACAGTAGCCATAGCCTTCCTTCCTTCCTCTACTTCTTTCCCAGCCACAGTTGCGGTTACTGATGCATCCACAGCCACAGCCACAGCCGCAATCCTCATTCCTCTTCCCTTCCTCCTCTTTTCCCTCTTCTTCTACTCCTCCTCTTCTTCCCTTTTTCTTCTTCTTTCCCAGCTGCAGCTGCCACAATCGCAGCCACAGCCGCAACCCTCTTTCTTCTCTTCTTCTTCTTCCCTCTCTTCTCCCTCTCCTTCTTCTCCTCTTCTGCCCTTCTTCTTTTTCTTCCCAACTGTAGCTGCCACAATCACAACCACAGCCACAATCCTCTTTCCTCTCTTCTCCCTCTCCTTCTTCTCCTCTTCTTCCCTTCTTCTTTTTCTTTCCCAGCTGTAGTTGCCATAATCGTAGCCGCAACCACAACCACGGCCACTGCTGCAGCCCTCTTTCCTCTTCTTCTTCTCTTTTCTTCTCCCTCTCCTTCTCTTCTTCTTCTTTTCTTCCCTTCTCCTCCTCGACACACCACACCACTTCTCCTTTGTTTCCTCCTGTGGAAAACAGAGGTGCGCAGCCCTAGCTGCAGCCACCTCCTTCCTCTCTTCTCCCTCTTCTTCTTCTTCTTCTTCTCCTCATCTTCCCTTCTCTTCCCCGACGCACCACATGTTCCTCTCCTCTATTTCCCTATGCACCATGTGGGAAATAGAGGTGCATGGGTGGCAGTGGGACGAGATTGCCATTTTTTTTCTTTTTCTTTTTTTTAACTTAATAATTTAGCCCCTAAAATTTCTATATTTACAAGTAGGTCCTCCAATTTTATAAATAAGTCCTTGACTTTTACAATTATGTCTTTATAAATAATTTAAAATAAATCCTTACATAAAATTTAGAAATGAGGGATATTACACTCTCCCTCCCTAAAATAAAATTTAGTTCTCTAAATTGGTCATATCTTAATTAATGAAAAGATGAAGCAAGAGACTAGATGTCAACGATATCCTAGATTCCTAAAAGTCATTAATAAATTTTCATCGATCTCTATATAATTTACTAAACCTCAATATATTTTGCACATCAAACATATCAATATCTCTATGATCCTCAAACTATGCTCTGATACCACTCAGTCATGCCCCTCCCGAAATTATCACATTCAGGAGGTGTGACCCTATCTTAAAATCCATAACATTAAATTTTTAAACAACAATCCAATCCCAGAATCCAAACTAACATTTGAGGATACAGAGAATCATTCAATTATCATTTTCACACTCATCAAACCTGAGCAGTTAAAATCATACATCACATCATACGAACCTTTATAAGAACCCAAACCAACTTAACAAAATATTAACCTTACATATAATTTCACAAGCGTAGGAATTATACAAATCAGAATTCCAACCATTTACCATAATTTCATATCAACGTAAACTAAACTCAACATTCCAAAATCTTAATCATGCGAGGCCTTTTAAAGCTTTTACATGATACATCAATCCAAATCTGTCGATAATATCTCATTTCATACAAAATATATTTATAAAACAATAACATAACATTCCACAATGTCTTGTCATAATCTGAATAGCTTTTCACTGCCTCAGCTCAATTCTAACATTTTAGCGCATGACAAGTAACCTGAAAAAGAGTTATATAACAACGGAGTGAGCTACAAAGCTCAGCAAGTGGCAAACAAATCCAGAACATAAGGAGAATAGCTTCAAACAGACTTGGTATCCAAATGTAAGGTAGAGATATAAGAATTCATGGATATAAGCTTATTAGATACAGAATTGCAAATGTCATTTCATTCAAATCATATTTGGTTCATAACAAATGGAGTAAAGAGCAATTGAAACCTATCCGATGATGTAAAAAGTATTTCAAAGTATATCAAATATACATAGGACATTACAGAGCATATCAATGGCACTTAATACATTTCGGAGCATATCGATATCGGAGGGAATGTTTCAGAGCATATCAGGTGCAAATAAAATATTTCAGAACATAGTAAAGACGTATGAAATGTTTCGAAGCATATCAAGGGCAAAGGAAATGTTTCGAAACATAGCAAGGATGTACGAAATGTTTCAAAGCATATCAAGAGCAAAGGAAACATTTCGGAACATAGCAAAGATATATGAAATGTTTCGAAGCATAACAAGAGCAAATGAAATAATTCAAAATATATCAATGACGCATGAATAGTTTCGGAGCATATCAAGGGCATAAGAAATATTTTAGAACATATCAATGATGTATAAATGGTTTTAGAGCATATCAAGAGCAAATAAAATATTTCCAAATATATTAATGATGCATGAATGGTTTCGGAGCATATCAAGAGTAAAAGAAACATTTCAGAACATATCAATGACGTATAAATGGTTTTAGAACATATCAAGAGCGAATGTAACATTTTGGATATAGCAAAGATGTATGAAATGTTTCGAAGCATGTCAAAGGCATATGAAACATTTCGGAGCATATCAATGGTGCATAGAACATTTCGAAGCATATTAATGGCACAGGATATTTCGGAGCATATCAATGAGAGATGAAACATTTCTGAACATATCAAATAGCATATGAAATGGTTTCAGCACATATTTCAAAGGATAACAATGTCATATGTGATATCTTAGAGTATATCAGAAGAACAAATCAGAAACAAAAGCTCAAATGTCATATTTGATGTTCATTCATTTCATTCTCATCCAAAGCGCATATATAAACACATAAGCAAGGCTTTGGATATAATATCAAAAACACAGAGGGCACTATGGGATCACATTCATAACATGGTTCATCCATTTCTGGATAACCACCAAACATAAGTCTCACCCTGCCTGCCCCATCAAGAGTGCAATCGGGGTGCTAGGCATGATATTCTCCCTCGATGTAGGACTAATACACCTCACCTATCCCCCTAAGGGCTTGCGGACAGGTGTTACATTTTTTCCCACTTAATCACGTGACTTCCTCGTCACGGACTAACCACCCTGCCTACCCCCAAAGTGTTGACCCGGGGTGCTTGGCGTGAGTCGGTGAAGGTCAAGGGTGGCTCATATACCCTTTACTATTTCTGACAAAGGTCCAAATTATCCCACATGACACCAGAGTATAAAAGGGTAGTATGAATAATAACAATGGCACATATCAGAAGCACATGCGGAACAACGAAAATATGTGTGTGCCTTTACGAAATAAGGTAGTGCCAACATGAACATTACATAATAGATTTCAAGTATAAAAACAAATTTCAAGATGAACAATACAAGAATTGCAAAGGACTAATATAAAGCTCAACTGAAGAAGAATTTAGCTGAATCAATTTCCAATACGATGAAACATGAATAGACAACATCAACAAAAGAACTTGATTTTGGCAAAATTTGAAAGGTACATTGAATGGATTATTTAGATAATCAATTATACTCCAAATTACTCAAGAAAGATATCATTGGAAAGCAAATCGATCTAATTTCAGATAAAATAAGTTTCATACAAATAGGAGTTTTAATTAAAGAGTTACAAATGATTCGGTAACCAAAGGTCAAGGAATGAAATCTCTATTAGATCGAATTCAACAGAATTATGGGCAGTCATTTGGACTCCAAACCTTTCAATCTAGGTACCAAAAAAAAGATCAATAAGTCTAGTTTCCAACAAAGTAAGTTTCATATAAATCAGAGTTTCCAATAGATAGTTATAGGCAGTTTAGTATCTAAAGGTCAGAGCTTATTGTCTCTGTTTTACAGATTTCGTAGAGCTGATTCAATTTGATGCTTGGATAGGAAAATTTACTCCAAATCATACAAGTAAGCTGTCAAAAGAAAGGTTTGCAAGTCTATATTCAGATCAAATAAGTTTTGCCTAAATTGGAAATTTGTGCAAGGGTTTATATCCAAAACAAAGTAGAAGGGTCAGAATCTTGATAATTTTCCAGATTCAAACATTTACATTCCAAACAATAGAGATATCAGATTTTAAGGCTAGAATAATTCAAATTTCTCATATCAAACACAAAAACAAAGATTTAAATTGCATTAGAAAGGAGTGAAACACTTGCCTTTCGAAGATTTCGATCCAACAAAATTATAAGCCCAAATCCTTCTACCTTTCCTCCATCTCCTCTCCATGTATCGTTTTCTTCCCCTATCTTCTTTCTTTCTCCGTAGCTGCAGCTCATGCAGAACATACAAGGTCATAGTCACCTGCTTTCCTTTTCTTTTTCCCAACCATAGCTGCCGCAGTCATAGTTGCCGCAGTCACAGTCGCAGCCGCAGACGCAGCCATGGCCGCAGTCGCAGCCGCAGCCATAGCCACAAGCCCCTCTCTTCTTCCTCTCCTCTTTTTTTTCTTGCCAGCCAGAGCAGCCACAGCCTTCCTTCCTTCCCCTACTTCTTTCCCAGCCACAGTTGTGGTCATTGACGCATCCATAGCTGCAGCCCTCGTTCCTCTTCCCTTCCTCCTCTTTTCCCTCTTCTTCTACTCTTCTTCTTCCCTTTTTCTTCTTCTTTCCCAGCTGCAGCTACCACAATCGCAGCCACAGCCGCAACCCTTTTTCCTCTCTTCTTCTTCTTCCCTCTCTTCTCCCTCTCCTTCTCCTCTTCTTCCCTTCTTCTTTTTCTTTCCCAGTGCAAATGCCACAATCGCAGCCATAGCCGCAACCCTCTTTCCTCTCTTCTTCTTCTTTCCTCTCTTTTCCCTCTCCTTCTTCTCCTCTTATTCCCTTCTTCTTTTTCTTTCCCAGCTGCAGTTGCCACAATCGCAGCCACAACCACAGCCACACTGTCACGGACTTAGCTAGTTTTGCCTAAGCCATGCGACACCATTGCGTGTCAATCCGCAATGGTCAGCCTCCCCGACCTCCTATGATCCCTTAGGACTTGCAAAAGAGAAAACAGGACAACGAAATCACTTCACACGGGATCCATAAGCCACTCTTTGAGCAAACACTTTATAAATAATGTAAATTCCAACCATGGACATCACAAGCTTAGAATGGTTGCACAACAAAGGCATAAATTGGTCCACTATAAACCGAAATCTAGTACAAGTGTTCACATGACATAAACTTTCTGTACAAGCTGACAATGGCTGCCAAACTCACTCAAATGGGGACGTTTCGCCTTTAACGAGCCCTTTACAAGCTTTACAAGTTGGAATAAACTAAAAAGGGACACAGACATGCATAAGCATTACACCGAACAAGCCATTTACAAAATGTCTGTGACATTCTCCCCCACTTATTCCTTTGACGTCCTCATCGAAGCCTTTGCTGACGCTACAACTTCTTTTCTTTGTTGGATCTTTGATCTTCTGCTCCTGCTGCGATGCGCCCCTTGGCTCCCAATTGTTCTCCGCTTGTTGTTGTTGAGTCGTCGAACTTTAATCCGTCATGCTGCTTCAACTCGCCAATGACTCTGACTCTGGTGTGGGGTTGGCAGAGTTGTGTTGGTCCTTGCTGGTTCTTACGGATTCATCTGATGAAGGGAAAAGACCATCTTTGATATGCACCAGTCTTCAAATTCTTCTTGTCTCTTGAAGTGGATAGATGCTTGTTGGAGCTTTAATGAGCATCGCCTCGTAACCTTTAAAGTTCTCAGGTCCTTCCTCCGTAAAATTTGCCCATCGAATCTTCTTCCACTTAGTTGTCTTGTCCAAGTAGGTTCGCATCACTTCCGCTTTCGATTGGCATTCAGTTGGGAAATGAAGCGGACAATCTACTCTCAGTAGCACTGATCACCATTGGTGAGGACTTGACAACTGTTGTCTTCCATTAGTCTCTTCGAAGGGTCTTCAAATTTGTGCAGAGCTCCTCTGCTAGATAACTAAGAGAGCTGGGGTACTCGGTTTCGCCCATTCTCTTGGGAGTTGAGAAGGCAAAGGTTACTTGACTTCGCCCGCCTCCTCGAGGTTGTACTTCGTGCGTCAAGCTGGTTACTAGACTTCGCCTACTCTTAGCTCACACTTCCGAAGCACTTGAAGTGTTTGCAATCCTTGCACTGAGTCAGCTACTATAATTCACCTTCTCATTGCCATTGAACTTCTGGAATGCAAGAAGTTATCACTCCAACTTGGAGTAAGTCTCCGATAGGTTTGGTCGCCTTTAGGATTATACCGCCTTCTCCATCATTTCTACCGCCGACTCCTCTAAGTAGCAAAGGTACAGCATCGCGTACTGCCTGCTCCAATCCTTGGTCATACACTCTTATATCGACCCGAAGTCCTTCACTCATGGCTATCTTGATGAAAAGTCTATTGACACCGGTCTTACGAAGTTCTTTGGCCTTTGCCCTTCAGCCTTGTCTTGGTACATGGAGTTTGCCAATGCATTCTCCTCCTCCACGGCCCATATTATGACCAAGCACTCTCTCTCTATGAGAGCAAGGGACTAATGACTCCCCGGAAGTCTCACCTCTACGGTACCATGGCACTGCATTGCCCATGGCACTACTATCCGTTTTCTCGCATCTACGTCCCTTCTTCACAATCGGTAGATCTGCCTCTATAGCACTGCGACACTCCTCTGATTCCACCTTCAATCTAACCAATGATTGATCTTGGGTAGCTGGGTCCCTCTGGACTCGTCATTGCTTCCTCACCCTATTTCGACCACCTGCTTTGACACCTCTGTGTTCTCTGAGCAGTTCCACTTGGTCGCTGGAAAGACAGACTGCAACTCCCATGTATGGCCACCGCCATTCATGTTATAGGGTTTGCACCACTTCTGTTCTCCTTAGCTTCATTGGTCGCAATGTTCGCTTACTCGGCCTTGTCCTCTGACTTGCCGGGCTCCCTTAAGCGAATATGAGCTCTGAAGTAGTCCAACTCTTCAGCCGCTCTGATCATACCTCTGTATGATCTAGTCCCCCCCATGGGACTCACTAGTACTTGCATCTGAACTTCTTCCTCGAAAGTGCATAGCCCCCATAAGCTGATGCCTAAGGTTTTCATTCAATGCAGCATTCGATGCACACATGGAAGACCCACCTCTGCGGTATCATGGAATTCACTGCTTGAATCCATAGCTCTTCTTGCCATCGTGTTGTTCACCAAAGTGGAGCTCCCAGTCACGCTCCTGATCATACCTCTGCATGATCTAGTCCCCCCATGGGACTCACTGTGTGTGTCGACTTGCCACGAACCATTCCACCATGATCCGCTGCATCATGTCGCCTCTTGGTGACATCTCCTTGCATTCTGATCCCTATGATATGAACTCGAACTACGATATCTCCATGTGTGGACTCCGCCAACACATCGTAGGGCTTTAGCCACCTTCGATTCTGTTCGCTCCTTTGGCAATCGACCTTCATCCACCCACTCTTGGGTCACACTCGGAAGCCTAGCTCTAGGACAGTCCATCACCTAGTAGCTCCTCTGAAGTCCCCTGACTTTGCTACAATTGGTGCACCATTGTCTGGATCCTGGGCCTCTGCCCCTACCAGTACAATCTCTGCTGCACACCGCTTTTCTCATGGCAACTCGAATAGCAACACTGTGACATATTCTTCAAGAGTAACTGCCTCTACATCCTCTTGCTTCGTGCTAAGGCCTTCTGACACTTACTTTGCCTCTGTAAATTGTGTCACCTTAGTTCCTTCGTCAAATGCTTCACCGAGATCAGGTGCATGTGCCTCGAAGCTCCCTTCGTCTTTGGTACCATGCAAGATGATTCTGCTCCATCAAAATAAAGAACCCCTGGAACGACATGATCCTACTCCTGTCTCTGCAAGAGTCCATGTCCTTGACCTCTGTCTAAGGAAAGCTCCAAGCCTCCGCTCCATGTTCTATCTTCTATGCCAACTCCCTTCATGCGGCTTGGGTACATCACCAAGTTACCCCCAAGTTGCTCTGCTTCTTGATTTGTATTGCATTAATGGTGGCCATCACGCCCACCATTCCACGGGTCAGCCCTCTGCTGAGTCCGATCTCCCTATCGGCTCTAGTGTGTCTTCACTCTGTGTTGTCTTGGGTCGCTCCCCCACTTGATCTCGCTATGCATCCACCAACGCATCACCACTTGCGAGATCATGCGATGACTCCTCGCCGCTTACTCGATCTATCGAGTTTTATCTTGAGGTACTCCTCAACCGGTGTGATTTCTTGCACATGATTCTCCCTCTGGAGAACCGGGACTTATCCCTCTTGGATATCTGCCCTGTTGGAGCAACTCCTCTCTTCGCATCCTTCCCTCTAGAAGTTTTGGAGACCACCATCCCCTTGGACTACTCCACCTTTGCTGAACAAACTATGCCAAATTTTGCCTCTGCAAATACACTTACTAGACTGCGATACTTCGCCAATACAGCTCGCACTGCACCCCTCTAGGTCTAGCAACATGCTGAACCTGCTGCACACTTCAGCCTCTTACGAAAGTATCCTACACATGCCGAAGAGAAAGTTTGAATGCTCCATGGCGCCGACCTTCGGCCGCCTTGGGATGGCCCCGGACATTCTATCGTCCGCATGCAAGGCCTTGCATGAGTATCGAATTCCTTAAGTTTGCAACTCCCCTCACCTCTGTGAGCTTTGCACAACTCTTTCGATCGTTGAACAACCCACTCCACCTTGCACGGTCTCATCCTTTGCCAAGCACTCCGCTTGCCTCGAGCACCGTCAAGTTTGGGTGCCAACGTCGAGCCACTGCTCGAACTCAGCCATCCCGACCTTTGTGCGCTACGTAATTCTTCTTAGCTTGTTTGTCCTCGTGGTGCCTCTTACGTGAAGGGTTGGTCATTCTTCTGAATGCCATTCTCGGATGCCCGCTCCTTTGAGCGACTCCTTCCCCTACAACTCCAAGTCCGTTTCCCAAACGGTCGCGTGTGTCGGTTGCCCTCAACGCAGTCCCGCTAGGTCCCCCACATTTGCATGCTAAGTGTTTCTAAGTGGGCTTGTCCCACTCTGATACCATCTGTCACAGACTTAGCTAGTTTTGCCTAAGCCGTGTGGCACCATTGCGTGTCAATCCGCAGTGGGCAGCCTCCCCGACCTCCCACGATCCCTTAGGACCTGCAAAAGAGAAGACGGGACAACGAAAGCACTTCACACGGGATCCACAAGCCACTCTTTGAGCAAACACTTTATAAACAATACAAATTCCAACCATGGACATCACAAGCTCAGAATGGTTGCACAACAGAGACATAAATTGGTCCACTACAGATCGAAATCTAGTACAAGTGTCCACATGACACAAACTTTCCGTACAAGCCGACAATGACTGCCAAACTCACTCAAATGGGGGCATTTCGCCTTTGGCGAGCCCTTTACAAGCTTTACAAGTTGGAACGAACTAAAAAGGGATACAAACATGCATAAGCATTACACCGAACAAGCTATTTACAAAATGTCCGTGACAACATGGCCACTTCTACAGCTCTCTTTCCTCTTCTTCTTCTCTTTTCTTCTCCCTCTCCTTCTCTTCTTCTTCTTTTCTTCCCTTCTCCTCCTCGACACACCACACCACTTCGCCTTTGTTTCCTCCTGCGAAAAACAGAGGTGCGCAGCCCTAGCTGCAGCCACCTCCTTCCTCTCTTCTCCCTCTTCTTCTTCTTCTTCTCCTCTTCTTCCTTTCTCTGCCCCGATGCACCACATGTTCCTCTCCTCTATTTCCCGATGCACCATGTGGGAAACAGAGGTGCATGGGTGGTAGTGGGATGAGACTGCCTTTTTTTATTTTTCTTTTTTTTTTCAACTTAACAATTTAGCCCCTAAAATTTTTATATTTACAAGTAGATCCTTCAATTTTATAAATAAGTCCTTGACTTTTACAATTATGTCCTTATGAATAATTTAAAATAAATCTTTACATAAATACCAGAAATGAGGGATATTACAATAGGATTTCCCAACACTCGAGAGTATATCATCGAATCAGACTCATCTTATAACGATGGTGATGACTTAACCGAACATCATGGTTGGTCGAGTTCCTCGAGACCATAGTGGTTCGGAGGCCGAATAGGATGGGAATCATAAGGAATTGTGATTGGCAAGAGTTGCCTACCTTTACGGGCTTAACGTAATTGGTCGAGTCCCTCGAGGTTACGTTAAAATACCGATTGGATCCTAATCCCCATTAGAGATCCATCGGGAGTCTCCGATTCACATACCGGAGGGTGTTGTAGGTCTCATGAAAAATTAGTGGGAGTACATTAAGATAGAAGTGTTGGGAAATCCTTCAGGGGAGTGACATCACATGCGTAGTGGAAGAACAAAAAACAAAACACCCCAGATTTCCTATAGAAAGTTTCCGTCATCGTGCGAAGATCAGTGTATCAAAAACAAATCTGCAAAACTACACGTGTAAAAGAAGATACCTAGGGAGATCGTATATCCCTGAATTCTTACAGATCTGTGGGAGAGGATGAAAGAGGTCAAGCGTCCTCCTCTCTAGCGGTATCCACACGGCAGGGATTGCAACGATGCACCTCTCTCTCTAGGGAGTGGAGAATAAGAGGTGGCTACCAAAAGAAACCCCCAGCCTATAGAGATTTGGTTCCCTCCTATTTATAGAGGCCCCCTGAAAACCCTAATGGATCTTTTGCCTTATTGGGTATTGGATCTCCATCCAATTACCCAAGCCTCTTAGGTTAGTGGGTCTCTACCCAATAATCTCTTATTAGCAATTATTGGATCTCATCTTAGGATCCAATAATTCAAGAGCTTAATGGATATCCAATAAGATAGGGGGTTCAGCGGATATCTCATATCCGAACCTCTACTCGTCGTAACACCTACAATATATGTGTGACCCTCTAGGCCCAATATCGAGCTGGCCGTGAGTCATACTTGTCAGAACTCCTTCTGACTTAGTGAATTATTATCTCTATAATAATTCACCCAACTCATTGACTACGGACATACCAGGACACTACACCGCGGCCCCCAGACGATACAGGGGAATCCAATCCTTTGGACTTATCTGTCCTCAGTTATCATGTATCTATAGTCCCTCATCCATTTAATATCCCAAAGACCCTATACCGGGCATGGTGCTGTCAGGCCTATATGGTTTCTCCTCGAGTTTTGTTCTTATCGGATTCTCCCGGAGACTCTTTCTCTCTCAATCCGAATAACCTTGGACAAGGATTTATTCGAGCAAGAACACATGGGATATTCCTCTTATGATATTGAGAGCGGATGATCCTCTATTGACACTCAATAGCCCTCGTAAGGTTGGCTACCACTCCCAATGACCGGCTGTACTAGATCTGAAACTTTTCAAACTTATTAAGTCTAGTATCAAAGAGTGGAGTACTCATACAAGACATCCTTGGTGTCTCAAGTCTAAGGACCAGATACACTATTGGGACTACGGAATCGCTGTCTGACGTGAGTTATCAATAACCATCTAGCATTCCGTAGGCGGATCAATCAGTGAACTCATTCTCCAATGAGCACCTGAACTATACCCTTAGTGTCCCCACACGAGTAGCTATGAGACCAGCTATCACCATTATATGAACGGGTATACAGCACACCAGTCTATCCGGTTATTTTGATGTCCTTCTCAAGTAACCTATGACCAGGTTAATTTAGGGTCTGTGTTTTAAGGTGAATCGGTCTCATTGTCGTGATCTCATCATGATCTGATTCCCATTGCACAGATCCAAGGACATCACAGTATATACAACATGCAAGATAAAGTAATAAAATGCCTAATAATAAGCAAAGAGATAAAGTGCATATCAAGTCACAAGTGCCATCACTCATGTGATTGGCTTGCATGACATATATGACAAGCAAGAAGTCCTTATCTTAATTGTTTAATTTTTGCAAAGTCTCCATGTTATTTATTTCTGCTACATCTTTAATTTCAGAAAAATTTCGCTTTCAAATCTTTTACGTGGCATACTTGATGCCAACCACCTCACTGGTCCAAATTATACGGATTGGCTTCGCAATCTAAGAATCGTTCTCATAGTGGAGAAAATCGTGTACGTCCTTGATACAGTGATCCCTACACCCGATGAAGGGACAAGCGAGGATGAGATAACTCGTTATGTGAAGTACATAGATGATTCTGCTCTTGCTCAGTATTATATGTTGGCTTCTATGTCTATTAATATGAGATATCAAAGAGCTTTTCCGTGCCAAGATGACTGAGGGGACACTAGTTCAGCATATCCTTAAGATGATTGAGTGGATCAAGAAACTCATAGGTCTAGGAATAGTGCTAAAGGATAACCTGTGCATGGATCTTTTGCTTCAATCCCTACTATATTCCTTTTCTCAGTTCATAATGAATTTTAATATGAACAAACTTGAGGTGACCTTCCCAGAGCTCTTCAATATGTTGAGTGAAGCAGAGAGCACCATCAAGAAAGAGAAGCCAGTTCTCTATGCGGGTGAGACCAGAAAGAAAAGGAAGGCTGAGAAGTCCTTTAAGAAGGGAAAGGACAAGGGCAAAATGGCTAAGGCAAAGGTTGCCAAGAAAGATCCAATAATGGACAAAGGCTAGTGTTTCCACTACGACAAAGATGGGCATTGGAAGAGGAACTGCAAAGACTACCTTACAGAGAGGGCGAAACAGAAGCTTGGAGAAGCTTCAGGTACATTTATGATCAGTCTCCATTTGTCAGAATCTTATGATAACATATTGTCACGGACAAATTGTAAATGGCTTGTTCGGTGTAATGCTTATGCATGTTCATATCTTTTCGGTTTGTTCTAGCTTTGCAAAGATTGTTAAGGGCTGGCCAAATGCTAAACAGCCCCATTTGAATGAGTTTGGTGGCTGTTTCGGGCTTGTACATATTGATGGTGTCATATGGACACTTATACTAGATTTTGGTCTATAGTGGACCAATTTTATACCTTTGTTATACAACCGTTCTAAGCTTGTGATATATATGGTTGGAATTTGCATTGGCTCTAAAGTGTTTGCTGAAAGGGTGGCTTGTGGATCACGTATGAAGCACTTTCTCTACCCTGTCTTCTCTTTTGCAAGTTCTAAGGGATCATAGGAGGCTTCAGGGAGGCTGACCTTTGCAGACTGACACATAATGGTGCCGTACGACTTAGGCAAAACTAGCTAAGTCCGTGACAACATGAGTATTTGATACTGGGAGTGCTTATCATATCTGTAATTTGTTGCAAGATCTGGCATGACCTAGGAGATTGAACAGAGGCGAGATGGACCTTAAGATGGGCAATGGAGCAACGGTTACTGTAGTGGCTGTTAGCAAGGTCACCTTACATCTGCTTGGTGGACTTATTATTGCATTAGATGTATGCTATTATGTTCCTTGTATTATCAAAAATATTATTTTCATTTCATATTTGACAATTAGTGGATATAAATTAGTTTATGAGAACAATAGTTGTTCAATAATATTAGATGATGAGATCATCACGAGAGGAACATTGCATAATGGTTTATTTATGCTAGATACAGCTCCACATCTCATGAGTGTAAGTGAGTCTAAGAGGAAACAAGAAGAGGTGAACAATGCATATCTGTGACATTGTAGGCAAGGTCACATCCATGAAAGAAGAATTCAAAAGTTGCTGAAGAATAGATATTTAGATCCATTTGACTATGAGTTATATGTGACTTATGAACCTTGCCTTTGGGGAAAGATAACCAACTCTCCATTTAGTAGAACTAGAGAGAGAGCCAATGAGTTATTGGAACTCATACATAGTGATGTATGTGATCCCATGTCGAATCGTGCCATAGGTGGTTACTCCTACTTCATTACTTTCACTAATGATTTCTCAAGATACGGACATGTGTACTTAATGAAGTACAAGTTTAAGGCTTTTGAGAAATTCAGGAGATATAAGAATGAAGTGGAGAACCAAACAAGAAAGAGTATTAAAACCCTTCTATCAGATCGAGGAGGTGAGTACTTGAGTTCAGAGTTCACCTAGTTCTTTAAAGACCATAGGATTTTATCCCAATGGACACCTCCTTATACACCATAGCTTAATAGTATATCAGAAAGGAGGATTCGCACACTGTTAGACATGGTGCGTTCTATAATGAGTTTCGCCGACCTACCCATCTCATTTTGGGGATATGCGCTAGAGACCGCAGCTTACTTTCTGAACAGAATTCTAACTAAGTTAGTAATGTCTACTCTATATGAGATATGGAATGGGAAGAAGACCGGTCTTAAGGTTGTTAAGATTTGGGGTTGCCTTGCCCACGTCAAGAGACATAACTCCAACAAGTTAGAATATAGGACAGAACGGTGCAAGTTCGTGGGATACCCCAAGGATACTTGTGGGTATTATTTCTATCACCCTAAGGACCAAAAGGTCTTTGTAGCCAAGAGAGTAGTGTTCCTTAAGAAGGAACACATTCTTGGTAGAGATAGTGGAAGGATGATAGAGTTGAGTAAGTTGGAGAACCTAACTCAAGCACCATTCCATAGCCAGAATCTATTTAGATACCTAGCACACAAGTTCCAACTTTACATCGGTCAGATAGAGTATCCCATCCACCTAAGAGATACATATCAGAGGAGAGGATGTTGAGGATATTGATCCTCAAACCTACGAGAAGGCTATTATGAGCATAGACTTTGGGAAATGGCAAGAAGCCATGAATTCAAAAATGGATTCCATGTACTCCAACAAGGTTTGGAACCTAGTTGATGCACTCGACGGTATTGTATCCATTGGCTGCAAGTGGATCTTCAAAAAGAAGATTGGAGTAGATGGAAAGGTAGAGACCTATAAAGCAAGACTAGTGGCTAAGGGGTATCGTCAAAGGCAAGGTGTTGACTATAACGAAACATTCTCACTTATAGCCATGCTAAAATCCATTCGAATTCTATTGGCTATTGCAGCACACTATGATTATGAGATCTGGCAAATGGACATCAAAATCATATTTCTCAATGGAAACCTCGAGGAGAAGGTGTATATGATACAGCCTGATGGATTCATGTCTAGGGATAATCCGAATAAGGTATGTAGGTTGCTTAGGTCTATTTATGGACTAAAGCAAGCTTCCCAAAGTTAGAACATAAGATTTAATGAGGCAATTAGATCTTATAACTTCATTAAGAACGAAAATGAGCCTTATGCGTATAGGAAGGTAAGTGGGAGCGCTATCACCATTTTGGTATTATATATGGATGACATCCTGATCATTGGGAATGATGTAGGAATGCTCTCCACAGTATAGGCTTGGCTATCTAGGCACTTCTCCATGAAGACTTAGGGGAAGCATCCTGCATATTGGGGATACGGATCTATAGAGATCGATCCAAGAGGATGCTTGGTTTGTCCTAGTCTAGATACATAGACACTATTGTCAAAAGGATTGGCATGGAAAATTCTAAGAGAGGTCTCTGTTAGAACTCAAGCTATGAGAGTTCTAATCTAGTTTTATTGATAAGGGCATTCATATAAATCCTATCTAGCCGACTCCTATTAAAGAGGTGAAGAGGCCAACTAGGTTAGGGTTAGGTTGCTTCTTAGAGAAGGAGTCCTATTAGAAGTAGGAGTCCTATTAGAGAAAGACTCCTATTAGAAGTAGGAGTCCTATTAGAGAAAGAGTCCTATTAGAAGTAGGAGTCCTATTAGAGAAAGACTCCTATTAGAAGTAGGAGTCCTATTAGAGAAAGAGTCCTATTAGAAGTAGGAGTTCTATTAGGGAAAGAGTCCTATTAGAATTAGGAGTCCTACTAGAGAAGGAGTCCTAATTAGAAGTAGGAGTTGGTTAGAAGTAGGAGTCTTGAGTAAGAGTCCTATTAGGAGTTGGAGTTTAGAAGCCCTATAAATAGTCATGTATTCACCCTCTTTTCATTATGAATAGATCAATCTTTTAGCAGCCTTTGAGCAGCAACTTGGAGGAAGGAACCCCTATAGAGTTCTAAGGAGGCCGATCCCCTATAGAGATCAACCTCAAGCTTAGAATCTGTAAGGGTTCTATCACTTGGTATCAAAGTAGCATTCTTGGTGTCTCACTGCCCTTCCACAGCCATCCACTAGTCCTCCACAACCGCCCAAAGCAATTCCCATAATTACTTAGAAGATCATCGCCGAATTCCGCTATCATCTCCACCACCGCAGATCATCCTTTAATCTTCCCGTGAATGCAACAAGTTCTGGTTATCTACCTTAATGCTACTACAATTTAGTTATCCTTATTCAAAATAATCCAAAAAATTCATTCCTATATTGCTGCATAAACTTTTCGTCATAAAGTTTTCATCTCTACAATGAAAGTTGCACTGCAGAATTTTAGCCGCATAGCACTATCTTTTTGATCTTGCTACTGTATTTTTTCTATCCAAATCTCTATAAAATTTTTATGATGGCTTTGACACTTCCTAACAGTGGTTTTTCCTTTAGTTTTGTCAAAAAATTCTCAATATAAACCACTTATCTTTTATGTCTAAATTGCTACACTTTAGACGTAAAAATCTACTATAGTACCTCTCCATGATCCTCAATTTTGCAGAACCTCTTGCTATCATTTCTTTCTATGAAATTTTTAATAGTATTACCTCTCCATTACCAGTAGATTCCCTTTAAGTTTTGCTTAAATCTCTATTGAAAATTTTTGAAAAAAATTACATCTTTACTACTGAAATTTATTCGGCAAAAATTCTAGTGCTGCACCTTTGTCCTTTTTCTCCTCCGTAACCTACCAAACCCTAGCCACCTTGCTACCACCAACCAAGACATCTTTAGGGCATCCATCTAACCTTAAGATTCAGCCATCATAACCTAGTTTCATAACCCTAACAGCATAAAAAACCATAGCCCAAAATAGTAAATCAGTACAGCCGAACCCTTCTATCACCAATCTATTATCCGAACCTTCCACCACCCCATGCCATTAACCCATCAATAGAAAAAAGACAAGGGCATCTTTGATCTATAGGCATATGCTATGGCTTCTCAAGATCCAATTGATGCCAAATTTGAAGCATGAGAATCTCATATTGAATCACGACTTGAATCACGCTTGGAAGACAAATTGCATGCTTTGTTTACAGAATTCAGAATTAGGCAATCACTGAGTCCAACCAAATTACAGCAAGGAGAGAATTTAGAAAGGACACTAGAAAAGGAGGGACAGCCCTCAGACATGCTTCAGCCATGCGTGACGGTGGACTTCCCACGATGGGAAGAAGGAGACCCAGCGGGGTGGATTTCGCGCGCCGAACATTACTTTCACTACTACCGAACGTTGGATAATGCTATGGTGTAGATTGCTGTCATCCACCTTGAAGGAGATGCTATTCAATGGTACAATTGGCTGGAATAGAATCATGAGGCTCCAACGTGGAATCAATTTAAGAATGCACTGCTGAACCGTTTCGGACCTACGGAGTATGAAAATATCGATGGCCAACTCGCAAAGATTCGACAAACCTCTACGATTCAAGAGTACCAAACCAGGTTTAAGAAGCTATCCTACCTTGCTCATGATTGGACTGACCATCAATTATTAGGAACATTCATCGAAGGACTCAAGCTAGAGATAAAAGGGAAAGTAAAGGCGCGACAACCTCGTACCGTGATGGCTATGATTTCGTTTGCTCGAATACAAGAAGAACGGTTCAGCCAAGATGCTCAGAGGATGAGAACCACTCCTAGAACCTCAACATATAAACCCCCTTCTACTCTTAGCTGTCCTTCGTTGTCAAAAAAATTGACAAAAGAAGAACTATATGACCGATCAGCAAAGGGTCTTTATTGGCATTGCGACGAGCCATGGAACTGCGATCATCGCTGCAAAAGGGGCCGCCTCCTACTGATTGAACCTCTTGAAGATATGGAGGAGGAGGTCTAGGAGTATGAAGAAGAGGTCATAGATGAAAAACAACAGCCAATTTATATTACGATGCATGCCCTTGCCGGTTACGCGAACCCGCAAACAATGAAAGTGGGAGGATTTCTGAAGCAACAACTGATCACCATTCTTATTGACACCGGGAGCACTAATAATTTTATGAACAGAAAGGTTGCTGTCCAGATGGCCTTACCTATTGAGAATTGCAGCAGGTTCGATTTTAAGGGTGCAGATGGATGAATTTTGAAGTGTGATCCTAGGTGCCCACGGGTATAACTGTTGCTGCATAGATTTTTTCCTCCTCCCTCTCGATGATTATGAGGCCATGCTTGGCATCGAATAGTTGACAACATTAGGTGTTGTTTCTTGAAATTTTTTAAAATTAATTATGAAATTTTACAGTAAGGGGAAACAGGTGGTACTATGTGGGAAACGTGGGGGCGACGTAATGATGATTTGCACACAACGAATGGAGAAAGTTTTGCACAAAACATGCAGCGGCTTTTTGGTACAACTTGAGCAGTAATCTAAGGGAGAGCCAACCAAATTTGAAGATCCAAACCTACTTCCCTTGCTTGTTGAATTTTCAGATATATTTAACGGACCACGTAGCCTACCTCCTAACCGTCGGCATGATCATCGTATACCGATTCTTCTAGGCAAACCTCCAGCAAATACTCGACCATATCAGTATCCACATCTCCAAAAAGATGAAATAGAAAGGATTGTAAAAGAAATACTTAAAACATGATGAAAGATGGAAAGAAAGATGGAAAGAAATACCATATCAGTATTCAGCCAAGTTGCAGCCCCTACTCTTCGCCGGTGCTCCTCGTACGAAAGAAAGACGGAACATGGCGAATGTGTATTGATTACCGAGTTCTCAATGGAATAACCGTCAAGGACAAGTACCCTATTCCAGTAGTAGATGAATTGCTTGATGAATTAAAGGGAGCATGAGTATTCACAAAGCTGGACCTTCGATCCGGGTATCATCAAATACGAGTGTGCGAAGAAAACATACCGAAAACTTCCTTTCGAATGCACAACGATCACTTCGAATTTCTGGTAATGCCCTTTGGTCTCTCCAGTGCTCCCTCCACCTTCTAGAGCCTTATGAATGATATTTTTCAGAGTTATCTTTGAAAGTTTATGCTAGTTTTCTTTGACGATATTCTTATTTATAGCCCTTCTCTTGAAAGTCATATTCAGCACTTATGACTTGTTTTAACAATTTTGTGAGAACATGTTCTTTTTGTCAAAAAAATGAAATGCAGCTTTCTTCAACAAAAGGTGAAATATCTTGGGCATATCATATCAGAGGAAGGGGTGGTAGTGGAACCCTCCAAAATTGAAGCAACGCAGAACTGGCCGACCTTGAGGAATATAAAATTGCTATGCGGCTTTCTCGAGTTAACAGGTTACTACCATAAGTTCATGAAAAACTATAGAAAGATCAGTGCACCCCTTACTTCCTTGCTGAAAAAAGATACTTTCCAGTGGTCAGATAAAGCCACCACCGCCTTCGACAAACTTAAAGTCGCAATGATAACAATGCCAATACTAGCGTTACCCGACTTCGGCAAGATTTTTATTATTGAAGCTGATGCCTCTGGAGTAGGAATTGGTGTTGTACTAATGCAAGATAGTTGCCCTCTCGCTTACACTAGTAAGACGTTATCTCCTTCCTATCTCAAGATGACTATTTACGATAAGGAGATACTCATGAATGTGCATGCGGTGTCCAAATGGAGACCATACTTGATCAGGCGACGCTTTCAAATCAAGACTGACTATAAAAGACTAAAATATTTCTTGGAGTAGAAGATATCTTCTCTCGAGCAGCAAAAATGGGTAACAAAGCTTCTTGGATATGATTATGAAATAACTTATAAAAAGGGGAAAGATAATGTTATTGCAGATGCGCTTTCGCGGCTACCCGAGCAAGCTGAATTTTTGGCTATTTCACTTTCGACCAGTAACTTCCTTGATGATATTAGGAGGGAATAGCAAGATAATCTAGAAATGAGTAAAATCATAAAAAAATTAGAGGAAGCACCAAGCTCCGTGGCTCATTACAATTGGGACTCAAAGGGCTTACGATATAAGGGACGCATTGTGCTTGTGCCAAATTCTACTTGCATAAAGATCATTCTTCAAGAGATGCATTCCACACCTACGACCGGGCACTCCGGGTTCCTTAGAACCTATAAAAGAATTAAGCAAAATTTTTATTAGATAGGGATGAAACAGTAATATGATCAACACAAAGGCGAAAGAGAATTTTTAATAGGAGATTGGGTCTTCCTACGGCTCTAGCTATACAAGCAAATATCAATACAAACCAGAGCATCTATGAAGCTTTCACCTCGATTCTATGGACCCTACTAGATTTTGGAGCGCATCGGAGCAGTAGCATACAGATTGGACTTACTCACCAGCTCCCGAATCCATCCAGTCTTCTATGTATCATGTTTGAAGCTCAAGTTGGGACAACATAAGACAGCCTAAAACCATTTACCAAATATGACTACCCAAGGAGAGCTCCAGACCCAACCAAATGTCATTATTGATCGATAGATCGTGACTCGACGATGACGACCTGCTACTGAAGTGTTAATATAGTGAGCAAACCTACCAGCAGAAGATGCCACTTGGGAGAACTATGATAACTTGAAGATCAAATTTTCAGAATTCATGGAACGTCAGCCTCAAGGACAAGGCTGATTTGAAGAGGGCGGGTCTGTTAGGACTCTAACATGAGAGTTCTAATCTAGTTTCATTAATAAGGGCATTCATATAAATCCTATTTAGCCGACCCCTATTAAAGAGGTGAAGAGGCCGGCTAGGTTAGGGTTAGGTTGCTTCTTAGAGAAGGAGTCCTATTAGAAATAGGAGTCCTATTAGAGAAAGACTCCTATTAGAAGTAGGAGTCCTATTAGAGAAAGAGTCATATTAGAAGTAGGAGTCCTCTTAGAGAAAGACTCCTATTAGAAGTAGGAGTCCTATTAGAGAAAGAGTCCTATTAGAAGTAGGAGTCCTATTAGGGAAAGAGTCTTATTAGAATTAGGAGTCCTACAAGAGAAGGAGTCCTAATTAGAAGTAGGAGTTGGTTAGAAGTAGGAGTCTTGAGTAAGAGTCCTATTAGGAGTTGGGGTTTAGATGCCCTATAAATAGCCATGTATTTACCCTCTTTTCATTATGAATAGATCAATCTTTTAGTAGCCTTTGAGCAGTAACTTGGAGGAAGGAACCCTATAGAGTTTCAAGGAGGCCAATCTCCTATAGAGATCAACCTCAAGCTTAGAATCTGTAAGGGTTCTATCAGTCTCATACCAATGAGACATGGAATATCACTTTCTAGGAGTATGTCCCCAAAGACTCCTGAAGAAAGGGCATACATGGATAGGATACCATATGCCTCAGCGATAGGCTCTATCATGTATGCTATGCTATATACCAAGCCTAATATAGCATATGCTCTAAGTGTCACGACCAGGTATCAGGCGGATCTAGGCTTGAAGCACTGAAAAACAATAAAATGTATCCTTAAGTACTTGAGAAAGACTAAGGATCTTTTACTAGTATATGGAGGCAGTAGCCATAGTGTTGAGGGCTACACAGACTCAAGCTTCCAGTCCGATGTTGATGATAGCAAGTTTAATTCAGGGTATGTGTTCACCCTGAATAGAGGAGCAGTATACTAGAATAGTTCCAAGTAAGACACTACTGCTGACTCGACCACATAGGCGGAATACATTGCTACGGTAGAAGCAGCAAAGGAGGGAGTCTGGATGAAGAAGTTCATCACAGACTTGGGAGTCATGTCCAGCAGCGAGGATCTGATTCCCTTATATTACAATAACTATGGGGTAATTACTCAAATAAGGGAACTCGGGTCTCATCAGAAGTGTTCTGAGGATGTTCTAGCTTATTAGAGAGATCGTGGCCCGAAGAGATATAGTAGTGGAAAGAGTTCCATCCGAAGATAATATTGTAGATCCACTAACAAAGCCATTAACTCAAATTGTCTTTGAGCATCACAGAGGTGTGATGGGGATCTGACATATTGGTGATTGGCTTTTGGTCAAGTGGGAGATTGCTAGTCATATGTGCCCTGTAAGCCAATCACATGAGGGATGACACTTGTGACTTGATAAGCACTTTTTCTCTTTGCTTATTATTAGGCATTTTATCCCTTTATCTTTCATGTTGCATATATTATGATGTCCTTAGATCTGTGCAATGGGAATCGGATTGTGATGAGATCACGATAATGAGACCGATTCACCTTTAAACATAGACCCTAAATAATCCTAGCCATAGGTTACTCGAGAGGGATATTGAGATAATCAGATAGACTGATGTGCTGTATACCCATCCATATGATGGAGGTGGCTAGTCTCATAGCTACTCATGTAGGGATACTAAGGGTACAGTGCAGGTGCTCATTGGGGAACGAGTTCACTGATTGATCTACCTACGGAATGCTAGATGGTTATTGATACCTCACATCAGACAACGATTCCATAGTCCTAGTAGTGTATCTGGTTCTTAGACTTGAGACACCAAGGATGTCCTGTATGAGTACTCTACTCTTTGATACTGGACTTATAGGTTTGGAAAGTTTCAAATCTAGTACAACTGATTATTGGGAGTGGTAGCCAACTTTACAAGGGCTATTGAGTGTCAATAGAGGATCATTCGCTCTCGGTATCATGAGAGGAATATCCCATATATTCTTGCTCGAATAAATTCGTGGCCAAGGTTATTCGGATTGAGAGAGAAAGAGTTCTCCGGAAGAATCTGACAAAAGCAAGACTCGAGGAGAAACCATATGGGCTTGACAGCACCATGCTCGGTATAGGGTCTCTGGGATATTAGATGGATGAGGGACTATAGATACTTGGTAACTGAGAATAGATAGGTCCAAAGGATTGGATTTTCCTGTATCATCTAAGGGCTGAGGCGTAGTGGCCGAGTACGTCCGTAATTGATGAGTTAGGTAAATTATTATAGAGATAATAATTCACTAAGTCAGAAGGAGTTTTGACAAGTATGACTCATGGCCAACTCGATATTGGGCCTAGAGGGTCACAAACATATGGTAGCTGTTACGATGAGTAGAGATTCAGATATGAGATATCCATTGGAGCCCCTATCTTATTGGATGTCTATTAAGCCCCTGAATTATTTGGATCCTAAGATGAGATCCAATAATTGCTAATAAGAGATTATTGGGTATAGACCCACTAATCCAAGAGGTTTGGGTAATTTGATGAAGATCCAATACCCAATAGGGCAAGATCCATTAGGGTTTACAAGGGGCCTCTATAAATATGAGGGAACCAAAACTCTATAGGTTGGGGGTTTCTTTTGGTATCTCCCTTTTTTTTTCTCTCCATAGAGGTGCATCATCGTAGTCCATATCGTGTGGATACCGCTAGAGAGGAGGATGCTTGACCTTCTTCATTTTCTCCTACAGATCTACAAGAATTCTAGGATATACGATCTCCCTAGGTATTTTCTTTTACACATGTAGTTTTCATAGATTTTTTTTTGATGCACTAATCTTCGTACGATGACGGAACTTTTCTACTGGAAATTTATGGTTTTGTTTTTTATTTTTCTGCTGCGAATGAGATGTTGCCCCATAGGATTTCTCAACAATTGGGAGTCCGTCGGAAGATATCTTAGGGTGTGTTGGAAGTCCACTAAAAGTTTGTCGAAAGCTCACCGCAAAAAGACTCGACCTCGTCGGATAATAATATGCTTAGAAATATATTTTAATTTTATAGTTAGCATGTAATTAGGGTTAGGATTAGGTGATAATCCTAATAAACTCTTGTAGGGGCTAATTGGGCTTTGATTGGATTGAATTGGGCCAGATTCAAGGCCCATTCAATAGTGTTGAACCGTGTCTAGTGATGGCACAGCCAAACTAAGGTGGTGGCACCACCTCGGGAACAAGTTCCCTAGTGGTCTGAGCGATGATACCGCCCTAGGTCAATGGTGGTACCGTTGATAGTTATTACCTATCAGCGGTGGTACCGCTTGACAAGCGGTGGTACCACCCCTCCCATAGAGTCCGAGGACCCTATCAAGTAGTAGTACCACCAGACTAGGCGGTGGTATCACTTAGTACACTAATAGAGCTAAGTCAACTAGTGGTGGTATCGCCAGTGCCAGGAGGTGGTATCGCTAGTACCCAAAATCGGGGATGTGACTCTTTTTGGCTCCAATTCTAAAGCTAATTAAGCCTATAAATACCTCTTACTTCTCAGCTGGCTAAGCACATTTAGAAGTAATAAAAACTGAGTCAAAACTCTAACAAAGTTTGCATTCAAAAACTTGAGTGTTCACCTCCCAAAGCCTCACTTATAAAAGTTTTGTAAGAGAGTATGAACCACTTGTAAAAGTCTATAAGAGAGGTGCTTGGTCCTTTCCCTTCAAGAATAATTAATAGTGGAAGTTGAGAACCTCATCGGAGGAGGTTTTGGAAGTAGACGTAGGTCATTTGACCGAACCACTATAAATTGCTGCGTACTTCTCTTAGTATGAGTTTTTAAATTACTACATTTTAATTTTTACTTAGCTACAATCTCTCAATCTCCTTCTCTCAACTTTTTTTCATATTCAATCGAAATATTCACTTTGCCAAAATTATTTTTGTTGGACCAAAACTTTTTAACGCACAACTCTTTTCGAAATCATTTTGAATTTACGATTTTTATCCGTTGCGCTAATTCACCCCCCCTCTTAGGGCCACTCTAGATCCTAATTGTTGGTATCAGAGTGAAGTCACTCTTATTTGGTTTAAAACCTAAGAGAGATGGCGTATTTCGACATGCAAGAGAGTCATTCAATTACATGTCCGCCTATGTTTAATGGATCGGATTACACCTATTGGAAGACTCGCATGAAGATTTTTTTTATTTTCATGGATTTTAAACTTTTGAATATTGTTGAAAATGGCTTTCAAAAATCTTCTCTTCCAATGAATGAATGGAATGAATCAGAGAAAAAGATTTTTACTCTTAATGCAAAGGCTATGAATGCCTTGTTTTGCGCTCTTGATAAAAATGAGTTTTATCATGTTTTAATTTGTGAATCAGCTTTTGATATTTGGCATACTCTTGAAATCACTCATGAAGGCGCTAACCGAGTGAAAGAATCCAAAATCAACCTCTTGGTGCATTCTTATGAGTTATTTTGGATGAAACCAAGTGAGTCCATCGGAGACATGTACACTCGTTTTATGGATGTCATCAATGGACTCAAAGTACTTGGGAAAGGTTTTTCTAATTTCAAACTTATAACTAAAATCTTAAGATCCCTCCTAAAAAGTTGGGATCCAAAAGTTACGATTATTCAAAAGGCCAAGGATCTAAAAAACTTTTCTCTTGAAGAACTTATAGAGTCATTGATGACCTATGAAATGACATGTCATGCTCATGATGAGCTCAAAAATCTCCTTCTAAAGAATAGGAAAGATATGATATTGAGAACATAAAAAGACCACTTGAAAGAATCTTCAAGTGAAGAGGACCTTAACGATGAACATACACTCTTGACTCGAAAATTCAAAAAAATTATAAGAATGAATAAATTTAAAAATAATTCTAAAAACAAACTTGAATCCAAAAAAGAATAAGTAATATGCTATAAATGCAAGAAGCTAGGGCACTTCAAAAGTGAATGCCCTCAAGCCAAGAAGAAACAACCAAAGAAGAAGAAGGATTTAAAGGCAACATGGGATGACTCAAGTGGCTCCGAAGATGAAGAAGTAAGCAACAAGGAGATGACTAACTTCACTTTAATAGCTTTCAGAGAAAAGGTATATGATTTAGTTAATAAAAATTTATCTTTTGATGAGCTTTCAAATGCCTTTCATGAATTATTTGATGAATGTAGAACTATTAGTAAAAAATTTAATTTGTTGAAAAAGGAGCATGCTCTCTTAGTTGATAAACTTGATAGTCTTAAACCTGATACTCCATCTTTACCTCCATGCTCTAAGTGTGAACACTTATAGACAATTAAGTAGGAGAACTTGTTGCTTAAAGAGACTTTAAATAAATTTAAGGTTGGTAGCAAGGGCTTGGATATGATCCTTGCAAACAAGGGTCATATTGAAAAAAAAAGTGAAATTGGATTTATGAGTGGATCTCACTGAAATCCAACCACCTTCATTGAAGGACCTACACTACATGTATCATCTCACTCAAAGTTCAACTTTGTTACAAACCCAAACATGTTATTTACAAATGTCCGTTTAAGAAACTTAGCCTATATAACTTGATATGGGTTCCTAAAGGAACTATAAGGAACTCAATGAATAATGACAAGATTAGTAGATAAATTTTTGAAACACCCAAGTTCAAATGGGTACCTAAAAATCATCCTCTTTTGTAGATATATTCACCCACACAAGCTAGGAGTAAGAGATGGTACCTTGATAGTGGATGCTCAAGGTATATGACTAGAGATCCATCTCAATTCTCTAAGTTCACTAGCTAAGACGAAGGGTATGTCACTTTCGAAGACAACAATAAGGGTAAAATCATTTGCAAGAGAACCATAGGTAACAAATCAAGATTTTAAATTGATGATGTGTTATTGATAGATGGCTTAAAGTATAATCTTTTGAGCATTAGTCAATTGTGTGATAAAGGATATATTGTAAAATTTGAATCTAATGCTTGCATCATTTAAAAACCACATAATAACATATCTATGATTATACTAAAATAAAATAATATCTACACCATAAACATTGATGATCTTAGCAATGAAATATTCTTTTTGGCTTTGAATGATGATGCTTGGCTTTGGCATAGAAGATTAAGTCATGCTAGCATGAAACTAATCTCCTAAATCATATTTAAAGAACTTGTAAGAGACATTCCCAATATTAAGTTCATTAAAGATAAAGTGTGTGATGCTTGTCAACTAGGAAAATAAATAAAAAGTTGTTTCAAACTAAAAAATCAAATAAGCACCTCTAGACCTTTGCAATTGATCTATATAGATTTATTTGGACCAATTGACACAATGAGCCTAGGAGGTAGCAAATATACCTTTGTAATCGTAGATGACTATAATAGATACACTTGGACCTATTTCTTGGCTTATAAAAGTGATTACTTTAAATATTTTTCTAAATTTTATAAACTTACTTAAAACGAAAAGGGTTTCATGATTTCATTAATTCGAAGTGATCATAGTGGTGAATTTCAAAACCATGACTTCCAAAATTTTTGTGAATCTAATGGATATAACTACAATTTCTCTACTTTGAGAAATCCTCAACAAAATGGAGTAGTAGAAAAAAAGAATAGGAATTTACAAGAAATAACAAGAACCATGTTGAATGAATATAATTTACCTATATACTTTTGGGCCGAAGCCATTAATACGATTTGCTATATCATGAATAGGGGTCTGATAAGATCATTTCTCTCAAAAACTCCTTATGAATTATGGAATAATAAAAAACCAAATTTTTCTTATTTTAAAGTTTTTGGTTGCAAATGCTTTATCTTGAATGAAAAGGATGCCTTAGGAAAGTTTGATACAAAATCCGATGAAGGCATCTTTCTTGGTTACTCCTTTATTTTTAAAACTTTTTATGTTTTTAATAAAAGAACCTTGGTTATAGAAGAATCTATTCATGCTGTTTTCAATGAAGTTTTAGAATTTAAGAAAAAATATTTTGATGATGACCTTGATTTTAATGGTTTAAATTTGAATGAAACCTCTTATCTAAATAGCAACTTGGATGTATCTTCTTTCCAAATTTTCTTACATACGGAATGGAAGTATTTAGATGCCCATCCAAAAGAGCTAATTATAGGAGACACATCAAAAGGAGTTCAAACTCATTATTCTTTTAAGAATTTTTATGCCAATGTCGCTTTTCTTTCTCAAATTGAACCTAAGTACATTGATGAAGCCTGGAAAGATGATTCTTGGGTTATCACAATATAAAAGGAATTGAACCAATTTGAGAGGAATGAGGTGTGGAAGCTTGTTCCTAGACCTAGTGACCATTTAGTTATAGGTACAAATGGGTATTTAGAAATAAGCAAGATGAATTTGGTATTATGGTTAGAAATAAGGCTAGATTAGTGGCCAAGGGTTTCAACTAAGAAGAAGTTATCGATTACGAAGAGACCTCTCTTGTGGCTAGATTAGAAGCCATTAGGATGCTCCTTGCCTATGCTAGTAGTAATAATTTTAAGTTATTTCAAATGGATGTCAAAAGTGCTTTCTTAAATGGTTTTATTTCCGAAGAAGTATTTGTTGAACAACCACCCGATTTTGAAAACTCACTTTTTCTTAGTCATGTGTTTAAATTGACTAAGGCTCTCTATGGATTAAAACAAGCCCCAAGGGCTTAGTTTGAGAGACTTAGCTCTTTTCTTATTTCAAATAATTTTACTAAATGCAAGGTCGATACTACATTGTTTATTAAATATTTTAAAAATAATTTTCTTATTGTTCAAATTTATGTTGATGATATTATCTTTGGTTCTACTAACAAATTACTATGTGAATCATTTACGAAGTATATAAGTCATGAGTTTGAAATGAGTTTAATGGGTGAACTAACCTTCTTTTTAGAATTACAAATTAAATAATTTAGTGATGGTATATTTCTTAATCAAACTAAATATACATTAGAATTATTAAAATGATTTAATTTGGATGGTTCAAAAGCCATAAACACTCCTATGAGTACTTCCACTAAGTTAGACATGGATGAAAATGGAGAAAATTTTGATCAAAAAATATATAGGGGAATGATAGGTAGTTTACTTTACCTCACCATAACTAGACCGGATATCATGTTTAGTGTAGGACTTTGTGCTAGATTTCAAGTTAATCCTAAATTATCACATCTTAAAGCTATTAAAAAAATCCTTAGATATCTTAAAGGAACTCCTAAGCTAGGATTATGATATTCAAAATCTGATGACTTTGATTTAATAGCCTATGAGGATGCGGATTTTGACAGATATAGAATAGATAGAAAAAGCACATTCGAAACATGCAAATTTTTAGGACATGCACTTGTTTCTTGGACTTCTAAGAAATAAAACTCAGTTGCACTATCTACGGTTGAAGCGAATACGTAGCCACAAGTGCATGTTGTGCACAAGTTGTTTAGATGAAAAATATATTAGAAAACTATGAAATTCATTTAAAGAATATTCTCATAAAATGTGATAACACAAGTGCTATTCGTTTAACTAAAAATCTCATTCAACACTCTAGAACTAAGCATATTGATATTAGGCATCACTTTATACAAGATCATGTCAATAATAATAATATTACTCTAGAATTTATTGATACAAAACATCAATTAGTAGACATCTTCACAAAACCTTTAAATAAAGAATAATTTGACTTCATTAGAAGAGAATTAGGCATGCTAAATTGTCCTAATGCATGAAGTTGTTGTGTGTTTCTTTTTCAAAATTTTTCAACTTCGGTTTTCATGAACTCATCTTGATATTATCTTTTCAGATTTTAGATAACATCTTTTCGATATTATATTTTGAATAGAGCTCTCAGTTTTATCCTTCTCCGACCTTGTATTGATACTCCTCCTTCTTTGATTAATGATTTTTAGCATCATATACTTGATTCTCCATTGATGATCTTTAATTAATATCATGCCCTTTTAATAACTTAGTAAAATTGATTCTATCAATTTTATACTCCCTCTACTTTTATTGGCATGAATAAATGGATTTCATGATTTTTTATATTTTTGTATCATTTGAAGTTTGTTGATTTTGTCTTCATGACACATACAACTATACATATCTTTATGTCATGAACTTTGCATAAAGAAGAAGCTCTCAAGTTTTTATATTTTGAATACTCTCTTCGGATTTCATTCATGCGAATTCGATGAATTTTTAACTCTTGTGTAAAATTCTACATCTTGAGCTTTAATGGCTTGATTGGTTATTTTCAACTTGATGAATGATAATGCTAAGTTAGCCTTTATGAATTCTTCCTTGTAAGAATGCCAAGTTAGCCCTTTATAAAATTTTTGGATGAGTTTTTTAAGTATGAAACATCATCATGACTCTTTTCATGAGTTTTGAGCTCAAATGATCTCTCTCTTTTCTTCCTTACGAAGTTTTTTTTCCATGAATGAATGTCATGAGCTCTTGATGAAATTTTTTATGAATGTTTTTGGCTTCAATCTTTTCACTTAATGATTTTATGGCTTGAATTTTTAATCAAATTGCCTCTTGAACTTTTCATCTCAATCCTTCTTGAATGAACATTTATAATTCTTATCATGAGTTTTATGAACTTTATGTTCAAATGATCTCTTTTCTACCTCACTAATTTCATTTGGTAGAAACGATTCTTGTAAGCTTTTAATGACTTGAATGATTCACTTTTATGATTCAAGAATATTTTTGCAGAATTAACTCTTAATGCTGAATTTTTCATGTATAAATCTTTCATGAGCTCTTAGAAATTCTTGTGAATTTTGGCCTCGATGATCTATCTTATGATTTTATGGACTTCAATTTTCAATAAGTTTGAACAAATCACTTTTTGTTATTCTTGATGGATTTATCCTTCTCTTTTTGCCATTTTTCAAAAACTCCAATCATAATATTTGGCATCAAGGCCCATTTCCTTTTTGTTGATGACAAAGGGGGAGAAAAATGTGGCAAGTTGAATTGATGACTTGATGGAATGATAAATGCTTTATATGTATTGTATTCCAATGTATCATAATTGCTATGCCTTGTATTGTAAAATGCTTTCTATCATTAAAAGCATCACAATGTATTGCAATTATATGTAGTGTATCGCGTATCACAATTGTATGGAATGTATTGCATCACAAATGGCTCATACATGCTTAAAATATTAATTTTTGTAAGATCGTTATCATATCATGTTTAAATTTGGTATCTTTCATTGATATGATAAGTTATCATTTCATTTGATGATGTATCATAAAATGATATCATACCTTGGATTTGTGCATTTTATTTTGATATCATTTGATCCTTGCTACATTTCAAAATTATAGTTAGTATCATGTGTCAAAATGATGATTGTCCATCATCATTCAATATTGAACTAGAAAATGAATGTCATGCCTTGACATCATTTTCAAACTGAGAAAAATATGAAGTTTTGTATTTATAAAAGATCATGCTTGTTGAGCATGTCGATAAGTTCAATGAATGCAACTTATTGGTTTCGGCTTGAATTCAAGGGGTTTGGATTCAAGTGTTTCCCTTCTCAAAATATGGCATATAGATAGGGAGAGTTAAGGTTAACTCCACCATCAATTGATTGTCATCATCAAAAAGGGGGAGATTGTTGAATCTCAGATTTTGATGATAAAGTCAATTGATAGGTTATTTGATCTAATCCATATTATTGAGATAAGTGTTCCGGATTAACTACGATAGCAATGAAGACATAAAGCAAATTACCAGAGTCAAGTACATTGGGAGTTTAAGAGTCCGCCGAAAGTTCGAAGGATCATTGAAAGTTCTACTAGAACTGGCCGAGAATAAATTGGGGACTTGTCGAAGGTTTCGGAAGTATGTTAAAAGGTTCGTGGGAGGTTTGCGGAGCTCAATAAGAAAGTTTGAAAGCTTGCCAAAAGATTCATCGAAATTCGTCATAAAGTTCGGGAGCCTACTGGGAGTTCGTCAAAAGATATCTGAGGGTGTGTCAGAAGTCCTCCGGAAGTTCGACGAAAGCTCGTTGGAAAAAGACTCGACATCATCGAATTATAATTTGCTTAGAAATATGTTTCAATTTCATAGTTAGCATGTAATTAAGGTTAGGATTATGTGATAATCCTAATCAACCGTTGTAGGGGCCAATTGGGCCTTAATTGGATTGAGCTAAGCTGAATTCAAGGCCCATTCAGCAATGCTGAACCATGCCTGGTGGTGGCACCACTAGACTAGAGTGGTGGCACCACCTCGGAAACATGTTCTCATGTGGTTTGGGCTATGGTACCATCCCAAGTCAATAGTGGTACCGCTGACAGTTATTACATGTCAGCGATGGTATTGCCTGACAAGTGATAGTACTACCAGACTAGGTAATGGTACCCGCCTAGTATACTAATAGAGTAGGGTCAATTGGCAGTGGTATTGCTAGTATCCAAAAATCTAGGATGTGACTCTTTTTGGCTCCAATTTTAAAGCTAATTAAGCCTATAAATACCCCCTTATTTCTCAGTTGGCTAAGCACATTGAGAAGTGAAAAAAATTGAATCAAAACTCTAGCAAAGTTTGCATTTGAAAGCTTGAGTGTTCACCTCCCAAAGCCTCACGTGTAAAAGTTTTGTAGGAGAGTGTGAACCACTTGTAAAAGTCTATGAGGGGTGCTTGGTCTTTGACCTTCAAGAAGAATTGATAGTGGAAGTTGGGAACCTCATCGGAGGAGGTTTTAGAAGTGGACGTAAGTTATTTGACCGAACCACTATAAATCGCTGTGTACTTCTCTTGGTGTGAGTTTTTAAATTGCTGCATTTCAATTTTTACTTAGCTGCAATCTCTTAATCTCCTTTTCTCAACTCTCTTTCATATTCAATCGAAATATTCACTTTGTCAAAATCTTTTTTGCTAGACTAAAACTTCTCAACGCACAACTCTTTTCAAAATCGTTTTGAATTTATGGTTTTTAGCCTCTATACTAATTCACCCCCCCCCCTTCTTAGTGCTGCTCTAGATCCTAACATAATATCCTTCATGTTCTTTAGAAGATTATTCTCTTTTTCATCATATGCCATGCAAATTATTTTATAGATCATTAATGACCCTATGAGTTCCTCAAGAGAAAAGTTGTTTAAGTCCTTTGCTTCTTGAATTGTAATCACTTTTAAACCCTAACTTTTTGGAAGATATCTTAGAATTTTGTTAACAAGTTCAAGATTAGTAAAACATTTACCAAGGGATTTCAAACTATTGATAACATCTGTAAACTGGGTGTACATGTCACCAATGATTTTACTTAGCTTAATTTTAAATAATTCATAATTATGCACTAAGAGATTAATCTTAGATTCTTTAACTCTATTTGTACCTTCATGAGTAACTTCAAATATGTGCCAAATATCATGTGTCATTTCACAAATAAAAATAAGATTAAATTCATTTTTGTCTAAAGTACAAAATAAAAGCATTCATAGATTTTACATTTAAAGAAAAGGTTTTCTTCTCTAAATCATTCCATTTGTTTATTGATTTAGTAGATTTTTAAAAACCAAACTCAACAACGTTCCATAGATTAAAATCCATCAAAAGTAAAAAAATCCTCAATCATGTTTTCCAATATATGTAGTATATCCCATTAAACATAGGAGGACGAGTGATAGAGTGACCCTCTTGATTGTCCAAAAATGTCATTTAATCTCTCTTGAGTGTTAAACCAATTGAGAAAACTTAGCTCTGATACTAACTGTTGGATCGTAATAGCACTAAGAGAGGGGGGTTTGTGAGTTAGTGCTTTTGATAATAAGAACCATTTCAAAAAAATTCATTCGATGAAATCGTATCGGAAAGGTATTTAAACTTGGAGTACATGTAAGAGTAGTAAATAATCAAATCAGTAAGTAATAGCAATTAAAAGAAATGTATGTTAGGAAATCTAAGGTGACATCACATATGCAACGGAAGAACATAAAATAAAAATCCTAGAATTTCTCGTAAAAAAGAAGGTTTCATCATTGTGCGAAAATTAGTATGCAAAAAGCTATAAAATTGAAAACTATGCATATAAAAAAGATATATTATCTAGGGAGATCGTATATCCCTAAAATCCATAGATCTGTGGGAGAGAATAAAGAAGATCATGTATCATTCTCTCTAGTGGTGATCCACATAACAAGGGCTGTGAAGACACTCCTCAAATCGCTGCAGAAATCTTCTCTCTGTGAACTCTACGCAATCACGATGGGGTCGGCCCTTCTTGCTATCCACACGCCCCAAATAGAGGCTACTGGCTAAGGAAAAGAGAAGGATAGAAGAATAGGAGTGGCAGCTAAAAGAGCCATAACCTATGGGCCTTTGGTTTCCTCCTATTTATAGAAGCCCCCTATCAACTTAACTATAATGGATCATACCATATTAAGTACTGAATCTCCATCTAACTACTCAAGCCTCTTAGATTAATCTCTCATAGGCTCTTATTGTTAGGGATTGAGCGACACTAAGAGAGGGGGGGAGAGGGGGTGAATTAGTGCAGCGGTAAAGAACGATAGATTTTTCAGCGATTAAAACAAGTTCGAAAACTTCGTATGAATGAATGGAACATTTCGTTTGAACCCGGAAAGATTACGTTTTAACTTTAAAGCATACGTAAGAAGATGAAGATGAAGTTAAGTAAATAAGGCAGCAAATGGAAATGGTTTGTAGCAAAGTAAGTTGCAAGAAAGTAAATAAAAATCGATTTATAGTGGTTCGGTCATCCAACCTACATCCACTTCCGAAGCCTTCTCCGATGAGGCTCCCAACTTCCACTAGCAAATCCTTTTGAAGGGGAAGGACCAAACACCCCTCTTACAACCCTTTTACAAGAAGTTCACACTCTTATAGATTTTTCAAAGAGAAAGAAGGAGGTGAACACTAGCTATTGAAAACTAGACTTTTCCAAGCCTTTTGCTCAATTTCTAACTCTCTAAGGGTTTTTTTTTCAGCTGAGAAAGGGGGGTTATTTATAGATCCAAAGTGGATTCAAATTTGGGCTCTAAATTTGAAATCAATTTGGATTTCCCGGTGCTGGCGGTGCTACCGCCTGTCAGTTGTCAGACTGATAGTGCACAGGTGGTACCACCACCCAAGGCAGGTGGTGCTATCGCTTGTGCCTTCAGGCGCTGGGTGGTACTATCGCCCTAGGCTAGGCGGTAGCACCGCCCAGCACTCAGTTGCCAGGCGGTTCCACCGCTTGGCCTTTTGGCTATTGGGCGGTGCCACGGCCTAGCCTTTTGGCTGTTGGGCGATGCCACCGCCCAGCATATTTGCTGCTGGGCGATGCCATCGCCCAGCACAAATCAGCTTACTAGTTTGGGCCAAAAACTCGGCCCAAACCGGTACCAAACAAGGCCCAATGGGCCCATACTCAGGTTATAGGATTAACACCTAATCCTAACCCAAATCAATATGCTAACTATGAATTTAAAGATATTTCCTAAGCTATTACAAAGTCCAACAAATCAAGACTTCTTCCGGCGAACTTCTGACGGTCTTCCGACGAACCCTTGGAAACCATTCCGCGGACTCTCGGCAAGCTCCCGGACTTTACGATGATCTTGGTGAGTTCCACCGAGCTTCTTTGGCAAGCTCCAATTTTTCTTGACAAGCTCCACGAACTTCCGATGAACCTTCCAACGAACTTCTAAAAACCCTTCGGCAAGCTCCCTACTCGTTCTCGACCGGTTCCGGCAACACGCCCAACGAATCTTCGGACTTCCGTCGAACTCTCGAACTCCCAATGATCCATTATACTTGACTTCTAACACTTTGTTTCGCTTTACGTCTTTATCGTTATTGTAGTTAATCCTGCACACAAACAAACAAATACTCTACTTTGATCTAGACAGTTATTACAATGCGAATTGACATTCAGTTGCCTGGCACATCATTGGTCGACGCTTCGTCTGATCCTTCGGCACATCGTCCTCTCTTACGGTCCATTGTCTAATTGGCGATTGACCTCCGTAACCCCGATATCCTTGGCGCAACATGCTTCTTGGCCCGATGCCCGACGTACGAAGCCTTCTGCCGATTGTCGACCGAACCTCCGGCTCGACATCCAATATCCTGACGTGATCACCTCCGGCATAACATCAATTCCTCCAGCATCAACTGTCTAATCCTAATCGATAGTAGACCTGTGTAACTCAAAACACAATTAAACGATAAACCACAATCAATTAGTTTCATCATCAAAATCTGAGATTCAATAATCTCCCCCTTTTTGATGATGATAACTAATTGATGACTAACGGAGTTAACCATACTTCGCTGGAGTTTAACCAAACTCCCCCTATCAATATGCCATTGATAGAAGCCTTGGATTATCCTAAATCCAAGCAACATTCATCACAATGTTAAGAGAAAACAACAAACCATCATGTAAATATATAAAATATTCAATCAATGCATGAAGTCATTAATCTACTTCTCCCCCTATGTCATCAACAAAAAGGAGAAGTAACATCATAGCTAGTTTTCAAGGATATGCAAATATTACAATCATACTAGCTATCAATCATATCATAACTCAACCATAGCTTTGCAATACAGCATCCAATCATACCATTTAATCATAGCAAGTTTTTAAGGATGGGCAATGATGGTAATTTTTTACTTGCTTCTTGAGATGTGCAAGTTGCACTTTCTTTGCTTCCTTTGTATGTTCTAGCTAGCAAAATTTTTCTTTGTGATACATAAGCTAGCAATAAATCTTCTCCCCCTTTGTTTATGTCAAAAAAGTGGAGTACAAATAGTCAATGCTTTGATCATGATAAAATAACAAATTTGCAATATGAATTTTTAGCATATTAAGTCATGAATTCAAAGGAATCAAAAATCATGATATGAGAGAAAAAAATGATAAGCAAGCAATCAATAATGATAAGCAAGCTAACATACTTTGCGATACACAAGTTAGATTCCTTTCAAATTTTTTTTTTTAAACTAAGTTTCACCTTTGCATGCTATCAACTTTTTGTTTGCAATGAGCTAGCAATTATATATAATCATTTTAAACATATATACTAACTTTTCATTAAAACATACAAACATAAAGGTATGGCAAGTGTAACATTTCAAATTTTTGAAGTTTCGCATTTTTCTTCTTTTGAGATAGTCAAGATAGCAATATTTATGTCCTTTGAGATAGCAATCCTTAACTTCTTGTGAAATTACAAGGTAGCAATTTTTCTCCCCTTTGTCTTTGTTAAAAGGAAGGGAGGACTAAATGGCTAAAAATTTCAATCATTATACAAGCCATTTTTCATATCAATTATAAATTTACATCAATAAAAATATACATCAATTGTTTAATCATCACATGATGCAAATAAAACAACAATACAAAGAAATCATGTCATGAAGGATATCAATATGTAAATTCAACAAGGATCAAAACCAAAAGATATCATTCATGATTCATAACTTTCTCTTTAGCAAGATCAAAATTCATATTTATTAATTTTTAATTCAAGATAAATGTCATACAACCAAGAATCATGATATATAAAAGCATATCAATATCAAAGATCAAATCATGATTACAAGTGCTAACATATTTTCTTTTCATTCATTTTCAAGCCATGATAAAAGAATAAATTAATGATTCAATCATTAAGCACAACTCTTTTACATCAATTTTGAATCATATAAGGCTTACACGATTCAATTTATGATAAAGGGTATACAACCAAGAATCATGATGCATAAAAACATATCATTCTCATAGATCAAGTCATGATTCATTGATTCATCATAAGGCAAATTTCTTTTCAATCATCAATTTTTCAATTGCCACATATGACATACAAGCCAAAGAATTCTTGTCATTTCTATATTATGAAATATATGATAATAAGGCTCATGATTCATTTAAAAAGATATAGCACAAAGAGCAACTTGATTCATGCATAAGAATTCCAAGTATCAAGTATTAAGATATCAAGACTTGGATTGTGATAAAGCTCACTCAAGTTCGAATCATCAAAATCATTAACATAGTTTATGAGATTCACAAAAGACATACCCTTGAATTGTTCTCCTCTTTGGTAAATGATAAAAAGAAGACAACAATATAACACATTATGAGATTCAATTTATCATGATAATGTGTTTCATTTTGTTTCAAACAAGTGTGCTCATGTTTCAAAAGATGAGTATCAAATTTAAGACCAAAACATAAGTTTATCATCAAGATATGATATCACAAAGTCATTAAGCATGATAACAAACTTCTAATATTTTCATTTCAATGATGATTTCATAATGTATGTTCAAATATTTATACGGAAGCCATCATTGTATAAATTCAAAATACAAGTTAGTCATTATACCCATCAAGATTAAATGCATCAAGAATATTTCATATGAAAATTTTATTAAGAGCAACGGAGATCGTTTCTATGTAAGCATGCTCTTGTCATTTTCTACTAGATTCATATATCATTGTATAGATCCCAAAAGTAAGTTTCAAGAGAAATTGTTTATACCAAACGCATGATACACATTTATTTTCTAAATTTTCATCATGATTATTTTCATGAGATTCACAAGATTGGTAAAGTGAATTTATTAACCTCAATAGGATAGAAAATTAAATTTCATTTCATGCAATTGTTTTGATGTGAGCATATTCAAATCTTTTTATGAAAACATGTATCAACGAGATATAAGTTTAGTCATAAACTTGTCAAGACCAAACACATCAAAATAAAATATCACAATTAAAATATTTTTATTTTTTGTGTTTTATTTTATGTGGTTGATCTTATATAAGCATGTTCAAATTTTCATGTAAAAACGAAATCATCAATATGCTTGCTTCTATCTTTTAATCATATTTGGTGTGCAAGCATTATCTTGAAATATGCTATTAATTTCTTTTGTGTAAAAAATCATGCATCTTGTTTGAAATCAAAAGCAATGTAAAACCAACAAGATTCATGAATTTATCATGATCATACGTATGGAGCATTTTTATTTATCAAGTAAGATTTCCCATAAGCATGCCCAAAACTTTTTGCATGAAAAATATGTATCAAGTTTAAAGCCAAAAAGTGATACGAAAATCATCAAGATTCATGGATTCATTATGAATATATTATTTCAAAATATGAGATTTCAAGTCATCAAGTATGATACAATCATTAAGCATGTTTTTATAATGCATTATCAAAATCATTTTAATTCTTTCTTTTATTTGTAATAACAAGATGATCAATACTGAAATTTTTGTTAAAATCATACATCATTTTAAAAATCTGAAAAATAATTTTCATCATGAAAACCATTAAGTCCAAATATAACACAAGGCAACATCAAAACCACATTTCTTTCATTTTGAAAATTTGTGGGTTAGGTCTATATAATTGATTTCATGAAGACATGTATCAATAAAATTTTCATTATAAAAAGGGTTAAAACCCATTAAGTCAAGATGGAAGTTTTCAAATTATAATCAAGATACATACATCTATCATCAAAAGATTTTCAAGAAATTCATACAAAGATATGTATCATGTTTAAGATTGAAAACCGATATGGAAAGTATACATGAAATTTCATCATCTCAAAATGTCATCTTAATTTGTCATAAAAACAATTAGACCAAAAATACGTTAATCCACAACATAGAGTCAAATCAACATTACTTCAAAAACTAATACATGTTACAAAATCATCAAGCATCAAGTTTAGAAACGAAAAACAATATAAAACATCAAGATACACATGCATGGATTAATCCTAAGCATTATAACAAATCATGCATCATTCATATTTTTAATTTTCAAAAAATTACTAGAAAGGAAAAAAGCATAAAAAAATCCTACCAACTATTTCAAGCAACTCATGAAAGGATAATGTAATTTCAAAGTAAGGTAAAAACAACTTGGGTGAGTTTCTTACCTCATTGTTGAAAACCGTCAAAGCCCATTTTGCCTCTTCTTTACTTGATTCTTCTTTGTAAGCCTTCTTCTTCTTCTTTGGCCTCTTCCTTCGTTCAAGTTCATTGTCTATTTTAGATTTTTGTTTTATGAACTTATTAAGATTCATTAAAAGTTCAATGTCCTCATTGTCCTCATCACTTGAGTCATCACTCAAGTGGCATTTCATGGTCCGAAGTGCCAAATCCTTCCTGTTCTTTGGAAAGTGGTCAATGTGTTTATCGAGTTCATTATGTTCCAAGAAAGCCATTTCATAGGTCATTAAAGACCCAATGAGTTCTTCAAGAGATAAGTCATTTAAATTTTTAGCTTCTTGTATTGCCGTTACTTTTGGATCCCACTCTTTTGGAAGGGATCTTAAAATCTTGTTTACTAAATCAAAACTTGAAAAAGATTTACCAAGAATTTTTAAATTATTGATGACATCCGTGAAATGGGTGTACATTTCGCCGATAGTTTCGTTGGGTGTCATTCGGAAGAGCTCAAAATCATACAATAAGAGGTTTACTTTTGAGTCTTTAACTCTACTAGTTCCCTCGTGCGTGATTTCAAGAGTTCGCCAAATGTCAAAAGCTATTTCGCACGTAGAAATCCAATTGAACTCATTTTTGTCTAAAGTACAAAGTAAGGTATTCATAGCCTTTGCATTTAAAGAAAATGATCTTTTCTCCAAATCCAACCATTCGTTCGTGGGTTTAGAGGAAAGTTGAAATCCATTTTCAACGATGTTCCATAAGTTTAAATAGAGAGAAATCAAGAAAACTCTCATTTGAGTTTTCCAATATGTGTAGTCCGAATCGTTAAAGAACGGTCGATGAAAAACCGAAAAGCCCTCTTGAAAATCATTTAGAGCCATTTCTCATGGGTATAAATCTGAAAGAGAAAGAACGTGGCTCTGATACCAATTGTTAGGGATCGAGCGATACTAAGAGAGGGGGTGAATTAATGCAGCGGTAAAGAACGATAGATTTTTCAGCGATTAAAACAAGTTTGAAAACTTCGTACGAATGAATGCAACATTTCGTTTGAACCTGGAAAGATTGCGTTTTAACTTTAAAGCATACGTAAGAAGATGAAGATGAAGTTGAGTAAATAAGGCAGCAAATGAAAATGGTTTGTAGCAAAGTAAGTTGCGAGAAAGTAAATGCAAACCGATTTATAGTGGTTCAGTCATCCGACCAACATCCACTTCTGAAGCCTTCTCCGATGAGGCTCCCAACTTCCACTAGCAAATCCTTTTGAAGGGAAGGACCAAACACCCCTCTTACAACTCTTTTACAAGAAGTTTACACTCTTATAGATTTTTTAAAGAGAAAGAAGGAGGTGAACACAAGCTATTGAAAACTAGACTTTCCCAAGCCTTTTGCTCAATTTCTAACTCTCTAAGGATTTTTTTTCAGCTGAGAAAGGGGGGGGTATTTATAGATCCAAAGTGGATTCAAATTTGGGCTCCAAATTCGAAATTAATTTGGATTTTTCGGTGCTGGTGGTGCTACCACCTGTTAGGGGCGGTGCTATCGCCTGTCAGTCGTCAGACAGACGGTGCACAAGCGGTACCATCGCCCAAGGCAAGCGGTGCTACCGCTTATGCCTTCAGGCACTGGGCGGTACTACCGCCCCAGGCTGGGCGGTAGCACTGCCCAACACTCAGCTGCCAGGCGGTTCCACCGCCTGGCTTTTGGCTGCTTGGCGGTGCCATCGCCCAACACAAATCAGCTTACTGGTTTGGGCTGAAAACTCGACCCGAACTGGTCCCAAACAAGGCCCAATGGGCCCATACTTGGGTTATAGGATTAACAGCTAATCCTAACCCAAATCAATATGCTAACTACGAATTTAAAGATATTTCCTAAGCTATTACAAAGTCCAACAAATCAAGACTTCATCCGGCGTGCTTCCGGCGAACTTCCGACGGTCTTCTAACGAACCCTCGAAAACCATTCTGTGGACTCTCGGCAAGCTCTCGGACTTCACGATGATCTTGGCGAGTTCTACCGAGTTTCTTTGGCAAGCTTCGATCTTTCTTGGCAAGCTCTGTGAACTTCCGACGAACCTTCGAGCGAACTTCTAAAAACCCTTCGGCAAGCTCCCTACTCGTTCTCGGCTGGTTCCGGCAACACTCCCAACGAATCTTCGGACTTCCGTCGAACTCTCGAACTCCCAACGATCCATTATACTTGACTTCCGGCACTTTGTTTCGCTTTACGTCTTTATCATCATCGTAGTTAATCCTGCACACAAACAAACAAACACTCTACTTCGATCTAGATAGTTATTACAATGCGAATTGACATTCAGTTGCCCAGCACGTTATTGGTCGGCACTTCGTCCAATCCTTCGGCACATCGTCCTCTCTTGTGGTCCGTTGCCTAATCGGCGATTGACCTCCGTAACCCCGATATCCTTGGCGCAACATGCTTCTTGGCCCGATGCCCGACGTACGAAGCCTTCTGCCGATTGTCGACCGAACCTCCGGCTTAACATCTAATGTCCTGACGTGATCACCTTCGGCCCAACATCAATTCCTCCAGCTTCAATTGTCTAATCCTGATCGATAGTAGACCTGCATAACTCAAAACGCAATTAAACAATAAACCACAATCAATTAGTTTCATCATCAAAATTTGAGATTCAACACTTATTAGATCTTATCTATAGGATCTAATAATTTAGGGGTTTACTGGATATCCAATAAGATAAGGGCTCCAACGGATATCTAATATCTGAATATCTACTCATCGCAACACCTACCAAACATGTATGACTCTCTAGGCCCAATATCGAGCTGGCTGTGAGTCATACCTATCAGAACTCCTTTTTGGCTAAGTAAATTATTATCTTCATAATAATTCGCTCAACTCATCAACTACGAATATACTATGCCACTATATCGTATACCCTAAATGATATAGGGGAATCCAATCATTTGGACCTATCTATTATAAGTTACTATGTATCTATAGTCCTTCATATACCTAATATCCTAGAGACCATATTTTAGGCATGGTACTATCAAGCCCATACAGAATATACCAATCCTTTCCAACCTTGGCAAGGGATATACCTAAGCAAGAACATATGAGATATTTCTCTCATGACATTGAGAGTTGATGATCCACTATCGATACTCAATTGCCCTCATAAGGTTGGCTACCACTTCCAATGACCAGTTGTGTTAGATTTGAAACTTTCAAACCTATAAGTTTGGTATTAAAGAGTAGAGTACTTGTATAAGACATCATTGGTGTCTCAAGTTTAAGGACCATATACACTATTGGGACTACGGAATCGATGTCGAATAATAAGATATCATCAACCATCTAGTATTCCACAAGCAGATCAATCAGGAAACTTATTCTCTAATGAGCACCTGCATTATATTCGTAGTGTCCTCACATAAGTAGTTATGAGACTAGCCGCCTTTGGGTATACAACACATCAGCCTGTCCGGTTATCTCGATGTCCCTCTTGAGTAACCTATGATTGGGATTATTTAGGGTCTATGTTTAAAAGTGAATCGATCTTATTATCGTGGTCTCATCACAATCCGATTCTTATTACATAGATCCATGGACATCACAATATATATATATATATATATATATATATATATATATATATATGCAGTAAGCAATATAAAGTGAGAAAATTATTAAATAATAAGCAAAAAGAGTGTGTATCATATCATACATGCCATCACTCACGTGATCAACTTGTAGGGCACCTATGATTAGCAATCTCCCACTTGATCTAAAGCCAATCACCTACGTGTTTGATCCCCATCAGTTCCTTGTGATGCTCAATATTAATATGAGATAATAGCTTTGTCAATGGATCTGTGATGTTATCTTCGGATGAAACTTGTTCCACTACTACATCTCCTTGGGTCACAATCTCTTTGATTAGGTGAAACCTCTTAAAAATGTGCTTAGACTTTTGATAGGACCTGGGTTCCTTTGCTTGAGCAATCGCCCTGTTGTTGTCACAATATAAAGGAATCGGCTCCTCACTACCCGGTATGACTCTTAGATCTGTGATGAACATTTTTATCTAATCTCCCTCTTTTATTGCCTCTACCGTGGTAATGTACTCCACCTCAGTGATCGAGTTAACAATTGTATCTTGCTTGGAACTTTCTAGCACACTACTCCTCTATTCAGGGTAAACACATACCCTGAATTAGACTTGCTATCATTAACATTAGATTGGAAACTCGAGTCCACATAGCCCTCAACATGGAGACTACCTCCTCTGTATACCAATATAAGATCCTTAGTCATTCTCAAGTACTTAAGGATATACTTTACTTCTTTCTAGTGCTCCAAGCTTGGATCCGCTTGATACTTGCTTGTGACACTCAGAGCATGCACTATATCAAGCTTGGCACATAGCATAGTATACATGATAGATCTTATCACTGAGGTATAGGATATCTTATCCATATTTGCCCTTTCTTTGGGAGTCTTTAGGGATATACTCCTAAAAAGTGATATCTCATGTCTTATCGGTATGAGACCTTATTAGAAAATTTAGGGGTGATATCACATGCATAGTGGAAGAACAAAAAACAAAACATCCTATATTTCATAAAAAGACTTCATCGTTGTGTAAAGATCGATGCATAAAAACAAATCCACGAAATCGAAAACTCTATATGTAAAAAAGATAGTACCTAGGGAGATCGTATATCCTTGAGATTTCTACAAATCCATGGGAGAGGATGAAGGAGGTCAAGCATCCTTCTCTCTAGTGGTGATTCACATGGTAAGAGCTACGAAGATGCTCCTCTCTAAGGAGACGAGAATAGGAGGTGGCTACCAAGAAAACCCTAGCCTGAGCCTTTAGTTCTCTCCTATTTATAGAGGCCCCCTGTTAACCCTAATAGATCTTGCCTTATTGGGTACTATATCTCTATGTAATTACCCAAGCCTCTTAGATTAATAGGGTCTCTACCCAATAATCTCTTATTAGCTCTTATTGGATCTCATCCATGGGATCCAATAATTCAATGGCTTATTGGATATCCAATAAGATAGGGGCTCCGACGGATATCTTATATCTGAACCTCTACTCGTCGTAACACATACCATATGTGTGTAACTCTTAAGGCCCAATATCGAGCTAGCCATGAGTCATATCTGTCAGAACTTCTTTTGACTCGGTGAATTATTATCTCCATAATAATTCACTCGACTTATCAACTACGGATGTACTATGCCACTATGCCGTAATCCTATACGATACAAGGGAATCTAATCCTTTGGACCTATCTATCCTCAGTTACTATATACTTATAGTCCCTCATCTATCTAATATCCTAGAGACTATATATCGGGCATGGTGCTATCAGGCCCATATAGTTTCTACTCGAGTCTTGCTCTAATTGGATTCTCTCGCAGAACTCTTTCTCTTTCAATCAATATGACTTTGGCTAGGGATTTGCCTAAGCAAGAACATAAGAGATATTCCTCTCATGATACCGAGAGTGATGATCCTTTATTGACACTCAATAACTCTTGTAAGGTTACTTGCCATTCCCAAAACTGATTGTACTAGATCTAAAACTTCCAAACCTGTAAGTTTAATGTCAAAGAATGGAGTACATATACAAGGCATCTTTGGTATCTCAAGTCTAAGAACCAGACACACAACTGAAACTACAAAATCATTATCTAACGTTAGGTATCAATAATCATCCAGTATTCTGTAAGCAGATCAATTAGTGAACTCATTCTCTAATGAGCACATGTACTCTATCCTTAGTGTCCCCACACAAGTAGCTATGAAACTAGCCACCTCCATCATATGGATGGATATACAGTACACTAATCTATCTGGTTATTTTGATATCCCTCTCGAGTAACCTATGACTAGTATTATTTAGGGTTTATGATTAAAGGTGAATCAGTCTCATTATCATGATCTCATCATGATCTGATTCATATTGCACAGATCCAAGGACATCATAATATACATCCCGATAATATGAGAAAATGTCAGTAATCATAAGTAAAATGATTGATGCAACGTGTTATAAGTACCATCACTCACGTGGTTGGCTTGTAGGGCACGTATAACTAACAATCTCTCACTTGACCTAAAGCCAATCACCTACTTGTCTAATCCTCATCAGACTTTTGTGATGCTCAAAGACAATATGAGATAATAGCTTCATTAGTGGATCTATGATGTTATCTTCGGATGGAACACTTTCTACTGTTATATCTCTTCAGGCCACGATCTCTCTAATAAGTTGGAACCTCCTCAAAATACTTCTAATGAGACCCGGGTTTCCTTATTTGAGCAATCGCCCTATAGTTATCATAATATAAGGGAATTAGCTCCTCACTACCTAGCATGATTCACAAATCTGTAATGAACATCTTTATCCAGACTCCTTCCTTTGCTGCTTTTACCGTAGTAACGTACTCTGCCTTTATGATCGAGTCAGCAATAGTATCTTACTTGGAACTCTTCTAGCATACTACTCCTCTATTTATGGTGAAAAATATCCTAAATTAGACTTACTATCATTGACATCGGATTGGAAGCTCGAGTCCATGTGGCCCTCAACCGTAATACTACTTTCTCTATATACCAATAAAAGATCCCTAGTCCTTCTTAAGTACATAAGGATACACTTTACTACTTTCTATTGCTTCAAGCCTAGATCCGCATGATACCTCCTCGTGACACTCAAAGCATATACTATATTAGGTATAGTACACAGCATAGCATACATGATGATAGACCCTATTACTAAGGCATAGGGTATCCTATCTATGTGTACCTTTTCTTCAGGAGTCTTTAGGGATATACTCCTAGAAAGTGATAGCCTATGTCTCATCGGTAAAAGATCACTCTTAGAATTTTTTATGCCAAACTTTTTTATAATGGTGACTATATATCTAGATTGAGACAAGTCAAGCATCCTCTTGGATCTATCTCTATAGATCTAAATCCCCAATATGCATGATGCTTCTCCCAAGTCCTTCATGACGAAGTATCTAGATAGCTAAGCTTTTATAATGGAGAGTATTCCTACATCATTCCTAATAATCAGGATGTCATTTACATACAACACCAAAAAGGTGATAGTGCTCCCACTTACTTTCTTGTACATACAAGGCTCATCTTCATTCTTAACAAAGTCATAAGATCTTATCGCCTCATCAAATCTTATGTTCCAACTTTAGGAAGCTTGCTTCAGTCCATAGATGGACCTAGGCAACCTATATACCTTATTTGGATTGTCCTTGGACACGAATTCCTTAGGTTGTATCATATACATCTCCTCCTCAAGGTTGCTATTGAGGAACATAATTTTCATATCCATTTACCAAATCTCATAATCAAGGTGTGCTACAATAGCTAATAGAATTTGGATGGATTTTAGCATGGCTACGGGTAAGAAGTTTTCATCATAGTTAGCACCTTAGCTTTGACGAGGCCTCTTAGCCACTAGCCTTACTTTATAGTTCTCTATCTTTCCATCTACTCTAATCTTCTTCTTGAAGATCCACTTGCAACCAATGGGTACAATACCCTTGAGTGCATCAACTAGGTTCCAAACCTTATTGGAGTACATGGGATCCATCTCTAAATTCATAGCTTCTTGCTATTTCCCAGAGTCTATACTCATAATAACCTCCTCATAGGTTTGAGGATCAATATCCTTAACATCCTCTCCTCTGATATGTCCCACATATCTCTCAGGAAAATGGGATACTCTACTGAACCTACATAAAATTGAAACTTGTGTGCTAGGTATCTGAATAGACTCTAGCTATCGAATGGTGCTTGAGCTAGGTTCTCCAACCTTACTCAAATCCATCATACTCCCACTGTCTCCGCCAAGAATGTGTTTGTTTCAAGGAACACTTCTCTCTTGGCTACAAATACCTTTCGGTCCTTGGAGTGATAGAAATAACATCCACAAGTTTCCTTGGTGTATCCCATAAACTTGCACCATTCCATCCTAGATTCCAACTTGTCGGGCTTATGTCTCTTAACGTGGGCAGGATAGCCCCAAATCTTAACAATATTAAGATTATGCTTCCCTTTCCATATCTCATATGGTGTAGACACTATCAACTTAGTTGGAACTCTATCCAGAAGATAAGCTACGAACTCTAGAGCGTATCCCCAGAATGAGATGGGTAGATCGGTGAAACTCATCATGGATCACACCATGTCTAACAATATACAATTCCTCCTTTTGGATACACCATTGAGCTAAAGTGTACAAGGAGGTGTCTATTGAGACAGAATCCCATGGTCCTTGAGGAACTAGATGAACTCTGTACTCAAGTACTCATCTTCTCGATTTGATCGAAGAGTTTTGATACTTTTTCTAGTCTAGTTCTCTACTTTATTATTATATTTTTTAAATTTCTCGAAAGCTTCGGACTTATACTTCACCAAGTACACGTGTTCGTACCTAGAGAAATCACTAGTGAAAATAATGAAGCAGAAATAACCACCTATAACTTGAGTTGATATGGGACCACATACATCACTATGTATGAGTTCCAACAACAAAGTGGCTCTCTCTCTAGTTCCACTAAATGAAGAGTTGGTCATCTTTTCATGAAGGCAAGGTTCACAAGTCGTATATAACTCATAGTCGAATGGATCTAGATATCTATCATTCAGTAACTTTTGAATCCATTCCTCATAGATATAACCTAGCTTACAATGTTATAGGTATGCATTGTTTACCTCATCTCGTTTCCCCTTAGACACAATTATATTCATGACCTATGCAGTAATGTCTAGGATAATCAAATCATTATGCAATGTTCCTCTTGTGATGATCTCATCATCCTTAATAATTAAACAAATATTATTCTCAAAAACTACTTTATAACCATTCAATTTCAAACATGAAATATAAATAACATTTTTAATAATAGAGGAAACAAAATAACATGCATCTAATATAATAGTAGCTGCATCAAGCAAATATAAAGTGACATTGCCAATAGCAACTCTTGCTCCATTGCCTATCTTGAGGTCCATCTTCCTTCTCATGAATCTCCTAGGTCTGGCTAGAACCTGCAACGAATTATAGATATGATAAGTACAGTTAGTATCTAATACTTGCTAGTCATATGTGCCCTGTAAACCAATCACATGAGTGATGGCACTTGTGACTTGATATGCACTTTATCTCTTTGCTTATTATTAGGCGTTTTATCACTTTATCTTGTGTGTTGCATATACTGTGATGTCCTTGGATCTGTGCAATAGGAATTGGATCGTAATGAGATCACGATAATGAGACCGATTCACCTTTAAACAAAAATCTTAAATTATCCTAGTCATAGGTTCCTCGAGAAGGATATCGAGATAACCAGATATACTGGTATGTTATATACTCATTCATATGATGGAGGTAGTTAGTCTCATAGCTACTCATGTGGGGACACTAAGGGTACAATGCAAGTGCTTATTAGAGAATGAGTTCACTGATTGATTCGCCTACGGAATGCTGGATGGTTATTGATACCTCACGTCAGACAACGATTCCGTAGTCTCAGTAGTGTATCTAGTCCTTAGACTTGAGACACCAAGGATGTCTTATATAAGTACTCCACTCTTTGATACCGGACTTATAGGTTTGGAAAGTTTCAAATCTAGTACAACCGGTCATTGGGAGTGGTAGCTAACCTTACGAGGGCTATTGAGTGTCACTAGAGGATCATCCGCTCTCAGTATCATGAGAGGAATATCTCATGTGTTCTTACTCGAACAAATCCTTGGCTAAGGTTATTCGGATTGAGAGAAAAAGGGTTCTCTGGGAGAATCCGATAAGAGCAAGACTCGAGGAGAGATCGTATGGGCTTGACAGCACCATGCCCGATATAGGGTCTCTAGGATATTAGATGGATGAGAGACTATAGATATATAATAACTGAGGATAGATAGGTCCAAAGGATTAGATTCCCTTGTATCGTTTGGGGGCCGCAGCGTAGTGGCCTGGTACGTCCACCGTCGATGAGTTGGGTGAATTATTATAGAGATAATAATTCACTATGTTAGAAGGAGTTCTGATAAGAATAACTCATGGCCAGCTCGATATTGGGCCTATAGGGTCACACACATATGGTAGGTGTCGTGACGAGTAGAGGTTCAGATATGAGATATCCGCTGAACCCCCTATCTTATTAGATATCCATTAAACCTCTGAATTATTGGATCTTGAGATGAGATCCAATAATTGCTAATAAGAGATTATTGGGTAAAGACCCACTAATCCAAGAGGCTTGGATAATTGGATAGAGATCCAATACCTAATAGGGCAAAAGATCTATTAGGGTTTTTAGGGGGCCTCTATAAATAGGAGGGAACCAAAACTCTATAAGCTGAGGGTTTCTTTTGGTAGCCACCTCCTATTCTCCTCTCCCTAGAGAGAGAGGTGCATCGTTGCAATCCCTGCCATGTGGATACCGCTAGAGAGGACGACAATTGACCTCCTTCATCCTCTCCCACAAATCTGTAGGAATTCAGGGATATACGATTTCCCTAGGTATCTTTTTTTACACGTGTAGTTTTATGGATTTGTTTTTGACGCATTGATCTTCACACGACGATGGAAACTTTCTACGAGAAATCTGGGGTTTTGTTTTCTATTCTTCTGTTGCACATGTGATGTCGCTCCCCTGAAGGATTTCCTAATAGTGGTATCAGAGCTAGGTTGTTCGTGCGAAGATTGGATCTTAAACTGCATGTGTTGTGTTTTGGATCTGATTTTGACGCCAAAATTGTTAGCACAAAAGGGCCAGGAAGGGCAGCAACTGTTGCTGCCCTTGCTGCACTCGTCTTGCAAATGATCGCAAGGTTGCTTGCACCTTGCTATCTGCCTGACAGCAACAAAGCCGTACGGCCGGTGGGCTCTTTGGCGCAGTAGATCGCTACTGCGCTAGCGACCTAATGTTGGGAAATCCTTCATGGGGGAAGCGACATCACATGCGCAGCGGAAGAACAGAAAACAAAACACCCCAGATTTCCTGTAGAAAGTTTCCGTCGTTGTGCGAATATCGGTGCATCAAAAGCAAATCCGCGAAAACTACACATGTAAAAGAAGATACCTAGGGAGATCATATATCCCTGAATTCTTACAGATTTGTGGGAGTGGATGAAGGAAGTCAAGTATCCTCCTCTCTAGTGGTATCCACATAGCAGGGATTGCGACGATGCTCCTCTCTCTCTAAGGGGAGGAGAACAGGAGGTGGCTACCAAAAGAAACCCTCAGCCTATGGAGCTTTGGTCCCCTCCTATTTATAGAGGCCCCCTTGAAAAACCCTAATAGATCTTTTGCCCTATTGGGTATTGGATCTCCATCAAATTACTCAAGCTTCTTGGATTAGTGGGCCTCTACCCAATAATCTCTTATTAGCAATTATTGGATCTCATCTCAGGATCCAATAATTTAGGGGCTTAATGGATATCCAATAAGATAGGGGGTTCAGCGGATATCTCATATCCGAATCTTTACTCGTCGCAATACCTACCATATGTGTGTGACCCTCTAGGCCCAATATCGAGCTGGTCGTGAGTCATACTTATCAGAACTTCTTCTGGCTTAGTGAATTATTATCTCTATAATAATTCACCCAACTCATCGATTGTAGATGTACCAGGCCACTACGCTGCGGCCCCCAAACGATATAGGGGAATCTAATCCTTTGGACCTATCTGTCCTCGGTTACCATATATCTATAATCTATCATCCATCTAATATCCCAAAGACCCTATACCGGGCATGGTGCTGTTAGGCCCATATGGTCTCTCCTCGAGTCTTGCTCTTGTCGGATTCTCCCGGAGAACTCTTTCTCTCTCAATCCGAATAACCTTGGCCAAGGATTTGTTCGAGCAAGAACGCATGAGATATTCCTCTCATGATACCGAGAGCGGATGATCCTCTATTGACACTCAATAGCCCTCGTAAGGTTGGCTACCACTCCCAATGACCGGTTGTACTAGATATGGAGCTTTCCAAACCTGTAAGTTCGATATCAAAGAGTGGAGTACTCATACAGGACATCCTTGGTATCTCAAGTCAAAGGACCAGATACACTATTGAGACTACGGAATCGCTGTCTGACATGAGGTATCAATAACCATCCAACATTCCATAGGCGGATCAATCAGTGAAATCATTCTCCAATGAGCACCTGCACTGTACCCTTAGTGTCCCCACACGAGTAGCTATGAGACCAGCTACCTTCATCATATGAACGGGTATACAGCACATTAGTCTATCCGGTTATCTCGATGTCCTTCTCGAGTAACCTATGACCAGGATAATTTAGGATCTGTGTTTAAAGGTGAATCGGTCTCATTATCATGATCTCATCACGATCCAATTCCCATTGCACAGATCCAGGGACATCACAATATATATCTAGATAATGTGAGATAATGCCAATAATCATAAATAAAGAGATTGACATAGCGTGTTATAGGTGCAATCACTCATGTGATTGGCTTGTAGGGCACCTATAACTAGCACCTAAGGCCCACCCGCAAGGGCGCCGGCGGGCACTGCACCCACGCGCATAGGCGCCGACGCCTATGGGCGATGCGCTTGCGCTCAGAGGTGCCGGCACCTGCGAGTGCTGCGCCCGTGGGCCAGCGCCGTAGAGGCGCCGGCGCTGGGTGCTCGTGCTTGCGGGCTAGCGCCGTAGAGACGTTAGCATTGGGCGCCCGTGCCCGTAGGCCAACACCGCAGAGGCGTCGACACTGGGCGCCCCCACCAGTGGGGCAACGGCGGCAATGCCGCCCTCCCCGCGCGCAAGGGGCGCCTCTGGAAGGGTGGCTGCAGCTGCAAGCGTAGTAAGGGTGAGGGGTTAGGGCTTTAGGGCAAAAGATGGTTTTACCTATCGGAATTTCAAAAATTCTAGATTCTGTCCCTTTTGATAGAATTATTAAAATACCCCTTGAAATTTTAGAAATTTCAGATTCTATCCCTTTTGACAAAATTACCAAAATATCTTTTGGCCAAATTACTAAAATACCCTTGGTAATTCAAAAATTCCCTTTATGTCCCTGATTTCAGAAAAATAAATATGTTAATTAAATAGTTTAATTAACTATTATTTTTTTTATCTAGTAGTCCTATAAAATAACATATACATGTGATGTATGATGTGGACAGATGATCATGAATCTGTGATGTGATGTGTGTATATGTGATTATTATTATTGGGGTCTGCGAGCCTCTATTCTTTTCTCATTTATTATCGGGCCTGCGTGCTTGTAATTATGTTGTAATTACATGAGGAGGCGCAGCGGTAGCATGACTCACAAAGTCGAGACGGATGATCCGACGCATGAAAATGCATTGAGATGCCGATGGATCCGACGAAGCGAGATGGACGATCATAGGGCATAGAGATGCGCCGAAGTATACATAAATCTTGATGTGAGTGATTGGGCCTACTAGCTCAGGCCTGATTATATTAGGATGTGGTCCATGATCATCTAGTGTGATTACTTATGTGATGTGTGATTAGATATACACCTACTAGATATGTATATATATATTTGCATGCGATGTAGATATAATATGTATATGTGTGACACATTATGTTAGGAGACCAAATCAAAAATTCTCTCCATTAATAATATTAAGTCGATAAACGTGAGACAATTAGATTAACCCACGTGGCCTTCCATCGTTATAGCTAGGAACCAATTCCCGGTGTAGGTTGAGTTGGTCGAGTCCCTCGAGACTCACCTATATCGCATCTCACTATCTTATCTACTACATAGAGATGTCACTGATGACCTGAGGACATGATATACTTGGTCGAGTCCCTCGAGAGTATATCACCGAATCAGACTCATCTTGTAACGATGGTGATGACTTAACCGAACATCATGGTTGGTTGAGTCCCTCGAGGCCAGGTGGTTCGGAGGCCGAACAGGACGGGAATCACAAGGAGTTGTGATTGGCAAGAGTTGCCTACCTTTACGGGCGTAACGTGATTGGTCGAGTCCCTCGAGGTTACGTTAAGACGCCGATTGGATCCCAATCTCCACTAGAGATCCATCGGGGGTCTCCGATTTACATACCGGAGGGTGTTGTGTGTCTTACGAAATATTAATAGGAATACATTAAGATAGAAGTCCTTATCTTAATTATTTAAATTTCTGCAAAGTCTGCATGTTATTTATTTCTGCTACATCTTTTATTTTAGAAAAATATCGCTTTCAAATCCTTTACGTGGCATACTTGATGCCAACTGCCTCACTGGTCCAAATTATATGGATTGGCTTCGTAATCTGAGAATCGTTCTCACGGTGGAGAAAATTGCGTATGTCCTTGATATAGTGATCCCTACGCCCGACGAAGGGGTAAGCGAGTATGAGATTGCTCGTTATGTGAAGTACTTAAATGATTTCACTCTTGCTCAGTGTTATATATTGACCTCTATGACTATTGAGTTACAGAGACAACATGAAAATATGGATGCTAATTCCATACTCCTGCATCTCCGTAAACTGTTTGAGGAATAGGGAAGAACTCAATGATATGAGATATCAAAGAGTCTTTTCCGTGCTAGGATGACTGAGGGGACACCGGTTTAGAACCATGTCCTTAAGATGATTGAGTGGATCGAGAAACTCACAGGTCTAGGAATGGTCCTAGAGGATAACCTACGTGTGGATCTTGTGCTTCAGTCCCTACCAGATTCCTTTTCTCAGTTCATAATGAATTTTAATATGAACAAACTTGAGGTGACCCTCCCAGAGCTCCTCAATATGTTGAGAGAAGCAGAGAGCACCATTAAGAAAGAGAAGTCGGTTCTCTACACTAGTGAGACCAGAAAGAAAAGGAAGGCAAAGAAGACCCTTAACAAGGGCAAGGGCAAGGGTAAAATGGGTAAGGCAAAGGTTGCCAAGAAAGACCCAACAAAGGACAAAGGCCAGTGCTTCCACTACGGCAAAGATGGGCACTGGAAGAGGAACTGCAAAGAGTACCTTACAGAGAGGGCGAAACAGAAGCTTACAGAAGCATCAGGTACATTCATGATTAGTCTCCATTTGTCAGAACCTTATGATAACACATGGGTATTAGATACTGGGAGTGCTTATCATATTTGCAATTCGTTGCAAGTTCTAGCAAGACCTAGGAGATTGAACAAAGGCGAGATGGACCTTAAGATGGGCAATGGAGCAAAGGTTGCTACAGTGGCTGTTGGCAAGGTCACCTTACATCTGCCTGGTAGAGCTATTATTTCATTAGATGCATGCTATTATGTTCCTTCTATTATCAAAAATATTATTTCCATTTCATGTTTAACAGTTATTGGATATAAATTAGTTTTTGATAATAATGGTTGTTTAATAATATTAGATGATTAGATCATCATGAGAGGAACATTGCATAATGGTTTATTTATGCTAGATATAGCTCCATATATCATGAGTGTAAGTGAGTCTAAGAGGAAACGAGAAGAGATGAACAATACATATCTTTGGCATTGTAAGCTAGGTCACATCCATGAGGGAAGGATTCAAAAGTTACTAAAAGATGGATATCTAGATCCATTTGACTATGAGTCATATACGACATGTGAACCTTGCCTTCGGGGAAAGATGACCAACTCTTCATTCAGTGGAACTGGAGAGAGAGCCACTGAGTTACTAGAACTCATACATAGTGATGTATGCGGTCCCATGTCGACTCATGCCATACTTCATTACTTTCACTAATGATTTCTCAAGATACGGATATGTGTACTTGATGAAGTATAAGTCTGAGGCTTTTGAGAAATTTAGGAAATATAAAAATGAAGTAGAGAACCAAACAGGAAAGAGTATTAAAACCCTTTGATCAGATCAAGGAGGTGAGTATTTGAGTATAGAGTTCACCCAGTTCCTCAAAGACTATGAGATTTTATCCCAATGGACACCTCCTTATACACCACAGCTTAATGGTGTATCAGAAAGGAGAAATCACACACTGTTAGACATGGTGTATTCCATGATGTGTTTCGCCGACCTACCCATCTCATTCTGGGGATATGCCCTAGAAACCGTAGCTTACCTTCTAAACAAAATTCTAACTAAGTTAGTGATGTCTACTCCATATGTGATATGGAATGGGAAGAAGCCTGATCTTAAGATTGTTAAGATTTGGGGCTGCCCTGCCCACGTTAAGAGACACAACCCTAACAAGTTAGAATCTAGGACAAAACGGTGCAAGTTCATGGGATACCCTAAGGAAACTTATGGGTATTATTTCTATCACCTTGAGGACCAAAAGGTCTTTGTATCCAAGAGAGCAGTGTTCCTTGAGAAGGAACACATTCTTGGTGAAGACAGTGGAAGCATGATAGAGTTGAGCGAGGTTGTAGAACCTAGCTCAAGTACCATTCCAAAATCTGTTCAGATACCTAACACATAAGTTCTAACTTTACATAGGTCCGATAGAGTATCTCATCCTCTTGAGAGATATGTGGGACATATCAAAGGAGAGGATGTTAAGGATATTGATCCTCAGACCTATGAGGAGGCTATTATAAGCATAGACTCCGGAAAATGGCAAGAAGCCATGAATTTAGAAATGGATTCCATATACTCCAACAAGGTTTGGAACCTAGTTAATGCACCCGAGGGTATTGTACCCATTGGCTTCAAGTGGATCTTTAAAAAGAAGATTGGAGTAGATGAAAAAGTAGAGACCTATAAAGCAAGGCTAGTGGCTAAGGGGTATCGTCAAAGGCAAGGTGTTGACTATGACAAAACTTTCTCACCTGTAGCCATGCTAAAATCCATTCGAATTCTATTGGCTATTGCAGCACACTATGATTACCTCGAGGAGGAGGTGTATATAATACAGCCTAAGGGATTCGTGTCCAGGGATAACCCAAATAAGGTGTGCAGGTTGCTTAGGTCCATTTATGGATTGAAGCAAGCTTCCCAAAGTTAGAATATAAGATTTAATGAGGCGATTAGATCTTATGACTTTGTTAAGAATGAAGATAAGCCTTATGTGTACAAGAAAGTAAGTGGGAGCACTATCACCTTTTTGGTATTATATGTGGATGACATCCTGATCATTGGGAATGATGTAGGAATGCTCTCCACAGTAAAGACTTGGTTATCTAGGCACTTCTCCATGAAGGACTTAGGGGAAGCATCCTGCATATTGGGGATATGGATCTATAGAGATAGATCCAAGAGGATGCTTGGCTTGTCCCAGTCAAGGTACATAGACACCATTGTCAAAAGGTTTGGCATGGAAAATTCCAAGAGAGGACTCATACCAATGAGATATGGAATATCACTTTCTAGGAGTATGTCCCCAAAGACTCCTAAAGAAAGGGCACACATGGATATGATACCATATGCATTAGCGATAGGATCTATCATGTATGCTATGCTATGTACCGAGTCTGATATAGCGCATGCTCTGAGTGTCATAAGCAGATATCAGTTAGATCCAGGCTTGGAGCACTGGAAAGTAGTAAAAAGTATCCTTAAGTACTTGAGAAGGACTAAGGATCTTTTACTAGTATATGGAGGTAGTAGCCTCAGGGTTGAGGGCTACACGGACTCGAGCTTCCAGTCCGATGTCGATGATAGCAAGTCTAATTCAGGATATGTGTTCATCCTGAATTGAGGAGCAGTATGCTAGAAGAGTTCCAAGCAAGACACTACTGCTGACTCGACCACAAAGGCAGAATACATTGCTACGGCAGAGGCAGTAAAGGAGGGAGTCTGGATGAAGAAGTTCATCATAAATCTAGGAGTCATCCCGAGCAGCGAGGAGTTGATTCTTTTATATTGCGACAAATACAGGGCGATTACTCAAATAAGGGAACCTAGGTCTCATCAGAAGTGTTCTGAGGAGGTTCCAACTTATTAGAGAGATCGTGGCCCGAAGAGATGTAGTAGTGGAAAGAGTTCCATCCGAAGATAACATTGCAGATCCACTAACAAAGCCATTGACTCAGATTGCCTTTGAGCGTCACAAAGGTCTGATGGGGATCAAACATGTTGGTGATTGGCTTTAGGTCAAGTGGGAGATTGTGAATCATATGTGCCCTACAAGCCAATCACATGAGTGATGGCACTTGTAACTTGATATGCACTTCATCTCTTTGCTTATTATTAGGCGTTTGTCACTTTATCTTGCGTGTTGCATATACTATGATGTCCTTGGATCTGTGTAATGGGAATCAGATCGTGATGAGATCATGATAATAAGACCGATTCACCTTTAAACACAGATCCTAAATTATCTTGGTCAAAGGTTACTCGAGAAGACATCGAGATAACCGGATAGACTGGTGTGCTGTATATCCGTTCATATGATGGAGGTAGCTAGTCTCATAGCTACTCATGTGGGGACACTAGGGGTACAGTGTAGGTGCTCATTGGAGAATGAGTTCACTGATTGATCCGCCTATGGAATGCTGGATGGTTATTGATACCTCACGTCAGACAGCTATTCTGTAGTCCCAGTAGTGTATCTGGTCCTTAGACTTAAGACACCAAGGATGTCCTGTATGAGTACTCCACTCTTTGATACCAGACTTATAGGTTTGGAAAGTTCCAGATCTAGTACAGTTGGTCATTGGGAATGGTAGCCAACCTTACGAGGACTATTGAGTGTCAATAAAGGATCATCCGCTCTCAGTATCATGAGAGGAATATCCCATATGTTGTTACTCGAATAAATCCTTGGCCAAGGTTATTCGGATTGAGAGAGAAAGGGTTCTCCGGGAGAATCCGACAAGAGCAAGACTCAAGGAGAGACCATATGGGCCTGACAGCACTATGCCCGGTATAGGGTCTCTGGGATATTAGATGGATGAGGGACTATAGATATATGGTAACTAAGGACAGATAAGTCCAAAGGATTGGATTCCCCTGTATCGTCTGGGGGCCGCAGCGTAGTGGCCTGGTACGTCTGTAGTCGATGAGTTGGGTGAATTATTATAGAGATAATAATTCACTATGTTAGAAGGAGTTCTGACTAGAATAACTCTTGGCAAGCTTGATATTGAGCCTAGAGGGTTACACACATATGGTAGGTGTTGCGACGAGTAAAGGTTCGGATATGAGATATCCGTTGAACCACCTATCTTATTGGATATCCATTAAGCACCTGAATTATTGGATCCTGAGATGAGATTCAATAATTGCTAATAAGAGATTATTGGGTAGAGACCTACTAATCCAAGAGGCTTGGGTAATTGGATGGAGATCCAATACCCAATATGGCAAATGATCCATTAGGGTTTTTAAGGGGCCACTATAAATAGGAGAGAACCAAAGCTCTATAGGCTAAGGGTTTCTTTTGGTAGCCACCTCCTATTCTCCTCTCCCTAGAGAGAGAGGTGCATCGTTGCAATCCCTGCCTTATGGATACTGCTAGAGAGGAGGACGCTTGACCTCCTTCATCCTCTCCTACAGATCTGCAGGAATTCAGGGATATACGATCTCCTTAGGTATCTTTTTTTTATACGTGCAGATTTGCGGATTTGTTTTTGATGCACCGATCTTCGCACGATGACGAAAACTTTCTACGGAAAATCTAGGGTTTTGTTTTCTGTTCTTCCGCTGCATATGTGATGTCGCTCCCCTGAAGTATTTCCCAATAATACTCATGTGTTATCATATGAGTCTAACAAATGAAAACTGATCATAAATGTACTCAAAGCTTCTCCAAGCTTCCATTTTGCCTTTTCTGCAAGATACTCCTTATAGTTCCTCTTCTAGTGCCCATCTTTGCCATAGTGGAAGCACTAGCTTTTGTCCTTTGCTAGATCCTTTTTAGCAATCTTTGTTTTACTCCGTCTGCCCTTGCTCTTGTCCTTCTTAAGGGATTTTTCTATCTTCTTTTTCTTTTTAGTCTTACCAGTATAGAGAATTATGAAAAGGAATATAGTAAGGACTGAAGCCTAAGATCCCCATATAGGTTATCCACAATGACCATTCCTAGACCTGTGAGCTTCTCTATCTTCTCAATCATCTTAAGAATATGATTCTAAATCGGACCCCTCAGTCATCCTAGTATGAAAGAGACTTTAATATATCAAATCATTGAGTTCATCCCTATTCCTCAAACAATTTACAAAGATGTAGGAGTATGGATCTGGTATCCATCTTTTCATATTATCTCTATAACTCGAGAGACATAGAGCCAAACATGTAACACTGAGCAAGAGTGGAGTCATCTGTGTACTTCACATAGCGAGTAATCTCATCCTCGCTTGCCCCTTCCTTGGGCATAAAGCATCACTGTATCAAGGATATATACGACTTTTCTTTATTATGAGAACTATTCTCAGGTTATAGGGCCAATCCATATAGTTTGGAGCAATTGTCACGCCCCATCGAAATTATCATATTCAGGAGGTGTGACCCTATCTTAAAATCGATAACATTATAATTCATCAACAATCCAATCTATGATCCAAACTAATATTTGAGGACACTAAGAATCATTCAAGTCATAATTCACGCCCATAAAACTTATACAATTTATAATCATATAACACTTCACTCAATGATTCATAAAATCCAAAGCCAACTCAACTAAGCATTAATAATATCATAAATCCACAAGTGTGGGAATATATACAATAACAAAACCAACATTTACCACAAGTTTATATCATTGTACCAATTAAACTTATCATTTCAAAATCCTGAACATGAGACATCCTTTAAACTTTTACAACACAATTTTAGATTTATCATTAACATTTTATTAGATCCAAAGTGTACTTATATAACAAAAACCTATCAACCAAAAAAGATTTGCATAAAATCTTCTAGCTTTCCATTGCCTCAACCGAATTTAAACATCTCAGTGAATGATAAGCTAACCTGAAAAATTTATAAAGCAATGGAGTGAGCATAAAGAGCTCAGCAAGTGACTAACATATCCAGGGCAAAAGAGGATAATTTACAAATAAGCTTGATATCAAAATACAAGATGGGAATACAAAGAAACATATATATCATCTTATCAGATATAGAATTACAAATATCATTTTATTCAAAACCTATATGATTCATGACAAATAGAGTAAAGAGTAATTAGAGCATATTAAATGATGTAAATAGAATTTCGGAGCATATTAATGACACATGATATTTCATAACATAACAATGGTGCATATGATATTTCGAAGCATATCAATGGCGTTTCAGAGCATATCAATGGCACATAGGATATTTTGGAGCACATTAATGGCACATAGGATATTTTGGAGCATATCAATGGCACATAGTCAAAGTATATCAATGACTTAAGAAATGTTTCAAAGCATATCAAGGGCAAATGAAATATTTTAGAATATATCATTGACATATGAAATGTTTTAGAGCATATCAAGGGCAAATGTAACATTTCGAAACATATCAATGACGTATAAAATATTTCGGAGTATATCAAGTGCAAATGAAATATTTTGGAATACATCAATGATGTATTAAATGTTTCAAAATATATCAGGGCAAATGAAACATTTTGAAACATATCAATGATGTATGAAATGTTTCAAAACATATCAATGGCATATGAAACATTTTGGAGCATATCATTGGCATATGAAATGATTCGAAATATATTTTGAAGCATAACAATGGCATATGAGATATCTTAGAGCATATCAGTATAAGAAATAAGAAATAGAAGCTCAAATGCTATATCTGACGTTATATTTATTTTATTCTCATCCAATGTGCACATATAAACACATAACCAATGCTTTGGATATCATATTAAAAACATTACTTTGGATATCATATAAAAAACACAGAGGGTGTAGTGGGATCTCAAACAAAATCTCCCACATCTGGAAGCATCATCCATCCATGTCTAGATAAAGCTAGAGAGGGCCGGTAGAGCATCGCGGGCTTTAAGCATATACCCTTTACCATTTATGGCAAATGTCCAAATAATTCATTTACCATTTTTGGCAAAGGTCCAGACAATCTCACAGCAACCGGAGTACAAAAGGATAGTGTGAACAATAAAACTAGTACATATCAGAAGCACATGTGGAACAACGAAACATACATGTGCCTATACGAAACAATTCGATATAAACATAAATTTTACACAATAGATTCAGGTTTACAAAAATTGAAGGACAAGTGTATATAGGAATTCAAAACAATAATGTGTAGCAAAATGGAAGTAAAGATTTCAGTTAAAATCAATTTCCAAAGGGATGAAACATGAATAGAAAAGATCGACAAAAACTCAATTCTGGTAGAATTTGAGAGATATATTGCAGGAATTATTTGACAATCAATTGTCCTCCAAATTACTCAAAATAGGTGTCATTTGAAATATATATCAATCTAGTTTCAATAAGTTAAGTTTTTTAGGAATTGAGTTTCCAACAAGGAGATTATAAATAGTTTAATAACCAAAGGTCAAAGAACATCATCTCTTTTTTGTAGAATTTATAAAGATGACTCGAACAGATATTTTAATAGGTATTTATATATCAAATCTTTTAATATTAGTTTCAAAGAAATATCTATAAGTCTAGTTTCTCATGAAGTAGGTTTTACTATAATTGGATCCTTTGACAAAGAGTTATAAGTGAAAGAGTACCAAAATGTTGGAACCGACAATCATTGTTTTATAGATTTCATAGGATCAGTTAAAATAGTAGTTTGGATAGGCATTTAAACTCAAAATTTATCAATCCTGATATCACAAGAAAGAATTTGAGTCTACTTCTAGATGAATTAGGTTTTACTGAAATCAGAGTTCGGTACAAAAAGTTATACCTAGAAAAATGCTAAAAGGTCAAAATCTCAAAAAATTCCAAATTCATAGTTTTATTCCTAAATGAGATAGCTATCATATACAAAGCCAAAATCTTTTGAATTTTTTTTAGAATTGAGATGAAATTAGAGTTCAAGATTGCTGTAGGATAGGGTTAGAATACTTGCCTTAGAAAAATTTGATTCTCAAATGTGGGGAATTAATGCAAAACCTTAAGCCAAAGCAAAACTTCTTCTTCTATTTCAATTCCTCTTCCCTTCTCTTCTCAAGTCTATATTGGTTGTAGCAAGTTTCCCTCATTTGTTAAGTTTTCTTTTAGTTTCTCCTCTAATTGCTTAGGTTTGGCTAACACAAGGATTTGTAAGGTGGCAAGTATGCATAAAAGAAGCTTATGTGTTATCCATAGAATAAATATAAGTGCCTTAGGTTAGCTAGTAACACATGTCCTCTATTTTTTTTTAAACTTAATATGAATCTTTCACAAATCATATCCAATTGTTAAGATTCACACTTTGGTCCCTAGAAATAAATTTTTAATATAAAATTATTTAGTATAAAATAATTATTAAATAATCCTTATATTTACAAATAGGTCCTTACATTACAAACAAGCCCTTACAAAATTTTTAAAAATGAGGGATGTTACACTCTTCCCTCAAAAATAAAATTTAGTTCTCTAAATAAATATTTCCATTGATGAAAAGATGAGGATAAGCTTTCTTCATTTTCTTCTCTAGCATTCAAGTAGGTTCATCAATAGAATGATGCCCTTCAAATCATTTTAACTAGAGGAATGATCCTTATTTCTTAGGATCCATTTCTTTCTTATCAATGATCTAAGTGAGCTTTTCTACATAAGACAAGTCATTATCAATTATAATCGACTCATACTTAATAATATGAGAGGGATCAAGTACATACTTTCTGAGAGCTGAAACATCATAGATTTACAAATCCACAATTCTATCAAAAGAGTAAGTCATATTGATAGGTAAAAAATATACAGATTTGGTTAACCTATCAATGATGACCCAAATAGCATCATGCCTTCTATAGGTTCTAGGTAGACCCGAAACAAAATCCATGGTTTCACATTCCCATTTCCACTCATGAATATTTAAAGGCTACAATAAACCTCTAGATTTTTGGTGTTCTACTTTGATTTGCTGATAAGTCAAATATTTTGAAACATTTATTGCAATTTCATTCTTCATGTCTTCCCACTAATAATGACTTTTAGGATCTATTTATATCTTAGTGCTACTTGGATACATGGTGTACTTGAAAATATAACTTTTCTCTAAGATTCATTTATTAATATCTCGATCATTAGGGATGCATATTTTATCCCCAAATCTTAATAGGCCATCCTTTAAAATTTAAAAATCTAGCTTTAATCCTCTTTCTACTTCATTCTTCAAGTAAACTAAATGTGGATCCCATCATTGTCCTTTAAATTATTGAATAAGATCAGATTGAACCTGGATAGAGGCCACCAATATTGTTGAGTGTCACACGTTCCTCATTGTTGGGATCGAGAGTGGCACTAAGGCTGGGGGGGTGAATTAGTACAATGGTTAAGAACGAAAAATTTTGATGATTTAAAAATTCTTTCGAAAACTTAGTACGATAAAACTGATTTCGATTAAAGCGTATTGGAAACGTGTTTAGCTTGAAAGCATTAAGAGTGTCATGACCCTCAAAATATCAACAATATTTAAAAATTTTCATCACAACTATCCCAGGATCTAAACACACATTTGAGGTCACTAAGAAAACATTCAGATCAAAATCTCACCACTATAGTCTACCAATTCATAACCCTGTGCAATTCATAAACATACCACACGTCACTCGATAATTCATACAACCTGAACTCAACACATCAAAATATAACCGCAACATAAATTCACAAGTGGGGAAAGACTATGCAGTCACCAAACCAACGTTTACCATAAGATCATATCATTACATGAATTTAACTTAACATTCCAAAATCCTATACATGAGGGATCCTTTATCTTACACAAAATCCACAGGTTTAGATTCCTCGTCACATTTCATAAGATGTAGAGTATCTTATACAACAAATACACATATGCTAACAAAGATCTGCCCAAAATCATCTAAACTTTCCACCGCCTCAGCCCAATCTTAACATTTAAGCAATCGATACGCTATCCTGAAAAATTTATCAACAAACGGGGTGAGCATAAAGAGCTCAGCAAGTGACTAACATGTCCATATCAAATAATACAATTTCCAAAGAGATACAGTTTCAAAATACAAGTCAGAATATACGAATTCGTAGACAAAATATCATTAGGAGCAGAAACATAATTGTCCTTTCAATCTTACATATTTGGTTCCCCGACGGATGGTGCATAGAGTAATTCATTTCACACACATCGAGCTTGCCAATGGCATATAAAATGTTTGAAGCAATCATCATCATCGATGAATGAAGCATTTCAGAGCATATCAATAACAAATATCATGCAGGAGCTTAAACGTCATTCTTGACGTTGCAATCATATCATTCTTATCCAGAGCATGAACAGAAATAACACACCAAAACTCTGGATGTCATATCAAACATATAGAAGGTGTAGTGGGATCTCGGTCGGTGTGATTCATCCATTTCTGAATGACCACCTGACAAAAGTCTCCCACATCTGGGAGCTCCATCCACCCACGTCTAGGTGAAGTCAGAAGGGGCCGGCAGAGCATCGCAGGCTCTAAGCACATACCCTTTACCATTTCTGGCAAAGGTCCAGAATATCCCACATAGCGGGACCCCACATAGCGGGCAATAAGCACATACCCTTTACCATTTCTGGCAAAGGTCCAGACAACCCACACACCAGAGTACAAGAGGGCAGTTTTAACAATAAGTAGCATATATCGGAAGCACACGCGGAACAACAAAACGTGCATGTGCCTTTTCGAGACAATACGAAACAAAGAACAAATCTCTCGCAAATGTATTCAGATTTGAAATGAAATGAAAATAAGAGTGTACAGGGATTCCAAGCAATAATATTAGCTCAATTCCAATAAGAAGGTTAGACGAATTCAAATATCCAAAGGAACGGAACAGAACACGTGAAATCGACCAAAGCTCGATTTCGGACAGAATTCAGTGGCACATCAAACAAATACTTCAGAATATCAATTATGCTCCAATACCCATAAGAAGGCTATGGTCGAACCATATATCAATCTATATTCTGATGGCACAAATTTCATATGAAACAGGGTTCCCAACACGGAGTTACCTTTGATATGGTAACACATGGTCAAAAACACAATCACTGTTTTGCAGAATTTATAAGATCGGATTCAACAAATAATAGGGTAGGCTATTGAATTCTAAAATTTTCAAACTATATGTCAAAAGAAAGGTTTTCAAGTCTAGTTTCAAACAAAATCAGTTTGGTACAAATCATAATTTTCAACGGGGAGTTATAGGCATTTTAGTATCGACAGGTCAGAAATCTTGAACCCTGTTTTACAGCGTCTATAGGCTCATTCGAAACAGATGCTTGGGTAAGTATTCGGTGTCCAAAATCTACAAAATCAGTTTCAAAAGGAAGATATAAGAGTCTAATTTCAAAAAAATTAGTTCGTGTCCAAACTCACATTTTGTACTAAAACTTATAGCTGAAACAGTGTATAGGGGTCAGTTCTAGAAAAACTTGAAATCCATGGTTCTATGTCCAAGGGAGAGACATATCAGTTTCTAAAATAGAAATCCTTCAATTTATTTTGAATCAACATAAGAATCAGAGACTAAAAAAACAATAAATAGTGTAGGAGGGGGTTAGAACACTTGCCTTTGAGAATTTTGACCCGAAGTGAAAAGATTAAAGCAAGAACCCTAAAAGCCCCAATTTTTTTTCTCTTCTTCTTCTTCTTCTTCTTCTTTCTTTCTTTCTTTCTTTCTTTCCCTGATCACCCACGAGCTGCCTTCTCTGCTTCCTTAAGAATGAAGGCAGAGAGGCTTAAACGGTGGAAATTGTCATTTAGTACGTTTTGCATTTCAGTCCTTGTTTTTATCATATTCACGATTTGGTCCTTAGGGTTTACATATAGGTCCTCATATTCTTTCTTTTTTTTTTTTTTGAACAGATCTCCCAAATCTTACAATTAAGTTACTTTTGTTTCATACTCTATTTCTTTTGTCAATTTAAACTAAATGCTTACATTATCACCAGAAATTTATACGAAAATTCGAAAATGAGGGGTGTTACAAAGAGAAGAAAGACAACAGTGAACAAGTGAAGGAAATAGGTTTGTAGAAGGATAAAAAGCAATAAGATAAATGTAAATTGATTTTTTTAGTGGTTCGGTCATATGACCTACGTCTACCCCCGATTTCTCTTCTCTTGAGGCCATTGGCTTTTCACTAGTTGTCTTCCTTCCAAGGGCAAAGACTAACTCCCTTTTACATTACTCTCTCCTTTTGATGGGCTTAGGAGGTAACCCTTACAAGTATTCTCTCCTCTCTTTTAACTTGAAAACAAGTAAGGACTAGAGGAGGGGATTTCTAGAGATTTAAATAGAGTTTCTCTACTTTCAAAGTGTATGTGCTTGTGTGTTCTAACTAGGGATGGGAGGGGTTTTTATAGGCTCCAATTTGATTCAAACTTAGAGCCAAAAAATTTCTCATCCTAGTTTTTGGGATACTAGCGGTACCACCGCCAATTTGACTCTAACACTGAGCGGTACCACCACCCAGTCTGGCAGTATTACCGCTTGACACACTAACATGATTAGTGTACTAGGCGGTACCACCGCCCAGCTAGTGGTACCACCACTTAGGTGTTCTAACACTGGGCGATACTATCGCCTAGTCTAAGCGGTACTTGCTAGTTATAGATGCCCTATAAGCCAATCACATGAGTGATGGTACCTGTAACATGCTGCGTCAATCCCTTTGCTTATGATTATTGGTATTTTCTCACATTATCTCGATATATATTGTGATGTCCTTGGATCTGTACAATGGGAATCAAATCATGATGAGATCACGATAATGAGACCGATTCACCTTTAAACATAGATCCTAAATAATCCTGGTTATAGGTTACTCGAGAGGGATATCGAGATAACCGGATAGACTAGTGTGTTGTCTACCCGTCCATATGATGGAGGTGGTTGGTCTCATAGCTACTCTTGTGGGGACACTAAGGAAACAGTATAGGTGCTCATTGGAGAATGAGTTCACTAATTGATCCACTTATAGAATATTGGATGGTTATTGATACCTCATGTCAGACAATGATTTCATAGTCCCAATAGTGTATCTGGTCCTTAGACTTGAGACACCAAGGAAGTCCTGTATGAGTACTCTACTCTTTGATACTGGACTTATAGGTTTGGAAGTTCTAGATCTAGTACAACCGGTTATTGGGAGTTGCAGCCAACCTTACGAGGGCTATTGAGTGTCAATAGAGAATCATCCACTCTCGGTATCTTGAGAGGAATATCTCATGTATTCTTGCTTAGGCAAATCTCTAGCTAGGGTCATTCAGATTGAGAGAGAAAGAGTTCACTAGGAGAATCCGATTAGAATGAGACTCAATTAGAAATCGTATGAGCTTGATAGCACCATGCTCGATATATGATCTCTAGGATATTAGATGGATGAGGGACTATAGGTACATGGTAATTGAGGACTGATAGGTCCAAAGGATTGGATTCCCCTATATTATCTGGGGACTGTGGCGTAGTGGCCTAATATGTCCGTAATCGATGAGTTAAGTGAATTATTATAGAGATAATAATGAGTCAAGGAGTTCTGATAGGTATGACTCACGGCCAGCTTGATACTGGCCTAGAGGGTTACACACATATGGTAGGTGTTGCAACGAGTAGAGGTTCGGATATGAGATATCCACTGGAGCCCCTATCTTATTGGATATCCAATAAGCTCCTGTATTATTGGATCCCATGGATGAGATCCAATAAGAGCTAGATTATTGGGTAGAGACTCATTGATCTAAGAGGTTTAGGTAATTGGATAGAGATCCAATACCCAATAGGGCTGGATCTATTAGGGTTGACAAGGGGCCTTTATAAATAGGAGGGAACCAAAGGCTCATAGGCTGGGGGTTTTCTTGGTAGCCACCTTCTATTCTCCTCTCCCTGGAGAGGAGCATCGTTGCAGTCCCTGTCGTGTAGATACCACTAGAGAGGAGGATGCTTGACCTCCTTCATCCTCCCCTATGGATCTGTAGGAACTCTGAGATATACGATCTCCCTAGGTACTATCGTTCTTTTTATACACGTATTTTTTGGATTTACATATTTGTTTTTGACGCAACAATCTTCACATGATGATGGAAACTTTCATGAAAATCCAAGATTTTTATTTTCTATTCTTTCGCTGCGCATGAGATGTCGGCCCCCTGGATTTCCTAATAGTAGTATCAGAGCTAGGTTGTTCGTGCGAAGATCAGATCTTAAACTACGTGTGTTGTGATTTAGAATAGCTTTTGTCATAAAACTTGTTTACAAAAAGTGGTGAGGAAGGGCAGCAACTATTGCTGCCCAAGTTGTGCTCACACAACGACTATAAGGCTGCTTGTAGCTTTGCTGCCTACAACGGCAGCTGGCCAACGGGCTACGAGCCACAAGTAGGCAGCGCCTGCAAGCTGCCTATGGCCTACTTGTGACCTACCTACGGCCTGACTGCAAGGGACAGACAGCCCCCACTTGCAGGCGGTCTGCTTGGAACGGCCAGCGATGCCTGTGGGCAATGCGCTTACGGGCAAAAGCGCCCGCATGGATGGCATCGCCCGCGGACAATCGCCGCACGAGCGGTGCCTACGGGCACTGCGCCCGCATGGGCGAGGGGGGCAGTAGTGCCTGTGAGGGCTATGGCCGCAAGATGGTGACGGCGCCTGCAAAGGGGGCACCAGCCTGCACGGGCGACAATTGCGAGAGCAACGTCTGCCCGCAACGGCGCCCCCCGCGGGCGAACCACCCACAAGCATTGGAATTAGGGCTTTTTGGGCAAAAGATAGTTTTGCCCTAGGGAATTTTAGAAATTTCAATTTTATCCCTCCTAGCTAAATGACCAAACTGGCCTTCAGAATTAAAAAAATTCCTATATGTCCCTATTTAAAAAAAATATTAGTTAATTAAAATATGTAATTAACTATTATTATTTATCTAGTAGTCCTATATAATAACATATACATATGATGTATTATGTGGATAGATAATCATGGATCGTGTGATGTGATGTGTGTGTACATGTGATTATTATTATTGGGGCCTACGAGCCTCTAATTTTCTCATTTATTATCGGGCCTACATACTTATAATTATATTAAAATTATACGAGAAGGTGCAGCAGGAGCGTAGAAGCGACAACATGACCCACAAAGCCAAGACGGACAATCCGACGCATGTAGATGCGTTGAGATACCGAGGGAATCGACGAAGCGAGATGGACGATCACAAGGGCATAGAGATGCACTGAAGCACACATAGATCTTGATGTGAGTGATTGGACCCACTGGCTCCGGCTTGATCACATTAGGATGTGGTCCATGATCATCTGGTGTGATTACTCATGTGATGTGCGATTGGTTATATACCTATTAGATATATATATATATTTATATATATATTTGCATGCGATGTAGATATATATTAAATATGTATGTGTGTAACACATTATATTAAAAGACCAAATCAAAATCCTCTCTATTAATAATATTAAGTCGGTAAACGTGAAGAAATTAGATTGACCCACGTGGCCTTCTATCATTATAGGTAGGAATCGATTTTCGATGTAGGTTAAGTTGGTCGAGTCCCTCGAGACTCACCTATATTGCGATTCGCTATCTTATCTATAATATAGAGATGTCACCAGTGACCTGAGAACATGGTATGCTTAGTCAAGTCCCTCGAGGGTATATCAACGAATCAAACTCATCTTGTAACGATGGTGATGACTTAACCGAACATCATGGTTGGTCGAGTCCCTCGAGGCCATAGTTGTTCGAAGGCCGAATACTATGGGAATCACAAGAAGTTGTGATCGATAAGAGTTGCCTACTTTTTAGGCTTAGTGTGATTAGTCGAGTCCCTCGAGGTTACACTAAGATGCCAATTAGATCCCGATCCCCACTAGAAGTATACCGAAGACTTTCATTTCATGTGCTGAGGGTGTTGCATGACTCGCTAAAAAAATAATAAGAGTACGTCAAGATAAAAGTCCATATCTTGATTATTTATATTTCTACAAAACTGATATATTATTTATTTATGTTACATCTTTATTTTTTGAAAATATCGCTATTAGACTCTCTATGTGGCATACTTGATGCCAACCACCTCATTGGTCCAAATTATATGGATTGGCTCCACAAGCTGAGAATCGTTCTTATGATAGAGAAAATCGTATATGTCCTTGAAATAGTGATGCCTATGTCCAAGGAAAGGGGAAGTGAGGATGAGATCGCTCGCTACGTGAAGTACGTAGATGACTTCACTCTTGTTCAGTATTACATGTTGGGCTCTATGACTCCAGAGTTATAGAGACAACATAAAATAATGGATGACAGATCTATACTCCTACATCTCTGTAAATTGTTTGAGAAATGGGGAAGAACTTAATGATATGAGATATCAAAGTGTCTCTTCCATGCTAGGATGACTGAGAGGACACTGGTTCAGAACCATGTCTTTAAGATGATTGAGAGGATAGAGACACTCATAGGTCTAGAAATTTTCCTAGAAAATAACCTGTGTGTGGATTTTGTGCTTCAGTCCCTACTCGATTCCTTTTCATAGTTCTCTATGCTGGTAAGACTAGAAAGAAAAGGAAGATAAAGAAGTCCCTTGAGAAGTGCAAAGGGTAAGGGTAGATCGGGTAAAGCAAAGGTTGCTAAGAAGACCCGGAAGAGAACAAAAGCTAGTGCTTCCACTATGGCAAAGATGGGCATTGGAAGAGGAACTATAAAGAGTATATTGCAGAGAAGGCGAAATAGAAGCTTAGAGAAGCTTCAAATGTGCATTCATGATTAGTCTCTATCTAGTAAAACTCATATTATAACACATAAGTATTGGATACCGATAGTGTTTATCATATCTGTAATTCGTTGTAGGTTCTGACAAGACCTAAGAGATTGATGAGAGGCAAGATGGACCTCAAGATGGGCAATGAAGCAATAGTTGCTACTATTGCTATTGGTGAGGTCACCATACATCTGTCTGGTGGAGCTACTATTGCATTAAGATTTGGGGCTACCCTGCCCATGTTAAGAGGCACTTACCCGATAAGTTGGAATCCAAAATGGAATGATGCAAGTTCGTGGGATACCTCAAGAAAATTTATGGATATTATTTCTATTGTTAGGATCGGAGAGGCACCAAGAGGGGGGGGGGTGAATTAGCATAGTGGATTAAAACTCGTAAGTTTGAAACCGATTTCGTAATTAGCTAGTTCGTATTAAGATTTCGATTCGACGAAGATGACTTAGTTGAAGTAGCTTGAGTAAAGGAGATGAAAATCGAATGATTTGTAGCTACGTATAGAAATGATTCAGAAATTTAAACACTCACACATTCAAGAACACCACGATGTATAGTGGTTCGGTCAAGTGACCTACATCCACTTTCGAAGCCTTCTTCGATGAGGCTCCCAACTTTCACTAGCAAGTCACTTTGAAGGGGAAGGACCAAATACCCATCTTACAACCCTTTTACAAGAGGTTCACACTCTTACAGATTTTTCAAAGAGGGAGGTGAACACTAGCTATTGAAAATAAGACTTTGTCAAAGCTTTTGCTCAATTTCTAACTCTTAAAAGGGTGCTCTTTCTATTGAGAAAGGAGGGGTATTTATAGACCCCAAGAGGATTCAAATTTGGACTCCAAATTTGAATTCTTTTTGGGTTTCCCGGTACTGGCGATGCCATCGCCTGTCAGTAGTCAGACTGATAATGCACTGGGCGGTTCCACTGCCCAAGGCAACGGTGCCATCGCCCAGTCTCTTGGGTGCTAGGCGGTAACACTGCCCAGCATGTTTCAGCACAATAGTTTAGGCCTTAAACTCGGCCCAAACCAGTCCAAAACTAGGTCCAATGGGCCCCTACTTTGGGTTATAGGATTAATACTTAATCCTAACCCAAGTTACATGCTTAACTACGAAATTGAAACATAATTCTAATTGATTTAAATCAACATTCTTTAAGTCTTCTTCCGACGAGCTTTTTGGCGAAATTCCTATGGACTTCCGACACTCCTTCAGATTTCTTCTAGTGGACTCCCAGCAAGCTCCCGGATTCTGTAGCGAGTTCAATGAGTCTTCGGCAAGCTTTCGAACATTCTCGGTAATCTCCGCGAACCTCCAACGATCTTTCCGGTGAACTTTCGAAACCTTCGGCAAGTCCTTGATTTTATCTCGGTTGGTTTCGGCAACACTTTCGACAATCCTTCGGACTTCCGGTGAACTCTCGAACTCCCGACGAACTTGACCTCGATAAATCATTTTATATTTTCATCCCATCGTAGTTAATCCTGCACACTTATCTCAACAATATGGATTAGAACAAATAATTCATCAATTGACTTTATCATCAAAATCCGAGATTCAATAATCTCTCCCTTTTTGATGATGACAATCAATTGATGATGGAGTTAATCTTAACTCCTCCTATCTATATGCCATATCATGAGAAGGTAAAAACACTTGAATTCAATCTTCTTGAATTCATCCCAAACCTGATAAGTTTCATTCATTAAACTTACCGTCATGCTTAATAAGCATGATCTTCCATCCATAAATACGAAACTTTGTATTTTTCACAATGTCATGGCATGTTATGCATTTTCTAGTCGAATGATAGACATTAATCATTTCGACAAGAGAAACTAATCACAAATTGAATTACCACACGGATCAAATGAAATCAATGAAGTGCATAAGATCAAGGCATAATATCAAATGAAATATTAGCTTATCAGATCAATAAAAAAGAACCCAATTTTTAAACATGATATGATATCAATCTCAAAATACTTGAATTCAATCTTCTTAATACTATGCAAGACATTTTATCAAGTTATTTTCATATGTCTCATCAATTTACACATTCTTCTCCCCCTTTGTCATAAAAAAAAAGAGGTGAAGTAGCCACCACAAGGTATCATACCACAAAAAAAAAAAGAGTGGTCAATTATCAAGCATATAATAAATGAGTTGAACATAATGCAAAATATGTCATCCTTGATAGAGAAATCCAAAAAATGTTTGGATCATTTTTATTCATGTTCATGAGATCTGAAAGAAAACATTAGAGTGTCAAAATGCTCATGAAGAATTCATACATGAAGAATATAAGACTAAATTTTTTGATTGAGAATTCAAGCATAGAATTGTGAAAGGATAGATCATTAAAGTCATTCATAAAGGATTTCATATTTTAAGATAAACTCCATGAGAATGAGATGTCAAAACTCATAAAACTTCAACGATTGAAATATATTAATATAAAAAATTTGAAGGAAAAACTTCGATGTGGTATTCTTGTAGTGATTCATGAGGAGAAAGTCATAAAACCTTGAATCATACCGATTAGCACAATAATAAAAATTGAAAATGAATATTTAAGAACTTAATTTTGCACAAATAATGATATTAAATTATGCATATGTTAAGCTTCATTTAAAATTCAAGTCATGAAATATCTTTAGTCATACTTAAAGGAGGGTATAAAATTAGTTTTTACTACATCATTAGTGTCCACTATTTAAAGGAGGAAAACAACATCATGATAGCTTTCATCAAGATTATGATCGAAAGATAAAAATGAGAGCTCCATGATATAAAGATGTCATCAAAATGCAAAAATATAATATATCAATGTGAAACTATCAAAACTGAAAATTTTAATCATTTCATCAAAAGTCATAACTCAAAAATTCATCAATAGGAAGATCCAAATGCCAAGATGATATTGTAAAGATGTCATTCAAAAATGAAGAGGTGATATTAAGATGATACAATCAAAACTGAAGTTGAAAAATTTCGGAAAAGAAATATACAACATCATGTATTAGAACAATTTAGTATGCCTAATTCTCTTCTAATGAAGTCAAATTGTTCTTCATTTAGGGGTTTTGTGAAGATGTCTGCTAATTAGTGTTTTGTATCAATAAATTCTAGAATGACATTATTATTATTGATATGATCTCATATAAAGTGATGCCTAATGTCAATATAGTTAGTTCTTGAGTGTTGAATTGGATTTTTGGTTAGACAAATAGAGCTTGTATTATCACATTTTATAGGAATGTTCTTTAAATAAATTCCATAGTCTTCTAACGTATTTTTCATCCAAATAACTTGTGCACAACATGCAATTGCAGCTATGTATTTGGCTTCCACTATAGATAGTGCAACTGAATTTTATTTCTTGGAAGTCTAAGAAACAAGTGCATGTCCTAAAAATTGGCATGTTCCAGATGTGCTCTTTCTATCTATTCTACATCCACCAAAATCCGCATCCGTATAGGCTTTTAAATCAAAATTATTGGATTTTGGATACCATAATCCTAGATTAGGAGTTCCTTTAAGATACATAAGGATTCTTTTAATAGTTTTAAGGTGAGATAACTTAGGATTAGCTTAGAATCTTACACATAGGCCTACACTAAACATAATACCTAGTCTAGTCGTAGTGAAGTAAAGTAAGCTACCTATCATTCCCCTATATGTTTTTTGATCAAAATTTTCTCCACTTTCATCCAAGTCTAACTTGGTGGAAGTACTCATTAGAGTGTTGATGGCTTTTGAACCATCCATGTTAAATCGTTTTAACAAATCTAATGTATACTTTGATTAAGAAATATACCATCACTAAGTTGTTTAACTTGTAATCTTAAAAAGAAGGTTAATTCTCCCATTAGGCTCATTTCAAATTCATGACTCATACACTTGGCAAATGATTCACAAAGTGATTCATTCGAAGAACCAAAAATAATATCATCAACATAAATTTTAAAAATAAGATAATTATTTTTAAAATATTTAATAAACAATGTAGTATCAACCTTGCCTTTAGTAAAATTATTTGAAATTAAGAAAAAACTAAGCCTCTCATACCAAGCCCTAGGGGCATATTTTAATCCATAGAGAGCCTTAGTTAGTTTAAACACATGATTGAAAAGAAGAGAATTTTCAAATCCAGGTGATTGTTCAACATACACTTCTTCGGAAATAAAACCATTTAAGAAAGTACTTTTGACATCGATTTAAAAAAGCTTAAAATTATTACTACTAGCATAGGTAAGGAGCATCATAATGGCTTCTAATCTTGCCACAGGAGCGAAGGTCTCTTCATAATCGATACCTTCTTCTTGGTTGAAACCTTTGGCCACTAGTCTAGCCTTATTTCTAACCATGATACCGCATTCATCTTGCTTTTTTCTAAAGACCCATTTAGTACCAATAACTAAATAGTCACTAGGTCGAGGAATAAGCTTCGATACCTTATTTCTTTCAAATTGATTCAATTCTTCTTGCATTACGATAACCCAAGAATCATCTTTCAAGGTATCGTCAATGCACTTAGGTTAAATTTGAGAAAGAAAAGCGGCATGGGCACAAAAATTTTTATAAAAAAATGAGTTTGAACCCCTTTCGATGTGTCTCCTATAATTAACTCCTTGGGATGGGCATCTACATACTTCCATTCCTCAGGTAAGGAAATTTAGGAAGAAGATATTCAAGTTGCTATTTTGAGGAGAGGGTTCATTTAAATTCAAACCATCAAAACCAAAATCATCATCAAAATCTTTTTTCTTAAATTCAAAAATTTCATTAAAAACTACATGAATAGACTCTTCTATAACTAACGTTCTTTTGTTAAAAACACTAAAAGCTTTAGAAATGGAAGAGTAACCAAGAAAGATGCCTTCATCGGATTTAGCATCGAATTTTCCTAAAGCATCCTTTTCATTTAAAATAAAGCATTTACAATCAAAAACTTTAAAATAAGAAATAATAGGTTTTTTGTTATTTCATAATTCATAAGGAGTCTTGGATAGAGATGGTCTTACTAGAACCCTATTCATGATATAGCAAGCCGTATTAACGGTTTCGGTTCAAAAGTATTTGGGTAAACTATGTTTCTTTAACATGGTTCTTGATATTTCTTGTAAATTTCTATTCTTTCTTTCTACTACTCCATTTTGTTGAGGATTTCTTGGAGTAGAAAAGTTGTGCTTATACCCGTTAGATTCACAAAAATTTTGAAAGTCATAGTTTTGGAATTCTCCACCATAATCACTTTGAATCGATGAAATCATAAAACCTTTTTCGTTTTGAGTGAGTTTACAAAATTTAGAAAAATATTTAAAGCAATCACTTTTGTGAGCCAAGAAATAGGTCCAAGTATATCTACTATAGTCATCTATAATGACAAATGTATATTTGCTACCTCTAGACTTATTGTGTCGATTGGTCTAAACAAATCTATATGGATCAATTGTAATGGTCTGGAGGTGCTTATTTGATTCTTTGATTTGAAGCTAGATTTTATTTGTTTTCCTAGTTGACATGCATCACATACTTTGTCCTTGACAAACTTGATATTTAGAATTCCTCGTACTAGTTCTTTAGAAGAAATTTTAGATATTAGTTTCATGCTTGCATGGCCTAATCTCCTATGCCAAAGCCAAGCATCATCATTTAGAATGGAGAAGCATATTTCATTACTAAGTTCTTCAATGTTAATTGTGTAAATATTATTTTGTTTTACCGCAATCATGGATGTGTTGTTATTTGGTTTTTCAATGATGTAAGCATTAGATTCAAATCTAACAATATATCCTTTATCGCATAATTGACTAATGTTGAAAAGATTATGTTTTAATCCATCAACTAGTAATACATTATCAATTGAAAAACTTGATTTGTTTTCTATGATTCCCTTGCCAATGATTTTACCCTTGTTGTTGTCTCCAAAGGTGACATACCATTCTTCTTTGCTAGTGAGCATAGAGAATTAAGATGGATCTTCGGTCATGTGCCTTGAGCATCCACTATCAAGATACTATCTCTTGCTCTTAGCTTGTGATGGTGAATGGTTCTACAAAAGAGGATGGTGTTTAGGTACCTATTTGATTTTGGGTGCCTCAAATATTGATCTACTAACTTTGTCATTTAGCATTGAATTATTTATGGTTCCTTTAGGAACCCATATCAATTTATGTGGGCTAATTTTCCTAAATGGACATTTGTAAATAACATATCCAGATTTACAACAAAAATTATATTTTAAATGAGGTGAAACATGCAATGTGGGTCCTTTAATGAAGGTGGTAGGATTTCGGTGAGATCCACTCACAAATCCAATTCCACTTCTATTTTCAACGTGACCCTTGTTTGCAAGGATCATGTCCAAGCCCTTGCTACCGATCTTAAACTTGTTTAGAGTCTCTTTAAGTAGTAAGTTCTCATTTTTGATTGCTTCTAAGTATTCACACTTAGAGCATGGGGGTGAAGGAGTTTGGAGACTATCAAACTTATCTTGTAATAAAGTATGCTCTTTCTTTAAAAAATTTAACTTCTTACTAATAGTTCTACATTCATCAAATAATTCATGAAAAGCAATAGAAAGTTCATTATAAGATAACTCTTCATTAAATAACTCACTAACCTCTTCTCCTAAAGCCATTAGTATGAAGTTGGCCTCCTCTTTGTTACTTGCTTCTTTATCCTCGGAGTCACTTGAGTCATCCTATGTAGCCTTCAATGTCTTCTTCTTCTTGAATTGCTTCTTTTTGGCTTGGGGGCATTCATATTTGAAGTGTCCCGGCTTTTTATATTCATAACATATGACTTGGTCCTTTTTTGGTTCAAGTTTGTTTTTGGTTTCATTTATAAATTTACCCTTTTTAATGAATTTTTTAAATTTTTTAGTTAATAGTGCAATGTCTTCGTCAAAGTCCTCATCACTTGATGTTCCTTTCAAGTGGTTTTCTTATGTTCTTAATGCCATATCCTTCCTATTCTTTGGAAGGGGGTTCTCAAGCTCTTCATGAGCATGACATTTCATTTCATAGGTCATTAGAGACCCAATAAGTTCTTCAAGAGGAAAAGTTTTAAGATCCTTGGCCTCTTGAATGGTCGTAACTTTTGGATCCCAACTCTTTGGAAGGGATCTTAAAATTTTAGTTCAAGTTCAAAATTAGAAAAACCTTTACCAAGAGCTTTGAGTCCATTGATGACATCCGTGAAGCGGGTGTACATGTCTCCGATCGACTCACTTGGTTTCATTCGAAAAAGTTTGTAGGAATGCACAAGAATATTGATTTTGGACTCTTTCACTCGGCTAGTGCCTTCATAAGTGATCTCAAGAGTACGCCAAATATCAAAAGCTAATTTACAAATCAAAATATGATTAAATTCATTTTTGTCGAGAGAACAAAATAAGGCATTCATAGCCTTTGCGTTTAAAGCAAAAATCTTCTTCTCCGATTCATTTCATACTCGTCGGAAGAGAAGATTTTTTAAAACCATTTTCGACGATGCTCTAAAGCTCAAAATCCATGGAAATAAAAAATATCCTTATACGAGTCTTCCAATACGTGTAATCCAACCCATTAAACATAGGCGGATGTGTAATGGAGTGACCCTCTTGCATGCCGGAATAGGCCATCTCTCTTGAATGTTAAACCAAATATGAGAGTGAACCTTGCTCTGATACTAATTGTTAGGATTGGAGAGGCACTAAGTGTCACGCCCCCTTGAAATTTAATCTCATTCAGGAGGTGTGACCCTATCTTAAAATTCATAATATTAAAATTCAAACAACAAATCGATCCCAGGATCCATATCGATATTTGAGGACACTAACAATCATTCATGTCGTAAATCATATCCAAACTCATAATTCATAAAACCTGTGTAATTAATAATTCATATACCACATCACTCCAAGATTCACGAAATCCAAAGCCAACTTAAACTAAACAATATCCACATCATAAAATCCACAAGTGATGGAATCCATATCATTACAAAACTAACATTTACCACAAGTTCATATCATCATACCATTTAAACTTAACATTACAAATCCTAACGTGAGGGGTCCTTCAACCTATACAAAACATATAAGCTCAGAGGTACTATCAACATTTCACTAAACACAAAATGTACTTATACAACAAAACTTATCAACCACTAAAGATCAACCCAAAATCTTCTAGCTTTCCCTTCCTCAACTCAATTTAAACATCCCAAAGTCTGATAAGCTAACCTGAAAATATTATATAATAATGGGGTGAGCATAACAAAGCTCAGCAAGTGACTAACATATCCATAGGGAAGCGGAATAGCTTTCAATAGGCTTGATATCAAATTGCAAGGCTATATACAAGAAAACATATATATCATCGTATCAGTAGCTGAATCACAAATGTCCTCTTATTCAAACTTACTTAATTCATAACAAATGGAGTAAAGAATAATTAGAGCATATCAAATGATGATAATGGTATTTTAGAGCATATCAAATAACACATAGGACATTACAAAACATATCAATGGTGCATAGGAGATCTCTTAGAGCAGAGCATATCAGAATAACAAACAAGTAACAGAAGTTCAAATGTCATATCTGATCATTCATTTTCTTATCATCCAAAGCACACATATAAACACAAACAATGCTTTGGATATCATATCAAAAATATAGAGGGTGTAGTGGGATCTCAAACAATATCTCCCATGTCTGGGAGAGTCATACATCCACGTCTGGATGAAGCCGATAGGGGGCCGGCAGAGCATCGCAAGCTCTAAGCATAATCCCTTTACCATTTCTGGCAAAGGTCTAAATAATCCTTTTACCATTTTTGGCAAAGGTCTATACAATCCCACAAACACCAGAGTATAAAAGGATAGATGTGAATAATAATTTGGCATATATCGGAAGCACATGCGGAATAATAAAACGTACATGCGCTTTACGAAACAATACGATGCTAGCATATTCTTTCATAATGCATTCAAATTTGAAATGAAAATAATGGCATGAGTATACAAGGATTTGAAACATGAGTATACAGCTCAATCGAAAGAAAGGGCTTTAGCTGAATTCAGTTTTCAACAAAAAGGACAAAACAAGAATAGGCAAACTTGACAAAAAATCTGGTTCTGACAGAATTTGAGAGGTATAATTACTGAGTTATTTGAGTAACCAAATATGCTCCAATTTACTCTAAATTAGTGTCATTTGAAAGATATAATAATCTAGATTCGGGTTAATAAAGTTTGGTATGAATTAGAGGTCTCTACAGGAAGTTACAAATAATTTAGTGACAATAGGTTAGAAAATATCATCTCTGTTTTACAGAATGTATAGGGTCAACTAAAACAGACGTTTTCAGTTGGTATCTTTACTCAAAATATTGCAAATAAGATATGCACAGAAAGCTTTTGAGTCTACTTTCCAATAAGGTTAGTTTTGTCACCATTGAATTTGTTCATAGTGAGTTACAAGTGATGGTATACCCAAAGGTCAGAACTCGGAATCTCTATTTGACAGATTCTATGGGGTCAATTCAAATAAAAGTTTAGATAGGCAATTGAACTCCAAATTTATACATCCTGATCTCAAAATAAAGATATACAAGTTGGATGGATTTAATTTTGCTTAAATACGAGTACTGTACAGAAAGTTATAGACATGATAAACAGAAAGGATAGAATCTAGAAAAGAAACCCAGATTCACTGTTTGATGCATAAATTATAGAAATATCATTATGAAACTTCAATCCTCTAAAATTTACAGGATTAGGATGAGAACAAGGATCAAACTAACTGTAGGATGGGGTTAGAACACTTGCCTTTGATCAATTTTGATCCCAATGAAAAGTATTGAGCCCAAGGACCCTAAATCCCCAATTCTCCTTCTCTTCTTCTCCATATCTTCTTCTCTCTTTCTCTCCCTTTCTTCTCCACGTAGGCTGCTTTCTCAGTTTCCTTAGGAATGAAGACAAAGAGTCTTAAACGGTGGGATTTGTTATTTTATGTATTTTGCAGTTTAGTCTTTGTATTACATATTTTTACAATTAGGTCCTCAGAATTTTACAAATAGGTCCTCAAAATTTTACAAACAGATCCTCACATCTTATAAATAGGTTTTTAATTTCATTCAAACTCATCTATCAAATTTAAAATGGATAGTAACTTTGCTATTAAACTCTTATACGAAAATTTAGAAATAAGGAATGTGAGGGATGTTACACTCTCCCCCCCTTAAAAAAAATTTAGTCCTCTAAATTTATCATACCTCTATCAATGACAAGATGAGGATAAACTTTCTTCATTTCCTCCTCTAGCTCCCAAGTTGTTTCTTCTCTAGAATGATGTCTCCATTTCATTTTAACGAGAGGGATGACCCGATTCCTTAGGATTTTATCCTTCCTATCAATAATTTGAGTGGGCTCCTCCAGATAGGATAAGTCTTTATCAATCACAATCAGCTTATAATTTATGATATGAGAGGGATCATGCACATACTTTCTAAGCATTGAAACATGAAAAATATCATGGATATGACATAAGGATGGTGGCAAGACAATCTTGTAAGCGACAGAACCAATTCTTTCAAGAATCTCAAAAGGTCCAATAAACCTTGGGCTTAATTTTTCTTTCTTCCCAAATCTTGCTACACCTTTAGAAGGGAAACCTTCAGAAATACAAAATCCCCTACTTGAAACTCAATATCTCTTCGTCAGTTATCAGCATAGCTCTTTTGGCGACTTTAAGTAGTTTTTAGCCTTTTTCTTATAACTTGGATCTTTTCAGTAATCTCTTGTACTTTATCTGGTGCTAACAACTTTTTATCACCAACTTCCTCCCAACATATAGGCATTCTACACTTTCGCCCATACAAAGCTTCATAGGGAGCCATCTGAATGCTTGAATGGTAACTATTATTGTAAGTGAACTCAATAAGGGAAATATCTTTATCCCATTCACCTCTCCAATCCATGACATAGGCTCTGAGCAAATTCTCAAGTATTTGAATTGTTCTTTCAGATTGACCATCGGTTTGAGGGTGATAGGCGGTGCTAAACTTTACCTTGGTACCCATAGACTCTTGTAATCTCCTCCATAATCTAGAAAGAAATCTAGAGTCTCTGTCAGAGATGATCTCCTTTGGAACACCATGAAGTCTTACTATTTTATCAACATATAAATCAGCAAGTCGATCAAGTGAATAAGTCATATTAATTGGTAAGAAGTGTGTAGATTTGGTTAACCTATCAATAATGACCCAAACAGCATCATGCTTCCTAGAGGTTCTGGGTAGTCCTAAAACAAAGTCCATGGTAACACATTCCCATTTCCATACAGGAATATCCAAAGGCTGCAACAAACCTCCAGGTCTTTGATGTTCTGCTTTGATTTGCTGACAAGTCAAACACTTCGAAACATACATTGCAATTTCCTTTTTCATGCCTTCCCACCAATAATGACTTTGGAGATCTCTATACATTTTAGTGCTACCAAGATGCATGGTGTACTTTGAATTATGACCCTCCATTAGGATTTGGTTCTTGATATATGGGTCATTGGGAACACATACTCTGTCCCTAAATCTCAGGAGGCCATCTTCGAAAATTTGAAAATTGGACTTCAATCCCTTTTCAACTTCATTCCTAAAGTATATTAAGTGTGGATCTTGTAGTTGCCCTTCTTTAATTTGTTACGTGAGATCAGACCACACTTGAATAGAGGCCATCAACATCATTGAATTTTGCCCTTTCCTCATGACATTCAAATTACAATTTTCTTCTAAGAACCTCCATTGTTTCACAATCAGACTAGCCATAAAGCTTGTAGATTTTCTACTAAGCGCATCAGCTACAATATTGGCTTTACCTAGGTGATAATGGATGGTACAATCATAATCCTTTAGAAGTTTTATCTATCTCCATTGCCTCATATTTAACTCTTTCTGAGTGAAAATATACTTTAAACTTTTGTGATTAGTAAGGATTTCAAATGTTCGCCCATACAAATAATGTCTCTAAATTTTTAGAGCGAAGATGATTGCTGCTAATTCTAGATCATGAGTTGGATAATTCACTTCATAACTCTTTAGCTGTCTAGAAGTATAAGCAATTACTTTCCCTTCCTGCATTAGAACACATCCCAGGCCCTTTCTTGAAGCATCGGTATAAACTACAAATCCTTCATTACCACTTAGAATAGCAAGAATAGGGGCACTGGTCAATCTTCTTTTTAGCTCTTGGAAACTTTGTTCACAATCATCACCCCATTCAAATTTCATATTCTTCCAAGTCAGTTTGGTGAGGGGAGAAGCGATTCGAGAAAATCCCTCCACAAATCTCCTGTAATAACCTGCCATGCCTAGGAAACTTCTAACTTCAGTTACATTTGTTGGTACTTCCCACTTAATCACTGCTTCTACCTTCTTTGGATCAATAGATATGCCTTTCCCTGAAATCACATGGCCTAAGAAAGCAATTTCATTCAACCAAAATTCACATTTACTAAACTTTGCATACAATTTCTTTTCTCTTAATATGGATAATACATTTCTCAAGTGTTCCTCGTGCTCTTGATTACTCTTTGAATATACCAATATGTCATCAATGAATACAATTACACAATCATCCAAGAGTGGCTGAAATATCTTATTCATCAATTCCATAAAAGCTGTAAGGGCATTAGTCAAGCCAAAAGGCATTACCAAGAATTCATAGTGTCCATATCGGGTCCTAAAGGCTATTTTCGGAATATCCTCCTTCTTGATCTTTAACTGATAATAACCCGCTCTTAGATCGATCTTGGAGAATACTTGTGCACCCTGCAATTGATCAAACAAGTCATCGATCCTTAGAAGAGGATACTTGTTTTTGATGGTCACCTGATTCAACTGTCTATAGTCAATACAAAGCCTCAATATCCCATCCTTCTTCTTAACTAATAGCACTGGAGCACCCCATGGTGAGACGCTGGGTCGAATGAAACCCTTATCTAACAATTCTTGTATTTGCTTCTTTAACTCCTCTAACTTGAGAGGCGCCATTCTATAGGGAGGCTTAGATATTGGGGTTGTCCCAGGGACTACTTCAATAACAAATTCACCATCCCTCCCTGGTGGTAATCCAAGCAAGTCATCTGGAAATACATTAGGGAGCTCTTTGACCACCAAAGTTTCATTTAGTTGAGTTTCTTGATCTGAATGATTCTTTACACATATAAGATAACAAAAATAACCCTTTTGCATAAGACGATGAGCTTAAAGTGCTGATACCAGACAAAGAGGCAAATCATGTCGGATTCCCTCAAAATAAAAGATAGGCTGATCCGGTAGGCAAAAAGTGATCATTTTTGTATAACAATTGATACTAGCATGATAGGAAGATAGCCAATCCATGCCAAGTATAATATCAAAATCTTGGATCTCTAGGAGGATCAAATCAGCAAGGAATTCATGTCCTCCAATAGAAATCAAACAGGATGGATATATCAAGTTTGCTATCAAAGAATTCCCCACAGTAGTAGTTACATACAACATATAATCAAGTGGTCTAGGTAGAACACTCAAATGACAAGCAAAATATGGTGAAACAAAGGATAGATTAGAGCCAGGATCAAACAAAACGTTTGCATTTTTATTAGAAACATGAAGAATACCTTCGACCACTGATTTAGAGGCTCTAGCATCCTGCTCAGTGATAGCATATACTCTAGCATGAGCTGTTGATCTGGGAGGTAGTAGTTCTTCCTTTTTCCTAAAGGGACAATCTTTTATTTTGTGACCTAACTTTTCACAAGCAAAGCAGGCTCCAATCACCCAAAAACACTTATTTGTCTCATGATTGCCTCCACATTTTGTACATAATGGAATCCTTTGTGGTAGCTTTCTCATCTCAAATCCAGATACCTTTACCCTCTTGTCACCTCTCTCAGGTTCATTTCCTCTCTTATTTTTATAAAAAAACTTATCCTTACTATTCTTGCTCATGATTTTTTGGATCTCTTCTAAATCTTTTTCAATTATCAAAGCTCTTTCTACCACCTCAGAATATGCCTGAAGTTTTAAAGCTAATATTCGGCTCCTTATAGCTAGCCTTAATCCCCTTTCAAACCTCCTTGCTTTTCTAGATTCATCATCAATCATATGTGTGGCAAATCTAGAGAGCTCAGTGAATTTAGATTCATATTTGGCTACCGTTAAATTTCCCTGAATGAGATTCAAGAACTCCAATTCTTTCTGCTCACTAATGCAATCTGGGAAATATTTATCGTTGAACTTTTCTATAAATGTCTTCCAAGTGAATGGCTCATGTCTAATTTCAGAAATCCTTCTCATTGTTCTCCACCAGTGTTCAGCCTCTCCCTCTAACATAAAGGTAGCAAGAGAAACCTTCAGATCATTAGGGAAATTTAAAACATCAAATATTTTCTCTATCCGCATCATCCATTATTCTACTACCATTGGATCAGGCTCACCACTAAAATTGGGAGGACTAAGCTTCTTAAACTGTTCAATTCCTAACCCAATCCGGTTTGAAGTCCCTGCTCCATCATTTCTTTCCGGTCGAACTTGTTGTTGCATTACTTGTGTCATAGCCTCTAGAGTTTTCATAATTCCACTCAATTGATCAGAAGTAGATGCAACAGGAGAACCATACGACCTCATCATTCTTGCTTCCTAAAACAACAAAAGAGGAATTTTGATCAATCTCCAAAAAAGAATCACTAAACCTCAAAATGTATTATGCATGTAGCATATCAAAATTCCTAGTGATCCTGAAATCATGCTCTGATACCACCTCTGTCACGCCCCCCTAAAATTTAATCTCATTCAAGAGGTGTGATCCTGTCTTAAAATTCATAATATTAAAATTCAAACAACAAATCGATCCCAGGATCCACATCGATATTTGAGGACACTAACAATCATTCATGTCGTAAATCACATCCAAACTCATAATTCATAAAACCTGTGTAATTAATAATTCATATACCACATCACTCCAAGATTCACGAAATCCAAAGCCAACTCAAATTAAACAATATCCACATCATAAAATCCACAAGTGATGGAATCCATATCATTACAAAACTAACATTTACCACAAGTTCATATCATCATACCATTTAAACTTAACATTACAAATCCTAACGTGAGGGGTCCTTCAACCTATACAAAACATATAAGCTCAGAGGTACCATCAACATTTCATTAAACACAAAATGTACTTATACAACAAAACTTATCAACCACTAAAGATCAACCCAAAATCTTCTAGCTTTCCCTTCCTCAGCCTAATTTAAACATCCCAAAGTCTGATAAGCTAACCTGAAAATATTATATAACAACGGGGTGAGTATAACAAAGCTCAGCAAGTGACTAACATATCCATAGGGAAGGGGAATAGCTTTCAATAGGCTTGATATCAAATTGCAAGGCTATATACAAGAAAACATATATATCATCATATCCGTAGCTGAATCACAAATGTCCTCTTATTCAAACTTACTTAATTCATAATAAATGGAGTAAAGAATAATTAGAGCATATCAGATGATGATAATGGTATTTTGGAGCATATCAAATAACACATAGGACATTACAAAACATATCAATGGTGCATAGGAGATCTCTTAGAGCAGAGCATATCAGAATAACAAACAAGTAATAGAAGTTCAAATGTCATATCCGATCATTCATTTTCTTATCATCCAAAGCACACATATAAACACAAACAATGCTTTGGATATCATATCAAAAACACAGAGGGTGCAGTAGGATCTCAAACAATATCTCCCACGTCTGGGTGAGTCATATATCTACGTTTGGATGAAGCCGATAGGAGGCCGGTAGAGCATCGCAAGCTCTTAGCACAATCCCTTTACCATTTCTAGCAAAGGTCCAAATAATCCTTTTACCATTTCATAAATAGCTAGTTCATATTGAGATTTCGATTTAACGAAGATGACTTAGTTGAAGTAGCTTGAGTAAAGGAGATGAAAACCGAATGATTTGCCACTAAGTATAGAAACGATTCAGAAATTTAGACACTCACAAATTCAAGAACACCACGATGTATAGTAGTTCGGTCAAGTGACCTACATCTACTTCCGAAGCCTTCTTCGATGAGGCTCCCAACTTCCACTAGCAAGTCACTTTGAAGGGGAAGGAACAAATACCCCTCTTACAACCCATTTACAAGAGGTTCACACTCTTACATATTTTTCAAAGAGAAAGAGGGAGGTGAACACTAGCTATCAAAAACAAGACTTTACCAAAGCTTTTGCTCAAGTTCAATGAGTCTTCGGCAAGCTTTCGAACCTTCTCGGTGATCTCCGCGAACCTCCGACGATCTTTCCGATGAACTTTTGAAACCTTCGGCAAGTCCTTGATTTTATCTCGGTTGGTTCCGGCAACACTTCCGACAATCCTTCGGACTTCCGGTGAACTCTTGAACTCCCAGCGAACTTGACCTCGGTAAAAAGCTTTATGTTTTCATCCCATCGTAGTTAATCCTGCACACTTATATCGACAATATGGATTATAACAAATAATTTACCAATTGGCTTCATCATCAAAATCCGAGATTCAACATCTATCACCCCATCTTTGTAGCTAGAGAGTAGTGTTCCTTAAGAAGGAACACATTCTTGGTAGAGACAGTGGGAGCATGATAGAGTTGAGCGAGGTTGGAGAACCTAGCTCAAGCACCATTCCATAGCCAGAATCTGTTCAGGTACCTAGCACACAAGTTTCAACTTTACATAGGTCCGGTAGAGTATCCCATCCTCCTAAGAGTATGTGAGATATATCAGAGGAGTGGATGTTGAGGATATTGATCCTCGGACCTACGAGGAGCTTATTATGAGTATAAACTTTGGGAAGTAGCAAGAAGCCATGAATTTAAAGATGGATTCCATGTACTCTAACTAAGTTTGGAACCTAGTTGATGCACCTGAGGGTATCATACCCATTGGCTGCAAGTGGATCTTCAAGAAGAAGATCAGAGTAGATGGAAAGGTAGAGACCTACAAAGCAAGGCTAGTGGCTAAGGGGTATCGTCAAAGCCAAGGTGTTGACTATGATGAAACCTTCTCACCTTTAGCTTTGCCAAAATCCATCCGAATTATATTGGCTATTGTAGCATACTTTGATTATGAGATTTGGCAAATGGACGTCAAAATTGCATTCCTCAATGGTAACCTCGAGGAGGAGGTGTATATGATACAACCTGAGTGATTCATGTCCAAGGATAGTCCAGATAAGATGTGCAGGTTGCTTAAGTCCATCTATAGACTGAAGCAAGCTTCCCGAAGTTGGAACATAAGATTTGATGAGGTGATCAGATCTTATGACTTCGTTAAGAATGAAGATGAGCCTTGTGTGTACAAGAAGGTAAGTGGGAGCACTACCATCTTTTTGGTGTTGTATGTGGATGACATTCTAATCATTGAGAATGATATAGGAATGCTCTCCATGCTAAAAGTTTGGCTATCTAGACACTTCTCCATGAAAGACTTAGGGGAAGTATCCTACTTATTGGGGATTCAAATCTATAGAGATAAATCCAAGTAGATGTTTAGCTTGTCCCAGTCTAGTACATTGACACCATTATCAAAAGGTTTGACATGAAAAATTTCAAGAGAAGTCTCATACCGATGAGACATAGTTTATCACTTTCTAGGAGTATATCCCCAAAGGCTCCTAGAAAAGGCACATATGGATAGGATACCATATGCCTCAGCAATAAGATCTATCATATATACTACGCTATGTACCAAGCCTGATATAGCGTATTCTCTGAGTGTCATAAGCAGGTATCAGGTAGATCCAAGCTTGGAGCACTAAAAAGCAGTAAAATGTATCCTTAAGTACTTGAGACGGACTAAGGATCTTTTACTGATATATGGAGGCAGTAGCCTAAGGGATGAGGACTACACGGACTTGAGCTTCGAGTCCGATGTCAATGATGGTAAGTTTAATTTAGGGTATGTGTTCACCCTGAATGGAGGAGCAGTATGCTAGAAGACTTCCAAGCAAGATACTACTGCTGACTCGACCACAGAGAGATAGAGTACATTACTACGGTAGAGGCAACAAAGGAGGGAGTCTAGATAAAACAATACATCACAGATTTAGGAGTTGTGCTGAGCAGCGAGGAGCTGATTCCCTTATATTGTGATAACTATGGGGTGATTACTCAAATAAGGGAATCCTGGTCTCATCAGAAGTGTTTTGAGGAGGTTCCAGCTTATTAGAGAGATTGTGACCTGAAGAGATGTAGTAGTGGAAAGAGTTCCATCCGAAGATAACATTGTAGATCCATTGACAAAGTCATTGACTCAAATTATCTTTGAGCATCACAAAGGTCTGATGGGGATCAGACACATAGGCGATTGACTTTAGGTCAAGTAGGAGATTGCTAGTTATAGATGCCCTACAAACCAATCACGTGAGTGATGACACCTGTAACATGCTGTGTCAATCTCTTTGCTTATGATTATTGGCATTTTCTCATATTATCTCGATGTATATTGTGATATCCTTATATCTGTATAATAGGAATTAGATCATGATGAAATCTCGATAATGAGACCGATTCATTTTTAAACACATACCCTAAATAATCCCGAGTATAGGTTACTCGAGAGGGACATCGAGATAACCAGATAGACTAGTGTGCTGTATACCCATCCATATGATGGAGGTGGCTGGTCTCATAACTACTCATACGGGGACACTAAGGATCAGAATAGGTGCTCATTAGAGAATAAGTTCACTGATTGATCCGCTTATGGAATATTGGATCGTTATTGATACCTCACGTCAAACAGTAATTCCATAGTCCCAGTAGTGTAACTGGTCCTTAGACTTGAGACACCAAGGAAGTCCTGTGTGAGTACTCCACTCTTTGATACCAGACTTATAGGTTTGGAAGTTCCAGATCTAATATAACCAGTTATTAGGAGTGGCAGCCAATCTTATGAGGGCTATTGAGTATCAATAGAGGATCATCTACTCTCAATATCATGAGAGGAATATCCCATGTGTTCTTGCTTACGCAAATCCCTAGCCAGGGTCATTCGGATTGAGAGAGAAAGAGTTCTCTGAGAGAATCCGATTAGAGCGAGACTCGATTGGAAATCATATGAGCTTAATAGCACCATGCCCGATATACGATCTTTAGGATATTAGATGGATGAGGGACTATAGGTACATAGTAACTAAGGACAGATAGGTCCAAAGGATTAGATTACCCTGTATCGTTTGGAGATTACGACGTAGTGGCCTAGTACGTCTGTAATCGATGAGTTGAGTGAATTATTATAGAGATAATAATTTACTGAGTCAGAAAGAGTTCTGATAGGTATGACTCATGGCCAGCTCGATATTGGGCCTAGAGGATCATACACATATGGTAGGTGTTGCGATGAGTAGAGGTTCGGATATGAGATATCCGTTGGAGCCCTTATCTTATTGGATAACCAATAAGCCTCTATATTATTGGATCCCATGGATGAGATCCACTAAGAGCTAGATTATTAGGTAGAGACCCATTGATCAAAGAGGCTTGGGTAATTGGATAGAGATCTAATACCCAATAGGGCTGGATCCATTAGGGTTGACAAGGGGCCTCTATAAATAGGAGGGAACCAAAGGCTCATAGGTTGGAGGTTTTCTTAGCAGCCACATTCTATTCTCCTCTCCCTAGAGAGGAGCATCATTATAATCCCTGCTGTATGGATACCGCTAGAGAGGAGAATGCTTGACCTCCTTCATCTTCCCCCATGGATCTGTAGAAATCCAGGGATATATGATCTCCCTAAGTACTATTGTTCTTTTCATACACATAGTTTTTGGATTCACGGATTTATTTTTGATGCACTGATCTTCACACGACGACGGAACCTTTTATGGAAATCCAGGATTTTTATTTTCTATTCTTCTGCTATGCTTGAGATGTCACCCCCCTAGATTTCCCAATAGTTCCACCGCCCAATACAACTTGGGGAGCTAGACCTAGGCGATGCCACCGCCAGACAGGGTCCAGCACTTTTGGTTGGGCTTTAAACCTAGCCCAAATTAATCCAATATCGGGCCCAGTTGGCCCCTAATAGGGTTAAAGGATTAACACTTAATCCTAACCCTAATTATGTGCTAATTATGAAATTAAAGATATTTTCTAAGCTAATACAAAATCTAAAAAGTCAAGACTTCTTCCGACGAGCTTCCGGTGAACTTCCGACGGTCTTCTGATGAACCCTCGGACACCATACTGTGGACTCCTGACAAGCTCCTAGACTTCTCAATGGAATCGCTGATGAGTTTCAATGAGCTTCTTCAGCAAGCTCTGATCTTTCTCAGTGAGCTCCATGAACTTCCGACAAACCTTCCGGTGAACTTTCGAAAACCCTTTGACAAGCTCCCTACTCGTTCTCAGCCAATTCCGATAGCACTCCGATGAATCTTCGAACTTCCATCAAACTCTCGAACTCCCAACAATTTCATCATACTTGACTCCGACACTTGTTTCACTTTATGTCTTTATTATTATCGTAGTTAATCCTACAAACATAAAACTTAACTCTACTTTGATCTAGTTAGTTACACAAATCAACCTTTTGTTGGCCGGCACATCATTGGTCGGTGCCTTGTCTAATTCTTCAGCGCACCATCCTCTCTTGCAACCTGTTGCCCAATCGGCGGTTGACCTCTGCAACCCCGATATCCTTGGCACAACACCACTCTTCTTGGCTTGATGCTTGATGTCCGAAGCCTTCTGTCGATTGTCGATCGGACCTCCGGCTCGACGTCCAATATCCTGACATGATTTTCTTCGGCGCAATGCTGATTCATCCTATGTCAACTATCTAATCTTGATCGATAGTAGACCTGCATCACTCAAAATGTAGTTAGACAATAAAACCCTATCAATTAGTTTTATCATCAAAATCTGATATTCAACAATCTCCCCCTTTTTGATGATGACAACTAATTGATGATGGAGATAATCTTAACTCCCTGGAGTTTAAATAAACTCCCTCTATCAATATGCCATATTGATAGAATACTTGGATTATCCCAAATCCATGCAACATGTATCAAAATCATGTCAACAAAAACATCATGCAAATATGTAAAGTATTCAATCAATATACATTGCATGAATTCATCAATTCTAGTTCTCCCCCTTTGCCATCAACAAAAAGAAGAAGTAGTTCTAGCTAGTTTAAAAGATTTTTAAGTTTTTTAAACATACTAGCAAGATTTATAACATTTAGGCAGAGATTTGCAACACAACATTCATTAATAGCAAGTTTTTAAGGATGAGTAATTATGATAATTCAACACTTGGTTCTTATGCAAGTTTGCACTTTGCTTTTCTTTCTTCTCATTTTGAGAAGTGCAAGTTTTGCCTTTTTTGCAAGTTCTAGCTAGCTTTGTTTGCTTTCATTTGTAATGTGCAAGCTAGTAAAAAAAAACTTTCTCCCCCTTTGTTTTTGTCAAAAAGAAGGGAGGACTCAATGACTAAAAATTTCAATCATCAAAATCACATCATGAATATGAATTTAACATTCAAGCTAACATGAAAAAAATTGCTCATGAATTTTCATCATATCAAAATCAAAAATTCAAGGGAGTCATTAATAAATCATGTTATAAGGGAAATTGATGATAAGCAAGCTATCAATCATGATAATGATAAACAAGCTAGTATACTTTGCGATACACAAGCTCCTTGTTTTGTGAGGTTTAGCAAAATTTTTGCCTCTCTTGAGATAGCAATTTGCTTCTCTTTGTGATGTTTAAGATAGCAACTTTTCTCCCCCTTTATCTTTGTCAAAAAGAAGGGAGGACAAAGTTTTCTTCCTTGTTACATCAACTTTTCATTAAAAAAAAAATCATCAATCAATATCACATGATGCATTCAAGTAGTCAAATGACATACCATGATTTAATGATTCATCATAAAGCAAATTAATTTTCAATTATCACATAAGGCATGTAAGCCAAAGTACTCATGTCATTTCTATGTCATGAAAGATATGAAACAAAAGCTCAAGAAAATCAAGAGGAACATGATTCATTTGACAAATCCTTTTGATAAAGATTCATCATAAAAGATATCAAGATTGCATTTCACAAAGAAAAATTCAAGTATCAAGATCATGAATTCATAAAAATTCAAGTATTGAATTCCGAGAAATAAAAAGATAAGTTATATTTCTTTTAGAAAATTCTCTTTTAATAAATGAAATAATCATGGCATACGATCTTGATTTAAAATTTCAAGTTATAATTATCAAGATCATGAATCATAAATATTTTCTTTAGCAAAGAATCACATGAGCACTTGATTATTGCATAAGAATTCTCATTGCATCATGATTTATGAATTCTTTTCTCTACAACATGAATCATATGAGGTATAATAGCAATGATATCATTCATGATTCATTTGGGAGAAAATAGCAAAGAGAACAACTTGACTCATGCATAAAAATTCTCATCAAGATTTCACAAAAACATATTCCAATTATCATGATCATGATTTACAAATATTTTCTTTAACATCAATTTTCAATTCATAATAAGGAGTATGCAAAGAATCATGATATAAAAAATATATCAATATGAAAGGGTCAAGTCATGATTCATTTGGTAGTATAAGGAACAACTTGATTTATGCATTCGAGCTCTCTTTACTCAACAAGTTATGATTCCAACATAAATAAGGTTGTGATTCTGAAAGTTTAGAAGTCATGAATCATTCTGAAAAATCTCATTCTAGTTTAATTCATCAACTCCAAACACATCATCAAAATCACATTCAAGAAATTCACGAGATTCATAATATTAACTAAATGAATTCATTGATCTTGATAAGATAGAAAATATATTGTGTTTCAATTTATGTGAATCTTCATATAAGTATCCCTTTGCCTTTAGAAAAAAAATATCAATATTCAAGAATGAAGGACAAGCTTTGTCATAAAGATCATCAAGACAAAAATATAACATATTACTTCAAGACATAAAATTCAATTCAAATCATTTAGATCAAAAACATGATACACATATTTGTTTTCAAAACATTCATCATGATTATCTTTAAGAGATTCATAAGATTCATAAAATGAATTCATTATCCCCAATAGGATAGAAAATGCAATCTTTTTATGTGTTTCATCCTATAATCATGCCTTTGCCTTTAGTAGAAACAAGTATTAACATTCAAGAGCGAAAAGGCAAAATTTCATAAAACAATTTATCAAGCATGATTCCATAGCTTTCAAGCATGATAACATCCTTTTAATATCGAGATATTCATCATCAAGTTTGATTTCAAAAGGCATGTTCAAGATTTTTTATTCGAAAGCCATGTATCATCATACAAATTGGATATTATTATCAAAATCTTTCATTCAAAAATTTTATTTAGAACAATGTAGATTAATTACATGTAAGCATGCTCAAGTCCTCTTTCTATAAAAGTTATGTATCGAGTTTAAGACCAAAAAGGTGATTTCATCAAAGCCATCAAGAACAAACACATAAAACGCAAAAACATCATGATAGCGCATTTTTTATTTTTATGTGTTTTATTTCATGTGATTGATCTTATACGAGCATGTTCAAATTTTTCATATGAAAATGTCATACATCATATTTAAAAATGAAAGCATCATCATTATTATTTTAATTCTTTCTTTCATTGGTTATAACAAGATGATCAATGCTTGAATTTTTGATAAAATCATGCATCATTTTATAAATCTGAAAAATAATTTTCATTAAGAAAACCATAAAGTTCAAAAACACATTATTCCAAAATATAGGATTTTAATTTTCATTACTTCAAATTCTCATTAAGCATGATACAAAAATCTAAAGATCAAGCATAATACCATAAAACATCTTCAAAATTTTTTACGAAAGCCAAGCATTAACACATACATTTGTGCAAGACACAAGATTCGCTCATCATGCATAGTTTTAAAATATAAAATCATCAAAATAAATGTTTATTGGTTTTATTTTGTTAGGTGTACAAGCATGAGATGTAATTATTATGACAATTTATTTTGTGTCACACCATACATCAAGATTGAAACCGAAGACCGATATGAAAATCATAAACATGCATGGAATGGTTATTTCAAAAGCATGAAGTTGATCTTGTATTAGCACAAGTTAAGCAATTATCATTTATGATTTTTACTTTTCAAAAATACTAGAAGGAGAAGCATAGTATAATTTTTTTAAAATAATTTTTTACTTCCTACCAATTAAACTAAGCATTCATGAAAAATTTCAAGTAATTTCATAAAGTAAAAGGGCTTTAGATGAGTTGATTACCTTGTAGTCGAAGGTCATCATTACACAATTCATCTCTTTGCCATCAGATGCACTTGATTCATCTTTGTGTTTCTTCTTCTTCTTTGGCCTCTTCCTCCATTCAAGTTTATTTTTAGTTTTAGATTTTTGTTTAATGAACTTATTAAGATTCATTAAAAGTTCAAGGTTCTCAACATTGTTCTCATCACTTGAGTCATCACTCAAGTGACATTTTATAGTTCGGAGTTCTAAATCCTTCCTGTTCTTTGGAAGGTAGTTCATATGTTCATTGAGTTCAAAATGTTCCAAGTGTGTCATTTCATAAGTCATTAATGATCCGATTAGTTCTTCTAATGAAAAATTATTTAAATTTTGTCTCTTATATTACGGTTACTTTAGGATCCCACCTTTTTGGAAGGGATCTTAAGATCTTGTTAGTGAGTTCAAAATTCAAAAAATATTTACCAAGACTTTTCAAGCTATTGACGACATCCGTGAAACGGGTGTATATGTCACCGATAGACTCGCTTGGTATCATTCGGAAGAGCTCAAAATTATGCAATAAGATGTTTACTTTCAAGTCTTTAACTCTACTAGTTCCCTCGTGCGTGATTTCAAGTGTCCGCCAAATATCAAAAGTTGTTTCATACGTAGAAATCTGATTAAACTCGTTATTATCTAAAGCACGAAATAAGACATTTAAAGCCTATGCATTTAAAGAAAAAGATTTCTTCTCTAAATCTGACCATTCGTTCGTTAGTTTAGAGGGAAGTTGAAAGCCGTTTTCAATTACATTTCATAAATTTAAATCTAGAGAAATCAAGAAAACTCTTATTCAAGTTTTCCAATAAGTGTAGTCCAATTCGTCAAAGAACGAAGGACGAACAATCAAAAAACCCTCTTGAAAGTCGTGAAGAGCCATTTCTCACAAGTGTGAATCCGAAAGAGAAATAATGAGGCTCTGATACCAATTATTAGGATCGAGATCGGCACTAAAGGGGGGGGGGGTAAATTAGTGCAGCGGTTAAGAACGATAAATTTTGATGATTTAAAAATGCTTTCAAAAACTTAGTATAATAAAACTGATTTCGATTAAAGCGTATTGGAAACGTATTTAGCTTGAAAGCATTAAGAGAAGAAAGATGGCAGTGAACAAGTAAAGGAAATTGGTTTGCAGAAGGATAAAATGCTTTAAAGTAAATACAAATTGATTTTTATAGTGGTTCGGTCATATGACCTACGTCTACTCCCAATTCCTCTTCTCTTGAGGCCACCGGCTTTCCACTAATTGTCTTCCTTCCAAGGGCGAAGACCAACTCCCTTTTATAATACTCTCTCCTTTTGATAAGCTTAGGAGGTAACCCTTACGAGCACTCTCTCATCTCTTTTAACTTGAAAACAAGTAAGGACTAGAGGAGGGGATTTATAGATATTTAAATAGAGTTTCTCTACTTTTAAAGTGTATGTACTTTTGTGTTCTAACCAGGGATGGGAGGGGTTTTTATAGGCTCCAATTTGATTCAAACTTGGAGCCAAAAAACTTTCCATCCCTATTTTTCGGGGTACTAGCGGTACCACCGCTTGTTACTAGCGGTACCACCGCTAGTCTAACTCCGACACTAGGCAGTACCATTGCCTAGTCTGGTGGTACTGCCGCTTGACACGTTAACATGGTTAGTGTACTGGGCGGTACCACCGCCTAGTCTGGGTGTTACCACTGCTCAGTACAACTTGTGGAGCTGGACCTAGGCGGTGCCACCGCCAGACAAGGTCCAACACTTCTGGTTGGGCCTTAAACCCGACCTAAACCAATCCAATATTGGGCCCAGTTGGCCCCTAACAGGGATAAAGGATTAACACCTAATCTTAACCCTAATTATGTGCTAACTATGAAATTAAAGATATTTTCTAAGCTAATACAAAGTCTGGAAAGTCAAGACTTCTTCCAACGAGCTTCCGACGAACTTTCGGTGGACTTCCGACGAACCCTTGGACACCATACTATGGACTCCTGGCAAGCTACTGGACTTCTCGATAGAATCACTAGTAAGTTCCGATGAGCTTCTTCGGCAAGCTCTAATATTTCTCGGCGAGCTCTGTGAACTTCCGACAAACCTTCCAGCGAACTTCCGAAAACCCTTCGGCAAGCTCTCTACTCATTCTTGACCAATTTCGGTAGCACTCCGATGAATCTTCAAACTTCCGTCAAACTCACAAACTCCCAATGATTTCATCGAACTTGACTCCGACACTTGTTTTACTTTATGACTTCATCATTATCATAGTTAATCCTACACACATAAAATTTAACTATACTTCGATCTAGTCAATTACATGAATCAACATTCTATTGGCCGGTACGTCATTAGTTGGTGCTTCATCTAGTTCTTCGGTGCACCGTCCTCTCTTGTAGCTTGTTGCCCAATCAATGGTTGACCTCCACAACCCCGATATTCTTGGTGCAACACTACTTTTCTTGGCCCGATGTCCGATGTCCAAAGCCTTCTGCCGATTGTCGAGTGGACCTTCGGCTCGACGTCCAATATCCTGACGTGATTTCCTCCGGCACAACACTGATTCATCCTGCGTTACTCAAAATACAATTAGACAATAAACTCTATCAATTAGTTTCATCATCAAAATCTAAGATTCAACACTCATAACATTTAAGTCGTAATTTTCTTCCAATAACTTTTATTACTTCACAACTAGACTAGTCAAGAAACTTGTAGATTTGTTTTTACCAAAATGCCTTAGCTACAACATTGGCTTTACTTGGGGTGGTAATGGAAGGTGCAATCATAATCCTTTAAAAGTTCTATCTATCTTCGTTTCCTCATATTTAACTCTTTCTAAGCAAAAATATACTTTAAACTCTCATGATCGGTGTCATGGATAAATTGTAAACGGCTTGTTCGGTGTAATGCTTATGCATGTCTATGTCCCTTTTAGTTTGTCATAGCGTGTAAAGCTTGTAAAGGGCTTGCCAAAGGCAAAATGCCCTATTTGAGTGAGTTTTGTAGCCATTGTAGGCTTGTACATAAAGTTTGCGTCGAGAGCATACTTGTACTAGAATTCGATCTGTAGTGGACCAATTTATGCCTTTGTTGTGCAACCGTTCTGAGCTTGTGATGTCCATGGTTGGAATTTGCATTGTTTATAAAATGTTTGCTAAAAGAGTGGCTTGTGGATCCCGTGCGAAGCGCTTTTGTTGTCCCATCTTCTCTTTTGCAGGTCCTAAGGGATCGTGGGAGGTCGGGGAGGCTGACCTTTACGGATTGACATGTAATGGTACCGCACGGCTTAGGCAAAACCAGCTAAGTTCGTGACAGATGGTATCAGAGTGGGACAAGCCCACTTAGAAACACTTAGCATGCAAACGTGGGGGACCTAGTAGGGCTGCATTGAGGGTAGCCAACATGCGCGACCGTTTGGGGAAATGGACCGGGAGTTGTAGGGGAAGGAGTCGCTTAGAGGAGCGGGCATCCGAGAATGGCATTCAGTAGAATGGCCAACCCTTCGCGTAAGAGGCACCACGAGGACAACAAGCTAAGAAGAATTGCAGAGCGCACAAAGGTCAGGATGGCTGAGTTCGAGCAGTGGCTCGACGTTAGCACCCAAACTTGACGGTGCTCGAGACAAGCAGAGTGCTTGGCAAGGGATGAGACCGTGCAAGGTGGAGTGGGTTGTTCAACGATCAAAAGAGTTGTGCAAAGCTCACAGAGATGAGGGGAGTTGCAAACTCAGGGAATTTGATACTCATGTAAGGCCTTGCATGCGGACGATGGATTGTTCATGGCCATCCCAAGGCAGCCGAAGGTCGGCGCCATGGAGCATTGAAACTTTCTCTTCGGCATGTGCAGGATACTTTCGTAAGAAGCTGAAGTGTGTAACAGGTTCAGCATGTTGCTAGACCCAAAGGAGTGCAGTGCGAGCTGTATTGGTGAAGTGTTACAATCTAGCAAGTGCATTTGCAAAGGCAGAATTGGGCACAGTTTGTTCAGCAGAGGCGGAGTAGTCCAAGGGGATGGTGGTCTCCAAAACTTCCAAAGGGAAGGATGTGAAGAGAAAAATTACTCCAACGGGGCAGATACCCAGGAGGGATAAGTCCCGAGTTCTCTAGAGGGGGAATCATGTGCAATGAACCGCACTAGTTGAGGATTACCTCAAGACAAAGCTCGATGGATCGAGTGAGCGGTAAGGAGTCATGGCATGATCTCGCAAGTGGTGATGCGTTGGTGGACACATAGCGAGATCAAGTGGGGGAGCAACCCAGGCAACACAAAGTGAAGGCACACTTGGAGCTGATAGTGAGATCGGACTCGTCAGAGGGCTGACTCGTGAAATGGTGGGCACAAGGGCCACCATTAATACAATGCCAATTGAGAAGCAGAACAACTTGGGGGTAACTTAGTGAGGTACCCAAGCCGCATGAAGGGAGTTAGCTCAGAAGATGAAACATGGAGCAGAGGCTTGGAGCTTTCCTTAGACAGAGGTTAAGGACATGGACTCTTGCAGAGGCAGGAACCAGATCATGTCGTTCCATGGGTTTCATATGCAGATGGAGCAGACTCATCTTGCATGGTGCCAAAGACGAAGGGAGCTTTGAGGTACATGCACCTTATCTCAATGAAGCATTTGGAGGAGGAACTAAGGCGACATAGTTTGTAGAGGCAAAGTTGGTGTCAAAAGGCCTTGGTACGGGGCAAGAGGATGCAGAGGCAATTACTCTTGAAGAATATGCCACAGTATTGCCATTCGAGTTGCCATGAGGAAAGCGGTGTACAGCGGTGTTTGTGCTGGTAGGGGTAGAGGCCCAGGATCCAGACAATGGTGCACTAATTTCTACGAAGTCAGGGGACTTCAAAGGAGCTGCTAGGCGATGGACTATCCTAGAGCTAGGCTTCGTCCGAGTATGACCCGAGAGCGGGTGGACGAAGGTCGATTGCCAAATGAGCGAACAGAATCGAAGGCGGCAGAGGCCCTGCGATGTGTTGGCGGAGTCCACACATGGAGATATCGCAGTTCGAGTTCATACCACAGGGATCAGAATGCAAGGAGATGTCACCAGGCAGCGACATGATGTAGCTTATCATGGTGGAATGGTTCGTGGCAAGTCGATACACACAGTGAGTCCCATGGGGGGATTAGATCATGTAGAGGTATGATCGGGAGCACGATTAGGAGCTCCAAGTCGGTGAACAACACGACGGCAGGAAGAGCTATGGATTCAAGCAGTGAATGCCATGGTACCGCAGAGGCGGGTCTTCCATGCATGCACCGAATGTTGCATTGAATGGAAGCCTTGGGCATCAACTTATGGGGGCTATGCACTATCGAGGAAGAAGTTCAGATGCAAGTACCAGTGAGTCCCATGGGGGGATTGGATCATACAGAGGTATGATTAGAGCGACTGAAGAGTTGGACTACTTCAGAGCTCACATTCGCTTAAGGGAGCCCGGCAAGTCTAAGGACAATGCCGAGTAAGCGAACGTTGCGACCAATGAAGCTAAGGAGAACAGAAGCGGTGCAAGCCCTACAACATGATGGTGGAGGCCATACATGGGAGTTGTAGTCTATCTTTCCATCGACCAAAAGGAACTGCTTAGAGAACACAGAGGTGTTGAAGTAGGTGGTCGAAAAAGGGCGAGGAAGCAATGGTGAGTCCTAAGGGACTTAGCTACCCAAAACCAAGCATCGGTTAGAATGAAGGTAGACTCAGAGGAGTGCCGTAGTGCCGCAGAGGCGGATCTACCGATCTTGAAGAAGGGACGCAGATGCGAGACAATGGATAGTAGTGCCATGGGCATTGCAGTGTCATGGTATCGCAGAGGTGGGACTTCCGGGGAGTCATCGATCCCTTGCTCTCATAGAGAGAGAGCGCTTGGTCATGATATGGGTCCTAAAGGAGGAGAATGCATTGACAAACTCCATGTACTATGATAAGGCTGAAGGGTAGAGGCCAGAGAACTTCATAAGACCAGTGTCAATGGACTTCTCATCGAGATTGCCATAAGTGAAAGATTTTGGGTTGATGCAAGAGTGTTGGACCAAGGAACGAAGTAGATAGTACGTGGTGCTGTACCTTTGCTCAGAAGAGTATGCGATAGGAAGGATGGAGAAGGTGGTATAATCCCAAAAGTGACCAAATCTATCAGAGACTTGCTCCAAGTTGGAGTGATAACTTCTTGCATTCCAGAAGTTCAATGGCATTAAGAAGGTGAATCACAGTAGCTGACTAAGTGCAAGGATTGCAAACACTTCAAGTGGTTTGGAAGTGTGAGCTAAGAGTAAGCGAAATCTAGTAACCAGCTCGACGCATGAAGTACAACCTTGAGGAGGTGGAGGAAGTCAAGTAACCTTTGCCTTCTCAACTCTCAAGAGAATGGACGAAACCGAGTACCCCAGCTCTCTTAGTTATCTAGCAGAGGAGCTCTGCACAGATTTGAAGACCCTTCGAAGAGACTAATGGAAGATAATAGTTGTTAAGTCCTCACCAATGGTGATCAGTGCTACTGAAAGTAGATTGTCCGCTTCATTTCCCAACTGAATGCCAATCGAAAGTGGAAGTGATGCGAACCTACTTGGATGAGACAACTAGGTGGAAGAAGATTCGATAGGAAAATTTTATGGAGGAAGGGCTTGAAAACTTTAAAGGTTGCGAGGCGATACTCGTTAAAATTCCAACAAGCATCTATCCAGTTCAAGAGATAAGAAGAATTTGAAGACTAGCGCATATCAAAGATGGTCTTTTCCTTCATCAGATAAATCCGTAAGAACCAGTAAGGATCAGCATAACTCTGCGAACCCCACACTAGAGTCAAAGTCATTGGCGAGTTGAAGCACCATGGCAGATTAAAGTTCGACGACTCAACAACAACAAGCAGAGAGCAACTGGGAGCCAAGGGGTGCATCACAGTAGGAGCAGAAGATCGAAGATCTAGCAAAGGCAAGGAGTTGCAGCACCAACGAAAGCTTCGACGAGGACGTCGAAGGAATAAGTGGGGGAGAATGTCACGGACAAATTATAAATGGCTTGTTCGGTGTAATGCTTATGCATGTCCGTGTCTTTTCAGTTTGTTCTAACTTTACAAAGAATGTAAAAGGCTAGCGAAAGGCTAAACAACCCCATTTGAATAAGTTTGATGACCATTTCAGGCTTATACATAAATGATGGTGTTATGTGGACACTTGTACTAGATTTCGGTCTATAGTGGACCAATTTTATACCTTTGTTGTGTTACCATTCTGAGCTTGTGATGTATATGGTTGGAATTTGAATTGGCTCTAAAGTGTTTGCTGAAAGGGTGGCTTATGGATCTCGTGTGAAGCGCTTTCTCTATCCCGTCTTCTCTTTTGCAAGTCTTAAGGGATCGTAGGAGGCTTCGGGGAGGCTGACCTTTGCGAACTGACACGCAATGGTGCCGCACGGCTTAGGCAAAACTAGCTAAGTCCGTAACACCATAGTCCTTGAGGAACTGGGTGAATTCTGTACTCAAGTATTCTCCTCCTCGATCTGATCAAAGAGTTTTAATACTCTTTCTAGTCTGGTTCTTTACTTCATTCTTATACTCTTTGAATTTCTCGAAGGCTTCAGACTTATACTTCATCAAGTACATATGTCCATACCTAGAGAAATCATTAGTAAAAGTATTGAAGTAGGAATAATCACCTATGGCATGAGTTGACATAGGACCACATACATTACTATGTATAAGTTCTAGAAACTCAATGGCTCTCTCTCCAATTCCACTAAATGGAGAGTTGGTCATTTTTCCATGAAGGCAAGACTCGCAAGGTGTATATGAATCGTAGTCAAATGGATCTAAGTATCCATTTTTCAACAAGTTTTGAATCCTTCCCTCATGGATAAGTCCTAGCCTACAATGCCACAAATATACATTGTTCATCTCTTCTTATTTCCTCTTGGCCATGCTTACATTCATGATGTGTGAAGTAGTATTTAGCATAAACAAACCATTATGCAATGTCCCTCTAGTAATGATCTTATCATTCTCACTAATTGAACAACAATTGTTCTAAAAAAATATTTTATAACTATTTAATGTTAAATATGAAATGGAAATAATGTTTTTAATAATAGAGGGAACAAAATAACATCATCTAATGCAATAATAGCTCCATCAGGCAGATGTAGAGTGACCTCGCTGATAGCAATAGTAGCAACTCTTGCTCCATTGCCCATCTTAAGGTCTATGTCATCTTTTGCCAATCTCCTATGCCTTGTCAGAACCTGCAACGGATTGCAGATATGATAAGCATTACCGGTATCCAATACCCATGCATTATCACAAGAATCTGACACATGAAGACTTATCATGAAAGTACCTGAAGCTTTTCCAAGCTTCTGTTTCACTTTTTCTACAAGATACGCCTTGTAGTTCCTCTTCCAATGCCCATTTTGACTGTAATGGAAGCATTGGCCTTTGTCCTTTGCTGGGTCAATTTTGGCAACCTTTGCCTTACCCCCTTTGCCCTTGCTCTTACCCTTACCCTTCTCAAGGGTCTTCCTAGCCTTCCTTTTCCTTTTGGTCTCACCAACATAGAGAACTAATTTCACTTTCTTGATTGTACTCTCTACCTCCCTCAACATATTGAGGAGCTTAGGGAGAGATACCTTAAGTTTGCTCATATTGAAATTTATGATGAACTAAGAAAAGAAATCTAGTAGGGACTAAAGTATAAGATCAAACACAGGTTATTATTTAGGACCATTCCTAGACCTGTGAGTTTTTCAATCCACTCTATCATCTTCAGGACATGGTTCTGAACCGGTGTCCCCTCGATCATCCTAGCATGGAAGAGACTATTGGATATCTCATATCGCTGAGTTCTTCCCTATTCCTCAAATAGTTTATAGAGGTGCAGGAGTATAGAATGAGCATCCATGTTTTCATGTTGTCTTTGTAACTCAAGAGTCATAGAGGCTAACATATAACACTAGGCGAGAGTGGAATCATCTATTTACTTTACATATTGGGCAAACTCTTCTTGAGGAGCTTCTACCTCAGGTTGGGGCATGACCGTATTTAGGACATATGCGATTTTCTCCATTGTAAGAACTCTTCCTAGGTTGTAGAGCTAATCCATATAATTTAGACCAGTGAGACGGTTGGCATCAAGTATGCCACATAAAAGGTTTGATGACGACATATTTCTGATAAACAGGAGATATAGCATAAGTGAATAACACATAGATTTTATAAAAATAAACAATCAAGATATGGAATTCTATCTTGACATGCTCCCACTAATTTTTCTAGCGAGTCACGTGACACCCTCATACATGTGAAACAAAAGTCTTCGGCAGACTTCTAGTGGGGATCGGGATCCAATCGGCATCTTAGTACAACCTCGAGGGACTCGACTAATCACACTAAGCCCAAAAGGTAGACAACTCTTGCCAATTACAACTCCTTGTGATTCCCATCATATTCAGCCTCCGAACCACCATGGCCTTGAGGGACTCGACCAACCATGATGTCCAGTTAAGTCATCACCATCGTTACAAGATGAGTTTGATTCGGTGATATGCCCTCGAGGGACTCGACCAAGCATACCATATCCTCAGGTCATCGGTGACATCTCTATGTTGAAGATAAGATAGCGAGACGCGAAATAGGTGAGTCTCAAGGGACTCGACCAACTCAGCCTACATTGGGAATCAGTTCCTGCCCCTAATGATGAAAGGCCATGTGGGTCAATATTATTGCCTCATACTTACCGACTTAATTTTATTATAGGAGGGGTTTTAGGTTCGATCTCATGATATGATGTGTCACACACATATATATTTAATATATTTACATCGCATGCAAATATATATATACTTATCTAGTAGGTATATAGCATTCACATGCATAAGCACACTAGATGATCATGGACTTTAATCTAATATGATTAGGCTTGAGCCAGTAGGCCTAATCACTTATATCAAGATCTATGTGTATATTAGTGCATCTCTATGCATGGTGATCATCTATCTCGTCATCGTCGGATCTACCGGCACCTCGATGCATCTTCATGTGTCGTGATCGTTTGAATCGACCTTAGGGGTCCCGCTATCACCTCCAGGCTTTTGTCGCGCCTCTAGGATAATTACAACATAATTATAGGCACGCAAGCCCGACAATCAACGAAAAATGAAGGCTCGCAGGCCCCAATAATCACATACACACATCATAAAGTCTATGATCATCTTCTCATATCACATCACATCACATGTATATATCATGTAGGATTACTAGATAAATAATAATAGTTACTAAAACTATTTAAATAACTAAAATTTGAAATCAGGAACATGTAGGAACTTTTCTAAATTCTGAAGGGTGTTTTGGTCATTCTATCATAAGGGACAAAATTGGAATTTTTAAAATTCCGAGAGGCAAAACTATCTTTTGGTTGAAAAACCCTAATTCCCATTCCCTTTACTTTCTGCAGTGCTATGGCTACGACTATCGCCGACAGGCGTGCAAGGAGGCGTCGCCCGTGCCTGCGGGTGGCTTCGCTTGCACGGCGTCTTCTTGTTAACTTGCTTGCGCGCAGCAAGCAAGCCCTACCTCTGCGGCACTATCCCGCGGACGCCCCTGTGGTGCTACCCTTATGGGGCAGAGCCTACATGTGGCGCTGCCCCCTTTTTGCAGCTGAGCCGCTACTGGCAGCGTTGCCCCCCGAGGGTGCTAGTGCTGCCCTCCCTTGCGGGCAGGTCACCTGCGAGTGCAGCGCCCGCAGGTGCTACCCCTGCTGGGTGCGGTGTTGCCTCCGCGGGTGCTGCCCACCGCTGCGGGCTCCCTGTGCGCATGCAGCTAGTGCTACCACTACGGGCAAATGGCCACCGACGGCCTTGCGTGCACGGCCACGGCTGCAAGCAGTCTTGACCAAACTATGAGGGCAACAATAGTTGCTGCCCTCTCTTATCTTTTGCATTAATGATTTTGGCATCAAAAGCGCATCTAAAACATAACAAATGCAGTTTATAAGCCAATCATCGTACGACGAACCTGGCTCTGATACCATTATAGGGTAATCGAAAGATTCGGTATCTCATGCACAATAGAAAATAAAAACAAGATCGGATTTCTCATAGTTACGTACTTAGCCATCGTCCGATGATTGGTGCGCAAAAATTCTGCATGTATCATGTGAAAAGCGTTACCTAGGGAGATCGTATATCATCAAAAATTTCAAATCCGATGAAGAGGATGAAAGAGCACCAGCGTACTCCACTCTAGCGATAATCTACACAGCGGACGCAGCAACAATGCTCCTCAGATCATCGCGGGATCTCTCTCTACGTACACCACAAGGTTGCTGGAGCCAAAGAGGAGGAGAGGAGACTGAAGAGAATAGGAGGATGACTATAAAAAGCTCTTAACCTATGAACCAGGAGGTTCTTCTAATTTATAGAGGTAGAGGAAGCTTATCCTTAACAGATCCTGTTCACACTGGATCTCTATCCAGTTGGATCTCATTGTATCTTATCCACAGGATCCAATTTGATCTCATCAAATTGGATCTTATCCAATCATTTAATTGGATCTCATCCAATTACCCAATTGGATCTCATCAACAGGATCCAAACTAGGGGCTTCACAGATATCTCATATCCGCACCTCTACTCGTCGCAACATCCACCTTATGTGTGTGACCCTCTACGCCCGATACCGAACTGGCCATGAGTCGCTCCCGTTAGAACTCCTTCTGACTCAAAACACCTTCTGATATAGTGAATTATTATCTCCATAATAATTCACTCGACTCATCGACTATGGGCGTACTAGGGCACTACGCCATAGTCCCCAAACAGTATAGGGGGATCTAATCCATCGGACTTATTTTTCCTAAGTTATCATGTATCTATAGTCCCTCAGCCATCTAATATCCTAGAGACAGTATATTAGGCATGGTAAAGTCAAGCCCATACAAAATCCTGTTCGAGTCTTGCTCTAATCGGATTCTCCTAGGGAACTCCTTCTGTCTCAATCCGAATGACCCTGGCTTGGGATTTTGCCTAAGCGAGCACACGCAAGATATATCTCTCATGATACTGAGAGTGGATGATCCTCTATTGACACATAATTTCCTTCGTAAGGTTGGCTACCATTCTTGAGAACTGGCTATATTAGATCTGGAGCTCTCTAAACCTGTAAGTCTGATGTTAAAGAATGGAGTACTCAAATAAGGCATATTTGGTACCTCAAGTCTAAAGACCAGATATACTACTAGGACTACAGAATCGCTGTCTAACATTAGGTATCATTAACCATATAGCATTTTGTAAGCAAATCAATCAGTGAACTCGTTCTCTAATGAGCACCTACACTGTACCTCTAGTGTCCCCACATAAGCGACTATGAGACCAATCACCTCCATCATATAGATGAGTATATAGTGCACCAGTTTATCTAGTTATCTCGATGTCCTCATCGAGTAGCCTATGACCAGGATGATTTAGGATCTTTGTTTAAAGGTATATCGGTCTCATTATCATGATCTCATCACGATCCGATTCCCATTGCATAGATCCATGGACATCACAATATTCATCCAAGTAATGTGAGAAAATATCAATAATAATATGCGGAGAGATCAACGTAGCATGTTATAGGTGTCATTAATCACGTGATTGGCTTGTAGGGCACCTACAACTAACATGTTTCACACGACACAATTCAAAATCATGTATCAAAAGATTTATCTTAGAATCTTTAACTCTACTTGTGCTTTTGTGTGTGACTTCGAGTTTGTGCCAAATCTCATGTGCAATTTCGTATATAGAAACTCGATTAAATTCATTTTTGTTAAGAGAACAAAACAAAGCATTCATCACTTTTGCATTTAATGAAAAAGACTTCTTCTCTAAATCATTCCATTCGTTTATTGGTTTGGAAGACTTTTGAAAGCTACATTCGATAATATTCCATAAATCAAAGTTCATAGAAAGCAAGAAAACTCTCAGTCATGTTTTCCAATATGTATGGTCTATCATATTGAACATAGGAGGATAAGTTATAGAAAGACCCTCTTGAAAGCCAAAAAAAGCCATCTCTCTTAGGTGTTAAACTAAACATAGAGAAACATGACTCTGATACCAACTGTGAGGATCAAATCTACACTAAGAGGGAGGGTGAGTTAGTGCTTTTGAAAAACTTTCGTTAATTTGAAGATTCATTCAATAAATCTTATATCAGAAAAGCATTTAAGCTTGAAAACGTTCACAAGACTATAATGTGCAAGTAAAGCAATTCGCAAAATATTTAAGCAGCAAAGAAGAAAAGGCACACCAATTTTATAGCTGTTTGGTCGTGATGACCTATATCTACTCCTGATTCTATTAAATCTCGGATTCTGATGATGAAACTAATTGATAGTGTTTAATATCTGATCTATGTTTTGAGTGATACAGGTAGCTTCGATTAGGAATAGACAATTGAAGCAGGAAGAATCAATGTTGGGCAAAAAGAGAACATATCAAAAGATTGGATGTCGAGTCGAAGGATCGGTCGACGCATTGACAGAAGGCTTTGAAAGATGGGTTCGAGTATCAGGCCGAGAAGAGCAAAATTGGGCCAAGGAGATTAAAGTTGGCCGATTGAGCAATAGGCTACAAAAGAGGGTGATGTATTGAAGAATCAAATAAAGTGCCGGATGAACCAAGGATATGCTGGACAACATTTGATTAAGCTTTATAATAATTCTCTAGATCAAAGTAGGATTTAGGTCTAATTGGGTTGGAATTAGGCCAACTCAATTAGGGTCTAATTGGGCCTAAGTTTGGGCTATGTTGGGCCAAGTGAAAGGCTCAAACAGTGACCCAAAAAGTGGGTCAAGCGGTGGCACCGTCAGAACATGCAGTGGAACCGCTAGTGGCTCAGTCTCCAAGACATAATATCTGAGACTATATCAGGTGGTGGTAACATTAGACTGCTGGGAAATCGTGAATCAACATCTCATGTACAGCGAAAATAAAAATAAGATCAGATTTCCAATAGTTAAGTACTTGGTCATTGTGTGATGATTGGTGCATGAAAAAATCGTAAATCCAAAAAACTACACGTATCATGTTAAAAGTGTTACCTAGGAAGATCGTATATCCTTGAAATTTCTCGATCCAATGAAGAGGATGAAGGAGCACTAGTGTACTCATCTCTAGCAATAATCCACATAGTGAATGCAACGACAACGCTCCTTAGATCACTGTGGGATCTTCGTCTCTATGTGTACCACAAGGCTATCAGAACAAGGAGGAGAAGAGGAAGCTGAGGAGAATAGGAGGGGCGACTACCAATAGCTCTAGCCTATGAACCAAGATATTCCTCTTATTTAGAAAGGTGCATGATGCTTATCCTTAATGGATCCTATTCACATTGGATCTCTATCCAATTATCCAATTGGATCTATATCTAATTGGATCTTATCCAATCATCCAACTGGATCTTATACAATTATCCAATTGGATCTTATCCACAGGATCCAAATTAGGGGCTCCGTAGATATCTCATATACTGGACTTATAGGTTTGGAAAGTTCCAGATCTAGTACAACCGATTATTGGGAGTGGTAGCCAATCTTACGAGGGCTATTGAATGTCAATAAAGGATCATCCGCTCTCGATATCATGAGAGGAATATCCCATATATTCTTGCTCGAACAAATCCTTGGCCAAGGTTATTTGGATTGAGAGAGAAAGAGTTCTCTAGGAAAATCCGACCAAAGCAAGACTTGAGAAGAGACCGTATGGGCCAGACATCACCATACTCGATATAGGGTCTCTAGGATATTAGTTGGATGAGGGACTATAGATACATGATAATTGAGAACAAATAGGTCCAAAGGATTAGATTCCCCTGTATCGTCAAGGGGCTGCGACATAATGGCTTAGTACGTTTGCAGTCGATGAGTTGGGTGAATTATTATAGAGATAATAATTCACTAAGTCAGAAGGAGTTCTGATAAGTATGACTCATGGCCAGCTCAATATTGGGCCTAGAAGGTCACACATATATGGTAGGTGTAACGACAAGTAGAGGTTTGCATATGAGATATCTGCTGGAGCCCCTATCTTATTGGATATCCATTAAGCCCGTAAATTATTAGATCCTAAGATGAGATCCAATAATTGCTAATAAGAGATTATTGGGTATAGACCCAGTAATCCAAGAGGCTTGGGTAATTCGATGGAGATCCAATACTCAATAGGGGAAGATCCATTAGGGTTTACAAGGGGCCTCTATAAATAGAAGGGAACCAAAGCTCTATAGGCTAGGGGGTTCTTTTGGTAGCCACCTTCTGTTCTCCTCTCCCTAGAGAGGTGTATCGTCTTAGTCCCTGCCATGTGGCTACCGCTAGAAAGGAGGACACTTGACCTTCTTCATCTTTCCTACAGATCTGTAGGGATTCAGGGATATGCGATCTCCCTTGGTATTTTCTTTTACACATGCGATTTTCACGGATTTGTTTTAACGCATCGATCTTCGCATGATGACGGAACCTTTCTATGAGAAATATGTGGCTTTGTTTTTTGTTCTTCCATTGTGCATGAGATGTCACCCCATAGGATTTTCCAAAAGTGGTATCAGAGCTAGGTTGTTCATGTAAAGATTGAATCTTAAACTCCGTATGTTGTGATTTAGAATAGTTTTTGTTGTCAAAATCGTTGACGCAAAAGGTGAGGAAGGGTAGCAACACTTGTTACCCTTGCTACGCTCACATAGCGGCCACAAGGTTGCTTGCAGCCATGTTGTCTACAACGGCAGCAGTGGCAGTAGCTGTGTGCAAGGAGCCCGTAGGCAAGCTATGTGCAAGGAGCCCGCAAGCAAGCTGCGGGTGACGAAAGGTGGCCGGCGACCTACTGCCTGCCTGCAAGGCTCGGGCAAAGACACCTACGGAGGCAACGGCGGTTATGAGCGCTACCCTGCAGCCCACGGGCAAAGGCACCCATGACGGTAGCACTGCCTGCGGGGTAGCGATGCCCGTGAGGTCCCTGCGGGTGGCACCCGCGGTGGCAATGCTGCCTGTGGGGCAGCAGCGCTCACTTGCCGGGCAATGGCGCTCGCGAGTAGTGACCGCCACCGGTAGGTTGGCGATGGCCACAACACAACTAGCAGAAGAGGGATTAGGGTTTTCTAGACAAAAGATATTTTTTCCCCTTAGAATTTTAAAAATTTCAATTTCTATCTCTTTTGACAAAATGACCAAAATACCCCTCATAATTTAAATTTTTTTTTAAATATCTTTGTTTTCAGAAAAATATATATATATTAATTAAATAATTTAATTAACTATTATTATTTATCTAGTAATACTATAAAATAACATATACATGTGATGTATGATGTGGACAGATGATCATAGACCTATGATGTGATGTGTGTACATGTGATTATTATTATTGGGACCTACAAGCCTCCATTTTTCTCATTTATTATCGGGTCTGTGTGCTTGTAATTATGTTATAATTAAATGAGGAGGCACAGTAGTAGCGGAACCCACGAGGTTGAGACGGACGATCCGATGCATTGAGATGCGTTAAGATGCCGACAGAACCGACGATGCGAGAAGAATGATCACAGGGCATCAAGATACGCCGATGCACACATAGATCTTGATATGAGTGATTGGGCCCATTGGCTCGGGCCTAATCACATTAGGATGTGGTCCATGATCATCTGTTGTGATTTCTTATGTGATGTGTGATTGGTTATACACCTACTAGATATGTATATATATTTGCATGCGATTTAGATACATATATTAAATATGTATATGTGTGATATATTATGTTAGGAGACCAAATCAAAATTCTCTCTATTAATAATATTAAGTCGGTAAATGTGAGGCAATTAGATTGACCCACGTGGCCTTCCATCGTTATAGGTAAGAACCGATTCCCAGTGTAGGTTGAGTTGGTCGAGTCCCTCGAGACTCACCTATATCGTGTTTCGCTATCTTATCTACGATATAGAGATGTCACCGGTGATCTGAGGATAAGGTATGCTTGGTTGAGTCCCTCGAGAGTATATCATCGAATCAGACTCATCTTGTAACGATAGTGATGACTTAACCGAACATCATGGTTGGTCGAGTCCCTCAAGGCCATGGTGGTTCGAAGGCCGAACAAGGCGAGAAACACAAGAAGTTGTGATTGGCAAGAGTTGCCTACCTTTACAAGCTTAATATCATTGGTCGAGTCCCTCGAAGTTATGTTAAGACGTCGATTAGATCATGATCCCCACTAGAGATCCACCGAGGGTCTCTGATTCACATACCGAAGGGTGTTATGTGTCTCACAAAAAATTAGTGGGAATACATTAAGATAGAAGTCCTTATCTTAACTGTTTAATTTTTCCAAAGTCTGCATGTTATTTATTTCTACTACATCCTTAATTTCAGAAAAATATCGCTTTCAAATCCTTTACGTGGCATACTTGATGCCAACCGCCTCACTAGTCCAAATTATATGGATTGGTTTTGCAATTTGAGAATCGTTCTCATGGCGGAGAACATCACATACGTCCTTGATACAGTGATCCCTACGCCCGACGAAGGGGCAAGCGAGGATGAGATCGCTCATTATGTGAAGTACATAGATGACTCCACTCTTGTTCAGTGTTATATGTTGGCCTCTATGACTACTGAGTTATAGAGATAGCATGAAAATATGGATGCTAATTCCATACTCTTGCATCTCCACAAACTGTTTGAGGAAGAGGGAAGAACTTAGTGATATGAGATATCAAAGAGTCTTTTCCGTGCCGGGATGACTGAGGGAATACCGATTTAGAACCATGTCCTTAAGATGATTGAATGAATTGAGAAACTCACAGGTCTAGAATTGGTCCTAGAGGATAACCTGTGTGTGGATCTTGTGCTTTAGTCCCAACCAGATTCCTTTTCTCAGTTCATAATGAATTTTAATATGAACAAACTTGAGGTGACCCTCCCAGAGCTCCTCAATATGTTGAAAGAAGCAGAGAGCACCATCAAGAATGAGAAGATAGTTCTCTATGCTAGTGAGACTAGAAAGAAAAGGAAGGCTGTGAAGTCCCTTAAGAAGGGCAAGGGCAAGGGCAAGGGCAAAATGGGTAAGGCAAAGGTTGTCAAGAAAGACCCAACAAATGACAAAGACCAATGTTTCCACTACGGCAAAGATAGGCACTGGAAGAGGAATGATAGAACCCTAGAGGAATTCTATATAGATTTGATCTTTGAGGGGGATCAACCATTGGAACGCTATAGTGGTTCCACCCTCCAAGTAGTTGGCCTGGTAGCTGTAACTATTGATAAATCTTCTTTTCTTATTCCAAAGAGGTGGAGGCTACATGCTTATATAGGACTCTAACTCAAGGCCCCTAGTATAGCTAGAGTTCTCTATTGTTAGGACTCTTACTCAAGACTCCTATTTTTAATAAACTCTCCTACTCAAGACTCCTACTTTCAATAAACTCTCCTACTCAAGACTCCTACTTCTAATAAACTCTTAATGCTTCTCTAAGAAGCAACCTCGCAACTAATCCTAACCCTAGCCGCCCTCTTCACCTCTTTAATAAGGGTCGACTAGATAGGATTTATATGAATGCCCTTATCAATAAAACTTAATTAGTACTCTCCTAGCTAGAGTCCCAATAGATTAGGACTCTCCTAGCTAGAGTCCTAACCGACTTGCCCTCTTCAAATTAGCCTTGTCCTCAAGGCTGAGGTTCCATGAACTCTGGGAACTGGGTCTTCAGCTCCGCATATGATTCCCATATAGTGTCTTCAGGTGGTAAATTATTCTAATGCGCTAGTACTTCAATAAAGGGATGTCGGCGATGCATCACGATTCTATGATCACGGATAGCTTGTGGTTGGGCTTGAATATCTCCATCATCAGTGGTGTTGGGTAGTTGAATCTGGGGTGACTCGTGTTTTTTCAACTTAGGCTTGAGGCATGACACATGGAAGACAGGGTGAATTTTGACATCCTTAGGTAATTTAAGTCTGTACGCCACAGCTCCAATACGCTCTATGATCTGATAGGGCCCATAAAAACATGGAGATAACTTCATGGAGGCTCGTTTGTTGATGGAGAGTTGCTTGTATGGTTGTAGGTGAAGATAAACCCAATCTCTTACTGAATATTCTCTTTCGCTTCGTCGTGTTATCATGGACTTAGCTGATTTTGCCTAAGCCATGCGGCACCATTGCATGTCAGTGCGCAAAGGTCAGCCTCCTCGAAATCTCCTATGATCCCTTAGGACCTACGAAAGAGAAGACGAGACAGGGAAAGCGCTTTACACGGGATCCACAAGCTACCCTTTCAATAAACACTTAAGAGCCAATGTAAATTCCAACCATATACATCACAAGCTCAGAACGGTTGCACAACAAAGGTATAAAATTAGTCCACTATAGATCGAAATGTGTTATAAGTGTCCACTAGGCACAAACATTATGTACATGCCGACAATGGCTACCAAACTCACTCAAATGAGACATTTAGCTTTTGGCAAGCCCTTTACAAGCTTTACAAGCTAGAACAAACCGAAAAGGATATGGACACACATAAGCATTACACCGAACAAGCCGTTTACAATTTGTTCGTGACATTCTCCCCCACTTATTCCTTCGACATCCTCATCGAAGCGATCATTGACTCTGCAACTCCTTACCTTTGCTAGATTTTCAATCTTCTGCTCCTACTGTGATGCGCCCCTTGGCTCCTAGTTGTTCTCTACTTGTTGTTGTTGAGTCATCGAACTTTAATCCACCATACTACTTTAACTTGCCAGTGACTCTGACTCTGGTGTGGGGTTGGCAGAGTTGTGCTGATTCGTGCTGGTTCTTGCGGATTTATTTGATGAAGGAAAAGACCCTCTTTGATATACGTCAGTCTTCAAATTTTTCTTATCTCTTGAACTGGATAGATGCTTGTTGGAGATTTAACGAGCATCGCCTCACAACCTTTGAAGTTTTTAGGTCCTTCCTTTGCAAAATTCTCCATCGAATCTTCTTCCATTTAGTTGTCTCATCCAAGTAGGTTCACATCACTTCCGCTTTCGATTCAGAAATGAAACGGACAATCTACTCCCAATAGCACTGATCACCATTGGTGAGGACTTGACAACTATTGTCTTCCATTCATCTTTGTAAAGGGTCTTCAAATCTGTGCAAAGCTCCTCTACTAGATAACTAAGAGAATTGGGATACTCGGTTTCGCCCATTCTCTTAAGAGTTGAGAAGGCAAAGGTTACTTGATTTCACCCACCTCCTCGAGGTTGTAATTCATACGTCGAGCTGGTTACTAGACTTCACCTACTCTTACCTTACACTTTCGAAGTACTTGAAGTGTTTGTATCCTTATGTTTAGTCAGCTACTGTGATTCACCTTCTTAATGCCATTGAACTTCTGGAATGCAAGTAATAACTCCTCTTGGAGTAAGTCTCTGATAGATTTGGTCGCCTTTGGGATTGTACCGCCTTCTCCATCATTTCTGTTGCCTATTCCTCTGAGTAGCAATGGTATAGCACCGCGTACTGCTTGCTTCGTTCCTTGGTCCTGTACTCTTGCATCAACCCGAAGTCCTTCACTTACAGCTCTCTTGATGAGAAGTCCATTGACACTGGTCTTACGAAGTTCCTTGGCCTCTACCCTTCAACCTTGACATGGTACATAGAGTTTGCCACTACATTCTGCTCCTCCATTGCCCATATCATGACCAAGCGCTCTCCCTCTATGAGAGCAAAGGATCGATGACTCCACGGAAGTCCCGCCTCTGCGATACCATGGCGCTGCCATACCCATGGCACTACTATCCGTTGTCTCACATCTATGTCCCTTCTTTACGATCGGTAGATCCACCTCTGCGGCATTGTGACACTCCTCTAAGTCCACCTCTATTCTAACCAACACTCGATTTTGGGTAGCTGAGTCCCTCTGGACTCGTCATTGCTTCCTCGCCCTTTTTCGACCACCTGCTTCAACACCTCTATGTGTTAGTCATATGTGCCCTGCAAGCCAATCACATGAGTGATGGCACTTGTTACTTGATATGCATTTTTTCTCTTTGCTTATTATTAGGCATTTTATCACTTTATCTTACGTGTTGCATATATTGTGATGCCCCTGGATCTGTGCAATGGGAATCGGATCGTGATGAGATCACGATAATGAGACCAATTCACCTTTAAACATAGACCCTAAATTATCCTGGTCATAAGTTACTCGAGAAGGACATCGAGATAATCGGATAGACTATTGTGCTGTATACCTATCCATATGATGAAGGTAGCTGGTCTCATAGCTACTCGTGTGGGACACTAAGGGTACAGTACAGGTGCTCATTGGGGAATGAGTACACTGATTGATCTGCCTACGGAATGCTGGATGGTTATTGATACCTTATGTCAGACAGCGATTCCGTAGTCCTAATAGTGTATCTAGTCCTTAGACTTGAGACACTAAGGATATCCTATATGAGTACTCCACTCTTTGATACCAGACTTATAGGTTTGGAAAGTTCCAGATCTAGTACAGCCGGTCATTGGGAGTGGTAGCCAACCTTACGAGGGCTATTGAGTGTCAATAGAGGATCATCCGCTCTTGGTATCATGAGAGGAATATCCCATGTGTTCTTGATCGAACAAATCCTTGGCCAAGGTTATTCGGATTGAGAGAGAAAGAGTTCTTCGGGAGAATCCAACAAGAGCAAGACTCGAGGATAGACCGTATGGGCCTGACAACACCATGCCCGGTATAGGGTCTCTAGGATATTAGATGGATGAGGGACTACAGATATATGGTAATTGAGGATAGATAGGTCCAAAGGATTGGATTCCCCTGTATCGTCTAGGGCCGCGGCGTAGTGGCCTGGTACATCTGTAGTCGATGAGTTGGGTGAATTATTATAGAGATAATAATTCACTAAGTCAGAAGGAGTTCTGACAAGTATGACTCATGGCTAGCTTAATATTGGGCTTAGAGGGTCACACACATATGGTAGGTATTGCGACGAGTAGAGGTTCGGATATGAGATATCCGCTAAGCCCTCTATCTTTTTGGAAATCCATTAAGCCCCTGAATTATTGGATCTTGAGATGAGATCCAGTAATTGCTAAAAAGAGATTATTGGGTAGAGACCCACTAATCCAAGAGGCTTGGGTAATTGGATGGAGATCCAATACCCAATAGGGCAAAAGATCCATTAGGATTTTCAAGGGTCCTCTATAAATAGGAGGGAACTAAAGCTCTTTAGGCTGAGGGTTTCTTTTGGTAGCCCCCTCCTATTCTCTTCTCCCCTGAGAGAGAGGTGCATCGTTGCAATCCCTACCATGTGGATACTGTTAGAGTGGAGGACGCTTGACCTCCTTCATCCTCTCCCACAGATCTGTAGGAATTCAGGGATATACGATCTCCCTCGGTATCTTCTTTTACACGTGCAATTTTATGGATTTGTTTTTGATGCACCGATCTTTGCACGATAATAGAAACTTTCTACGGGAAATCTGGGGTTTTGTTTTCTATTCTTCCACTACGCATATGATGTCGCTCCCCTTATGGATTTCCCAACAGTGGTATCCGAGCCAAGTTGTTCGTGTGAAGATTGGATCTTAAATTGCATGTGTTGTGTTTTAGATTTGCTTTTGATGTCAAAATTGTTGGAGCGAAGCATGAGAAAGGGCAGCAACTGTTGTTGCTCGCTCACGCAGCAACCGCAAGGTTGCTTGCAGCCTTGCCGCATGCACAGGCAACAGCCGGTGGCCTACGTGTAGGCGACAGCCGATAGGTAGGCTACGGATCGCCACCAGGCAGCACCTGCAGGCTGCTTGCACCGGCGACTTGCCCGTAGGAATCGGCGCCGCCTGCAAGCGCTACGACCGCGGGCAGAAGCGCCCGCATGGCCAAGGGCGCCGGCAAGCGCACCATCTGCAAGGGGCAGCGCCGCCCGCGACCAGCCTGCAAGGGACAGCGCCGCTTGCTAGCGATCTACCCGCAGATGTGGGTGCACCAAGGGCAGCGCCGCCAGAGATGCAACGAGCCGCATGCAGCACTGCGCCCTGGAGCAGCGGCGGCCGCCGATCATGATGGCCGCCGCTCTCCAGGAGGTGGCGACAGTTGTAATTCTACAGAAGGGAAAGGTACTAGGGTTTTTGGCAAAATATAATTTTGCCCTTCAAAATTTTAAAAATTCTAATTTCTGTCCCTTTTGATAGAATGACTAAAATACCCTTAGGAATTTTTAAATTTTCAATTTTATCTCTTATGATCGAATGATCAGAATGCCCTTGGGAATTCAAAAATTCCCTTTATGTCCCTGATTTTAGAAAAATAAATATGTTAATTAAATAATTTAATTAACTATTATTTTCTTTATCTAGTAGTCCTATAAAATAACATATACATGTGATGTATGATGTGGACAGATGATCATAGACCTTTGATGTGATGTGTGTACATATGATTATTATTATTGGGGCCTGCGAGCCTCTATTCTTTTCTCATTTATTGTCGGGCCTACGTGCTTGTAATTATGTTATAATTATATCAGAGTGGCGCAGTGGTAGTGTGACTCACAAGGCCGAAATGGACGATTCGACGCATAAAGATGTGTTGAGATGCTGACGGAACCGACGAAGCGAGAAGGGCGATCACAGGGCATGAAGATGCGCTAAAGCACACATAGATCTTGATGTGAGTGATTGGGCCCACTAGCTCGGGCCTGATCATATTAGGATGTGGTCCATGATCATCTGGTGTGATTGCTCATATGATATGTGATTAGTTATACACCTACTAGATATATATATATACCTGCGATGTAGATATATATATATATATATATTAAATACGTATATGTATGTGTGTGACACATTATATTAGGAGACCAAACCAAAATCCCCTCTATTAATAATATTAAATCGGTAAACATGAGGCAATTAGATTGACCCACGTGGCCTTCCATCATTATAGGTAGGAACTGATTCCTGGTGTAGGTTGAGTTGGTCGAGTCCCTCGAGACTCACCTATATCGCATTTCGCTATCTTATCTAGGATATAGAGATGTCATTGGTGACCTAAGGATATGGTATGCTTGGTCGAGTCCCTCGAGAGTATATCACCGAATCAGACTCATCTAGTAACGATGGTGTTGACTTAACCGAATATCATGGTTAGTCGAGTCCCTCGAGGTCATGGTGGTTCGGAGGCCGAACAGGACGGGAATCACAAGGAGTTGTGATTGGCAAGAGTCGCCTATCTTTATGGGCTTAACATGATTGGTTGAATCCCTCGAGGTTACGTTAAGATGCTGATTAGATCCTGATCCCCACTAGATATCTGCCGGGGGCCTCCGATTCACATACCGGAGGGTGTTGTATGTCTCGCGAAAAATTAGTGAGAATATATTAAGATAGAAGTCCTTATCTTAATTGTTTAAATTTTTACAAAGTCTGTATGTTATTTATTTCTGCTACATCTTTTATTTCAGAAAAATATCGCTTTCAAATCCTTTACGTGGCATACTTGATGCCAACCGCCTCACTAGTCCAAATTATATGGATTGGCTTCGCAATCTGAGAATTGCTCTCACGGTTGAGAAAATCGCGTTTGTCCTTGATACAGTGATCCCTACGCCCGACGAAGGGGTGTTGTATGTCTCAGTGTTATATGTTAGCCTCTATGACTATTGAGTTACAGAGACAGCATGAAAATATGGATGCTAATTCCATACTGCTGCATCTCCGCAAACTATTTGAGGAATAGGGAAGAACTCAGTGATATGAGATATCAAAGAGTTTTTTCCATGCTAGGATGACCGAGGGGACACTAGTTTAGAACCATGTCCTTAAGATGATTGAGTGGATTGAGAAACTCACAGGTCTAGGAATAGTCATAAAGGATAACCTGTGTGTGGATCTTGTGCTTCAGTCCCTACTAGATTCCTTTTCTCAGTTCACAATGAATTTTAATATGAACAAACTTGAGGTGACCCTCCCAGAGCTCCTCAATATGTTGATAGAAACAGAGAGCACCATCAAGAAAGAGAAGCCGGTTCTCTACATTGGTGAGACCAGAAAGAAAAGGAAGGCTGAGAAGACCCTTAAGAAGGGCAAGGGCAAGGGCAAAATGGGTAAGGCAAAGGTTGCCAAGAAAGACCCAATAAAGGACAAAGGTCAGTGCTTCTACTACGACAAAGATGGGCACTGGAAGACGAACTGCAAATAGTACCTTGAAGAGAGGGCGAAACAAAAGCTTGGAGAGGCTTCAGGTACATTCATGATCAGTCTCCAATTATCAGAATCTTATGATAATACATGGGTATTGGATACCTGGAGTGTTTATCATATCTGTAATTCGTTACAAGTTCTAGCAGGACTTAGGAGATTGAATAGAGGTGAGATGGACCTTAAGATGGGCAATGGAGCAAAGGTTGCTGTAGTGGCTATTGGTAAGGTCACTTTACATCTGCCTAGTGGAGCTATTATTGCATTAATGCATGCTATTATGTTCCTTCTATTATCAAAAATATTATTTCCATTTCATGTTTGACAGTTATTGGATATAAATTAGTTTTTGAGAACAATTGTCACACCCCCCTGAAATTTTTATCGCATTCAGGAGGTGTGATCCTGTCTTAAAATTCATAATGTTAAAATTCAAACAACAAACCGATCCCAGGATCCAAACTGATAATTGAGGACACTAACAATCATTCAAGTCGTAAATCACATCCAAACTCATAATTCCTGAAACTTGTGCAATTAAAAATTCATATACCACATCACTCCAAGATTCATGAAATCCAAAGCCAATTCAACTAAACAATATCCACATCATAAAATCCATAAGTAATGGAATCCATATAATTCCAAAGCTAACATTTACCACAAGTTCATATCATCATACCATTTAAACTTAACATTACAAATCCTAACATGAGGGGTCCTTCAACCTATACACAATATATAAGTTCAGGTTTACCATTAACATTTCAGTAAACACAAAATGTACTTATACAAAAAAAACATATCAACCACTAAAGATCAATCCAAAGTCTTCTAGCTTTCCCTTCCTCAGCCTAATTTAAACATCCCAGAGACTAATAAGCTAACCTGAAAATATTATATAACAACGGGGTGAGCATAACAAGGCTCAGCAAGTGACTAACATATCCATAGGGAAGGAGAATAGCTTTCAATAAGCCTGATATCAAAATGTAGGGCCAGATACAAGAAAACATATATATCATCGTATCAGATGCTGAATCACAAATGTCCTCTTATTCAAACTTATTTAATTCATAACAAATGGAGTAAGAAATAATTATAGCATATCAGATGATGATAATGGTAAGTTGGAGCATATCCAATGACACACAAAACAATATAAAACATATCAATGATGCATGGGAGATCTCTCAGAACATATCAGAATAACAAACAAGTAACAGAAGTTTCAAATGTCATATCTGATCATTCATTTTCGTATCATCCAAAGTGCACATATAAACACAAACAATACTTTGGATATTATATCAAAAACACAGAGGGTACAGTGAGATCTCAAGCAGTATCTCCCACGTTTGGGAGAGTCATACATCCACGTCTGGATGAAGCCAGAGGAGGCCGGTAGAGCATCGTAGGCTCTAAGCACAATCCCTTTACCATTTCTGGCAAAGGTCCAAATAATCCCTTTACCATTTCTGGCCAAGGTCCAAATAATCCCTTTACCATTTCTGGCAAAGGTTCAAACAATCCCACAGACACCAAAGTATAAAAGGACAAGTGTGAATAATAATTTGGCACATATTGGAAGCACATGCAGAATAATAAAACGTACATGCACCTTTACGAAACAATACGATGCAAGCATATTCTTTCACAATGCATTCAAATTTGAAATGAAAATAATGGCATGAGTATACAAGGATTTAAAATAAGAGTATACATCTCAATTGAAAGAAAGGGCTTTAGCTGAATTCAGTTTCCAACAAAAAGGACAAAACAAGAATAGGCAACTTGACAAAAATTTGGTTCTGACAGAATTTATAAGGTATAATTCCGGAGTTGTTTGAGTAACCAAATATACTCTAATTTTTTCAAAATTAGTTTCATTTGAAAGATATAATAATCTAGATTCGGATTAACAAAGTTTGGTATAAATTAGATGTCTCCACAGGAAGTTACAAATAATTTAGTGACAACCGGTCAGAAAACATCGTCTCTGTTTTACTGAATCTGTAGGGTCGACTAAAACAAATATTTTAGTTGGTATCTGTACCCTAAATATTTCAGATAAGATATGCACGGAAAGCTTTATGATTCTACTTTCTAATAAGGTTAATTTTATCACTATTGGATTTGTTCTCAGTGAGTTATAAGTGATAGAATGCCCAGAGGTCAGAACCCGGAATCTCTATTTTACAGATTCTATAGGGTCAATTCAAATAAAAGTTTAGATAGGCAGTTGGACTCCAAATTCATTCATCCTGGACTCAAAATAAAGATATACAAGTATATTTTCGGATGGATTTAATTTTGCTTGAATACGAGTTCAGTACAGAAAGTTATAGATATGAAAAGGCAGAAAGGACAGAATCTGGAAAAAGAAATCCAGATTCACTGTTTGATGCATAAATTACAGAAATATCATTATGAAACTTCAATCCTCTAAAATTTTCAGGATTAGGATAAGAATAAGGATCAAACTAACTGTAGGATGGGGTTAGAACACTTGCCTTTGATCAATTTTGATCCCAATGAAAAGTTTTGAGCCCAAAGGACCCTAAATCCCCAATTCTTCTTCTCTTCTTCTCCTTTTCTTCTTTTTCTCTCTCTCTTCCTATCTTCTCCACGTAGGCTGCCTTCTCAATTTCCTTAGGAACGAAGGCAGAGAGTCTTAAATGGTGGGATTTGTTATTTTATGCATTTTCCAGTTTAGTCCATTGTATTATTTATTTTTATGATTAGGTCCTCAAATTTTTACAATTAGGTCCTCGGAATTTTACAAACAGATCCTCACATCATATAAATAGATTTTGCAGTATCGTTTGGGCTTATCTACAGAATTTAAAATGGATAGTAACTTTGCTATTAAACTCTTATACGAAAATTTAGAAACGAGGAATACGAGTGATGTTACACTCTCCCCCCCCTTAAAAAAAATTTAGTCCTCTAAATTTATCATACCTCTATCATTGACAAGATGAGGATAAGCTCTTTTCATTTCCTCCTCTAGCTCCCAAGTTGTTTCTTTCCCAGTATGATGTTTCCAGATCACTTTAACAAGAGGGATGACCCGATTCCTTAGGATTTTATCCTTCTTATCAATAATCTGAGTGGGCTCCTCCAAATAGGATAAGTCTTTATCAATCACAATCGGGTCATATTTTATGATATGAGAGGGATTATATACATACTTTCTAAGCATTGAAACATGAAAAATATCATGGATATGACATAAGGAAAGTGGCAAGACAATCCTATAAGCGACAGAACCAATTCTTTCAAGGATCTCAAAAGGTCCAATAAACCTTGAACTTAATTTTTCTTTCTTCCCAAATCTTGCTACACCTTTAGAAGGGGAAACCTTCAGAAATACAAAATCCCCTACTTGAAACTCAATATCTCTTCGTCGGTTGTCTGCATAGCTCTTTTGGCGACTATGAGCAGTCTTTAGCCTTTTTCTTATAACTTGGATCTTTTCAATAGTCTCTTGTACTTTATCTGGTGCTAACAACTTTTTATCGCCAACTTCCTCTCAACATATAGGCGTTCTATACTTCCGCCCATACAAAGCTTCATAAGGAGCCATCTGAATGCTTGAATGGTAACTATTATTGTAAGTGAACTCAATAAGGGAAATATCTTTATCCCATTCACCTCTCCAATCCATGACATAGGCTCTGAGCAAATCCTCAAGTATTTGAATTGTTCTTTCAGATTGACTATCAGTCTGAGGGTGATAGGCAGTGCTAAACTTTACTTTGGTGCCCATAGACTCTTGTAATCTCCTCCACAATCTAGAAAGAAATCTGGAGTCTCTGTTAGAGATAATCTCCTTTGGAACACCATGAAGTCTTACTATTTCATCAACATATAAATCAGCAAGTCGATCAAGTGAATAAGTCATATTGATCGGTAAGAAATGTGCAGATTTGGTTAACCTATCAATAATGACCCAAGCAACATCATGTTTTCTAGAGGTTTTGGGTAGTCCTGAAACAAAGTCCATGGTAACACATTCCTATTTCTATACAGGAATATCCAAAGGCTGTAACAAACATCTAGGTCTTTGATGTTCTGCTTTGATTTGCTGACAAGTCAAACACTTTGAAACATACATTGCAATCTCCTTCTTCATGCCTTCCCACCAATAATGACTTTGGAGATCTCTATACATTTTAGTGCTACCAGGATGCATGGTGTACTTTGAATTATGACCCTTCATTAGGATTTGGTTCTTGACATATGGGTCATTGGGAACACATACTCTATCCCCAAATCTCAAGAGGCCATCCTCGAAAATTTGAAAATTGGGCTTCAATCCCTTTTCAACTTCATTCCTAAAGTATATTAAGTGTGGATCTTGTAGTTGCCCTTCTTTAATTTGTTGCGTGAGATCAGACTGCACTTGAATAGAGGCCATCAACATCATTGAATTTTGCCCTTTCCTCATGATATTCAAATCACAATTTTCTTCTAAGAACCTCCATTGTTTCACAATCAGACTAGCCATAAAGCTTGTAGATTTTCTACTAAGTGCGTCAGCTACAACATTGGCTTTACCTGGCTGATAATGGATGGTACAATCATAATCCTTCAAAAGTTCTATCCATCTCTATTGCCTCATATTCAACTCTTTCTGAGTGAAAATATACTTTAAACTTTTGTGATCAGTAAGGATTTTAAATGTTCGCCAATACAAGTAATGTCTCCAAATTTTTAGAGCGAAGATGATTGCAGCTAATTCTAGATCATGAGTTGGATAATTCACTTCATAACTCTTTAGCTGTCTAGAAGCATAAGCAATTACTTTCCCTTCCTACATTAGAACACATCCCAGGCCCTTTCTTGAAGCATCGGTATAAACTACAAATCCTTCATTACCACTTGGAATAGTGAGAATAGGGGTACTGGTCAATCTTCTTTTTAGCTCTTGGAAACTTTACTCACAATCATCACCCCATTCAAATTTCATATTCTTCCGAGTCAGTTTGGTGAGGGGAGAAGCGATTCGAGAAAATCCCTCCATAAATCTCCTGTAATAACCTGCCATGCCTAGGAAACTTCTAACTTCAGTTACATTTGTTGGTACTTCCCACTTAACCACTGCTTCTACCTTCTTTGGATCAACAGATATGCCTTTCCCTGAAATCACATGGCCTAAGAAAGCAATTTCATTCAACCAAAATTCACATTTACTAAACTTTGCATATAATTTCTTTTCTCTTAGTATGGATAATATGTTTTTCAGGTGTTCCTCATACTCTTGATTACTCTTTGAATATACTAATATGTCATCAATGAATACAATTACACAGTCATCCAAGAGTGGCTGAAATATCCTGTTCATCAGTTCCATAAAAGCTGCTGGGGCATTAGTCAAACCAAAAGGCATTACCAAGAATTCATAGTGACCATATCGGGTTCTAAATGCTGTTTTCGGTATATCCTCATTCTTAATTTTTAATTGATAATAACCCGACCTTAGATCGATCTTGGAGAATACTTGTGCACCCTGCAATTGATCAAACAAGTCATCGATCCTTGGAAGAGGATACTTGTTTTTAATGGTCACCTGATTCAACTGTCTATAGTCAATACAAAGCCTCAATGTCCCATCCTTCTTCTTAACTAATAGCACTGGAGCACCCCATGGTGAGATGCTGGGTCGAATGAAACCCTTATCTAACAACTCTTGTATTTGCTTCTTTAACTCCTCTAACTCGAGGGGTGCCATTCTATAGGGAGGCTTAGATATTGGGGTTGTCCCGGGGACTACTTCAATAACAAATTCACCATCCCTCCCTGGTGGTAATCCAGGCAAGTCATCTTGAAATACATCAGGGAACTCTTTGACCACCAAAGTTTCATTTAGTTGAGTTTCTTGATCTGAATGATTCTTTACACATATAAGATAACAAAAACAACCCTTTTGCATAAGACGATGAGCTTGAATTGCTGATACCAGATAAAGAGGCAAATCATATCGGATTCCCTCAAAATAAAAGATGGGCTGATCCGGTAGGCAAAAAGTGATCATTTTTATATAACAATTGATACTAGCATGATAGGAAGATAGCCAATCCATGCCAAGTATAATATCAAAACCTTGGATCTCTAGGAGGATCAAATCAGCAAGGAATTCATATCCTCCAATAGAAATCAAACAGGATGGATATATCAAGTTTGCTATCAAAGAATTCCCCACAGCAGTAGTTACATACAACATATAATCCAGTGGTCTAGGTAGAACACTCAAATGACAAGCAAAATGTGGTGAAACAAAGGATAGATTAGAGCCAAGATCAAACAAAACTTTTGTATTTTTATTAGAAACATGAAGAATACCTTCGACCACTGATTTAGAGGCTCTAGCATCCTGCTCAGTGATAGCATATACTCTAGCATGAGCTGCTGATCTGGGAGGTAGTGGTTCTTCCTTTTTCCTAAAGGGACAGTCTTTTATTTTGTGACCTAACTTTCCACAAGCAAAGCAGGCTCCAATCACCCAAAAACACTTATTTGTCTCATGATTGCCTCTATATTTTGTACATAATGGAATCCTTTGTGGTAGCTTTCTCATCTCAAATCCAGATACCTTTACCCTCTTGTCACTTCTCTCAGGTTCATTTCCTCTCTTATTTTTATAAAAAACTTATCCTTACTGTTCTTGCTCATGATTTCTTGGATCTCTTATAAATCTTTTTCAATTATCAAAGCTCTTTCTACCACCTCAGAATATGCCTGAAGTTTTAAAGCTGATATTCGGCTCCTTATGGCTGGCCTTAATCCCCTTTCAAACCTCCTTGCTTTTCTAGATTCATCATCAATCATATGTGTGGCAAATCTGGAGAGCTCAGTGAATTTAGATTCATATTTGGCTACCGTTAAATTTCCCTAAATGAGATTCAAGAACTCCAATTCTTTCTGCTCTCTAATGCAATCTAGGAAATATTTATCGTTGAACTTTTCTGTAAATGTCTTCCAAGTGAATGGCTCATATCTAATTTCAGAAATCCTTCTCATTGTTCTCCACCAGTGTTTAGCCTCTCCCTCTAACATAAAGGTAGCAAGAGAAACCTTCAGATCGTCAGGGCAATTTAAAACATCAAATATTTTCTCTATCCGCATCATCCATTGTTCTGCTACCATTAGATCAGGCTCACCACTAAAACTAGGAGGACTAAGCTTCTTAAACTGTTCAATTCCTAACCCAATCCGGTTTGAAGTCCCTGCTCCATCATTTCTTTCCGATCAAACTTGTTGTTGCATTACTTGTGTCATAGCCTCTAGAGTTTTCATAATTCCACTCAATTGATCAGAAGTAGATGCAACAGGAGAACCAGACGACCTCGTCATTCTTGCTTCCTAAAAACAACAAAAGAGGAATTTTGATCAATCACCAAATAAGAATCACTAAACCTCAAAATGTATTATGCATCTAGTATATCAAAATTCCTAGTGATCCTTAAATCATGCTCTAATACCACCTCTGTCACACCTCCCTAAAATTTTTATCGCATTTAGGAGGTGTGACCCTGTCTTAAAATTCATAATGTTAAAATTCAAACAACAAACCGATCCCAGGATCTAAACTGATAATTGAGGACACTAACAATCATTCAAGTCGTAAATCACATCCAAACTCATAATTCCTGAAACCTGTGCAATTAAAAATTCATATACCATATCACTCCAAGATTCATGAAATCCAAAACCAACTCAACTAAACAATATCCACATCATAAAATCCACAAGTGATGGAATCCATATAATTCCAAAGCTAACATTTACCACAAGTTCATATCATCATACCATTTAAACTTAACATTACAAATCCTAACATGAGGGGTCCTTTAACCTATACACAACATATAAGTTCAGGTTTACCATTAACATTTCACTAAACACAAAATGTACTTATACAACAAAAACATATCAACCACTAAAGATCAATCCAAAGTCTTCTAGCTTTCCCTTCCTCAGCCCAATTTAAACATCCCAGAGACTAATAAGCTAATCTGAAAATATTATATAATAACGAGGTGAGCATAACAAAGCTCAGCAAGTGACTAATATATCCATAGGGAAGGAGAATAACTTTCAATAAGCCTGATATCAAAATATAGGGCCAGATACAAGAAAATATATATATCATCGTATCAGATGCTGAATCACAAATGTCCTCTTATTCAAACTTATTTAATTCATAACAAATGGAGTAAAGAATAATTAGAGCATATCAGATGATGATAATGGTAAGTTGGAGCATATCCAATGACACACAAAATAATACGAAATATATCAATGGTGCATGGGAGATCTCTCAGAACATATCAGAATAACAAACAAGTAACAGAAGTTTCAAATGTCATATCTGATCATTCATTTTCGTATCATCCAAAGCGCACAAATAAACACAAACAATACTTTGGATATCATATCAAAAACACAGAGGGTGCAGTGGGATCTCAAATAGTATCTCCCACGTCTAGGAGAGTCATACATCCACATCTGGATGAAGCCAGAGGGGGCCGGCAGAGCATCGCAGGCTCTAAGCACAATCCCTTTACCATTTCTGGCAAAGGTCCAAATAATCCCTTTACCATTTCTGGCAAAGGTCCAGACAATCCCACAGACACCAGAGTACAAAAGAACAGGTGTGAACAATAATTTGGCACATATCGGAAGCACATGCGGAACAATAAAACGTACATGCGCCTTTACGAAACAATACGATGCAAGCATATACTTTCACAATGCATTCAAATTTGAAATGAAAATAATGGCATGAGTATACAAGGATTTGAAACAAGAGTATACAGCTCAATTGAAAGAAAGGGCTTTAGCTGAATTCAGTTTCCAATAAAAAGGACAAAACAAGAATTGACAACTTGACAAATATTTGGTTCTGACAGAATTTATGAGGTATAATTCCGAAGTTGTTTGAGTGACCAAATATACTCCAATTTTCTCGAAATTAGTGTCATTTGAAAGATATAATAATCTAGATTCAGATTAACAAAGTTTGGTATGAATTAGATGTCTCCATAGGAAGTGACAAATAATTTAGTGACAACCAGTCAGAAAACATCGTCTCTATTTTACTGAATCTGTAGGGTCGACTAAAACAAATATTTCAGTTGGTATCTGTACCCCAAATATTTCAAATAAAATATGCACGAAAAGCTCTTTGAGTCTACTTTCTAATAAGGTTAATTTTATCACTATTGGATTTGTTCATAGTGAGTTACAGTGATAGAATGCCCAGAGATCAGAACCCAGAATCTCTATTTTACAGATTCTATGGGGTCAATTCAAATAAAAGTTTAGATTGGCAATTGAACTCCAAATTCATACATCCTAGACTCAAAATAAAGATATACAAGTATATATTCGGATGGATTTAGTTTTGCTTGAATATGAGTTCAGTACAGAAAGTTATAGACATGACAATATAGAAAGGACAAAATCTGGAAAAAGAAATCCAGATTCACTGTTCGATGCATAAATTACAGAAATATCATTATGAAACTTCAATCCTCTAAAATTTTCAGGATTAGGATGAGAACAAGGATCAAACTAACTATAGAATGGGGTTAGAACACTTGTCTTTGATCAATTTTGATCCCAATGAAAAGTTTTGAGCCCAAAGGACCCTAAATCCCCAATTCTTCTTCTCTTCTTCTCCTTTTCTTCTTCTTCTCTCTCTCTTCCTATCTTCTCCACATAGGCTGCCTTCTCAGTTTCCTTAGGAATGAAGACAGAGAGTCTTAAACGGTGGGATTTGTTATTTTGTGTATTTTCCAATTTAGTCCATTGTATTATTTATTTTTACGATTAGGTCCTCAGATTTTTACAATTAGGTCCTCGAAATTTTACAAACAGATCCTCACATCATATAAATAGATTTTGCAGTATCGTTTGGGCTTATCTACAGAATTTAAAATGGATAGTAACTTTGCTATTAAACTCTTATACGAAAATTTAGAAACGAGGAATACGAGGAATGTTACAACAATGGTTGTTCAATAATATTAGATGATCAGATCATCACGAAAGGAACATTGCATAATAGTTTATTTATGCTAGATACTGCTCTATATATCATGAGTGTAAGAGAGTCTACGAGGAAATGAGAAGTGGAGAACTAGACTGGAAAGAGTATTAAAACCCTTCGATCAGATCGAGGAGGTAAGTACTTGAGTACAGAGTTCATCCAGTTCTTCAAAGACTATTGGATCTTATTCCAATGGACACCTCCTTATACACCACAGCTTAATGGTATATCAGAAAGGAGGAATCACACACTGTTAGACATGGTGCGTTCCATGATGTGTTTCACCGACCTACCCATCTCTTTCTGGGGTTATGCCCTAGAGATCACAGCTTATCTTCTGAACAGAATTCTAACCAAGTCAGTAATGTCTACTCCATATGAGATATGGAATGGGAAGATGCCTTATCTTATGATTGTTAAGATTTGGGGCTACCCTGCCCACATTAAGAGACACAACCCTAACAAGTTGGAATCCAGAGTAGAATAGTGCAAGTTCGTGGGATACCCCAAGGAAACTTGTGGATATTATTTCTATCACCCTGATGACCAAAAGGTCTTTATAGCCAAGAGAGTAGTGTTCTTTGAGAAGGAACACATTCTTGGTGGAGACAGTAGGAGCATGATAGCATTGAGTGAGGTTGGAGAACCTAGCTCAAGCACCATTCTCTAGCTAGAGTCTGTTCAGCTACCTAGCACACAAGTTCCAACTTTACGTAGGTCCAATAGAGTATCCCATCCTCTTGAGAGATATGTGGGATATATAAGAAGAGAGGATGTTGAGAATATTGATCCTCAAACCTACGAGGAGGCTATGATGAGCATAGACTCTAGGAAATGGCTAGGAGCCATGAATTCAAAAATGGATTCCATGTATTCCAATAAGGTTTGGAACCTAGTTAATGCACCCGAGGGTATTATACCCATTGGCTACAAGTGGATCTTCAAAAAGAAGATTAGAGTAGATGGAAAGGTAGAGACCTATAAAGCAAGGCTAGTAGCTAAAGGGTATCGTCAAAGGCAAGGTGTTGACTATGACGAAACTTTCTCACCTATAGCCATGCTAAAATCCATTCGAATTCTATTGGCTATTGCAGCACACTATGATTATGAGATCTGGCAGATGGACGTCAAAATCGTATTCCTCAATGGCAACCTCGAGGAGGAGTATATGATATAGTCTAAGGGATTCGTATCCAGGGATAACCCAGATAAGGTGTGCAGGTTGCTTAGGTCCATTTATAGATTGAAGTAAGCTTTCCGAAGTTGGAACATAAGATTTGGTGAGGAGGAGTATATGATATAATCTAAAGGATTCATGTCCAGGGATAACCCAAATAAGGTATGTAGGTTGCTTAGGTCCATTTATGGATTGAAGCAAGCTTCCCGAAGTTGGAACATAAGATTTGATGAGGCGATCAGATCTTATAACTTCATTAAGAACGAAAATGAGCCTTGTGTGTACCGGAAAGTATGTGGGAGTACTATCACCTTTTTGGTATTATATGTGGATGACATCCTAATCATTGGGAATGATGTAGGAATGCTCTCCACAATAAAGACTTGGTTATCTAGGCACTTCTCCATGAAGGACTTAGGGGAAGCATCCTGCATATTAGGGATACGGATCTATAGAGATAGATCCAAGAGGATACTTGACTTGTCCTAATTAAGTTATATAGACACCATTATCAAAAGGTTTGGCATAGAAAATTCTAAGAGAGATGTCATACCAATGAGACATGGAATATCATTTTTCTAGGAGTATGTCCCCAAAGACTCCTAAAGAAAGGGTACACATGGATATGATACCATATGCATCAGCGATAGGATCTATCATGTATGCTATGCTATGTACCAGGCTTGATATAGCGCATGCTCTGAGTGTTATGAGCAAATATCAAGCAGATCCAGGCTTAGAGCACTGGAAAGCAGTAAAAAGTATCCTTAAGTGCTTGAGAATGACTAAGGATCTTTTACTAGTATATGGAGGTAGTAGCCTCAAGGTTGAGGGCTACACAGACTCGAGCTTCCAATCTGATGTCGATGATAGCAAGTCTAATTCAGGGTATGTGTTCACCCTGAATGGAGGAGCAGTATGCTGGAAGAGTTCCAAGCAAGACACTACTACTGACTCGACCATAGAGGCAGAATACACTGCTACGACGGAGGCAGCAAAGGAGGGAGTTTGGATGAAAAAGTTCATCATAGATTTAGGAGTCATCTCGAGCAGCGAGGAGCTGATTCCTTTATATTGCGACAAATACGGGATGCTTACTCAAATAAGGGAACCCAGGTCTCATCAGAAGTGTTTTAAGAAGGTTCCAACTTATTAGAGAGATCGTGGCTCGAAGAGATGTAGTAGTGGAAAGAGTTCCATCCGAAGATAACATTGCAAATCCACTAACAAAGCCATTGACTCAAATTGTCTTTGAGCATCATAAAGGTCTGATGGGGATCAGACATGTTAGTGAATGACTTTAGGTCAAGTGGGAGATTGCTAGTCATATGTGCCCTGTAAGCTAATCACATGAGTGATGGCACTTATGACTTGATATGCATTTTTTTCTCTTTGCTTATTATTAGGTGTTTTATCACGTTATCTTGCATGTTACATATATTGTGATGTCTCTGGATCTATGCAATGAGAATCGGATCGTGATGAGATCATGATAATGAGACCGATTCACCTTTAAACATAGACCCTAAATTATCCTAGTCATAGGTTACTCGAGAAGGACATCGAGATAACCGGATAGACTGGTGTGCTATATACCTGTCCATATGATGGAGGTAGCTGGTCTCATAGTTACTCGTGTGGGGACACTAAGGGTACAGTGCAGGTGCTCATTGGGGAATGAGTTCACTGATTGATCCGCCTACAGAATGCTGGATAGTTATTGATACCTTACGTTAGACAGCGATTCCATAGTCCTAGTAGTGTATCTGGTCCTTAGACTTGAGACACTAAGGATGTCTTGTATGAGTACTCCACTCTTTAATAACGAACTTATAGGTTTGGAAAGTTCCAGATCTAGTACAACCGGTCATTGGGAATGGTAGCCAACCTTACAAGGGCTATTGAGTGTCAATAGAGGATCATCCGCTCTTGGTATCATGAGAGGAATATCCCATGTATTCTTGCTCGAACAAATCCTTGGCCAACGTTATTCGGATTAAGAGAGAAAGAGTTCTTCGGAAGAATCTGACAAGAGCAAAACTCGAGGAGAGACCGTATGGGCCTGACAGCACTATGCCCAGTACAGGGTCTTTGGGATATTAGATGGATGAGGGACTATAGATACATGATGACTAAGGATAGATAGGTCCAAAGGATTGGATTCTCCTGTATCGTTTGGGGGTCGCGGTGTAGTGGCCTGGTACATCCGCAGTCGATGAGTTGGGTGAATTATTATAGAGATAATAATTCACTAAGTCAGAAGGAGTTCTGACAAGTATGACTCACGACCAGCTCGATATTGGGCCTAGAGAGTCACACACATATGGTAGGTGTTGCGACGAGTAGAGGTTTGGATATGAGATCTCCGCTGAACCCCCTATCTTATTGGATATCCATTAAGCCCCTGAATTATTAGATCCTGAGATGAGATCCAATAATTGCCAATAAGAGATTATTGGGTAGAGACCCACTAATCCAAGAGGCTTGGGTAATTGGATGGAGATCCAATACCCAATAGGGCAAAAGATCCATTAGGGTTTTCAGGGGGCCTCTATAAATAGGAGGGAACCAAAGCTCTATAGGCTGAGGGTTTCTTTTGGTAGCCACCTCTTGTTCTCCTCTCCCCAGAGAGAGAGGTGCATCATTGCAATTCCTGCCGTATGGATACTACTAGAGAGGAGGATGCTTGACCTCCTTCATCCTCTCCCACAGATCTATAGGAATTCAGGGATATACGATCTCCCTAGGTATCTTCTTTTACACGTGCAGTTTTTGGGATTTGTTTTTGACTCACCGATCTTCGCACGATAACAGAAACTTTCTACGGGAAATCTAGGGTTTTGTTTTATGTTCTTCCGCTGTGCATGTGATGTCACTCCCCTTGTGGATTTCCCATCACTATGTTCTCTGAGCAGTTCCACTTGGTCGATGGAAAGACAGACTGTAACTCCCATGTATGGCCTCCGCCATCATGTTACAAGGCTTGCGCCGCTTCTATTCTCCTTAGCTTTATTAGTCGCAATATTCGCTTACTCAACCTTGTCCTCTAACTTGCCAGGCTCCCTCAAGCAAATGTGAGCTCTGAAGCAATCCAACTCTTCAACCGCTCCGATCATACCTCTACATGATCCAATCCCCCCATGGGACTCACTATGTGTCGCATTGCCACGAACCATTCCACCATGATTCGTTGCATCATGTCGCCTCTTGGTGATATCTCCTTGCATTCTGATCCTCGTGGTATGAACTCAAACTATGATCTCTCCATGTGTGGACTTCGCCAATACATTGCAGGACCTTTGCCACCTTCGATTCTATTCGCTCCTTTGGCAATCAACCTTCATCCACCCGCTCTCGGGTCACACTCAGACGAAGCATAGCTCTAGGGCAATCTGTCACTTAGCAACTCCTCTGAAGTCCCCTGACTTTGCTAAAATTGGTACACCATTGTCTGGATCCTAGGCCTATGCCCCTACCAGCACAATCTCCGCTGTGTACTGCTTTCCTCATGGCAACTCGAATAGCAACACTATGGCATATTCTTCAAGAGCATATGCCTCTGCATCCTCTTGCCCCGTGCCAAGGCCTTTTGATACAAACTTCACCTCTGCAAGCTGTGTCGCCTTAGTTCCTCCGACAATTGCTTCACCGAGATAAGGTGCATATGCCTTGAAGTTTCCTTCATCTTTGGCACCATACAAGATGAGTCTACTCCATTAGAATAAAAAACCCATGGAATGATATGATCCTGCTCCTACCTCTATAAGAGTCCATGTCCTTGACCTCTGTCTAAGGAAAGCTCTATGCCTCCGCTCTATGTTTTATCTTCTATGCCAACTCTCTTCATGCGGCTTGGGTACATCATCAAGTTACCTCCAAGTTGCTTCGCTTCTCATTTTGCATTGCGTTAATGGTGGCCCTCGCGCCCACCATTCCATGGGTAAACCCTCTGTTGAGTATGATCTCCATATCAGCTCTAAGTGTGCTTTCGCTTTGTGTTGCCTTATGTTGCTCTCCCACTTGATCTCGCTATGCATCCACCAATGCATTGCCACTTACGAGATCATGCCATGACTCCTTGTTGCTCGCTCGATCCATCAAGCTTTGTCTTGAGGTACTCCTCAACCAATGCAGTTCATTGCACATGATTCTCCCTCTAGAGAACCGAGACTTATCTCTCTTGGATATCTACCCCATTAGAACAACTTCTCTCTTTGTCTCCTTTTTGGAAGTTTTGGTGACCACCATCCCCTTGGACCACCCCACCTTTGCTGAACAAATCGTGCACTGTTCTGCCTCCGTAAATGCAATTGCTAGATTGTGACTCTTCGCCATTACAGCTCCCACTGCACCCCTCTGTGTCTAGCAACATGTTAAACCTACTGCACACTTCAGCCTCTTACGAAAGTATCCTACACATGCCGAAGAGAAAGTTTCAATGTTCCATGGCGCCGACCTTCGGTCGCCTTGGGATGGCCATGGATAGTCCATCGTCTGCATGCAAGCCCTTGCATGAGTATCGAATTCCTTGAGTTTTCAACTCCCCTCACCTCTATAAGCTTTGCACAACTCTTTCGATCGTTGAACAACCCACTCCACCTTGCACGATCTCATCCTTTGCCAAGCACCTCGCTTGCCTCAAGCACCGTCAAGTTTGGGTGCCAACGTCGAGCCACTACTCGAACTCAGCCATCCTAACCTTTGTGCCCTATACAATTCTTTTTAGCTTGTTTGTCCTTGTGGTGCCTCTTGCGTGAAGGGTTAGCCATTCCTCTGAATGCCATCTTCGGATGCCCGCTCCTCTTAGCGACTCCTACCCCTACAACTCCATGTCCATTTCCAAATGGTTGCGCATGTTGGCTGCCCTCAACATAGCCCCACTAGGTCCCCCACGTTTGCATGCTAAGTATTTCTATGTGTGCTTGTCCCGCTCTAATACCATCTTGATAGGACCCTAGCAGGGTTAGGTCCTACTTAACCATGTAACAGCTAATAAAAACCCTGTGAGAATGTAATAAACCCCACCTAGCCGCCTCTATCCTATAAAGAAGAGAGGCTAGGGTTTATATTTGGGTCTTTGGGCTTCTTAGCCGCCGCCCCCCTTGTTACTGGGCCGGCCCGCTAAGGTTGAGGGCAAATTGGGTAGTTCACTTAGGAAGCAACACCTAGTGTTAGGGTTTGGAGCTCTATATAAGCCTGTAGCCTCCACCTCTTTCGAATAAGAAAGATCAATCTATAATTGCAGCCACCAGGCTACTTGGAGGGTGGAACCCCTATAGCGTTCCAAGGGTTGATCCCCCTCAAAGATCAATCTCTATAGAATTCCTCTGGGGTTCTATCATCTGGTATCAGAGCAGCAATCTTGCTGCTTTTGCTGCCATCTCTGTCGCCCACCATCAGCCAAGCAATTCCCACAATTGCTCTTGACGTCGTCGTCTCCACCGTCATCTCTTGACGTAGATCAAATCAATCTACAGTCGCCACCTCTAATTGCATCAGAGATCTGGTATTTTTCTACCACCAATACATTTTGCTGCTGCAATTTTTCATCTAAAATATCAAAAAGAAGTTTTTCTATCGATCCCTTGCTGCGAATTCCTTGCGTCGCAAAAGTTACCATCTTTGCGAACGAAGGATTGCTGCAGAAAATTTCAGCCGTGTGTTGCTGCCTTTAACCGATCTAATTGTTATCCTTTTTGAACGAAATTTTTTGTGCACCTCATAGATCATCTTGGCTCCCATCCATGATTGATCTATTGTGGAATTCATCACAAAAACAAATTCGTGTGTTGCTGCAATCTCTCGTCACAAACTACTGAAATTTTTTGACGAGAATTCTGCTATCGCAACTTGCACCGATTTCTTTACTGCTTTGCTGCCGAAATTTCTTGATCCAATTTGTTATCCTTGTTGCTATCTAAACTAAGATTCTACCATCAAAAACCCCTCCTCAAATCCCTGAGTTTTCGCTGGAAATTTCATCGAGAAATCGCTATTTCTTCGATGACAATTCTGCTCTTATGAGGCAGCGCACATAGGCAGCAATTGCTTCTGATTTTTGTCAAATCTTTGCTGCGATCTACCACAGATCTAAAACCCTCTTCCCTAACCTTTATCCACTACCATCTCAGCCCAAAACTCCATCAAATCGCAGCCCCAAACAGCACCCAAAACAGCCACAAAATAAGCCTAAACCGTAACCTACATCCACCGATCCACAAACCCTTTCAACCACCACTTCCCTCAAACAATTCATGCCTTTAACCCGGCAACAAAAGAGAGATCTTAATATTACAGATCTGGAGGCATATACTATGGCATCCGAGGAGGCGATAAATGCTAAATTCGAAGCCTTCGAGACGCGAATGGAGGATAAGATTCGGGCTCTCTTTGCCGAAACTCGCCTTGGTAGAACACCGAGCCCAAAGAAATCTCATCAAGGAGAGAGCTCTGACCGAAGAGATGACTCCCAAGAGAAGGGAGGCTCTATGATCGATCCCTACTATCCACGCATGAGGGTGGACTTCCCTAGATGGGAAGAAGGAGACCCGATTGGTTGGATCTCGCGCGCGGAGTGATATTTTCGGTACCACAAAATCGTAGATGCATCTATGATAGAAATTACAGCTATACATCTTGAAGGAGATGCCATACAATGGTTTGATTGGTTTGAACATACTCATGGAGTCCTCTCATGGCGACAATTCAAAGAAGGACTACTGATCCGTTTCGGACCAACCGATTACGAGAACATCGACGGACAACTAGCAAAGATCCGACCAGGTTTGAAAGGTTATCTAATCAAACTCATGATTGGTCTGAAAAACAATTATTGGGGACATTTATTGAGGGCTTGAAGCCGGAGATCCGGGGAGAAGTTAAAGCACGACAACCGTACACGCTTATGGCAGCCATCTCTTTCGCACGACTTCAGGAGGAGCGATTGAACCATAAAGCCCGGAGGACTAGGGTCGCTCCCCGACCAGAAATATTGAAGCCCTCAACATCGCCTACTGTCAGCCGAGCTCCTGCACCAAAAAGGTTGATAAGAGAAGAGCTTCGAGACCAATCTGCTAAGGGGTTATGTTGGCATTGTGACGAGCCGTGGAGCCGCGAGCATCGCTGTAAAAAGGGGAGACTTCTTGTGATTGAACCAGTGGAAGAAAAGATCAGTGAACAGCCAGAAGAGAGTCTTGAACATGAGGATGAAGATGTGGAAGAAGAGCCACAATCAACCAACTTTATGGTACATGCGCTAGCCGGCTTTCTCAAATCCAAAGCGATGAAAGTTGGAGGCCTGCTCAAACAACAACCAATCACTGTTCTCATCGATACATGCAGTACTAATAATTTTCTAAATAGTAAGGTTGCTGCTTGGATGGTGCTCTATATCGAAGGTTGCAGCAAGTTCGACGTAAAGGTTGCCGACGGCCGAATCCTAAAATGCGACCAAAGATGCCCACAGTGAAACTATTACTACAGGGGCCAAGAAATTGTTGCCGACTTCTTCCTCCTACCAATTAATGATTATGAGGCTGTGCTTTGGGCATAGAATGGTGATTTACACTAGGTGATGTCTCTTGGAACTTTTCCAAATTGATTATGAAATTCTATTGCAAAGGTAAACAGGTCACCCTACGCGGGAAGCGTGGAAGCAACGTAACCACTATTTCAACCCGACGAATGGAGAAAGTTTTACACAAGATAAATGGTGGCTTTCTTATGCATCTCCAGCACCAACCAGAGGGGGAGGAATGGAAGAAGGATCCAGAAACCAGCAACATCATCAAAAAATTAGAGGAGGATCCAAGTGCAATAGCTCACTATACTTGGGATTCGAGGGATCTATGCTATAAAGGTCGTATTGTGCTTATACCAAACTCCCCTTGCATCAAAGTCATTCTGCACGAAATGCACTCCACACCTTTTGCAGGGCACTCCGGATTTCTAAGAACCTACAAAAGAGTGAAGCAAAACTTTTATTGGAAAGGGATGAAAAAAATTATTTCTGAATACGTAGCACAATGTGATGTATGTCAACAGCAAAAAGGTGAAACCATGGCGAGTCCAGGGAAACTACAACCACTACCTATACCAGACTCGGTGTGGACTGACATCTCCATGGACTTCATCGAAGGGTTGCCACCTTCCAAAGGTAAAAGTACAATCCTTGTGGTGGTTGATCGACTTACGAAATATGCTCATTTTTGTGCTATGCGAAATCCCTACACTGCTGTTAGTATTGCTCAGATTTTCATAGAAAATATTGTTAAACTACATGGGGTGCCAAGGTCCATCGTAAGTGATCATGACAGGGTCTTCACTAGTAAATTTTGGACCAAGTTATTTCAATTACAGGGCACTAAACTCAAGATGAGCACTGCATATCATCCACAAACTGACGGCCAAACAGAAGTGGTGAACAGATGTTTAGAGACATACCTTCGGTGTTTCGCTAGTGATCGACCAAAGGAGTGGACGAAATGGCTCCCCTGGGCCGAATGGTGGTATAATACTACATATCATTCATCTACAAAATGTATCCCATATGAAGCATTATATGGTCGGCCGGCTCCTGTGATTCCAAAGTATGTAATTGGCTCAGCTAAGGTAGATCAGGTCGACCAAGATTTAATTAACAGGGACAAACTCCTACAGTTGCTAAAGGATAATCTCTCTACCGCTCAAGCTAGAATGAAGCAGCAAGCTGACACACGAAGAAGTGAAAGAGAATTTTTAGTAGGAGATTGGGTTTATCTTCGCCTACAACCATACAAGCAACTATCCATCAACACACGAGCCTCCATGAAGCTATCTCCACATTTTTATGGGCCCTATCAGATCATAGAGCGTATTGGAGTGTGGCGTCTGAGACTTAAATTACCTAAAGATGCCAAATTCACCCTGTCTTCCACGTGTCATGCTTGAAGCCCAAGTTGGGAGAACACGAGGCACCCTGATCCAACGCCCAACACCACCGATGATGGAAATATTCAAGCCCAACCACAAGCCATCCTCGACCAGCAGAGTCGTGATGCGTCATCGGCGTCCCTCTCTTGAAGTACTAGTACATTGGACTAATTTACCACTTGAAGATGCCACATGGGAATCATATGAGGCTGAAGTCCCGGTTCCTCGAGTTCATGGAACCCCACCTTGAGGACAAGGTGATTTGAAGAGGGCGGGCTTGATAGGACCCTAGCAGGGTTAGGTCCTACTCAACCATGTAACAGCTAATAAAAACCCTGTGAGAATGTAATAAACCCCACCTAGCCGCCTCTATCCTATAAAGAAGAGAGGCTAGGGTTTATATTTGGGTCTTTGGGCTTCTTAGCCGCTGCCCCCCTTGTTACTGGGCCGGCCCGCTAAGGTTGAGGGCAAATTGGGTAGTTCACTTAGGAAGCAACACCTAGGGTTAGGGTTTGGAGCTCTATATAAGCCTGTAGCCTCCACCTCTTTCGAATAAGAAAGATCAATCTACAATTGCAGCCACCAGGCTACTTGGAGGGTGGAACCCCTATAGCGTTCCAAGGGTTGATCCCCCTCAAAGATCAATCTCCATAGAATTCCTCTGGGGTTCTATCACATCTGTCACGGACTTAGCTAGTTTTTCCAAAGCTGTGTGGCACCATTATATGTCAGTGCGCAAAGATTAGCCTCCCCGAAATCTCCTATGATCCCTTAGGACCTATGAAAGAGAATATGGGACAGAGAAAGTGCTTCACACAGGATCCATAAGCCACCCTTTCAGCAAACACTTTAGAGCCAATACAAATTCCAACCATACACATCATAAGCTCAGAACGGTTGTACAACAAAGATATAAAATTGGTCCACTACAGACCAAAATGTGGTACAAGTGTCCACCAGGCGCAAACTTTATGTACATACCGACAATAGCTGCCGAACTCACTTAAATGGGGCATTTAGCCTTTGGCAAGCCCTTTGCAAGCTTTACAAGTTAGAACAAACCAAAAAGGACATGGACACGAATAAGCAATACACCAAACAAGCCACTTATAATTTATCCATGATAGTGTGTCGGCTTGCTGTTTCATTCTGGCTTGAGCGATAGAGAGATTATCCTTTAGTAGCTATAGGAGTTTATCCCTGTCAATTAAATCTTGGTCGACTTGATCTACCTTGGCCGAGCCAATTATATATTTTGGAATCACAAGGGCCGTTCGACCATACAATGCTTCATATGGGGTACATTTTGTAGAGGAATGATACGTAGTATTATACCACCATTCAACCCATGGGAGCCATTTCGTCCACTCCTTTGGTCGGTCATTGGCGAAACACCGAAGATACATCTCTAAACACCTATTCACCACCTATGTTTGGCCGTCAGTTTGCGGATGATATGCTGTACTCATCTTGAGTTTGGTGCCCTACAAATGAAATAACTCAGTCCAAAATTTACTAGTGAAGACCCTATCTCGATCATTTATAATGGACCTTGGCATCCCATGCAGTTTAATAATATTTTCTATGAAAATCTGAGCAATACTAGCAGTAGTGTAGGGATTTCGCATAGTACAAAAATGAGCATATTTCATAAGTCGATCAACCATCACGAGGATCATGCTTTTACCTTTGGAAGGTAGTAGCCCTTCGATGAAATCCATAGAGATGTTAGTCCACACTGAATCTGGTATGGGTAATGGTTGTAGTTTCTTTGGACTCGCCACTGTTTCACCTTTTTGCTATTGACATACATCACATTGTGCCACATAATCTAAAATAATTTTTTTCATCCCTCTCCAATAAAAATTTTGCTTCACTCTTTTATAGGTTCTCAAAAATCCGGAGTGCCCTACTAAAGGTGTGGAGTGCATTTCGTGCAGAATGATTTTGATGCAAGAGGAGTCGGGTATAAGTACAATGCGGCCTTTATAGCGTAGATCCTTCGAATCCCAAGTATAGTGAGCTATTGTACTTGGATCATCTTTCAAATTTTTAATGATATTGTTGGTCTCTGGATCCTTCTTCCATTCCTCTCTAATGTCCTCGAGGAAGCCGGTGGTAGGAAGAGAGATGGCTAAAAATTCAGCTTGCTCAGGTAACCGTGAGAGTGCATCTGCAACAACATTTTCTTTCCCCATTTTATAAATAATTTCATAATCAAATCCTAGTAGTTTGGTTACCCATGTTTGCTGCTCAGGGGATGATATCTTCTGCTCCATTAGTTGGGTTGAAATGGTGGTTATGTTGCTTTCATGCTTCCCGTGTAGGATGACCTATTTGCCTTTGCAGTAGAATTTCATAATTAACTTAGAAAAGTTCCAAGAGATGTCACCTAGCGTTGGTAGCCATTCTATGCCCAGCACAATCTCATAATCATCAATTGGTAGGAGGAAGAAGTTGACAATAATTTCTTGGTCTTACAGTAATAGTTTCACCTGCAGGCATCTTTGGTCGCACTTTAGGATTCGACCGTCGGCAACCTTTACATCGAACTTCCTGCAACCTTTGATGTGGAGCACCATCTGAGTAGCAACCTTACTATTCAGGAAGTTATTAGTGCTGCCCGTGTCGATGAGAACAGTGATCGGTTGTTGTTTAAGAAGGCCTCTAACTTTCATCGTTTGCGGATTTGAGTAGCCGACTAATGCGTTGTCACGGACTTAGCTGGTTTTGCCTAAGCCGTGCGGCACTAATGCGTATCACCGCAAAGGTCAGCCTCCCCGAAATCTCCTACAATCCCTTAGGACCAACGAAAGAGAAGATGGGACAGAGAAAGCGCTTTACACGGGATCCGCAAGCCACTCTTTTAGCAAACACTTTATAGCCGATGCACATTCCAACCATGGATATTACAAGCTCAGAACGGTTGCACAACAAAGGTATAAAATTGGTCCACTACTGGATCGAATTCTAGTACAGTAGTATGCACTCGACCTTAAGCTTTATGTACAAGCCTACAATGGCTTACAAACTCGCTCAAATGGGGTATTTTGCCTTTGGCAAGCCCTTTACAAGCTTTACAAGTGACAACCAACCAAAAGGGACATGGACATGCATAAGCATTACACCGAACAAGCCGTTTACAATTTTGTCCATGACATTCTCCCCCACTTATTCCTTCGACGTCCTCGTCGAAGCCTTTGCTGACACTACAACTTCTTTTCTTTGTTGGATCTTCGATCTTCTGCTCCTGCTGCGATGTGCCTCTTGGCTCCCAATTGCTCTCCACTTGTTGTTGTTGAGTTGTCGAACTTTAATCCGCCATGCTGCTTCAACTCGCCAATAACTCTGACTCTGGTGTGGGGTCGGCGAAGTTGTCTTTGATCCTTCTTTGAGTCTTGCGGATTCATCTGATGAAGGAAAAAGACCATCTTTGATATGCGCTAGTCTCCAAATTCTTCTTGTCTCTTGAACTGGATAGATGCTTGTTGGAGCTTTAACGAGCATCGCTTCGCAACCTTTAAAGTTTTCTGGTCCTTCCTCCGCAAAATTTGCCCATCGAATCTTCTTCCACTTAGTTGTCTTGCCCAAGTAGGCTCGCATCACTTCCGCTTTCGATTGGCATTCAATTAGGAAATGAAGCGGACGAGTCTACTCTCGTAGCACCGATCACCGTTGGTGAGGGCTTGACAACTGTTATCTTCCATTAGTCTCTTCGAAGGGTCTTCAAATTTGTGCAGAGCTCCTCTGCCAGATAACTAAGAGAGCTGGGGTACTTGGTTTCGCCCATTCTCTTGAGAGTTGAGAAGGCAAAGGTTACTTGACTTCGCTCGCCTCCTCGAGGTTGTACTTCGTGCATCAAGCTGGTTACTAGACTTTGCCTGCTCTTAGCTCACACTTCCGAAGCACTTGAAGTGTTTACAATCCTTGCACTGAGTTAGCTACTATGATTCGCCTTCTCATTGCCCTTGAACTTATGGAATGCAAGAAGTTATCACTCCAACTTGGAGTAAGTCTTAGATAGATTTGGTCGCCTTTGGGATTGTACCGCCTTCTCCATCATTTCTGTCGTCGACTCCTCTGAGTAGCAAAGGTACAGACAGCGTCTTGCTGCTCTCCGATCCTTGGTCATGCACTCTTGCATCGACCAAAGTCCTTCACTCACGGCTATCTTGATGGAAAGTCTGTGACCTTTGGTCTTACGAAGTTCTCGGCTTCTGTCCTTCAGCCTTGTCTTGGTACATGGAGTTTGCCAAAGCATTCTCCTCCTTCACGGCCCATATCATGACCAAGTGCTCTCCCTCTATGAGAGCAAGGGATTGATGACTCCCCAGAAGTCCCGCCTCTGTGGTACCATGACACTACAATGTCCATGGCGCTACTATCCGTTGTCTCGCATCTGCATCCCTTCTTCGTGATCGGTAGATCTGCCTCTGCGGCAATGCAACACTCCTTTGAGTCCACCTTCCTTCTAACCGATGACTGATCTTGGGTAGCTGAGTCCCTCTGGACTCGTCATTGCTTCCTCGCCCTTTTCGACCATCTGCTTCAACACCTCTATGTTCTCTGAGCAGTTCTACTTGGTCGATGGAAAGACAGACTATAACTCCCATGTATGGCCTCTGCCATCATGCTGCAGGGTTTACACCGCTTCTGTTCTCCTTAGCTTCATTGGTCGCAACGTTCACTTACTCGGCCTTGTCCTCCGACTTGCCGGGCTCCCTTAAGCGAATGTGAGCTCTGAAGTAGTTCCACTCTTCAACCGCTCCGATCATACCTCTGCATGATCCAGTCCCCACATGGGACTCCCTGGTACTTGCATCTGAACTTCTTCCTCGATAGGGCACAGGCCCCATAAGCTGATGTCCAAGGCTTCCATTCAATGCAATATTCGGTGCACGCACGGAAGACCCGCCTTTGCGGTACCATGGCATTCACTGCTTGAATCCATAGCTCTTCTTACCGTCGTGTTGTTCACCGACATGGAGCTCCTAGTCGCGCTCTCAATCATACCTCTGCATGATCTAGTCCCCACATGGGACTCACTGTGTGTGTCGACTTGCCATGAACCATTCCACCACGATCCGCTGCATCATATCATCGCCTGATGACATCTCCTTGCATTCTGATCCCTGTGGTATGAGCTCGAACTACGATATCTCCATGTGTGGACTCCGCCAACACATCGCAGGGCCTTCGCCATCTTCAATTCTGTTCGCTCCTTTGGCAATCGACTTTCGTCCACCCACTCTCGGGTCACACTCGGACGAAACCTAGCTCTAGGATAGTCCATCGCCTAGCAGCTCCTCTAAAGTCCCCTGACTTCGCTGAAATAGGTGCACCATTGTCTGGATCCTGGGACTCTGCCCCTACCAGCACAATCTCCGCTGCGCACCGCTTTCCTCATTGTCACGGACAAAATTGTAAACGGCTTGTTCGGTGTAATGCTTATGCTTGTCCATATCCCTTTTGGTTGGTTGTCACTTGTAAAGCTTGTAAAGGGCTTGCCAAAGGCAAAATGCCCTATTTGAGTGAGTTTGACAGCCATTGTAGGCTTGTACATAAAGTACGCGTCGAGGGAATACTTGTAATAGAATTCGGTCTGTAGTGGACCAATTTTATACCTTTGTTGTGCAACTGTTCTGAGCTTGTAATATCCATGGTTGGAATGTGCATTGTCTATAAAGTGTTTGCTAAAAGAGTGGCTTGTGGATCCCGTGTGAAGCGCTTTCTCTGTCCCGTCTTCTCTTTCGTTGGTCCTAAGGGATTGTAGGAGATTTCGGGGAGGCTGACCTTTGCGGTGATACGCATTGGTGCCGCACGGCTTAGGCAAAACCAGCTAAGTCCGTGACAGTTGGTATCAGAGCGGGACAAGCTCACTTAGAAACACTTAGCATGCAAACGTGGGGGACCTTGTCAGGCACCACGAGGACAACAAGCTAAGAAGAATTGCGGAGCGCACAAAGGTGGGGATGGCTGAGTTCGAGCAGTGGCTCGACATTGACACCCAAACTTGACGGTGCTCGAGGCAAGCGGGGTGCTTGGCCAAGGATGAGACCGTGCAAGTTGCAGTGGGTTGCTCAATGATCGAAAGAGTTGTGCAAAGCTCACGAGGTGAGGAAAGTTGCAAACTCAAGAATTCGATACTCATGCAAGGTCTTGCATGCGGACGATGGTCGTCATTAGGCCATCCCAAGGCGGTGAAGGTCCGTGCATTGGAGCATTGAAACTTTCTCTTCGACATGTGCAGGATACTTTCGTATGAAACTGAAATGTGCAGCAGTGCAGCATGTTGCTAGACCCGAGGGGTGCAAAGTCGAGCTGTATTGGTGAGGTGTCACTATCTAGCAAGTGCATTTGCAATGGCAGAATTGGACACGCTTTGTTCAAGCAAAGGCGGAGTAGTCCAAAGGGATTGGCCTCCAAAACTTCCAGAGGAAGGATGCGAAGAGAGATGTTGCTCCAACGGGGCAGATATCTATGAGGGATAAGTCCCGCTCTCCAGAATGTGAATCTGGTGCAATGAACTGCTTGAGGAGTACCTCAAGACAGAGCTCGATGGATCGAGTGAGCGGTGAGGAGTCATCGCATGATCTCGCAAGTGGCAATGCGTTGGTGGACGCATAGTGAGATCAAGTGGGGGAGCAACCCAGGGCAACACAAAGTGAAGGCACACTAAGAGCCGACAGTGAGTTCGGACTCAACAGAGGGCTAACCCGTGGAATGGTTGGCGTGAGGGCCACCACCAATGCAATGCAAATCGAGAAGCAAACCAACTTGGGGGTAACTTGGTGAAGTACCCAGGCCGCATGAAGGGAGTTGGTTTAGAAGATGGAATGTGGAGCGGAGGCTTGGAGCTTTCCCTAGACAGAAGTCAAGGACATGGACTCTTGTAGAGGCAGGAATCGGATCATGCCGTTCCATGGGTTTCATATTCAGATGGAGCCGACTCGTCTTGCATAGTGCCAAAGACAAGGGAGCTTTGAGGCACATGCACTTTATCTCGATGAAGCATTTGGTGGAGATTCTAAGGCGACGCAGTTTGCTGAGGCAAAGTTGGTGTCAAAAGGCCTTGACACGGGGCAAGAGGATGCAGAGGCAGTTACTCTTGAAGAATATGCCACGGTGTTGCCATTCGAGTTGCCATGAGGAAAGTGGTGCGCAGCAGAGATTGTGCTGGTAGGGGCAGAGTCCCAGGATCCAGACAATGGTGCACCTATTTCAGCGAAGTCAGGGGACTTCAGAGGAGCTGCTAGGCAATGGATTGTCCTAGAGCTAGCCTTCGTCCGAGTGTGACCCGAGAGAGGGTGGACGAAGGTCGATTGCCAAAGAAGCGAACAGAATCGAAGCTGGCGAAGGCCCTGTGATGTGTTGGCGGAGTCCACACATGGAGATATCGCAGTTCGAGTTCATACCACAGGGATCAGAATGCAAGGAGATGTCACCAGGAGGCGACATGATGCAGGGGATCGGGGTGGAATGGTTCGTGGCAAGACGACACACACAGTGTATCCCGTGAGGGACATGGTCATCTGGAGATATGACCGGGAGCGCGACAAGGAGCTCCAAGTTGGTGAACAACACGACGGTAAGAAGAGCTATGGATTCAAGCAGTGAATGCCATGGTACCGCAGAGGCGGGTCTTCCGTGCGTGCACCGAATGTTGCATTGAATGGAAGCCTTGGACATCAGCTTATGGGGGCTGTGCCCTGTCGAGGAAGAAGTTCAGATGCAAGTACCAGTGAGTCCCATGTGGGGACTGGATCATGCCGAGGTATGATCGGAGCTGCTGAAGAGTGGAACTACTTCAGAGCTCACATTCGCTTAAGGGAGCCCGGCAAGTCAGAGGACAAGGCCGAGTAAGCGAACATTGCAGCCAATGAAGCTAAGGAGAACAGAATTGGTGCAAGTCCTGCAACATGTGTGGCGGTGGCCATACATGGGAGTTGCAGTCTGTCTTTCCATCGACCAAGTAGAACTGCTCCGAGAACACAGAGGGTGTTGAAGCAGATGGTCGAAAAGGGCGAGGAAGCAATGACGAGTCCAGAGGGACTCAGCTACCCAAGATCAATCATCGGTTAGATTGAAGGTGAACTCAGAGGAGTGTCACAATGCCCAGAGGCGGATCTACCGATCACGAAGGGATGCAGATGCGAGACAACGGATAGTAGTGCCATGGGCGTCGCAATGCCATGGTACCGCTGAGGCGGGACTTCCGGGGAGTCATCAATCCCTTGCTCTCTTAGAGGGAGAGCACTTGGTCGTGATATGGGCCGTGGAGGAGGAGAATGCTTTGGCAAACTCCATGTACCAAGACAAGGCTGAAGGGCAGAAGCCAGAGAACTTCGTAAGACCAATGTCAACAGACTTTCCATCAAGATAGCCGTGAGTGAAGGACTTCGGGTCTATGTAAGAGTGCATGACCAAGGATCGAAGCAGACAGTACGCGGTGCTGTACCTTTGCTACTCAAAGGAGTCGGCGACAGAAATGATGGAGAAGGCGGTACAACCCCAAAGGCGACCAAATCTTATCGGAGACTTACTCCAAGTTGGAGTGATAACTTCTTGCATTCCAGAAGTTCAATGGCAATGAGAAGGTGAATCCCAGTAGCTGACTCAGCGCAAGGATTGCAAACACTTCAAGTGCTTCGGAAGTGTGAGCTGAGAGCAGGCGAAGTCTAGTAACCAGCTTGAAGCACGAAGTACAAACTCGAGGAGGCGGGCGAAGACAAGTAACCTTTGCCTTCTCAACTCCCAAGAGAATGGGCGGAACTCCAGTACCCCAGCTCTCTTAGTTATCCAGCAGAGGAGCTCTGCACATATTTGAAGACCCTTCGAAGACAACTAAGTGGAAGAAGATTCGATGGGCAAATTTTGCGGAGGAAGGACCTGAAAAATTTCAAAGGTTGTGAGGCGATGCTAGTTGAAACTCCAATAAGCATCTATCCAGTTCAAGAGACAAGAAGAATTTGAAGACTGGCGCATATCAATGATGGTCTTTTACCTTCATCAGAGGAATCCGCAAGAACCAACAAGGATCAGCACAACTCTGCCAACCCCACACCAAAGTCAGAGTCATTGGCGAGTTGAAGCAGCATGGCGGATTAAAGTTCGACGACTCAACAACAACAAGCGGAGAACAATTGGGAGTCAAAGGGGCGCATCGCAGCAGGAGCAGAAGATCGAAGATCCAACAAAGAAAAGAAGTTGTAAGCGTCGAAAAAGCTTCAACGAGGGCGTCGAAGGAGTAAGTGGGGAGAATGTCACGGACAAAATTGTAAACGGCTTGTTCGGTGTAATGCTTGTGCTTGTCCGTGTCCCTTTTGGTTGGTTGTCACTTGTAAAGCTTGTAAAGGGCTTGCCAAAGGCAAAATGCCCTATTTGAGTGAGTTTGACAGCCATTGTAGGCTTGTACATAAAGTACGCGTCGAGGGAATACTTGTAATAGAATTCGGTCTGTAGTGGACCAATTTTATACCTTTGTTGTGCAACTGTTCTGAGCTTGTGATATCCATGGTTGGAATGTGCATTGTCTATAAAGTGTTTGCTAAAAGAGCAGCTTGTGGATCCCGTGTGAAGCGCTTTCTCTGTCCCGTCTTCTCTTTCGTAGGTCCTAAGGGATTGTAAGAGATTTCGGGGAGGCTGACCTTTGCGGTGATACGCATTGGTGCCACACGGCTTAGGCAAAACCAGCTAAGTCCGTGACAGTATGTTCGGTGTAATGCTTGTGCTTGTCCGTGTCCCTTTTGGTTGGTTGTCACTTGTAAAGCTTGTAAAGGGCTTGCCAAAGGCAAAATGCCCTATTTGAGTGAGTTTGACAGCCATTGTAGGCTTGTACATAAAGTACGCGTCGAGGGAATACTTGTAATAGAATTCGGTCTGTAGTGGACCAATTTTATACCTTTGTTGTGCAACTGTTCTGAGCTTGTAATATCCATGGTTGGAATGTGCATTGTCTATAAAGTGTTTGCTAAAAGAGTGGCTTGTGGATCCCGTGTGAAGCGCTTTCTCTGTCCCGTCTTCTCTTTCGTTGGTCCTAAGGGATTGTAGGAGATTTCGGGGAGGCTGACCTTTACGGTGATATGTATTGGTGCCGCACGGCTTAGGTAAAACCAGCTAAGTCCGTGACATCATGGCAACTTGAATAGTAACACTATGGCATATTCTTCAAGAGTATCTGCCTCTACATCCTCTTGCCCCGTGCCAAGGCCTTCTAACACCAACTTCGCCACTACAAGTTGTATCGCCTTAGTTCCTCCATCAAATGCTTCACCGAGATGAGGTGTATATGCCCCGAAGTTCCCTTCGTCTTTGGCACCATACAAGATGAGTCTGCTCCATCAGAATAGAGAACTCAAGGAACGACATGACCCTACTCTTGTCTATGCAAGAGTCTATGTCCTTGACTTCTGTCTAAGGAAAGCTCCACGCCTCCGCTCCACGTTCTATCTTCTTTGCCAACTCCCTTCATGCGGTTTAGGTACATCAACAAGTTACCCCCAAGTTGTTCCGCTTCTCGATTTGCATTGCGTTAATGGTGGCCCTCACCATTCCACGGGTTAGCCCTCTGTTGAGTCCGATCTCACTATCGGCTCCAAGTGTGCCTTCACTTTATGTTGCCTGGGTTGCTCCCCCACTTGATCTCGCTATGCGTCCACCAACGCATCACCACTGGCGAGATCATGCAATGACTCCTTACCGCTCACTCGATCCATCGAGCTTCGTCTTGAGGTACTCCTCAACTAGTGCGGTTCATTGCGCATAACTCTGCCCCTATAGAACCGGGACTTATCCCTCCTGGATATCTGTCCCGTTGGAGCAACTTCGCTCTTCGCATCCTTCCCTTTGGAAGTTTTGGAGACCACCATCCCCTTGGACTACTTCGCCTCTGCTGAACAAACTGTGCCCAATTCTGCCTTTGCAAATGCACTTGCTAGATTGTGACACTTCACCAATACAGCTCGCACTGCACTCCTCTGGGTCTAGCAATATGCTGAACTTGCTGCACACTTCAGCCTCTTACAAAAGTATCCTGCACATGCCGAAGAGAAAGTTTTAATACTCCATGGCGTCGACCATCGGTCGCCTTGGGATGGCCGCGAACAATCCATCGTCCGCATGCAAGGCCATGCATGAGTATCGAATTCCTTGAGTTTACAACTCTTTCGATCATTGAACAACCCACTCTACCTTGCCCGGTCTCATCCTTTGCCAAGCACTCCGCTTGCCTCGAGCACCATCAAGGTTGGGTGTTAACGTCGAGCCACTGCTCGAACTCGGCCATCCCGACCTTTGAGCGCTCCATAATTCTTCTTAGCTTGTTGTACTCGTGGTGCCTCGCTAGGTCCCCCACATTTGCATGCTAAGTGTTTGTAAGTGGGCTTGTCCCGCTCTGATACCAACTATCACTGACTTAGCTGATTTTGCCTAAGCCGTGTGGCACCAATGCGTATCACCGCAAAGGTCAGCCTCCCCGAAATCTCCTACAATCCCTTAGGACCAACAAAAGAGAAGATGGGACAGAGAAAGCGCTTCACACGAGATCCGCAAGCCACTCTTTTCGCAAACACTTTATAGCTGATGCACATTCCAACCATGGATATTACAAGCTTAGAACGGTTGCACAACAAAGGTATAAAATTGGTCCACTACAGACCGAATTCTAGTACAAGTATGCACTCGACGCAAGCTTTATGTACAAGCCTACAATGGCTTACAAACTCACTCAAATGGGGCATTTTGCCTTTGGCAAGCCCTTTACAAGCTTTACAAGTGACAACCAACCAAAAGGGACACGGACATGCATAAGCATTACACCGAACAAGCCGTTTACAATTTTGTCCGTGACAGCGTGTACCATAAAGTCGGTCGATTGTGGCTCTTCTTTCACATCTTCTTTCTTATGTTCAAGGCTCTCTTCTAGCTATTCAATGACCTCCTCTTCCACTGGTTTGATCATAAGAATTTTTCCTTTTTTACAGCGATGCTTGCGGCTCCACGGCTCGTCGCAATGCCAACATAGCCCCTTTGTAGATCGCTCCTGAAGCTCTTCTCTTATTAACTTTTTTAGTGCAGGAGGTTGTCTAATAGTAGGGGGGTTGAGGGCTTCAATATTGCTGGTTGAGGAGTGACCCTAGTCCTCTAGGCTTCGTGGTTCAATCGCTCCTCTTGAAGTCGTGCGAAAGAGATGGCTGCCATAAGCGTGTACGGTTGTCGCACTTTAACTTCTCCCCGGAACTCCAGCTTCAAGCCCTCAATAAATGTCCCCAATAGCTATTTCTTAGACCAATCATGAGTTTGATTAGATAACCTTGCAAACCTAGTTTGATACTCCTAAATGGTGGAGGTTTGTTGGATCTTTGCTAGTTGTCCGTCGATGTTCTCGTAATCGGTTAGACCAAAGCGGATCAGCAGTCCTTCTTTGAATTATCATTATGAGAAAACTCCATGAGTATGTTCAAACCAATCAAACCATTGTATGGCATCTCCTTCAAGATGTATAGCTGTAATTTCCACCATAGATGCATCCACGGTTTTGTGGTACCAAAAGTATCACTCCGCACGCAAGATCCAACTAATCGGGTCTTCTTCTTCCCATCTAGGGAAGTCCACCCTCGTGCATGGATAATAGGGATCAGTTATAGAACCTCCCCTCTCCTAGAAGTTATCTCTTCGGTCAGAGCTCTCTCCTTGATGAGATTTCTTCGGGCTCGATGATCGACCCAAATTGAGTTCGACAAAGAGAGACCGAATCTTATCCTCTATTCGCGTCTTGAAGGCTTCGAATTTAGCATTGATCATCTCCTCGGATGTCATAGTATATGCCTCCAGATCTGTAATATTAAGATCTCTCTTTTGTTGCCAGGTTAAAGGCATGTATTGATTAAAAGAAGTGGTGGCCGAAAGGGTTGGTGGATGTAGGCTGCGGTTTAGGCTTGTTTTGTGGCTGTTTTGGGTGTAGTTTGGGGGTGTGGTTTGATGGAGTTTTGGGCTATGATGAAGTGGATGAAGGTTATGGAAGAGGGTTTTAGATCTATGGTAGATGGCAATAGAGATTTGATAGAATTCAGTGGACGTTGCTGCCGATATGCGCTGTCTCGTAAGAGTAGAATTGTCATTGAAGAAACAGTGATTTCTCGATGAAATTTCTAGCAAAAACCTAGAGATTTGAGGAGGGGATTTGACAGTAGAATCTCAGTCTAGATAATAGCAAGCATGACAAATTGGATCAAGAAAATTTCAGTAGCAGTTTGGTAGAAGTTGCTACAAATATGTGCTATTTCGTAAGAGCAGAATTGTTGTCGAAGAAATAGTGGTTTCTCGACAAAATTTCCAGCAAAAATTCTGAGATTTGAGGAGAGAATTTGACAGCAAATTGTTGGTTTAGATAACAGCGATGATGGCAAATTGGATCAAGAAATTTTGGTAGCATAACAGCAAAGAAATCGGTACAAGTTGCGATAGCAGAATTCTCATTGAAAAATTCCAATGGCTTGCGATGAAAATTTGCAGCCACACAAAAATGTTTCAGAGATGAATTCTATGATAGATTTATCACAGATGAAAGCCAAGATGATCTATGAAATGCTCAAGAAATTTCATTCAAAAAGGAAAGCAAATAGATCGGTTTCAAAATAGTAATATGCGGTTGAAATTTTCTATAGCAATCCTTCATTCGCAAAGATGATAACTTTTACGATGAAAGGAATTCACAGCAAAAGATAGATAGAAATACTTTTTTTTATTATTTTGGATGAAAAATTGTAGTAGCAAAAGGTATTGATGATAGGAGAATACCATATCTCTGATGCAATTGGAGGTGGCGGTAGTAGATTGATTTGATCTACGGTAGAAGATGACGGTGGAGACGGCGACATCAAGAGCAATTGTGAAAATTTCTTGGTTGATGGTGGGCGGCAGGGATGGTAGCAAAAATAGCAAGATCGTGGCTCTAATACCAGATTATAGAACCCTAGAGGAATTCTATATAGATTTGATGTTTGAGGGGGATCAACCCTTGGAACGCTATAGGGGTTCCACCCTCTAAGTAGTCAGCCTGGTGGCTACAACTATAGATGAATCATCTTTTCTTATTCCAAAGAGGTGAAGGCTACATGCTTATATAGGACTCCAACTCAAGACCCCTAGTATAGCTAGAGTTCTCTATTGTTAGGACTCTTACTCAAGACTCCTACTTTTAATAAACTCTCCTACTCAAGACTCCTACTTCTAATAAACTCTTAATGCTTCTCTAAGAAGCAACCTCCCAACTAATCCTAACACTAACCGCCCTCTTCACCTCTTTAATAAGGGTCGGCTAGATAGGATTTATATGAATGCCCTTATCAATGAAACTCAATTAGAATTCTCCTAGCTAGACTCCCAACAGATTAGGACTCTCCTAGCTAGAGTCCTAACAAGGAACTACAAAGAGTACCTTGCAGAGAGGGCGAAACAGAAGCTTGGAGAAGCTTAAGGTACATTCATGATTTGTCTTCATTTGTCAGAATCTTATGATAACACATGAGTATTGGATACCGAGAGTGCTTATCATATCTGCAATTCATTGTAGGTTTTAGCAGGACTTAGGAGATTGAACAGAGGCGAGATGGACATTAAGATGGGCAATGGAGCAAAGGTTGCTGCAATGGCTGTTGGCAAGGTCACCTTACATTTGCTTGGTGGAGCAATTATTGCATTAGATACATGCTATTATGTCCCTTCTATTATCAAAAATATTATTTTCATTTCATGTTTGATAGTTAGTAGATATAAATTAGTTTTTGAGAACAATGGTTGTTCAATAATATTAGGTGATGAGATCATCACGAGAGGAACATTGCATAATGGTTTATTTATGCTAGATACCGCTCCACATATCATGAGTGTAAGTAAGTCTAAGAGGAAATGAAAAGAGGTGAACAATGCATATCTGTGGCATTGTAGGCTAGGTCACATCCATGAAGGAATGATTCAAAAGTTACTGAAGAATGGATATCTAGATCCATTTGACTATGAGCCATATGCAACTTGTGAACCTTGCCTTCAAGGAAAGATGACCAACTCTCCATTTAGTAGAACTAGAGAGAGAGCCACTAAGTTACTAGAACTCATATATAGTGATGTATGTGGTCACATGTCGACTCATGTCATAGGTGGTTACTCCTTCATTACTTTCACTGATGATTTCTCAAGATATGGATATATGTACTTGATGAAGTATAAGTCTGAGGCTTTTTAGAAATTCAGGAAATATAAGAATGAAGTGGAGAACTAGACAGGAAAGAGTATTAAAACTCTTCGATCAGATCGAGAAGGTAAGAACTTGAGTATAGAGTTCACCCAATTCCTCAATGACCATGGGATTTTTTCCCAATGGACACCTCCTTATACACTGTAGCTTAATGGTGTAACAAAAAGGAGGAATTACACACTGTTAGATATGGTACGTTCGATGATGAGTTTCGCCGACCAACTCATCTCATTCTGGGGATATGCCCTAGAGACCGCAGCTTAACTTCTGAATAGAATTCTAACTAAGTCAGTAATGTCTACTCCATATGAGATATGGAATGGGAAGAAGCCCGATCTTAAGGTTGTTAAGATTTGGGGCTACCCTGCCCACATCAAGAGACACAACCCCGATAAGTTAGAATCCAGGATGAAACGGTGCAAGTTTGTGGGATACCCCAAGGAAACTTGTGGGTATTATTTCTATCACCCTGAGAACCTAAAGGTCTTTGTAGCCAAGAGAGCAGTGTTCCTTAAGAAGGAACACATTCTTGGTGGAGATAGTGGGAGCATGATAGAGTTGAGCGAGGTTGAAGAACCTAGCTCAAGCACCATTCTATAGCCAGAATCTGTTTAGATACCTAGCATATAAGTTATAACTTTACATAGGTCCGGTAGAGTATCCCATTCTCCTAAGAGATATGTTGGATATATCAGAGGAGAGGATGTCGAGAATATTGATCCTCAAACCTACGAGGTGGCTATTATGAGCATAGACTCCGGGAAATGGCAAGAAGCCATGAATTCAGAAATGAATTCCATGTACTCCAACAAGGTTTGGTACCTAGTTGATGCACTCGAGGGTATTGTACCCATTGGCTACAAGTGGATCTTCAAAAAGAAGATTGGAGTAGACGGAAAGGTAGAGACCTATAAAGCAAGGCTAGTGGCTAAGGAGTATCGTCAAAGGCAAGGTGTTGACTATGACGAAACTTTCTCACCTGTAGCCATACTAAAATCCATTTGAATTCTATTGACTATTGCAGCACACTATGATTATGAGATCTAGTAGATGGACATAAAAACTATATTCCTCAATGGCAACCTCGAGGAGGCGGTATATATGATACAGCCTAAGGGATTCGTATCTAGGGATAACCCAGATAAGGTGTGCATATTACTTAAGTCTATTTATGGACTGAAGCAAGCTTCCCGAAGTTGGAACATAAGATTTGCTGAGTTGATCAGATCTTATGACTTCACTAAGAATGAAGATGAGCCTTGTGTGTATAGGAAGGTAAGTGGGAGCACTATCACCTTTTAGTATTATATGTGGATGATATCCTGATCATTGGAAATGATGTAGGAATGCTCTCCATAGTAAAGGCTTGGCTATCTAGGCACTTCTCCATGAAGGATTTAGGGGAAGCATCCTACATATTGGGGATACAGATCTATAGAGATAGATCTAAAAGGATACTTGGCTTGTCCCAGTCCAAGTACATAGATACCATTGTCAAAAGTTTTAACATGGAAAATTCTAAGAGAGGTCTCATACAAATGAGATATGGAATATCACTTTCTAGGAGTATATCCCCAAAGACTCCTAAAGAAAAGGCACACATGGATATGATACCATATGCCTCAATGATAGGATTTATCATATATGCTATGCTATGTACTAGGCCTGATATAGCATATGCTCTGAGTGTCACGAGCAAGTATCAAGCAGATCCAGACTTGGAGCACTGAAAAATAGTAAAATATATCCTTAAGTACTTGAGAAGGACTAAGGATCTTTTATTAGTATATGGAGGTAGTAGTCTTAGGGTTGAGGGCTATACAAACTCGAGCTTCCAGTCTGATGTCGATGATAGGAAGTCTAATTCATGGTATGTGTTCACCTTGAATGGAGGAGTAGTATACTGGAAGAGTTCCAAGCAAGACACTACTGCTGACTCGATTACAGAGGCAGAATACATTATTGTGGTAGAGGCAGCAAAGGAGGGAGTCTGGATGAAGAAGTTTATCATAGATTTGGGAGTCATGTCGGGCGAGGAGTTGATTCCCTTAAATTACGATAAATACAGGGTAATTACTCAAATAAGGGAACCCGGGTCTCATCAAAAGTGTTCTGAGGAGGTTCTAGCTTATTAGAGGGATCGTGGCCCGAAGAGATGTAGTAGTGGAAAGAGTTCCATCCGAAGATTACATTGCAGATCCACTGACAAAGCCATTAACTCAAATTGTCTTTGAGCATCACAGAGGTCTGATGGGGATCAGACATGTTGGTGATTGACTTCAGGTCAAGTGGGAGATTGCTAGTCATATATGCCCTACAAGCCAATCACATGAGTGATGGCACTTGTGACTTGATATGCATTCTTTCTCTTAACTTATTATTGGGCATTTTATCACTTTATCTTATGTGTTGCATATATTGTGATGTCTTTAGATCTGTGGAATGGGAATCGGATCATGATGAGATCACGATAATGAGACCGATTCACCTTTAAACACAGACCCTAATTAATCCTGGTCATAGGTTACTCGAGAGGGACAATGAGACAACCGGATAGACTGGTGTGCTGTATACCCATCCATATGATGGAGGTGGCTGGTCTCATAGCTACTCGTGTAGGGACACTAAGGGTACAGTGCAGGTGCTCATTGGGGAATGAGTTCACTGATTGATCCACTTACGAAATGTTGGATGGTTATTGATAGTCCTAATAGTGTATCGGGTCCTTAGACTTGAGACACTAAGGATATCCTATATGAGTACTCCACTCTTTGATACCGGACTTATAGGTTTGGAAAGGTCCAAATCTAGTACAGCCAGTTATTGGGAGTGGTAACCAACCTTACGAGGGCTATTGAGTGTCAATAGAAGATCATCCACTCTTAGTATCATGAGAGGAATATGCCATATATTCTTGCTCGAATAAATCCTTGGCCAAGATTATTCAGACTGAGAGAGAAAAAGTTCTCCGAAAAAATCCAACCAGAGCAAGACTCAGGGAGAGACCATATGGGCCTGACAACACCATGCTCGATATAGGGTCTCTGGGATATTCATTGGATAAGAGACTATAGATACATGATAACTGAGGACAGATAGGTCTAAAGTATTGGATTTCCCTGTATCATCTAGGAGCTACGGCATAGTGGCCTAGTACATCCGTAGTCGATAAGTTGGGTGAATTATTATAGAGATAATAATTCACTAAGTCAGAAGGAGTTCTAACAAGTATCACTTACGGCCAGCTCGATATTGGGCCTAAAGGGTCACACACATATGGTAGGTGTTGCGACGAGTACAGGTTCGGATATGAGATATCCGCTGGAGCCCCTATCTTATTGGATATCCATTAAACCCCTAAATTATTGGATCCTAAAATAAGATCCAATAATTGCTAATAAGAGATTATTGGGTATAGACCCACTAATCTAAGAGGCTTGGGTAATTGGATGGAGATCCAATACCCAATAGGGCAAGATCCATTAGGGTTTACAAGGGGCTTCTATAAATAGGAGGGAACCAAAGCTCTATAGGCTGGGAGGTTTTTCTAGTAGCCACCTTATGTTCTCCTCTTCCCAGAGAGGTGCATCGTTGCAGTCCCTGCTATGTGGATATTGCTAAAGAGGAGGACGCTTGACCTCCTTTATCCTTTCTACAAATCTGTAGGGATTCAAGGATATACGATCTCCCTCGGTATTTTTCTTTACACATGCGGTTTTCACGGATTTGTTTTAACGCATCGATCTTTGCATGATGACGAAACCTTTCTATGGAAAATCTATGGTTTTGTTTTTTGTTCTTCCGCTGCGCATGAGATGTTGCCCCATAGGATTTCCCAACATGACCGAACCACTATAAAAATTGGTTTACATTTATCTTGTTGCTTTTTATCTTTCTGCAAACCTATTTCCTTTACTAGTTCATTGCCATCTTTGTTCTCTTAATGCTTTCAAGCTAAACACATTTTTGATATACTTTAATCGAAATCAGTTTTATCATACAAAGTTTCCGAAACTTGTTTAAATCACCAAAATTTATTGTACGTTATCCGCTGCACTAATTCACCCCCCTCTTAGAGTCGCTCTCGATCCCAACAATTGGTATCAGAGCCTCATTATTTCTCTTTCAGATTCACACTCGTGAAAAATGGTTCTTCATGGCTTTTAAGAGGGTTTTTCGATTGTTCATCTCCCATTCTTTAATGGATCGGACTACACATATTGATAAACTTGAATGAGAGTTTTCTTGATTTCTCTAGATTTGAATTTATGGAATATTATTGAAAATGGTTTTGAACTTTCCTCTAAACCGATGAACGAATGGTCAGACTTAGAGAAGAAATTTTTTTCTTTAAATGCAAAGGCTATGAATGCCTTATTTTATGTTTTAGATAAAAAAGAGTTCAATCGGATTTCTATGTGTGAAATGGCTTTTGATAATTGGCAGACACTTAAAATCACGCACGAGAGAACTAGTAAAGTCAAAGACTCGAAAGTAAACATCTTATTGCATGATTTTGAGCTTTTTCAAATGCAACCAAGTGAGACTATAGGTGACATATACACCCGTTTCACAAATATCGTCAATAGTCTAAAAACTCTTGATAAATCTTTTTTGGATTTTGATCTCATAAATAAGATTTTAAGATCTCTTCCAAAAAGATAGGATCTTAAAGTAACGGTCATACAAGAAGCTAAAAATTTAAATGACTTGCCTCTTGAAGAACTCATTGGGTTTTAATGACCTATGAGATAACATTATTGGAACACAGTGAACATGATGAATACATGAACCACCTTCTAAAGAACAGGAAGAATTTGAAATTTTGGACAAATGAGGATCTCTTGAGTGATAACTCAAGTGATGGTGATGAGGACATTGAACACACAATAATGAATTTTAATAAGTTCATTAAATAAAAATATAAAACTAAAAATGAACTTGAATGAAGGAAGAGGCCAAAGAAAAGGAAGACACCCAAGGACGAATCAAGAACTTCTGAAAGGCAATTGGCAAATTGCGCTTTGACGGGCTTCAACTACAAGGTAAGTAACTCACCCGAAATGTTGTTACATTGTTTTGAAATTACATGATCTTTTCATGAGTTGCTTGATTTAGTTAGTAAAAAAAATATTTTCAAAAATTATATCATGCTTTTTTCTAGTATTTTTTAAAAGTAAAAATTAAAATGATACTTGCATGATTAGTGATAATTAATCCATGCATGTGTATCTTGATGTCTTATATTGCTTTTTGTTTCTAAACATGATGCTTGATGATTTTATATCATGCATGAGTTTTTAAAGTAATTTGAAACTCTATGTTTTGGAATATTGTGTTTTTGGTCTTAATCATTTTTATGACAAAACCTTTTGATGAAATGTCATTTTTAATGAAACTTTTGCTTCGGTTTTTAAACTTGACACACATTTTTTATATAAAAATGACTTGAGCATCCTTACATGTAATCAATCTATGTTGCTCTTAATAAATGAAAGATTTTGATAATGATTTTGTACTTATATGATAATGCATATTATGATTTGTTTTACAAAATTTACCTTTCACTCTTGATTGTGATACTTGTTTTTTATTAAAGGCAAAGACATGCTTATATAAAGTAAATCATAAAAAGAAAATGCATACTTCTTGAAATTTGTCTATCTCTAAAAGTTTTTGATTTTTTGATAAAAGACAAATAATGAGTCTCTAGAAAATGATTTTGATGATATTTCAAAAATCATGATTGATAATGATGAAATGAAAATATTAAAAGTTTGTTATCATGCTTAATGACTTTATGATATCATATCTTAATGACAAAACACATGTGTGGTTTTAAACATGATACTCATCTTTTAAAACATGAGTACACTCATATGAAACAAATAACTTAAAATGGAACATAATATTATGATAAATCAAATCTTTTAAAGATGCAGCATGCTTAATGAGTTTCGACTTAATGATCTTTATGACAAAGTTTGCCTTTCCATCTTGAATGTTGACATTTCGTTTAAAGATAAAAGCATGCCAAATGAATTTAATCAAAAAGGGAAAATGCTTGTTCCTTGAAATTTTTCTATCCCTAGAGTTTTCAATTTTTGGATGAAAGACAAGTGATGAATTCATTTATGACCTTGCATGAATCTCAAAAGTAATTTTGATAAAGAGCTTGAAGTTGATGAATTGAATTTGAATTTTTACTCATGACTCTTCTCTTGATCTCTTAGAATCTTGACTTTTTGAGATATTTGTAATGCTTGAATCAAGCTCTAAAAGATTTCATTTTGCTATAAAGATATTTTATTGAAATCATGATCTTGCAAATTATAACTTGAAGTTCTTTATAAATTAAGATCGTTTACCATGCTCCTTCCATTTTATCAAAAGAAAATTCTTAAAATGAAATATAACTTGTCTTTTGATTTCTTGGAATTCAATACTTGAATTTTTATGAATTCGTGATCTTGATATCTTGATACACAAATTTTTAAATGAGATCTTGATGAGAATTCTGTGCATGAATTATGTTCTTCTTGATTTTCTAGAGCTTTGACTTCTCCCCGGATCTCCGGCTTCAAGCCCTCAATAAATGTCCCCAATAATTATTTTTCAGACCAATCATGAGTTTGATTAGATAACCTTTCAAACCTGGTCGGATCTTTGCTAGTTGTCCGTCGATGTTCTCGTAATCGGTTGGTCCGAAACGGATCAGTAGTCCTTCTTTGAATTGTCGCCATGAGAGGACTCCATGAGTATGTTCAAACCAATCAAACCATTGTATGGCATCTCCTTCAAGATGTATAGCTGCAATTTCTATCATAGATGCATCTACGATTTTGTGGTACCGAAAATATCACTCCTGCAGAGATCCAACCAATCGGGTCTCCTTCTTCCCATCTAGGGAAGTCCACCCTCATGCGTGGATAGTAGGGATCGATCATAGAGCCTCCCTTCTCTTGGGAGTCATCTCTGCGGTCAGAGCTCTCTCCTTGATGAGATTTCTTTGGGCTCGGTGTTCTACCGAAACTGAGTTCGGCAAAGAGAGCCCGAATCTTATCCTCCATTCGCGTCTCGAAGGCTTCGAATTTAGCATTTATCGCCTCCTCGGATGCCATAGTATATGACTCCAGATCTGTAATATTAAGATCTCTCTTTTGTTGCCAGGTTAAAGGCATGAATTGTTTGAGGGAAGTGGTGGTTGAAAGGGTTTGTGGATCGGTGGATGTAGGTTACGGTTTAGGCTTGTTTTGTGGCTATTTTGGGTGCTGTTTGGGGCTGCGATTTGATGGAGTTTTGGGCTGAGATGGTAGTGGATAAAGGTTAGGGAAGAGGGTTTTAGATCTGTGGTAGATCGCAGCAAAGATTTGATAAAAATCAGTAGCAATTGCTGCCTATGTGCGCTGCCTCGTAAGAGAAGAATTGTCGTCGAAGAAATAGCGATTTCTCGACAAAATTTCCAGCGAAAACTCAGGGATTTGAGGAGGGGTTTTGATGGTAGAATCTTAGTTTAGATAGCAACAAGGATAATAAATTGGATCAAGAAATTTCGGTAGCAAAGCAGTAAGAAATCGGTGCAAGTTGCGATACCAGAATTCTCGTCAAAAAATTTTAGCAGTTTATGACGAGAGATTGCAGCAACACATGAATTTGTTTTTATGATGAATTCCACAATAGATCAATCACAGATGGGAGCCAAGATGATCTATGAGGTGCACAAAAAATTTCGTTCAAAAAGGATAACAATTAGATCGGTTAAAGGCAGCAACACGCGGCTGAAATTTTCTGCAGCAATCCTTCGTTCGCAAAGATGGTAACTTTTGCGACGCAAGGAATTCGCAGCAAGGGATCGATAGAAAAACTTCTTTTTGATATTTTAGATGAAAAATTACAGCAGCAAAAGGTATTGGTGGTAGAAAAATACCAGATCTCTGATGCAATTGGAGGTGGCGACTGTAGATTGATTTGATCTACGTCAAGAGATGACGGTGGAGACGACGACGTCAAGAGCAATTGTGGGAATTGCTTGGCTAATGGTGGGCGGCAGGGATGGCAGCAAAAGCAGCAAGATCGCTGCTCTGATACCAGATGATAGAACCCCAGAGGAATTCTATAGAGATTGATCTTTGAGGGGGATCAACCCTTGGAACGCTATAGGGGTTTCACCCTCCAAGTAGCCTGGTGGCTGCAATTGTAGATTGATCTTTCTTATTCCAAAGAGGTGGAGGCTACAAGCTTATATAGAGCTCCAAATCCTAACCCTAGGGGTTGCTTCCTAAGTGAACTACCCAATTTGCCCTCAACCTTAGCGGGCCGGCCCAAGAACAAGGGGCGGCGCTAAAAGCCCAAAGACCCAAATATAAACCCTAGCCTCTCTTCTTTATAGGATAGAGGCGGCTAGGTGGGGTTTATTACATTCTCACAGGGTTTTTATTAGCTGTTACATGGTTGAGTAGGACCTAACCCTGCTAGGGTCCTATCACATCAGTACCCTGAAAAATCGGGATAGGAAGTTTTTTGACTCTAAGTTTAAATCAAATTGGAGCCTATAAAAACCCTTCCCATCCTTGGTTAGAACACACAAGCATAGAGATCATGAAGGGAACAAAATGCTATAGAAATCCTTCTGAAACCCCTCCTCTAGCTTTCATTCATTTTCAGCTTCATGAGAGGAGTGAGTGAGTGCTTGTAAGGGTTACCTCCTAAGTCCATCAAAGGAGAGTACTATATGGGAGTTGGTCCTTGCCCGTTGGAAGGAGGACAACTAGTGGAAAGGCCAGTGGCCTCAAGAGAAGAGGAATCGGGAGTAGATGTAGGTCGTATGACTAAACCACTATAAAAATTGATTTACATTTACCTTATTGTCTTTTATCTTTCTTCAAACCTATTTCCTTTACTAGTTCACTGCCATCTTTCTTCTCTTAATGCTTTCAAGCTAAACACATTTCCGATATGCTTTAATCAAAATCAGTTTTATCATATGAAGTTTTTGAAACTTGTTTAAATCATCAAAATTTATCATTTTTTATCCGCTGCACTAATTCACCCCTCTGAGTGCCGCTCTCGATCCCAACATATGATACTCAAATACAATATAAGTCAATGACTTTGTTAATGGATCTGCAATGTTATCTTTGGATGGAACTCTTTTCACTACTATATCTCCATGGGCCACGAATTCTCTGATCTTAGTGGAACCTCCTTAGAATACTTCTGACAAGATCTAGGTTCCCTAACTTGATCGATCACCCTGTTATGTCACAATATATGGGAATCAGTTTCATGCTACTTGATATGATTCCCAAATCTATGATGAACTTCTTTATCTAGATGCCCTCTTTTGTCGCTTCTACCACAATAATGTATTCCACCTCTATGGTCGAGACAATAATAGTATCTCACTTAGAACTCTTCCAACTTATTGCTGCTCCATTCAGGGTGAACACATACCCTGAATTTGACTTGCTATCATTGACATCGGACTGGAAACTCAAGTCTGTGTAGCCCTTAATCTGGAGACTACCTCTTCCGTATACTAGTAAAAGATCCATAGTCCTTCTTAAGTACTTAAGGATACACTTTATTGCTTTCCAGTGCTCGAAGCCTAGATTTACTTGATACCTACTCGTGACACTCAGAGCATGTGCTATATCAGGCCTGGTACATAGCATAGCATATGTGATAGATTCTATCACAAAGGCATAGAGTATCCTATCCATGTTTGCTATTTCTCCAAGAGTTTTTGGGGACATACTATGATAAATTAAAATTTAATGTACCTAGTTTGGGACAAGCCAAGCATCCTCTTGAATCTATCTCTATAAATATGAAACCTCAAAATATAGGATGCTTCCCCTAAGTCCTTCATGGAGAAGTATCTAGGTAGCCAAGCATTTACTGTAGTGAGCATTCCTACATCATTCCCAATGATTAGGATGTCATCCACATATAATATCAAGAAGGTGATAGCACTCCCACTTACCTTCCTGTACACGTATGGCTCATCTTCATTCTTAACGAAGTCATAAGATTTGATCACCTCATCAAACCTTATGTTCTAACTTCGAGAAGCCTACTTTAGTCCATAAATAGATTTAAGCAATCTGCACACCTTATCTGGACTCTACTTGGACATGAATCTCTCAAGCTATATCATATACACCTCTTTTTCGAGGTTACCATTGAGGAATACAGTTTTTACATTCATTTACCAGATCTCATAATCATAATGTGTTGTAATAGCCAATAGAATTCGGATGAATTTTAACATAGCTATAGGTTCGAAGGTTGTTGGGAAATCCATCAAGGGAGAAACATCTCATGCACAACGGAAGAACAAAAACAAAATATCCTAGATTTCCCATAGAAAGTTTCTATCGTCATGCGAAGATCGGTGCGTCAAAAATAAATCCACAAAGCTACATGTGTAAAAGAAGATACCTAGGGAGATCGTATATCCCTAAATCCCTATAGATCTGTAGGAGAGGATAAAGGAGGTCAAGCGTCCTCCTCTCTAGCAGTATCCACACAGCAAGGATTGCAATGATGCATCTCTCTCTTTGGGGAGAGGAGAACAGGAGGTGGCTACCAAAAGAACCCTCAGCCTATAGAGCTTTGGTTCCCTCCTATTTACAGAGGCCCCCTGAAAACCCTAATGGATCTTTTGCCCTATTGGGTATTGGATCTCCATCTAATTACCCAAGCCTCTTGGATTAGTTGGTCTCTACCCAATAATCTCTTATTAGCAATTATTGGATCTTATCTCAGGATCCAATAATTCAGGGGCTGAATGGATATCCACTAAGATAGGGGGTTCAGCGGATATCTCATATCTGAACCTCTACTCGTCGCAACACCTACCATATGTGTGTGACCCTTTAAGCCCAATATCGAGCTGGCCATGAGTCATACTTGTCAGAACTCCTTCTAACTTAGTGAATTATTATCTCTATAATAATTCACCCAACTCATCGATTGTGGATGTACCAGGTCACTATGTCGCAGCCCTAGACGATATAGGGGAATCCAATCCTTTGGACCTATCTGTCCTCAGTTACCATGTATCTATAATCTCTCATCCATCTAGTATCCCAGAGACCCTATACCGGGCATGGTGCTGTCAAGTCCATACGGTCTCTTCTCGAGTCTTGCTCTTGTCGGATTCTCCCACAGAACTCTTTCTCTCTCAGTCCGAATATCCTTGGCCAAGGATTTATTCGAGCAAGAACATATGAGATATTCCTGTCATGATACCGAGAGCGGATGATCCTTTATTGACACTCAATAGCCCTCGTAAGGTTGGCTACCACTCCCAATGACTAGTTGTACTAGATCTAGAACTTTCCAAACTTATAAGTCCGGTATCAAAGAGTGGAGTACTTATATAGGACATCCTTGGTGTCTCAAGTCTAAGGACTAGATACACTACTGGGACTATGAAATCGCTGTCTGACGTGAGGTATCAATAACCATCCAGCATTCCGTAGGCGGATCAATCAGTGAACTCATTCTCTAATGAGCACCTGCACTGTACCCTTAGTGTCCCCACACGAGTAGCTATAAGACTAGCTACCTCCATCATATGAATAGGTATACAGCACTCTAGTCTATTCGATTATCTCGATATCCTTCTTGATTAACCTATGACCAGGATAATTTAGGGTCTGTGTTTAAAGGTGAATCAATCTTATTATCGTGATCTCATCACGATCTGATTCCCATTGCATAGATCCAAGGACATCACAGTATATGCAACACACAAGATAAAGTGATAAAATGCCTAATAATAAGCAAAGAGATAAAGTGCATATCAAGTCACAAGTGCCATCACTCATGTGATTGGCTTACAGGGCACATATGACTAGCAATCTCCCACTTGACCTAAAGCCAATCACCAACATGTCTAATCCCCATCAGACCTTTATGACGCTCAAAGACAATTTGAGTCAATGGCTTTGTCAATGGATCTACAATGTTATCTTCGGATAGAACTCTTTCCATTGCTACATCTCTTCGGGCCATGATCTCTCTAATAAGTTGGAACCTCCTCAAAACACTTCTGATGAGACCCGGGTTCCCTTATTTGAGTAATCGTCCCGTATTTGTCACAATATAAAGGAATCAGCTCCTCACTGCTTGGGATGACTCCTAGATCTATGATGAACTTCTACATCCAGACTCTCTCCTTTGTTGCCTCTGCCGTAGTAATGTATTCCGTCTCTGTGGACGGGTCAGTAGTAGCGTCTTGCTTGAAATTCTTCTAGCATACTACTCCTCCATTCAGGGTGAACATATACCCTAAATTAGACTTGCTATCATTGACATCGGACTGGAAGCTCGAGTCTGTGTAGCCCTCATCCCGGAGGCTACTACCTCCATATACCAGTAAAAGATCCTTAGACCTTCTCAAGTACTTAAGGATACTTTTTACTGCTTTTTAGTGCTCCAAGCCTGGATCTGCCTGATATCTGCTTGTGACACTCAGAGCATGTGCTATATCAGGCCTGGTACATAGCATAGTATACATGATAGATCCCATCACTGTTGCATATAGTATCATATCCATGTGTGCCCTTTCTTTAGGAGTCTTTAGGGACATACTCCTAGAAAGTGATATTCTATGTCTCATTGGTATGAGACCTCTCTTGGAATTTTCTATGCCAAACCTTTTGACAATGGTGTCTATATACCTGGACTGGGACAAGCCAAGCATCCTCTTGGATCTATCTCTATAGATCTGTATCCCCAATATGCAGGATGCTTCCCTTAAGTCCTTCATGGAGAAATGCCTAGATAACTAAGTCTTTACTGTGGAGAGCATTCCTACATCATTCCCAATGATCAGGATGTCATCCATATATAATACCAAAAAGGTGATAGTGCTCCCACTTACTTTCCTGTACACATAAGGCTATCTTCGTTCTTAACGAAGTCATGAGATCTGATTACCTCATCAAATCTTATGTTCCAACTTCGGGAAGCTTGCTTCAATCCATAAATGGACCTAAGCAACCTGCATACCTTATCTGGGTTATCTCTAAACACGAATCCCTCAAGCTGTATCATATACACCTCATCGAGGTTATCATTGAGGAATGCGGCTTTGACATCCATTTGCCAGATCTCATAATCATAGTGTGCTGTAATAGCCAATAGAATTTGAATGGATTTTAGCATGGCTATAGGTAAGAAAGTTTTATCATAGTCAACACCTTGCCTTTGACGATACCCCTTAGCTACTAGCCTTGCTTTATAGGTCTCTACCTTTCCATAGACTCCAATCTTCTTTTTGAAGATTCACTTACAACCAATGGGTACAATACCCTCGGGTGCATCAACTAGGTTCCAAATCTTATTGGAGTACATGGAATCCATTTCTGAATTCATGGCTTCTTGCCATTTCCCAGAGTCTATGCTCATAATAGCCTCCTCGTAGGTCTAAGGATCAATATCCTCAACATCCTCTCTTCTGATATGTCCCACATATCTCTCAGGAGGATGGGATACTCTATCGGACCTACGTAAAGTTGAAAATTATGTGTTAGGTATCTGAACAGATTTTGGAATGGTGCTTGAGCTAGGTTCTCCAACCTCGCTCAACTCTATCATGCTCCAATTGTCTTCACCAAGAATATGTCCCTTCTCAAGGAACACTGCTCTCTTGGCTACAAAGATCTTTTGGTCCTCAGGGTGATAGAAATAGTACCCACAAGTTTCCTTGGGGTATCTCACGAACTTGCACCGTTCCGTCCTAGATTCCAATTTGTCAGGATTGTGTCTCTTAACGTGGGCAGGGTAGCCCCAAATCTTAACAATCTTAAGATCAGGCATCTTCCCATTCCATATCTCATATGGAGTAGACATCACTGACTTGGTTGGAATTATGTTCAGAAGGTAAGCTGCGATCTCTAAGGCATATCCCTAGAATGAGATGGATAGGCCGGTGAAACACATCATGGAACGCGCCATGTCTAACAGTGTACAATTCCTCCTTTCTAATACACCATTAAGCTGTGGTGTATAAGGAGGTGTCCATTGGGATAAGATCCCATAGTCTTTGAGGAACTGGGTGAACTCTGTACTCAAGCACTCACCTCCTCGATCTGATTGAAGAGTTTTAATACTCTTTCCTGTCTGGTTCTCTACTTCTCGTTTCCTCTTAGACTTGCTTACACTCATAATATATGGAGCTATTTCTAGCATAAATAAACCATTATGCATTGTTCCTCTCATGATGATCTCATCATCTAATATTATTGAACAACCATTGTTCTCAAAAACTAATTTATATCCATTAACTATCAAATATGAAATAGAAATAATATTTTTGATAATAGAAGGAACATAATAGCATGCATCCAATGCAATAATAGCTCCACCAGACAGATGTACGGTGACCTTGCTAATAGCCACTATAGCAACCTTTGCTCCATTGCCCATCTTAAGGTCCATCTCGTCTCTGTTCAATCTCCTATGTCCTGCCAGAACTTGCAACGAATTGCAAATATGATAAGCACTCCCGGTATCCAATACCCATGTGTTATCATAAGATTCTAACAAATGGAAACTGATTATGAATGTACTTGAAGCTTCTACAAGCTTCTGTTTCACCCTCTCTGCAAGGTACTCTTTGAAGTTCCTCTTCCAGTGCCCATCTTTGCCATAGTGGAAGCACTGACCTTTGTCCTTTGTTGGGTCTTTCTTGGCAACCTTTGCCTTACCCATTTTGCCCTTGCCCTTGTCCTTCTTAAGGGTCTTCTCAGTCTTCTTTTTCTTTCTGGTCTCACCAGTGTAGAGAACCGGCTTCTCTTTCTTGATGGTGCTCTCTGCTTCTCTCAACATATTGAGGAGCTCTAGGAGGGTCACCTCAAGTTTGTTCATATTAAAATTTATTATGAACTGAGAAAAGGAATCTGGTAGGGACTGAAGCACAAGATCCACATACAGGTTATCCTCTAGGACCATTCCTAGACCTGTGAGTTTCTCGATCCACTCAATCATCTTAAGGACATGGTTCTAAACTGGTGTCCCCTCAGTCATCCTGGCACAGAAAAGACTCTGTGATATCTCATATCGCTGAGTTCTTCCCTATTCATCAAACAGTTTGTGGAGATGTAGGAGTATGAAATTAGCATCCATAATTTCATGCTGTCTCTGTAACTCAGTAGTCATAGAGGCCAATATATAACACTGAGCAAGAGTAGAATCATCTAAATACTTTACATAATGAGCGATCTCATCCTCGCTTGCCCCTTCGTCGAGCGTAGGGATCACTGTATCAAGGACATACACGATTTTCTCCATCGTGAGAACGATTCTCATATTGCGAAGCCAATCCGTATAATTTGGACCAGTGAGGCAGTTGGCATCAACTATGCCACATAAAGGATTTGAAAGCAATATTTTTCTGAAATAAAAGATGTAGCAGAAATAAATAACATGTAGACTTTGCAGAAATTTAAACAATTAAGATAAGGACTTCTATCTTAATGTATTCCCACTAATTTTTCGTGAGACACACAACACCCTCCGGTATGTGAATCGAAGACCCCCGGCGAATCTTTAGTGGGGATCAGGATCTAATTGGCGTCTTTATATAACCTCGTGGGACTCGACCAATCATGTTAAGCCCGTAAAGGTAGGCAACTCTTGCTAATCACAACTCCTTGTGATTCTCGTCCTGTTCGGCCTCCAAACCACCATGGCCTCGAGGGACTCGACCAACCATGATGTTCGGTTAAGTCATCACCATCGTTACTATATGAGTCTGATTCGGTGATATACTCTCGAGGAACTCGACCAAGCATACCATGTCCTCAGGTCACCAATGACATCTCTATGTCATAGATAAGATAGCGAGATGTGATATAGGAGAGTTTCGAGGGACTCGACCAACTCAACCTATACCGGGAATCGGTTCCTAACTATAACGATGGAAGGCCACGTGGGTCAATCTTATTGCCTCATGTTTACCAACTTAATATTATTAATAGAGAGAATTTTTTATTTGGTCTCCTAACATAATGTGTTACACACATACGTATTTAATATATATATTTACATCACATGCAAATATATATATACATATCTAGTAGGTGTATATCTAATCACACATCACATGAGCAATCACACCAGATGATCATGGACCACATCCTAATGTGATCAGGCCCGAGCTAGTGGGCCCAATCACTCACATCAAGATCTATGTGTACTTTGGTGCATCTCTATGCCCTGTGATCGTCCATCTCGCTTTGTCGGATCCGTCAACATCTCAACGTATCTCTATGCATCGAATCGTCCAACTCGGCCTCGTGGGTCTCGTTACTGCTGCGCCTTCTCATGTAATTACAACATAATTACAAGCAAGTAGGCCCAACAATAAATGAGAAAAATAGAGGCTCGCAGACCCCAATAATAATAATCACATGTACACACATCACATCACAAGTCCATGATCATTTGTCCACATCATACATCACATGTATATGTTACTTTATAAGACTACTAAATTAAAAAAATAATAGTTAATTAAATTATTTAATTAATATATTTAATTTTTTGAAATTAGGGACAGAGGGAATTTTTTGAATTCCTAAGGGTATTTTGGGAATTTATCCAAAAGGATATTTTGGTAATTTTATCAAAAGGATAAAATCTTGAATTTTTGAAATTTTGAGGGGTATTTTAGTAATTCTATCAAAATGGATAGAATCTAGAATATCTAAAATTCCAAGGGATAAATCCGTCTATTGCCCTAAAACCCAAATCCCTTACCCTTACTACGCCTACGGTCACCGCCACCCAGCCGGCGATGGCGTAGCGGGCGGCACAGCCGCAATAGGCGGGCGCAGCGCCCACAAGCGCTGCCCCAACCGCGGGTGGGTGCCGCTCGTGTAAGTGCCACCACGGCAGGCGGCGCCGTAGAGTCTTTGCCGGCGAGCACCATGCGGGTAACCGTCGCGCCCCTTCTACGGTGCTTTGCCCCATGGGCTCTCCCGTCGCCTGCCGCCCGCGAACACGGGCACCCAGTGCTAGCGCCTTTGCGGCGATGGCCCGTGGGCGCAACACCCGCAAGTGCCGGAACCTCTGCGCGGGCATAGCGCCCGCAGCGCCGTGCCCTCTGCTTGGTGCGATGCCGTGCCGACGCGACAGAAGAAGGCTACAAGCAGCCTTGCGACCGTTACACGAGCACAACAAGGGCAGCAATAGTTGCTGCCCTTCCTGGCCCTTTTGCGCCAATGATTTTGGCATCAGAAGCAGATCTAAAACATAAACATACGTAGTTTAGGATCCGATCTTCGCACGAACAACCTGGCTTTGATACCACTGTTGGAAAATCCATCAGGGGAGTGACATCTCATGCGTAGTGGATGAACAAAAACAAAACACCCCTGATTTCCCGTAGAAAGTTTCTGTCATCGTGTGAAGATCGGTGCGTCAAAAATAAATCCGTAAAACTGCACGTGTAAAAGAAGATACCTAGGGAGATCGTATATCCCTGAATCCCTATAGATCTGTAGGAGAGGATGAAGGAGGTCAAGCGTCCTCCTCTCTAGCAGTATCCACACAGCAAGGATTGCAATGATGCACCTCTCTCTCTGGGGAGAGGAGAACTAGAGGTGGCTACCAAAAGAAACCCTCAGCCTATAGAGCTTTGGTTTCCTCCTATTTATAGAGGCCCCCTGAAAACCCTAATGGATCTTTTGCCCTTTTGGGTATTGGATCTCCATCCAATTACCCAAGCCTCTTGGATTAGTGGGCCTCTACCCAATAATCTCTTATTAGCAATTATTGGATCTCATCTTAGGATCTAATAATTCATGGGCTTAATGGATATCCAATAAGATAGGGGTTTCAGCGGATATCTCATATCCGAACCTCTACTCGTCGCAACACCTACCATATGTGTATGACCCTCTAGGCCCAATATCGAGCTGGTCGTGAGTCATACTTGTCAGAACTCCTTCTAACTTAGTGAATTATTATCTCTATAATAATTCACCCAACTCATCGACTACGGACGTACTAGGCCACTACGCCGCAGCCCCCAAACGATACAAGAGAATCCAATCCTTTGGACCTATCTGTCCTCAGTTATCATGTATCTATATTCTCTCATCCATCTAGTATCCCAAAGACCCTATACCGGGTATGGTGCTGTCAAGCCCATACGGTCTTTCCTCGAGTCTTGCTCTTGTCGGATTCTCCCGGAGAACCCTTTCTCTCTCAATTCGAATAACCTTGGCCAAGGATTTGTTTGACCAAGAACACATGGGATATTCCTCTCATGATACCAAGAGCGGATGATCCTCTATTGACACTCAATAGCCCTCGTAAGGTTGGCTACCACTCCCAATGACTGGCTGTACTAGATCTGAAACTTTCCAAACCTATAAGTCCGGTATCAAAGAGTGGAGTACTCATATAGGACATCCTTGGTATCTCAAGTCTAAGGACCAGATACACTACTGGGACTATGGAATCGTTGTCTGACGTGAGGTATCAATAACCATCTAGCATTTCGTAGGCGGATCAATCAGTGAACTCATTCTCTAATGAGCACCTGCATTGTACCCTTAGTGTCCCCACACGAGTAGCTATGAGACCAGCTATCTCCATCATATGAACGGGTATACGGTACACTAGTCTATCCGATTTTCTTGATGTCCTTCTCGAGTAACCTATGATCAAGATAATTTAGGGTCTGTGTTTAAAGGTGAATCGGTCTTATTATCATGATCTCATCACGAGCCGATTCCCATTGAACAGATCCAAGGACATCACAGTATATGCAACACGTAAGATAAAGTGATAAAATATCTAATAATAAGCAAAGAGATAAAGTGCATATCAAGTCACAAGTGCCATCACTCATGTGATTGGCTTGTAGGGCACATATGACTAGCAAAGGTTTTATCATAGTCAACATCTTGCCTTTGACGATACCCCTTAGCCACTTGCCTTGTCTTATAGGTCTCCACCTTTCCATGTACCTTGATCTTCTTCTTGAAGATCCATTTGTAGCCGATGGGTATGATACCCTCAGGTGCATCAACAAGGTTCCAAACCTTGTTGGAGTATATGGATTCTATCTCAGAATTGATGGCTTCTTATCACTTCCCAGAGTCTATACTCATAATAGCCTCCTCGTAGGTCTGAGGATCAATATCTTGAGTGTCTTCTCCGCTGATATGTTTCACATATCTCTTAGAAGGGTGTGACACTCTACCAGACCTATGGTAAGTTAAAACTTGTGTGTCAGGTTATTTGAACTTTAACTAGGAGAGTCCTAATTTAGTTTCATTGAAGGGGGCAAACATATAAATCCTAAGGTCATTCATGTGAATCCTATCTAGCCGACCCCTATTAAAGAGGTGAATAGGCCAGCTAGGTAAGGATTAGTTTAGAGGTTGCTTCTTAGAGAAGCATTAGGAGTTGATTAGAAGTAGGAGTCTTGAGTAGGAGTTCTATTAGGAGTTGGAGTCCTATTAGGAGTTGGGGTTTAGAAGCCCTATAAATAGCCATGTATTCACCCTCTTTTGTTAATGAATAGATCAATCATTTTAGCAGCCTTTGAGCAGTAACTTGGACGAAGGAACCCCTATAGAGTTCCAAGGAGGCCGATCCCCTAAAGAGATCAACCCCAAGCTTACAATCCATAAAGGTTTTATCGCTTGATATCAGAGTAGCATTCTTGGCATCTCGCTACCCTTCCATAGCCATCCATCAGCTCTCCACAGTCGCCCAAAATAATTCCCATAATTGCTTAAAAGATCATCATTGAATTCTATCGTTATCCCCACCATCGTGAATAATCCTTTGATCTCCTCATAAATTGCAACAGGTTCTAGTTTCCTACCTTACTGCTGCAGCAGTTTAGTTATACTTATTCAAAAAATCCAAAAAAATTGTTCCTATATTGGTGCATAAACTTTTCGTCGCAAAGTTTTCATCTTTATGATGAAAGATGCGCTACAGAATTCCGATCGCATAGCACTATTTGTTTGATCTTGCTACTAAGTTTTTTCTATCCAAATCTCTACAAAATTTTTATGATGGCTTTGACACTTCCTAATAGCAGATTTTCCTTTGCTTTCATTAAAAAATTCTTAATATAAGCTACTGATCTTTTACATCTAACTTGCTACACTTTAGATGTAAAATTCTACTATAGTACCTTTTCGTGATCCTCAATTTTTCTAAACCTCTTATTGTCGTTTCCTTCTATGAAATTTTTAACAATATTACTCTCCCTTACTAGTAGATTCCCTTTAAGTTTTACTTGAATCTATGTTGAGAATTGCTAAAAAGAATTACAACTTTGCTACTGGAATTTTTTTGACAAAAAATCTAGTATTGTACCTTTATCCTTTTTCTTCTTCGTAACCTATCAAACCCTAGCCACCTTGCTACCACCAACGAAGATGCCTTTGGGCATTCCTCTAGCCTTAAGATGCAACCATCATAACCTATTTTCATAACCCTAACAATATCAAAAACTGTAGCCCAAAATAGTAAACCATTATAGTCGAACCCTTCTATCACCGATCTATTGTCCGAACCTTCCACCACCCCATGCCATTAACCTATCAATAAAAAAAAGACAAGGGCATTGTTATGAATCTTTTACTTTCTAAGCTTTGGATAATGCTTTGGATAATGTTATGGAGTTGTCTAGTAGGGAGTCGGTTACTGATTCGGTTAGGAGTCAGTTACAGAGTCGATTAATAAGAGTCCAAGTCCTGGGGGACTCTATGTGGGACTCTATAAATAGGGATATAATTATTTCTTTTTGACAATGAGAAAGGAATGAAGAATTATTTAGTCTTTTGGCTAAACTAAGGAGGTCGATCTCCTCAACGTGATCAAAGGAGGCTAATCCCTTCGAAGCAATCAAGGAGGCCAATCCCCTCGAAGCGATCATTATCTCCTTTTCTTCCATTTCTTCCGCTTCTTTTGCCTTTTCCATGATAAAACCTTAAGGGGTCTTATCATTTGGTATCAAAGCCTTATCAGGCATCTCTGATCTATAGATATATGCTATGGTTTCTCAAGATCCAATTGATGCCAAATTTGAAGTATTGGAATTCGGATTGAATCGTGGCTTGAATCATGCTTGGAGGATAAATTGCGCGCTTTGTTTGTAGAATTCAGAATTGGACAACCATTGAGTCCAACCAAATTTTAGTAAGGAGAGAGTTTAGAGAGGCCTCCAGAGAAGGAGGGATAGCCCTTGGACATGCTTCAGCCACGCATGAGGGTGGACTTCCCGCAATGGGACGAAGGAGACCCGTTGGGGTGGATTTCGTGCGTCGAACGTTACTTTCGCTACTACCGAACATCGGATGATGCTATGGTGGAAATTGCTATCATACATCTTGAAGGAGATGTTATTCAATGGTGGTATTGATCCTAATAATTAGTATCAGAGCCTCATTATTTTTTATTTGGATTAACACCCAAGAGAAATAACTCTTTTCGGCTTTCAAGAGGGTCATTCGATCGTTCTTCCTCCCATGTTCAATAGGTTGGACTACACTTATTGAAAAACTCGAATAAGAGTTTTTTTACTTTTTTTAGATTTAAATTTATAGAATATCATCGAAAATAGATTTCAAAAATCTTCCCTTCCAATAAATGATTGGAATGATTTAGAGAAGACTTTTTCTTTAAACGCCAAAGCTATGAATGCTTTGTTTTATGCTTTGGATAAAAATGAATTCAATTAGGTTTCTATTTGTGAAACAACTTATGACATTTGGTACACTCTTGAAGTCACACATGAAGGTAAAAGTAGAGTAAAAGATTCTAAAATAAATCTTTTGATGTATGATTTTGAATTATTTCGAATGGCACCAAGCAAAACTATTGGTGACATGTACACCTATTTTACGGATATCATAAATAGTTTAAAAAGTGTTGTTAAATATTTTTCTAATTTTGAACTAATTAACAAGATTCTAAGATCAATTTCAAAAAGTTGAGATCCAAAAGTAACCGCTATTCAAGAATCAAAGGACTTGAACTGGTATTCTCTTGAAGAACTTATCGGGTCATTAATGACCTATGAGATGACATACTTAGAAGATTACGAACATGAGAATAACCTTTCAAAGAACATGAAGGAACTCCCAACCTAGGATTTTAAGCTAATCCTAAGTTATCTCATCTTAAAGTCATTAAAAGAATTCATAGATATCTTAAAGGAACTCCCAACCTAGGATTACGATATCTAAAATCCGATAACTTTGATTTAATAGCTTATGCGGATGCGAATTTTATCGGATGTAGAATAGATAGAAAAAACACATCCGAAACATGTCAATTTTTAGGACATGCACTTGTTTCTTGGACTTCCAAAAAATAAAACTCGATTGCACTATCTATGGCCGAAGACAAATACATAGCCGCAAGTGTATGTTGTGCATTAGTTATTTGGATGAAAAATACATTAGAAGATTATGAAATTTATTTAAAGAATATTCCCATAAAATGTGATAACACAAGTGCTATTTATTTAACTAAAAATCTCATTCAACACTCTAGAACTAAGCACATAGACATTAGGCATCACTTTATATGAGATATCAATAACAATTATGTTACTCTAGAATTTATTGATACAAAACACTAATTAGCGGATATCTTCACAAAACCTTTAAATGAAGAATAATTTGACTTCATTATAAGAGAATTAGGCATGCTAAATTGTCCAAGTGCATGAGTTTATTGTATGCCTTTTTCAAAAAAATTTTATCATCTTTTCGGTTTTCATGGACTTGATATCATCTTTGTTAGGGATCGAGTGGCACTAAGAGAGGGGGGTGAATTAGTGCAACGGATAAAACGATAGATTTTCAGTGATTTAAAATAAGCTTTGGAAACTTCGTACGAATGAAAGCAACGTTTCGTTTGAACCCAGAAAGATTGCGTTTTAACTTTAAAGCATACGTAATAAGATGATAAGGAAGTTGAGTAAATAAGGCAGCAAGTAAAAATGGTTTGCAGCAAAGTAAATAGCAAGAACGTAAATGCAAACCAGATTTTTATAGTGGTTCGGTCATCCGACCTACATCCACTTCCAATTCCTCTTTGCTTGAGGACACCGGCTTTCCACTAGCTTTCCTCCTTCCAATGAGCGAGGAAGAACTCTCTTGCAACACCTCTTCTTTTGACGGGCTTAGAAGATAACCCTTACAAAGCTCTCACCCCTCTCTTGAACAAGAAAACACTTAAGAGTAAGAGGGAAGTTTTTGACACTATTTGAGCAGAGTTTTCCCTCAAGATTTTCACTCTTCTTGCTGCACTTTGAACCTGCAAAAGAGGGGAATTTATAGAGCTCAAGAGGACTCAAATTTGGAGCCAAAACTTGGAGCCAAAATTTGAGTTTCTCAATCTTTGTCGATCCTAGCAGACTAACACACCCAGCGGTGCCACTCGCCACCAGCGGTGCTACCGCTGGTTTTTCAGCGCTGGCGGTAGCACTAGTGCTACCGCCCGGCCAGGCGGTGCTACCGCTAGCTATAGTACTGGCTATAGTACCAGGCTACGATGCGGGCTATAGCGACATGCACGTAGCATGCATGCATCTTCTTTGGTCTTCTTTGGCGGTGCTATCGCCTAGCACCACAGTGGCTTTGGCGGTGCTACCACCGGTGCTACGCCCGACCGGCAAGAATGCTTTGGTTCTGTGGCGGTGCTACGCCAAAGATGCATGCACATAGCATGCATGCACGTAGCAAAGACGTATCTTCTTTGGCGGTGCAACCACCCAAAGATACATGCACGTAGCCCAGCATGCATGCATGCATGCACACATGCTGCTGGGCACATTGGCTGCTGGGCTCCACTGCCCAGCATAAATCTACATTTGGTTTGGGCCGAAAACTTGGCCCAAACCAGTTCCGAACAAGGCCCAATGGGCCCATACTTGGGTTAAAGGATTAACCTCTAATCCTAACCCAAATTGATGTGCTAACTATGAAATTAAAGACATTCCTAAGCTATTACAAAGTCCGCAAGTCAAGTCTTCTTCCGGCGAGCTTCCGGCGGTCTTCCGACGATCCCTCGGAAACCATCCTACGGACTCCCGGCAAGCTCTCGGACTCCATGATGATTTTGGCGAGTTCCCCCGAGCTTCTTTGGCAAGCTCCGATCTTTCTTGGCAAGCTCTGCGAACTTCCGATGAACCTCCCAGCGAACTTTCGAAAACTCTTCGGCAAGCTCCCTACTCGTTCTCGACCAGTTCCGATAGCACTCCCAACGAATCTTCAGACTTCCATCGAACACTCGAACTCCCAATGATCCATCACACTTGACTTTGACCCTTTGTTTTGCTTTACGTCTTCATCCTTATCGTAGTTACTCCTGCACAGACAAACACCAAAAACTCTACTTCGATCTAGACAATTATTACAACACGAATTGACATTCGGTTGCCCGGCACATCATTGGTTGGCGCTTCGTCCGATCCTTCGGCACATCGCCCTCTCTAGCGGCTTGTTGCCCAATCGACGGTTGACCTCCGCAACCTCGATATCCATGGTGCAACTCTGCACTTCTTGGCCCGATGCCCGATGTATGAAGCCTCCTGCCGATAGTCGATCAAATCTCCGGCTCGACATCCAATATCCTGACGTGATCACCTCCGGCACAACGTTAATTCCTCTAGCGTCAACTGTCTAATCCTGATCGATAGTAGACCTGCGTAACTCAAAATGCAGTTAGACCACAAATCACACTCAATTAGTTTCGTCATCAAAATCCGAGATTCAACAATCTTTTCATACTATCTTGTGACATCATTTTGATTTCATATTTCAAAAGATGGAGCTTTCATTTTCCTCCATTTTTAGATTAATAATCTTGCTTCATCAAAAGATGATTTTTAGTGTCATTCATGTTTTGAATTGATGTAGTGACTTTCATTCTATCATTTTTATCCTCCCTCTACTTCCGTTGGCATGAGTGAATGAATCTCATAATTTATTTTTCACAATTTTGTATCATGAAATTTGAAGTTTGATAATTTTATCTTCATGATACTCGGAACTATTTTCCTTTTCTTATCTCTATGTCATGAACTTTGCATGAAAGGAAGAAGCTATCAAAATTCCTATAGCTTAAATACTCTCTTCGGATTTCATTCATGCGAATTTGATGAATTCTTAACTCTTGTATAAATTTTTTCTGAGACACATTTATAAACTTCTCATGACTCTTAAATTCGAACAAAAGCTATTATTGTTAGCTATTATTGCTAGAATCATACCATGAGTTTTTGAGTATCTTGTGCTTAAATGATCTCTCTATCTCATGAATTTTATTTGGTGGAAATGATTCTTGTATGCATTTTTAATGACTTGAATAATTTATTTTTATATTTCACAGATTATGATGCTGAATTATCTCTATGATAGGAATTTTTCTTATGAATTTTTAAAGTATGCAAACATCATCATAACTCCTATCATAAGTTTTGACTTTGAATGATCTCTCATTTCTTCCTCACGAATTTTGCTTGAATGAATTTTTGGCATGAGCTCTTGATAGAAAATAGATCTCTTGATGAATGTTTTGCTTCAATGCTCTATCCCATCTACTTTACGATTTTATGGCATGAATTTTTTAGAATCCCCATTTCCTTGATGGATTTATCCTTCTCCTTTTTTCCTTTTTGTTGATGTCAAAAGGGGAGAAAAATGTGGCAAGTTGAATTGATGACTTGATGGAATGATAAATGCTTTATATGTATCGTACTGCAATTGTCATACTTTGTATCGTAAAATGTATGCTATCATTAAAAGCATCGCAATGTATCGCAATTATATGTAGTGTATCGCAAATGACTATAGCGTATCGTAATTGTATGGAATGTATCACATGCATCACAAATGGATCATGCATGCTTAAATGTTAATTTTTGTAAGATTGTTATTGTATCATATTTAAATTTGGTATCTTCCATTGATATGATAAGTTATCATTTCATTTGATGATGTATCATAAAATGATATCATGTCTTGGATTTGTATATTTTATTTTGATATCATTTGATTCTTGCTACATTTCAAAATTATAGTTGATATCATTTGTCGAAATAATGATTGTCTATCATCATTCGACCTAATGTGTCGATTTAAGTTTTTGCTTAGAATATGTTTTCAATTTCATAGTTAGCATGTAATTAGGGTTAGGATTAGGTGATAATCCTAATTAACTATATGTGATTCTTTTTGGCTCCAACTCTGAAGACAACTGAGTCTATAAATATCCTTTACTTCTTAATTGGCTAAGCACATTAAGAAGTGATAAAAATTGAGTCAAAACTCTAGAGTAATTGATTTCGAAAGTTTGGGGGAGATTGTTGAATCTTGAATTTTGATGATGAAACTAATTGATTGTTTTTTGTGATCTAACTACATTTTGAGTGACGCAGGTCTACTATCGATCAGGATTAGACAGTTGACACTGGAGGAATTGATATTACGTCAGGTGATCACGTCAGGATATTAGATGTCGAGCCGGAGGTCCGATCAACAATCGGTAGAAGGCTTCGGACATCGGACATCGGACCAAGAAGAGCAGAGTTATGCCTAGGATATCAGGGTAGTGGATGTCAACCGTCGATTGGGCAACAAAACACAAGAGAGGACGATGCACCGAAGAATCGGACGAAGCGTCGACCAATGATGTGCTGGGCAACTGAATGTCAATTCGCGTTGTAATAACTATCTAGATCGAAGTAGAGTTTTGTTTGTGTGTGTGTAGGATTAACTACGCTAACGATAAAGATGTCAAGTGAAACAAAGTGCTAGAAGACAAGTGTGATGGATCATTGAGAGTTCGAGAGTTCGACGAAAATCTGAAGATTCATTGGGAGTGCTGCCGGAATTAGCCAAGAATGAGTAGGGAGCTTGCCGAAGGGTTTTCGAAAGTTCACCGAAAGGTTCGTTAGAAGTTCGTAGAGCTTGCCAAGAAAGATCGGAGCTTGCCAAAGAAGCTCGTTGGAACTCGCCAAGATCATCGTGAAGTCCAAGAGCTTGCCAGGAGTCCGTAGAATGGTTTCTGAGGGTTCATCGGAAGACCATCGGAAGTTTGCCGAAAGAAGTCTTGACTTATGAACTTTATAATAGCCTAGGAAATGTCTTTAAAATTCATTGTTAGCATGTTAATTTGAGTTAGGATTAGGTATTAATCCTATAACCCAAGTAGGGGCCAAATGGGCCTTGTTTCAGACTGGTTTGGGCAGAGTTTAAGGCCCAAACTAGTGTGTTGAAAAGGCCCAAGTAGTGGCACTACCCAGGACCCGAGAGCCCAGCCTAGGCGGTGGCACCGTCCAGTGTCCGAGAGCTCGAGTGGTGGCACCATCGGGCTGGGCGATGGTACCACCACTGGGCAGCAAGCCCAGGCGGTGGCACCGCCTAGTACACTGTCAATGTCTGATACTGACAGGCGGTGGCACCGCTAACACCGGGAAACACGAAAGTGATTCAAATTTGGGCTCGAAATTTGAATCATGTTGAGGCCTATAAATACCCCTCTTATTCATGGTTGAAAGGTGGTCTAGAACTAAGAAAGAAAAAGGGAAAACTCTCTTGAAATAGTATTAAAATCTTCCCTCTAAGCTTTAAGAGTGTTCTAGTCCAAGAGAGGGGTGAGAGGCCTTGTAAGGGTTACTTCCTAAGCCCGTCAAAAGGAGAGGTGTTGTAAGGGAGTTCATTCTCGCTCGTTGGAAGGAGAATAGCTAGTGGAAAGCTAGTGGCCTCAAGTGAAGAGGAATCGGAAGTGGATGTAGGTCGGATGACTGAACCACTGTAAAAACGGTTTGCGTTTATGTTCATGCATTTATCTTTCTGCAAACCTTTACTTTGCTAAGTTCACTACCCTCATCTTCTTACATACGCTTTCAATGCAATCGAAACAGTTTTAATCGAAACGTTATTCTTTTCATATGAAGTTTCTGAAACTTATTTAAAATTGTATAAAGGTTATCATTCTTTACCGCTGCACTAATTCACCCCCCCCCCCTCTTAGTGCCACTCGATCCCTAACAATTGGTGTCAAAGCCATATTATTTCTCATTCGGATTTACACCTGTAAGAAATGGCTCTTCATGGCTTTCAAGAGGGCTTTTCTGTTGTTCGTCCATCGTTCTTTAACGGATCGGACTACACTTATTGGAAAACTCGAATGAGAGTTTTCTTGCTTTCAATGGATTTTGATTTGTGGAATGTTGTTAAAAATTATTTTCAAGTTCCCTCTAAATCGATGAACGAATGGTCAGATTTAGAGAAAATGTCTTTTTCTTTGAATGCTAAGGCTATGAATGCCTTATTTTGCGCTTTAGACAAAAATAAGTTCAATCGGATTTCTACGTGCGAAACGGCTTTTGAAATTTGGCGAACACTTGAAATCATACACAAGAGAACTAGTAGAGTCAAAGACTCAAAAGTAAACCTCTTATTGCATGATTTTGAGCTTTTTCGAATGAAACCAAGCGAAACTATCGGTGACATATATACCCGTTTCACAGATGTCGTCAATAGTCTAAGAGCTCTTGGTAAATGTTTTTCAGATTTTGAACTCATAAGCAAGATCTTAAGATCCCTTCCAAAAAGGTGGGATCCTAAAGTAACCACAATACAAGAAGCTAAAAATCTAAATGACCTTCCGATAGAAGAACTCATTGGCTCACTAATGATATATGAAATGAGCCTCCTAGAACATTTTAAACTCATTGAACACTTGAACCACCTTCCAAAGAATAGGAAGGATTTGAAACTCCGAACTATGAAATACCACTTGAGTGATGACTCAAGTGATGAGGACAATGAAGAGGATATTGAACTTTTAATGAATCTTAATAAGTTCACTAAACAAGAATCTATAACTAAAAATGAATTTGAACGGAGGAAGAGGCCAAAGATGAAGAATCAAATGACGAAATGGCAAATTGGGCTTTGATGGGCTTTGATGGGCTTTGACTACAAGTTAAGCAACTTAACTCCCTCGAATTATTTTGAAATTATATGATGTTTTTCATGAATACTTAATTTACTTAGTAGGAAATAAAAATTATTTTAAAAAAATTATACTATATTTTTCCTTATAGAAATTTTCAAAAATTAAAAATTTATACGATGATTGCATGATGATGCTTAAAACATCAAATCTTTTGTGAATGATAATTCTTGTACAAGAAAATTTTCATGTATGCTTTCCATATCGATTTTTGACTTTAAACATTATGCACATCTATGTATGTTATTCTTGAAAGTGTTTTGATGATAAATGCTTGTATCATGCTTATGATATGAAATCTTCTATTTTAGATTAATTGGTCTAAATTATTTTTATAATGAAATTTTTAGATGACATGATACATTTTATTTTATGAAACTTGAGTTTCGATTTTAAACTTGATAAATATCGTTTATACAAAAGAATTGAGCATGCTTACATCTAATCAATGTACTTCACTCCTAACAAATTTTTGGAATGAAAGATTTTGATGATAATTTCAAATTTATATGATGCTTGGCTTTTGTGTGAAAATATGAACATGCTTATATGAGATCAACCACATAAAATAAAACACATAAAATTTGAATATGTGATGTTTTATTTTTGATGTGTTTGGTCTTGACAAGTTTATGACTAAACTTATATCTTGTTGATACATGTTTTCATAAAAAAATTTGAATATGCTCACATGAAAACAATTGCATGAAATAAAAATTCATTTTCTATCCTATTGAGGTTAATGAATTCATTTTACCAATCTTGTGAATCTCGTAAAAATGAACATGATGAATATTTTGGATAATAAATGAGTGTATCATGCATTTGGATTTCTCTTGAAACTTACTTTTCGGATCTATACGATGATACATAAATCTAGCATTAAAAGATAAAAGCATGCTTACATGAAGTAAATCATAAAAAGAAAATACATGATCTTGAAAATTCTTCTATCTCTAAAGTTTTTAGTTTTGATGAATCCATGTGAATCTCTTGAATCAAATCTTTTGAAAAATATCACACACTTAATGTGATTTAACTTAATGATCATTATGACAAAATTTGTCTTTCCATCTCGAATGTTGACATTTTATTTTAAGGCAAAGGCATACTTATAAGAAGCAAATCATATGAATAGAAATTTATAAAAATGAAATGCAATCCTCTATCTTATCAATTCTCCAATAAATCTATGCTTGTCATGTATGAATTTATTGAATGTGATTTTTGAGGATGATTTCAGATTTGAAAATTGTTTGATTCGACATAAGATACATTTTAAATATGAATCATGCTTCAATCATGTTAAATGCTTCAATCACGTTCTATCTTCCTTAATTCATTTTGTTCTCCTATATTTCCTTTTTATTTACCATAGAGGAGAACCTTCTAAATGAATTATGAAATTAATGATTTGATAATAAGTGTTTATCAAAATTCTATTTATCATTTTGCAATCTCTAAAAAGTTGATAATCACTTCATTCATGTTATGAATCTCGAAAATATTTTTGATTTGATTAGGAGTTTTGAGTTAACAAAATGAGTTTGAATGATTTTATAACTCCTCTCTTGATCTCTTGAAATCTTGACTTTAAATTCTTAACTTGAGATATTTTTAAATACTTTCCTCTATGATTGCTTCTCTTTATCATTTACCAAAGAGAAAAATAATTCAAATCTATGTCATTTATGAATCTCATAAACTATGTTAATGATTTTGATGATTCAAACTTGAATGAGCTTTATCACAATCTAAGTCTTGATATCTTGATATTTGATACTTGGAATTCCTATGCATGAATCAAGTGGTTTTGCACTCAAATGAATCACTTATCGATATATCTTTTTGAAATATCTTTTTAATGTGATGTTGATAACTTGAGATATCTTTTGGAATTCATGACATGAGATTTAGCCTTTATGTCTTAAACATTCATGCTTGTTTCTATTCAACATAAAAAAGGGACAAAGGCATGTTCATATGAAATCAATGCAAATCACTAAAAGAGAAATGTATGTTTCTTGAACATCTCTCTTTCTCTAAAGTTTTGGATTTTTCAAATGAAAGATAAGTGATGAATTCATTTATGACCTTGTATGAATCTCGAAAGTAATTTTGATGAAGAGCTTGAAGTTGACGAATTGAATTTAAACTTTTACTCATGACTCTTCTCTTGATCTCTTGGAATCATGACTTTTTGATATGTTTGTAATGCTTGAATCAAGCTCTAAAAGATTTCATTTTTCTATAAAGATATTTTATTGAAATCATGATCTTGACAATTATAACATGAATTTCTTTCAGTTATCAAAAGAGAATTTTCCAAATGAAATATGACTTGTCTTTTGTTTTTTCAGATCTTAAATACTTGATTTTTTATAAATTTATGATCTTGATATCTTTAATGATGAATCATTATTAAAAGGGCATGTCACATGAATTATGTTCTTGTTGATTCTCTTAGGCTTTGATGTTATATCTTTCATGACTTAGAAATGACATGATTATTTTTGCTTGCATGCCTTTTGTAATGATGAAAATTAATTTACTTTATGATGAATCATTGAATCATGACTTGAACTATGATATTGATATATTTTTATCATGATTCTTGATTGTATAATTCTTTTACTCTATTAAAAGGATTTGTTAAATGAATCATGTCCTTCTTAAATTTTTCTTGATATCATGACATGATTTCTTTATATGGCTTGAAATTTTTTAGCAATTGAGTCCTCCACTTCATTTTGACAATAACTAAGGGGGGAGCTAGTTGGCTTGAATATTGAATTTATATTTATGACTTGAATTTTGATAAAAACATTTATGTCAATATTTATTTCTAATATTGCATTTTCCATTTTGATGAAAAAGGAAATCAATTACAACATTGCATCCTCCCTTCTTTTTGAGAATGATAAAGGGGGAGAAGATTTATTGCTAGCTTGCGATTTTAATGAAAAATTTGCTAGCTCGATCATTGAAATAAAGGAACATCCTATCATGAACATTTCAAAAGTTGCTAGCATGCTACAAAAGCAAAGTGCAAACTTGCACAAGAAGCAAGTGATGAAAAATTGCTATCTTGCTTATCTTTAGAAAGTATTCAAAAACTTGCTATAATTGAATATTTTAAAGTGATGTATGTTGAATATCTTGATTGATAGCTAGTATGATTGCAAAGTTTGCATATCCTTGAAAACTAGCTAAATGCAACTTCTCCTTTTTGTTGATGACATAGGGGGAGAAGTAGATTGATGACTTCATGTATTGAATTGAATATTTTATATATTTACATGATGGTTTGTTAATTCTCATAATTTTTTATAAATGTTGCTTGGATTTTGGATAATCCAAGTGTTCTATCAATGACATATTGATAAAGGGAGTTTGGTTAAACTCTAGGGAGTTATGGTTAACTCTGTTAATCATCAATTAGTTGTCATCATCAAAAAGGGGGAGATTGTTAAATCTTGGATTTTGATGATGAAACTAATTGATTGTGTTTTATGATCTAATTACGTTTTGAGTGATGCAGGTCTACTATCGATCAGGATTAGACAGTTGATGCTGGAGGAATTGACATTGCATCAGGTGATTACGTCAGGATATTGGATGTCGAGCCGGAGGTCCGATCAACAATCGACAGAAGACTTTGAACGTCAAGCATCGGGCTAAGAAGAGCAGAGTTGCGCTAAGGATATCGAGGTTGCAGAGGTCAACCACCGATTGGGCAATAAAATGCAAGAGAGGATGATGCGCCAAAGAATCAGATGAAGCATCGACCAATGACGTGCCGGGCAACTGAATGTCAATTCATATTGTAATAACTATCTAGATCGAAGTAGAGTTTTGTTTGTGTGTGTGCAAGATTAACTATGATAACGATGAAGATGTAAAGCGAAACAAAGTACCGAAAGACAAGTGTGATGGATCATTGGGAGTTTGAGAGTTCAACGGAAGTCCAAAAATTCTTTGGGAGTGCTGCTAGAACTGGCCGAGAATGAGTAGAGAGCTTACCGAAGGGTTTTCAGAAGTTCGCCGGAAGGTTCATCGGAAGTTCGTGGAGCTTGTCAAGAAAGATCGGAGCTTACAAAAGAAGCTTGTTGGAACTCTCTAAGATCATCGTGAAGTCTAGGAGCTTACTGGGAGTCTGCAAAATGGTTTCCGAGGGTTCGTTGAAAGACCACCGGAAGTTCACCGGAAGCTCGTCGGAAGAAGTCTTGACTTATGGATTTTGTAATAGCTTAGGAAATGTCTTTAAAATTTGTAATTAGCATGTTAATTTAGGATAGGATTAGGTATTAATCCTATAACCCAATTAGGAGCTAAATGGGCCTTGTTTCGGACTGGTTTGGGCCGAGTTTAAGGCCCAAACCAGTGTGCTAAAAAGGCCCGGGCGGTGGCACCGCCCAGTGCCCGAGAGTCCAGGTGGTGACACTGCCGGGCTGGGCGGTGGCACCGCCCAATACACTGTCAGTGTCTGACACTGATAAGCGGTGGCACCACCACTGACAGGCGGTGGCACTACCACTGACAGGCGGTGGCACCACCACTGACAAGCGGTGGCACCGCCAACACCGAGAAATACGAAAGTGATTCAAATTTGGTCTCCAAATTTGAATCCTCTTGAGGCCTATAAATATCCCTCTCATTCATGGTTGAAAAGTGGTCTAGAACTGAGAAAGAAAAAGGGAAAATTCTCTTGAAATAGTGTCAAAATCTTCCCTCTAAGCTTTAAGAGTGTTTTAGTCCAAGAGAGGGGTGAGAGGCCTTGTAAGGGTTACCTCCTAAACCCGTCAAAAGGAGAGGTGCTATAAGGGAGTTCATCCTTGCCGGTTGGAAGGAGGATAGCTAGTGGAAAAGCCGGTGGCCTCAAGTGAAGAGGAATCAGGAGTGGACGTAGGTCGTATGACCGAACCACTATAAATCGGTTTGTATTTATATTCTTGCAATTTACTTTACTACAAACTATCTTCACTTTGATGCTCTAACTTCTCATCTCCTTCTTACGAATCAATTTACTTCTAAAGCATCTTTCATTGCGGATTTAATTGAAGCATCATTTTCAACATACGAAGTGTCCAAAATATTGTTTAAAATGCTGAAAGTTTATCGTTCTTTACCGCTGCACTAATTCACCCCCCCTTCTTAGTGCCACTCAATCCCTAACACACCTCTCAAAGTCTCATTTGTAAAAGTTCTGTAAGAGAATGTGAACCACCTTATAAAAGTCTGTAAGAGAGGTGCTTGGCCCTTCCCCTTCAAAAAGGATTGATAGTGGAAGCCGGGAACCTCATCGAAGGAGGTTTCTGAAGTGGACGTAGGTCATTTGACCGAACCACTATAAATCGCTATGTACTTCTCTTGGTATGAGTATTTAAATTACTGAATTTCAATTTTTAATTTGCTGTAATCTCTCAATCTCCTTCTCTCAACTCTCTTTAGTATTCACTCGAAACATTAACTTTACCAAAATCATTTTCATCAAATCGAAACTTTTCAACACATAACTCTTTTCGGAATTGATTTGAATTTATGATTTTTATCTGCTGCACTAATTCACACCCCCCCCCTCTTAGTGCCGCTTTAGATCCTAACACTAAAAATAAACTTGAACCCAAAAAGGAACAATTGATATATTATAAATGCAAGAAGCCAGGTCATTTAAAAAATGAATACACCCAAGCCAAGAAGAAGCAACCAAAGAAGAAGAAGGCTCCAAAGGCAACATGGGATGACTCAAGTGGCTTCGAAGATGAAGAAGCATGCAACAAGGAGGTGGTTAACTTCGCTTTAATGGCTTTCGAAGAAGAGGTATGTGATTTAGTTAATGAAAATTTTAACTTTTGACGAGCTTTCAAATGTCTTTCATGAATTATTTGATGAGTGTAGAGTTATTAGTAAAAAGTTTAATTTGCTAAAATAGCAGCATGCTCTCTTAGTTGATAAACATGATAGTCTTAAACTTGATACTCCCTCTTTACCTCCATGCTCTAAATATAAACACTTAGAGATAATTAAGAAGGAGAACTTGCTACTCAAGGAGACCTTAGATAAATTTAAGGTCAGTAGCAAGGGCTTAGACATGATCCTTGTAAACAAGGGTCATGTTGGAAAGAGAAGTGGAATCAGATTCTTGAGTGGTTCTCATCGAAATCCAACCACTTTTATTAAAGGACCTACATTACATGTAGCATCTCACTAAAAGTGTAACTTTTGTTGCAAACCCAGACATTGTTTATAAATGTCCATTTAAAAAACTTAGCCCACATAACTTGATATGGGTTCCTAAAGAAACTATAAGGACCTCAATGAACAATGACAAGATTAGTAGATCAATTTTTGAGGCACCCAAGTTCAAATGGGTACCTAAAAATGATCCTCTTTTGTAGACACATTCATCCACACAAGCTAGGAGCAAGAGATGATACCTTGATAGTGGATGCTCAAAGCACATGATCGGAGATCCATCTCAATTCTCTAAGCTCACTAGATGAAGGGTATGTCACCTTCGGAGACAATAACAATAGTAAAATCATTAGCAAGGGAACCATAGATAATAAATCAAGCTTTTTAATTGATAATGTATTGTTAGTAGATGGCTTAAAGCATAATCTTTTAAGCATTAGTCAATTGTGTGATAAAGGATATATCGTAAAATTTGAATCTAATGCTTGCATTATTGAAAAACCACACAACAATACATCTATGATTGCACTAAAATAAAATAATGTCTACACCATAAACATTAATGATCTTAGTAATGAAATGTACTTTTCAGCTTTGAATGATGATGCTTGGCTTTGGTATAAGAGATTAGGTCATGCTAGCATGAAACTAATCTCTCAAATCACATCTAAAGAACTTGTAAGAGGCATTCCCAATGTTAAGTTCATTAAAGACAGTGTGTGACGCTTGCCAACTAGGAAAATAAATAAAAAGTAGTTTCAAACCAAAAAATCAAATAAGTACCCTAGACCATTGCAATTGATCCATATAAACTAATTTAGACCAATTGACACATCGAGCCTATGAGGTAGTAAATATGCCTTTGTAATCGTAGACGACTATAGTAGATACACTTGGACCTATTTCTTGGCTCACAAAAGTGATTGCTTTAAATATTTTTCTAAATTTTATAAACTTGTTCAAAACAAAAAAGATTTTATAATTTCATCGATTCGAAGTGATCACGGTGGTGAATTTCAAAACCGTGACTTCTAAAATTTTTGTGAATCTAATAGATATAACCTTAATTTCTCTACTCCTAAGAATCCTCAATAAAATGGAGTAGTAGAAAGAAAGAATAGAAATTTATAAGAAATGGCAGGAACCAAGTTAAATGAACATAGTTTACCCAAATACTTTTGGGCCGAAGCTGTTAATACGGCTTGCTGTGTCATGAATAGGGTTCTAATAAGACCATCTCTCTCCAAAATTCCTTATGAATTATAAAATAATAAAAAACCAAAGTTTCTTATTTTAAAGTTTTCGACTGCAAATACTTTATCTTGAATGAAAAGGATGCATTAGGAAAGTTTGATACAAAATCCAATGAAGGCATCTTTCTTGATTACTTTTTCATTTCTAAAGTTTTTCGTGTTTTTAATAAAAGAACCTTGGTTATAGAAGAATCTATTCATGTTGTTTTCAATGAAGTTTCTGAATTTAAGAAAAATGATTTTGATGATGATCTTGATTTTAATAGTTTAAATTTGAATGAAACCTCTCCTCTAAATAGCAACTTGGATGCATCTTCTTCCCAATTTTTTTTCCTAAGGAATGAAAATATGTAGATGCCCATCCAAATAAGCTAATTATAAGAGACACATCAAAAGGAATTCAAACTGTTACGATCCTTTTATTTTCTAAATTTTTAAATAATATTTATTGAGTTATGTTTAGTACAAGAAGAGTCAAATAGGGGATTATTTAATATTTATTTATTATTAAGAGTCCAAGTCCTAGTAGATTCTAGTTGGAACTCTATAAATAGGGTTGTATTTGTTTATTTTTATCAGGCAATGAAAGCAATAAAAATGTTTTCTTAGCCATTTGGCAAACCCTAGGAGGTCGATCCCCTCGAAGTAATCAAAGGAGATCGATCCCCTCGAAGTGATCAAGGAGGTCGATCCCCTCGAAGCGATCATTTATCCTCTTTTCTTCCACTTCTTTCGCTTCTTCTCTACTTCTTTCGCTTCTTCTCTACTTCTTCCGCTTCTTCCATGATAAAACCCTAAGGGGTCTTATCATTTGGTATCGAGTAGTGATCCTCGGCGTTGTCGTTGTAACTTCACACAACCAAAAAAAATAACGAGAACAGAGTTTGAAGCCGGCAACCACGCAAAAGAGGATGTCGTTGCTTCCCAACTAGTAGCCACACAAAGGTTGAAGCCGCTGCTTTATGGCCGCGACTATCACCATTGCTACCCCGACCCATCGACCATTGCCCCCTCTCCACCACCGTCGCTGCCAGTGACCACCACCGTTACAGCCACCGACCTCTACAACAACAACCATCACTTCTTCCAGACTATGCAACTCCTCCAGCCTATGATCACTATTTGTTGTAGGTGCCCTACAAGCCAATCATGTGAGTGATGGCACCTGTGACATGTTATGTCGATCTCTTCGCATATTATTATTGGTATTTTCTCACATTATATGGATGAATATTGTGATGTCCATGGATCTGTATAATAGGAATCGGATCGTGATGAGATCATGATAATGAGAACAATATAACTTTAAACACTGATCCTAAATCATCCTGGTCATAGGTTACCCGATGAGGACATCGAGATTATTGGATAGACTAGTGTGTTGTATACTTGTCTATATGATGGAGGTGACTGGTCTCATAGTCGCTTGTGTGGGGATACTAGAGGTACAATGCATGTGCTCATTGGAGAATGAGTCCACTGATTGATCTGCTTACAGAATGCTATATGGTTAATGATACCTAATGTTAGACAGTGATTCCGTAGTCCCAGTAGTGTGTCTGGTCCTTAGACTTGAGGCATCAAAGATCCCTTGTTTAAGTACTCCATTCTTTGACGCCGGACTTACAGGTTTGGAGAGCTCCAGATCTGGTATAGCTAGTTCTCGGGAATGGTAACCAATCTTACGAAGGTAATTGTGTATCAATAGAGGATCATCCACTCTTGGTATCGTGAGAGATATATCCCGCGTGTGCTCGCTTAGGCAAAATCCCTAGCCAGGGTCGTTTGGATTGAGAGAGAAAGAGTTCTTCGAGAGAATCCGATTAGAGCAAGACTCGAACAGGATTCCATATGGGCCTGACTTTACCATGCCCAATATATGATCTCTAGGATATTAGATGGATGAGGAACTATAGATACATGGTAATTGAGGACAGACAAGTCCGATGGATTAGATCCCCCTGTATCGTCTGGGAACTATGGCATAGTGGCCTAGTACATCCATAGTCGATAAGTCGAGTGAATTATTATGAAGATAATAATTCACTATATCAGAAGGTGTTCTGAGTCAGAAGGAGTTCTGACAAGAGCGACTCACGCCCAGCTCGGTATTGGGCATAGAGGATCACACACATAAGGTAGATATTGCGACGAGTAGAGGTACGGATATGAGATATCTGCGAAGCCCCTAGTTTGGATCCTGTGGATGAGATCTAATTAAATGATTGGATAAGATCCAATTAGATGAGATAAAATTGGGTCCTGTAGATAAGATCCAATGAGATCCAATTGGATAGAGATCTAGTGTGAACAAGATCTGTTAAGGATAAGCTTCCTTCACCTCTATAAATAGGAGGAGCTTCCTGGTTCATAGGCTGAGAGCTCTTGGTAGTCATCCTCCTATTCTCCTCAATCTCATCTCCTCCTCCTTGGCTCCGGCAGCCTTGTGGTGCACATGGAGAGAGATCCCACGGTAATCTGAGGAGTGTCGTTACTACATCAGCTGTGTGAATTACCGCTAGAGAGGAGTACGCTAGTGCCCCTTCATCCTCTTCATCGGATTTGAAATTTTCAGGGATATACGATCTTCCCAAGTAATGCTTCTAATATGATATATGTATATTTTTTGGATTTATGATTTTTGCGCACCAATCATCGCACGACGGCCAAGCACGTAACTATAAGAAATCTAGTCTTGTTTTTATTTTTCACTATGTATGAGATGTCGAATCTCTCGATTTCCTAGCAATCACTACCCCTCTCCACCGCCGTCGTTGCCAGTGACCATTGCCACCGCTACCTCTTGCTCTTTCCCCCTGTGACCATTACCAACGCAACCCTTGTTCTGGAAGCAGTAGGCTGCTTCCAGGCCACACACACCCACCATTGCTCTTTGACCAGCAGCCCCCTGCTTCTCGCCTACGATCCATCGTCGTCGTTGTCTCCCCCGACCAATGATCTCTTCCCCCTCGCTGCCTCAACTGTAGTGATCTATAATTGTAGTCGCTCCTGTTCTATGACAAAACAGAGCAGAAGAATGCAGTCGCACACCCACTCAGCTGCTGCTTCAACTGGCGGCCATGCACCCCCCACCACCACTGCTTCAACCGGCGGCCACGCACCCCCCTCCACCGTTGCTTCAACCAACGGCCACACAACCCATCATCGTCGTTGTTCCCCTCGGCTAGTGATCTCTTCCTCCTCACTGCCTCAGCCGCAGCAATCTACAACCGTAGTTGTCCCTGTTCTACGATGAAATAGAGTAGAAGAACGCAGCTGTGCACCCCCTCAATCGTTGCTTCAATTGGCAACCACGCACCTGCTAATCATATGTGTCCTGCAAGCCAATCACATGAGTGATGGAACTTGTAACTTGATATGCACTTTTTCTCTTTGCTTATTATTAGGCATTTTATCACTTTATCTTGCGTGTTGCATATATTGTGATGTCCTTGGATCTGTGCAATAGGAATTAGATCATGATGAGATCATGATAATTGTTGAATCTCGGATTTTGATGATGAAACTAATTGAGTGTGATTTTTGGTCTAACTGCATTTTGAGTTACGTAAGTCTACTATCGATCAGGATTAGATAGTTGATGCTGGAGGAATTGACGTTGACCCGGAGGTGATCACGTCAGGATATTGGATGTCGAGTCGGAGGTTCGGTCGACTATCGGCAGGAGGCTTTGCACGTCGGGCATTGGGCCAAGAAGTGCGGAGTTGCGCCATGGATATCGAGGTTGCGGAGGTCAACCGTCGATTGGGCAACAAGCCACTAGAGAGGGCGATGTGCCGAAGGATCAGACGAAGCGCTGACCAATGATGTGCCGAGCAATTGAATGTCAATTCGCGTTGTAATAACTGTCTAGATCGAAGTAGAGTTTTTGGTGTTTGTTTGTGCAGGAGTGACTACGATAGGGATGAAGACGTAAAGCGAAACAAAGGGCCGAAGACAAGTGTGATGAATCGTTGGGAGTTTGAGTGTTCAACAGAAGTCCGAAGATTCATTGGGAGCATTGCCGGAACTGGCCGAGAATGAGTAGGGAGCTTGCCGAAGGGTTTTCGGAAGTTCGCCGGGAGGTTCATCGGAAGTTCACGGAGCTTGCCAAGAAAGATCGGAGCTTCCCAAAGAAGCTTGGGGGAACTTGCCAAGATCATCGTGAAGTCCGAAAGCTTGCTGTGAGTCCACGGAATGGTTTTTGAAGGTTCGTCGGAAGACCGTCGGAAGTTGACTAGAAGCTCGCCGGAAGAAGTTGTCATGTGGACTTTGTAATAGCTTAGGAAATATCTTTAAAATTCATAGTTAGCACGTATTTTGGGTTAGGATTAGATAACCCAAAGTGGGGGCCCATTGGGCCTTGATTAGGATGAGTTTGGGCCAAAATTTTGGCCCAAACCGAACCAGCTACGTGCATGCTACTGTGGCCGAGATGCATCGTGAGTTCTTTATCGTGAGCGGTAGCTACCCGCCAAGCTCTTGTAGCAGTGCGGTAGCACCACCTGACTAGGGCAGTAGCACTGCCCCGGCTACTGTAGCAGGTGGTAGCACCGCCTGGCTAGGGCGGTAGCACCACTTGGGTGTCTGCCAGGATTGACAGCACCGAAAAACTCAAAAGATTCAAATTTTTTGCTCCAAGTTTGGGCTCCAAATTTGAATCACTTTGAGGCCTATAAATACCCCTCATATTCTTGGATGAAAGGTGTCTAGAATTGAAAAAAAGGAAGGGGGAAACTCTCTTGAAAGTGTGTCAAATCTTCCCTAAGTCTTAAGAGTGTTCTAGTCCAAGAGAGGGGTAAGAGTGCTTTGTAAGGGTTATCTTCTAAGCCCGTCAAAAGAAGAGGTGTTGCAAGGGAGTTCTTCCTCGCCCATTGGAAGGAGGAAAGCTAGTGGAAAGCCGGTGTCCTCAAGTGAAGAGGAATCAAAAGTGGATGTAGGTCGGATGACCGAACCACTATAAAAATCTGGTTTACATTTACGTTCTTGCTATTTACTTTGCTGCAAAACATTTTTACTTGCTGCCTTATTTACTCAACTTCCTTATCATCTTATTACGTATGCTTTAAAGTTAAAACGTAATCTTTCCGGGTTCAAACGAAACGTTGCATTCATTCGTACGAAGTTTCCAAAGCTTGTTTTAAATCGCTGAAAAATCTATCGTTTTATCCGCTGCACTAATTCAACCCCCTCTTAGTGCCGCTCGATCCCTAACAATTGGTATCAGAGCCACGTTCTTTCTCTTTCGAATTTACACCCGTGAGAAATGGCTCTAAATGGTTTTCAAGAGGGCTTTTCGGTTTTTCGTCCACCGTTCTTTAACGGTTTGGACTACGCATATTGAAAAACTCGAATGAGAGTTTTCATGCTTTCAATGGATTTGGATTTGTGGAACATCATCGAAAATGGTTTTCAACCTTCCTCTAAACCGACGAATGAATGGTCGGTTTTGGAGAAAAGGTCGTTTTCTTTAAACGCAAAGGCTATGAATGCCTTATTTTGCGCTTTGAACAAGAATGAGTTCAATCGGATTTCTATGTGCGAAACGGCTTTTGACATTTGGCAAACTCTTGAAATCACGCATGAGGAAACTAGTAGAGTTAAAGACTCAAAAGTAAACCTCTTGTTGCATGATTTTGAGCTCTTCCAAATGACACCAAGCGAATCTATCGACGACATGTACACCTGCTTCACGGATGTCGTCAATAGCTTGAAAAGTCTTGGTAAAAGTTTTTTGGATTTTGAACTCACTAATAAGATCTTAAGATCCCTTTCAAAATGGTGGGATCCTAAAATAACGGCGATTCAAGAATCAAAGGATCTAAATAATTATTCTATTGATGAACTCATTGGGTCTTTAAAGACCTATGAAATGGAACATGATGAATATGATGAACATGATGAACACATGAACCACCTTCTAAAGAATAAGAAGGTTTTTGAACTCCGAACTATGAAATGCCACTTGAGTAATGACTCAAGTGATGAGGACAATGAAGATATTGAACACATAACAATGAATGTTAACAAGTTCATTAAACAAAAATTAAAAAACATAAATGAACTTGAGTGGAGGAAGAGACCAATGAAGAAGAAGAAGACTCACCAAGAAGAATCAAGGAAAGAAGAAGCAAACTACGCTTTAATGGGCTTCGACAATGAGGTAAGTAACTTAACTTCCTTGAATTATTTTGAAATTACTTGATGATTTCCATGAATGCTTAACTTAGTAGGAATTTTTTTTATGCTTTTCTTGTGTTTTTAGAAATTAAAAAAAATTCAAAATTATATTATGCTTTTCTTTATAGTATTTTTGAAAAGTAAACATATGAATGATGTAAGATTTGTGATAATACTTAGGATTAATCCATGCATGTGTATCTTGATGGTTTACATTGTCTCCAAATATGATACTTGATGATTTTATATCATGCATGAGCTTTTGAAGTAATAAAGTGTCATATTGTGATGATGAAACATATTTTTCTAATTTATAAATAGATGCATGATTTTGGCAAAAATTTGAACATGGCCTTTTAACATAAAAATTGAAAGTGTGCTATCATTTTTACATATTTGGTCTTGACGATTTTATGACTAAGCTTGTGTTTTATTTTGATACATGTTTTCATAAAAATTTTGAATATGCCCACATCAAATTGCTTAAAATGAAAATATCTTTTTTATTCTATTGAGATGAATGAATTCATGTTATGAGTCTTGTGAATCTCATGAAAATAAACATGATGAATATTTTAAAAAAATGTGCTTCATGTTTTCAGTCTTAATGATTTCTCTTGAAACTTGCTCTTTAGATCTATATGGAAAACATGAGTATACTCATATGAACATCAAATCACTTGAAATGGAACACATAAAAAATGAGAAATTGCACTATCATGATGCTTTACGTGTAATGCTTTTGATCTTAATGGACTACATGACAACTTGTATTTCAAAGTAATACAATGATGATTTTCATATATATAATTGGACATACCTTATGTAATCATCATTGATAATAATAGTTGGTTGTCATGCTTAATGATTTTATGATATCTTATGAATCTTATAAATTAAAATGATTTTGATGATATTTTCGTTTTTGAATATGATGCATGACATTTTCATATGAAAAAGTTGAACATTCTTATGAAAGATCAAATCACTTAAATTGAAACTCATAAAGATGAGAAAATATATTGTCATGATGTTTGATGCATATGATCTTGATGGATTTAATGACAAACTTATGTTTTGAATTTCTACAATGATGGGTTCCACATAAATGCTTGAACATACATTATGAAATCATCATTGAAATGAAAATACTAAAAGTTTGTTATCATGCTTAATGACTTTGTGATATCATATCTTGATGATAAACTCATGTTTTGGTCTTAAATTTGATACTCATCTTTTGAAATATAAGCACACTTGTTTGAAACAAAATGAAACACATTATCATGATAAGTTAAATCTCATGTCTTGAAACAATGTGTTGTTTTGACAATTTTTATAATGAAGTTTGTCTTCCGGTTTTGAATATTTTGATTTGGCATATAAAGGCAAAAGACATACTTATATGAAACATAAAGAAATTATATTTACTATCTTACCGAGATTAATGATTTCATGATATCTTAAGAATCTCATAAATTATAGAAGTGATTTCGATGAATTGATTATGATTTGATAATTTGAACTTTTCTCTCATGTTTCAATACTACTTTGTATGCTTCATGACTTGTTGATTGAAATAATGATGTAGACTTTTGATGTATCACTTGTCATGATGGCTAGCATTTTGAATCTCGAAAATAATTACTTCTTTTTATCATTTACTAAAGAGGAAAATAATTCAAGTTTATATCATTTGTGAATCTCACAAACTATGGTAATGATTTGATGATTCGAACTTGAATGAGCTTTGTCATAATCCAAGTCTTGATATTTTGATATTTGATACTTGGAATTCTTATACATGAATCTAGTTACTCTTTGTGCTATATTTTTTCAAATGGATCATGAGCCTTGATGTCATATATTTCATGATCCTAGAAGTGATATGATTTCTTTGCCTTGTGTGGTAAATTGAATATTTGATTTTCTTTATGATAAATTATGAATCATGACTTGATCTATGAGATTGATATGCTTTTATAATTTTGATCTTGCTAAAAGGAAAATTATGAATCATGAATGATATCTTTTGGTTGTGATCCTTGTTGAATTTATATATTGATATCCGTCATGACATGATTTCTTTGCATTATTGTCTTATTTGCATCATGTAATGATTGAACAATTGATGTATATTTTTATTGATGCAAACTTTTAATTGATATGAAAAATGGCTTGTATAATGATTGAAATTTTTAGCCATTTAGTCCTCCCTTCTTTTTGACAAAGACAAAGGGGGAGAAAAATTGCTACCTTGCAATTTCACAAGAAGAAGAAGGATTGCTATTTCAAAGGATGCAAATATTACTATCTTGACTATATCAAAAGAAGCAAAATGCAAAACTTCAAAAATTTGAAATGTTGCATGCCTTTATGTTTGTATGTTTAAATGAAAAGTTAGCATATATGTTTAAAGTGATCATACATAATTGCTAGCTCATTGCAAACAAAAGTTGATAGCTTGCAAAAGTGAAACTTAGTTACAAAAGAGAAGAATTGAAAGGAAGCTAACTTGCGTGTCGCAAAGTATGTTAGCTTGCTTATCATTATTGATTGCTTGCTTATCATCTTTTTATCTCATATCTTGATTTTTGACTCCCTTGAATTCATGACTTAATATGCTAAAAATTCATATTGTAAATTTGTTATCTTGTCATGATCAAAGCATTGGCTATTTGTACTCCACTTTTTGACAAAACAAAGGGGGAGAAGAATTATTGCTAGCTTATGTATTGCAAAGAAAAAATTTGCTAGCTAGAACATACAAAGGAAGCAAAGAAAGTGCAACTTGCACATCTCAACAAGCAAGTGAAAATTACCATCATTGCCCATCTTTGAAACTTGCTATGATTGAATGGTATTATTTGAATTGTATTGTATGATGTGATAGCTAGTATGTTGTAATATTTGCATATCCTTGAAAACTAGCTATAATGTTACTTCTCCTTTTTGTTGATAACAAAGGGGGAGAAGTAGATTGATGACTTCATGCATTGATTGAATATTTTATATATTTGCATCATGGTTTGATTTATTCTCTTAATTGTGATGAATGTTGCTTGGATTTGGGATAATCCAAGTGTTCTATCAATGGCATATTGATAGGGAGAGTTTGTGTTAAACTCCGAGGAGTTATGGTTAACTCCGTTAGTCATCAATTAGTTGTCATCATCAAAAAGGGGGAGATTATTGAATCTCAGATTTTGATGATAAAACTAATTAGTGTGATTTGTGGTCTAACTGCGTTTTGAGTTACGCAGGTCTACTATCGATCAGGATTAGATAGTTGACGCTGGAGGAATTGACATTGCGCCGGAGGTGATCACGTCAGGATATTGGATGTCGAGCCGGAGGTTCGGTCGACTATCGGCAGGAGGCTTTGTACGTCGGGCATTGGGCCAAGAAGTGCGGAGTTGCGCCATGGATATCGAGGTTGCGGAGGTCAACCGTCGATTGGGCAATAAGCCGCTAGAGAGGGCGATGTGCCGAAGGATCGGACGAAGCGCCGACCAATGATGTGCCGGGCAACTGAATGTCAATTCGCGTTGTAATAACTGTCTAGATCGAAGTAGAGTTTTTGGTGTTTGTTTGTGCAGGAGTGACTACGATAGGGATGAAGACGTAAAGTGAAACAAAGGGCCGAAGACAAGTGTGATGAATCGTTGGGAGTTCGAGAGTTCAACGGAAGTCCGAAGATTCATTGGGAGCGTTGCCGGAACTGGCCGAGAACGAGTAGGGAGCTTGCCGAAGGGTTTTCGGAAGTTCGCCGGGAGGTTCGTCGGAAGTTCACAGAGTTTGCCAAAAAAGATCGGAGCTTGCCAAAGAAGCTCAGGGGAACTCGCCAAGATCATCATGAAGTCCGAGAGCTTGCTGTGAGTCCGCGGAATGGTTTCCGAAGGTTCGTCGGAAGACCGTCGGAAGTTGACCAGAAGCTCACCGGAAGAAGTTATCATGTGGACTTTGTAATAGCTTAGGAAACATCTTTAAAATTCGTAGTTAGCACGTATTTTGGGTTAGGATTAGATAACCCAAAATGGGGGCCCATTGGGCCTTGATTAGGATGAGTTTGGACCAAAATTTTGGCCCAAACCGAACCAACTACGTGCATGCATGCTAGTGCATGCTATCAGAGTCCCGATCAGCAGTCTCTGCATCAGAGCGGCTCTCTTGTAGCGCATAGCACCGCCCGGCTCTTGTAAAGCGGTAGCACCGCTTTGGCGATCAGGGCGGTAGCACCGCCTCGGCTCTTGTAGCATGCGTAGCACCGCTTTGGCCCAGGCGGTAGCACACTTGGGTGTCTGCCAGGGTGACAAAGACTGAAAAACTCAAAAGATTCAAATTTTTGGCTCCAAGTTTGGGCTCCAAATTTGAATCACTTTGAGGCCTATAAATACCCCTCATATTCTTGGATGAAAGGTGTCTAAAACTGAAAAAAAGGAAGGGGGAAACTCTCTTGAAAGTGTGTCAAATCTTCCCTAAGTCTTAAGAGTGTTCTAGTCCAAGAGAGGGGTAAGAGTGCTTTGTAAGGGTTATCTTCTAAGCCCGTCAAAAGAAGAGGTGTTGCAAGGGAGTTCTTCCTCGCCCATTGGAAGGAGGAAAGCTAGTGGAAAGCCGGTGTCCTCAAGCGAAGAGGAATCAAAAGTGGATGTAGGTCGGATGTAGGTCGGATGACCGAACCACTATAAAAATCTGGTTTGCATTTACGTTCTTGCTATTTACTTTGCTGCAAACCATTTTTACTTGCTGCCTTATTTACTCAACTTCCTTATCATCTTATTATGTATGCTTTAAAGTTAAAATGCAATCTTTCCGGGTTCAAACGAAACGTTGCATTCATTCGTACGAAGTTTCCAAAGCTTGTTTTAAATCATTGAAAAATCTATCGTTTTATCTGCTACACTAATTCACCCTCCCCTCTTAGTGCCGCTCGATCCCTAATAATAATGAGACCGATTCACCTTTAAACACAGACCCTAAATAATCCTGGTCATAGGTTACTCAAGAGGGACATCGAGATAACCGGATATAGTGGTGTGCTATATACCCATCCATATGATGGAGGTGGCTAGTCTCATAGCTACTCATGTGAGGACACTAAGGGTATAGTGCAGATGCTCATTGGGGAATGAGTTCATTGATTGATCCGCCTACGGAATGCTGGATGGTTATTGATACCTTACGTCAAATAGCGATTCCATAGTCCCAGTAGTGTATCTGGTCCTTAGACTTGAGACACCAAGGATATCCTATATGAGTACTCCACTCTTTGATACCGGACTTATAGGTTTGGAAAGTTTCAGATCTAGTATAGCCGGTTATTGGGAGTGGTAGCCAACTTACGAGGGCTATTGAGTATCAATAGAGGATCATCCACTCTTGGTATCATCAGAGGAATATCCCATGTATTCTTTCTTGAATAAATCCTTGGCCAAGGTTATTCGGATTGAGAGAGAAAAAGTTCTTCAAGAGAATCCGACAAGAGCATGACTCGAGGAGAGACCGTATGGGCCTGACAGTACCATGCCCGGTATAGGATCTCCGGGATATTAGTTGGATGAGGGCTATAGATACATGGTAACTGAGGACAAATAGGTCCAAAGGATTGGATTCCCCTGTATCGTCTAGGGACTACGGCGTAGTGGCCTAGTACGCCCACAGTCAATGAGTTAGGTGAATTATTATAGAGATAATAATTCACTAAGTCAGAAGGAGTTCTGACAAGTATGACTCATGACCAGCTCGATATTGGGCCTAGAGGGTCACACACATATGATAGGTGTTGCGACGAGTAGAGGTTCGGATATGAGATATCCACTGGAGCCCCTAACTTATTGGATATCCATTATGCCCCTGAATTATTGGATCCTCAGATGAGATCCAATAATTGCTAATAAGAGATTATTGGGTAGAGACCCACTAATCCAAAAGGCTTGGGTAATTGGATGGAGATCTAATACCCAACAGGGCAAGATCCATTAGGGTTTACAGGGGGCCTCTATAAATAGGAGGGAACCAAAGCTCTATAGGCTGGGGGTTTCTTTTGGTAGCCACCTTCTGTTCTCCTCTCCCTAGAGAGGAGCATCATCATAGTCCCTACTATGTGGATACCGCTAGAGAGAAGGACACTTGACCTCCTTCATCCTTCCTACAGATTTGTAGGGATTTAGGGATATATGATCTCCTTAGGTATTTCCTTTTACTTATGCAGTGTTCGTAGATTTGTTTTGATGCATCGATCTTCCCACGACGACGGAACCTTTCTACGAGAAATCTGGGGTGTTTTGTTTTTGTTCTTCCGCTGCGCATGAGATGTCGCTCCCCAGAAGGATTTCCCAACAGTGGTATCAGAGCCAAATTGTTCATGCGAAGATCGGATCTTAAATTGCATGTGTTATGTTTTAGATCTACTTTTGATACCAAAATTATGGGTGCAAAAGGTGAGGAAGGGCAGCAACTGTTGTTGCCCTTGTTATGCTCGCACAACTGCGAAGAGGCTGCTTGTAGCCTTGCTGCTTGCACCGGCGGTGGTTGTGGCTGTGGGAACAGGGCTTGTAGGCAGGTGGCCATCGGCCCACCCGCAACAGCAGTCCTGTGGGGTGGCCTATCCGTAAGGGCGGGCGAAGCCCGCCGGTGCAATGCTGCCTGCGGTAGCCTGCAGGGGCTACCCCATGGGTAGAAGAGCCCGTAAGGGTGGCGCTTGCCCGCTGTGGCGGCCTCGCTAGCAAGGGCGACCACCGCCCAGGGCACAGAGCTCGCAGGGGTCCCCACCTACGGGCGACCAACCCGCAGCAGTGCCCGCCTGTGGGCAACTAGCCCACAGCGGTACCCACAAGGGCGCGATGGCGCCATCAGGAGGCGACGGTCGCCCACAAGGGGTTGCACCGCCCGTGGGTGAGCCACCCGTGAGCAAAGGACGGTGCATTCGCCGGGCAGTGGCCGTCGCCGGCAGGTTGGCAGCGGCCACATCGCAGCAAAGCAGTGATAGGGGTTGGGGTTTTGGGCAAAAGATAATTTTGCCCTTGAGAATTTAAAACCAAAATACCCTTGGAAATTCAGAAAATTCCCTCTTTATCCCCGATTTTAGAAAAATATATATGTTAATTAAATAATTTAATTAACTATTATTTTTATCTAGTAGTCCTATAAAATAACATATACATGTGATGTTTGATGTGGACAGATGATCATGGACCTGTGATGTGATGTGTGTACATGTGATTATTATTATTGGGGCCTGCGAGCCTCTATTTTTCTCATTTATTATCGGGCCTACGTACCTATAATTATGTTGTAAATACATGAGGAGGCATAGTGGTAGCAGAATCCACGAGGCCGAGACGGACGATCTGATGCATGAAGATGCATTGAGATACCGATGCAATCAACAAAATGAGAAGGACGATCACAAGGCATCGAGATACACCTAAGCACACATAGATCTTAATGTGAGTGATTGGCCCCACTAGGTCGGGTCTGATCACATTAGGATGTGGTCCATGATCATCTGGTGTGATTGCTCATGTGATGTGTGAATGGTTATACACCTACTAGATATATATATATATATATTTTTTTTTTGCATGAGATGTAGATATAAATATATATTAAATATGTATGTGTATGACATATTATATTAGGAGACCAAATCAAAAAATCCTCTCTATTAATAATATTAAGTTGGTAAACGTGAGGCAATTAGATTGACCCACGTGGCCTTCCATCATTATAGGTAGGAACCGATTTTCGGTGTAGGTTGAGTTGGTTGAGTCCCTCGAGACTCACCTATATCACATTTTGGTATCTTATCTATGACATAGAGATGTCACCGGTGACCTGAGGACATGGTATGCTTGGTCGAGTCCCTCGAGAGTATATTACCGAATCAGACTCATCTTGTAATAATGGTGATGACTTAACCAAACATCATGGTTGGTCGAGTCCCTTGAGGCCATGGTGGTTCGGAGGCCAAACAGGATGGGAATCACAAGGAGTTGTGATTGGCAAGAGTTGCCTGCCTTTATAGGCTTAACATGATTGGTCGAGTCCCTCGAGGTTACGTTAAGATGCCGAATGGATCCCGATCCCCACTAGAGATCCGCTAGGGGATCTCTGATTCACATACCGGAGGGTGTTGTGTGTCTCATGAAAAATTAGTGGGAATATATTAAGATAGAAGTCCTTATCTTAACTGTTTAATTTTTGCAAAGTCTGTATGTTATTTATTTCTGCTACATCATTAATTTCAGAAAAATATCACTTTCAAATCCTTTACGTGGCATACTTGATGCCAACCACCTCACTGGTCCAAATTATACGGATTGGCTTCACAATCTAAGAATCGTTCTCATGGTGGAGAAAATCGTATATGTCCTTGATACAGTGATCCCTACACCCGACGAAGGGGCAAGCGAGGATGAGATCGCTCGATATTTGAAGTACATAGATGATTTTGTTCTTGCTCAGTGTTATATGTTGGTCTCTATAACTACTGAGTTACAGAGACAACATAAAAATATGGATGCTAATTCTATACTCCTACATCTCCGAAAACTGTTTAAGGAACAAGGAAGAACTCAACGATATGAGATATCAAAGAGTCTTTTCCGTGCTAGGATGATTGAGAGGACACCAGTTCAGAACTATGTCCTTAAGATGATTGAGTTGATCGAGAAACTCACAAGTCTAGGAATGGTCCTAGAGGATAACCTATGTGGATCTTGTGCTTTAGTCCCTACCAGATTCCTTTTCTCAGTTCATAATGAATTTTAATATGAACAAACTTAAGGTGACCCTCCCAGAGCTCCTCAATATGTTGAGAGAAGCAGAAAGCACCATCAAGAAAGAGAAGCTGATTCTCTATACTGGTGAGACTAGAAAGAAAAGGAAGGCTGAGAAGACCCTTAAGAAGGGCAAGAGCAAGGGAAAAATGGGTAAGACAACGGTTGCCAAGAAAGATCCAACAAAGGACAAAGGCCAGTGCTTCCACTGCGGCATAGATGGGCACTGGAAGAGGAACTGCAAAGAGTACCTTGCAGAGAGTGCGAAATAGAAATTTAAAGAAGCTTCAGGTACATTCATGATCAGTCTCCATTTATTAGAATCTTATGATAACATATGGGCATTGGATATCGGGAGTGCTTATCATATATGCAATTTGTTGCAGGTTCTGGCAGAATCTAGGAGATTGAACAGAGGCGAGATGGACCTTCAGATGGGCAATGGAGCAAAGGTTGCTGCAGTGGCTGTTGGCAAGATCACCTTACATCTGCCTAGTAGAGCTATTATTGCATTAGATGCATGCTATTATGTTTCTTCTATTATCAAAAATATTATTATCACTTCATGTTTGATAGTTAGTAGATATAAATTAGTTTTTTAGAATAATGATTGTTCAATAATATTAGATGATGAGATCATCATGAGAGGAACATTACATAATAGTTTATTTATGCTAGATACAACTCCGCACATCATGAGTGTAAGTGAGTCTAAGAGGAAACGAGGAGAGGTGAACAATGCATATCTGTGGCATTGTAGGCTAAGTCACATCCACGAGAGAAGGATTCAAAAGCTACTAAAGAATGGATATCTAGATCCATTTGACTATGAGTCATATGCGACTTGTGAACCTTACCTTCAGGGAAAGATGACCAACTCTCTATTTAGTGGAACTAGAGAGAGAGCCACTGAGTTAGTGAAACTCATATATAGTGATGTATGCAGTCCCATGTCGACTCATGCCATAGGTGGTTACTCCTACTTCATTAGTTTCACTGATGATTTCTCAAGATACGGACATGTGTACTTGATGAAGTATAAGTCTAAGACTTTTGTAAAATTTAGGAAATATAAAAATGAAGTAAAAAATCAGATAGGAAAGAGTATTAAAACCCTTCCATCAAATTGAGGAGGTGAGTACTTGAATATAGAGTTCACCCAGTTCCTCAAAGACCAGAGGATTTTATCTCAATGGACACCTCCTTATACACCACAGCTTAATGGTGTATCAGAAAGGAGGAATCGCACACTGTTAGACATGGTGCGTTCCAAGATATGTTTCGCCGACCTACCCATCTCATTCTGGGGATATGCCCTAGAGACCGCAGCTTACCTTCTGAACAGAATTCCAACTAAGTCAGTGATGTCTACTCCATATAAGATATGGAATGGGAAGAAGCCCGATCTTAAGGTTGTTAAGATTTAGGGCTGCCCTGCCCACATCAAGAGACACAACCCCGACAAGTTGGAATCCAAGATGGAACGGTACAAGTTCGTGGGATACCCCAAAGAAACTTGTGGGTATTATTTATATCACCTTGAGGACCAAAAGGTCCTTGTAGCCAAAAGAGTAGTGTTCCTTAAAAAGGAACACATTCTTGGTGGAGACAATAGGAGCATGATAGAGTTGAGCAAGGTTAGAGAACCTAGCTCAAGCACCATTCCACAGCCAGAGTCTATTCAGGTACCTAGCACACAAGTTCTAACTTTACATAGGTCCGATAAAGTATCTCATCCTCCTAAGAGATATGTGGGACATATCAGAGGAGAGGATGTTGAGGATATTGATCCTCAGACCTACGAGGAGGCTATTATGAGCATAGACTCCGGGAAATGCCAAGAAGCCATGAATTCGAAAATGGATTCCATGTACTCCAACAAGGTTTGGAACCCAATTGATGCACCCGAAGGTATTATACCAATTGGCTGCAAGTGGATCTTCACAAAGAAGATTGGAGTAGATGGAAAGGTAGAGACCTATAAAGCAAGGCTAGTGGCTAAGGGATATCATCAAAGGTAAGGTGTTGACTATGACAAAACTTTCTCACATGTAGTTATACTAAAATCCATTCGAATTCTATTGGCTATTGTAGCACACTATGATTATGAGATCTGACAGATGGATGTCAAAACCGCATTCCTCAATGGCAACCTTGAGGATGAGGTGTATATGATACAGCCTAAGGGATTCGTGTCCAAGGATAACCCAGATAAGGTGTACAGGTTGCTTAGGTCCATTTATGGACTGAAGCAAGCTTTCCGAAGTTGGAATATAAGATTTGATGAGGCGATCAGATCTTATGACTTTGTTAAGAATGAATATAAGCCTTGTGTGTATAGGAAGGTAAGTGGGAGTACTATCATCTTTTTGGTATTATATGTGGATGACATTCTGATCATTGAGAATGATGTTGGAATGCTCTCTATAGTAAAGGCTTGGCTATCTAGGCACTTCTCCATGGAGGACTTAGGGGAAGCATCCTGCATATTGGGATACGGATCTATAAAGATAGATCCAAGAGGAAGCTTGGCTTATCCTAGTCTAGGTACATAGATGTTAGGGATCGAACGGTACTAAGAGGAGGGGTGAATTAGTGCAGCGGATATAGATGATAAATTTTCGATGATTTAAAACGTGCTTTCAGAAACTTCATACAATGAAAACCTTATTTCAACTAAACCTGATTTCAATTTAAGCTTATCAAAAATGTAATTAGCTTGAGAGTGTTTAGAGATGAAGAAAGAGAATGATAACCGCTAGAGCGGAGGACGCTTGACCTCCTTTATCCTTCCTACAGATCTATAGGGATTCAAGGATAAATGATCTCCCTAGGCATTTTTTTTTACACATGTAGTTTTCGTGGATTTGTTTTGACACACCGATCTTCGCGCGATGATGGAACCTTTCTATGGGAAATCTGGGGTGTTTTGTTTTTGTTCTTCCGCTGCGCAGGAGATGTCGCTCCCCAAAAGGATTTTCCAATACACACCAGTCTATCTAGTTATCTCGATATCCCTCTCGAGTAACCTATGACCAGAATAATTTAGGGTCTGTGTTTAAAGGTGAATCGGTCTCATTATCATGATCTCATCATAATCCGATTCCCATTGCATAAATCCAAGGACATCACAATATATACAACATGTAAGATAAAGTGAAAAAATGCCTAATAATACATAAAGAGAAAAAGTGCATATCAAGTCACAAGTGCCATCACTCATGTGATTGGCTTGCACGGCACACATAACTAGTAGTGTGCTATATACCCGTCTATATGATGGAGGTAGCTGGTCTCATAGCTACTCATGTGGGGACACTAAGGGTACAATGCAAGTGCTCATTAGGGAATAAGTTCATTGATTGATCCACCTACGGAATGCTGGATGGTTATTAATACCTCATGTCAGACAATGATTCCATAGTCCTAGTAGTGTATCTAGTCCTTAGACTTGAGACACCAAGGATGTCCTATATGAGTACTCCACTCTTTGATACCAGACTTATAGGTTTAGAAAGTTCCAGATCTAGTACAATCGATTATTGGGAGTGGTAGCCAACCTTACGAGGACTATTGAGTATCAATAGAGGATCATCCGCTATCGGTATCATTTGAGGAATATCCCATGTATTCTTGCTTGAACAAATCCTTGGCCAAGATTATTCGGATTGAGAGAGAAAGAGTTCTCTTGGAGAATTCGACAAGAGCAAGACTTGAGTAGAAACCGTATGGGCCTAACAGCACCATGCCCAGTATAGGGTCTCTAGGATATTAGTTGGATGAGGGACTATAGATACATAGTAACTGAGGACAGATAGGTCCAAAGGATTGGATTCCCCTATATCGTCTGGGGGTTGTGGCATAGTGGCCTAGTATGTCCGCAGTCGATTAGTTGGGTAAATTATTATAGAGATAATAATTTACTAAGTCAGAAGGAGTTTTGACAAGTATGACTCACGGCCAGCTCGATATTGGGCCTAGAGGGTTACACACATATGGTAGGTGTTGCGATGAGTAGAGGTTCGGATATTAGATATCCGCTGGAACCCCTAACTTATTGGATATCCATTAAGCCCCTGAATTATTGGATCCTCAGATGAGATCCAATAATTGCTAATAAGAGATTATTTGGTAGAGACCCACTAATCCAAGAGGCTTGGGTAATTGGATGGAGATCCAATACCCAACAGGGCAAGATCCATTAGGGTTTACAGGGGGCCTCTATAAATAGGAGGGAACCAAAGCTCTATAAGCTAGGGGTTTCTTTTGGTAGCCACCTTCTGTTCTCCTCTCCCTAGAGAGGAGCATCGTCGTAGTCCCTACCATGTGGATACCACTAGAGAGGAGGATGCTTGACCTCCTTCATCCTTCCTATAGATTTGCAGGGATTTAGGGATATATGATCTCCCTAGGTATTTTCTTTTACTTATGTAGTGTTCATAGATTTGTTTTGACGCATCGATCTTTGCACAATGACGAAACCTTTCTACGGGAAATCTGGGGTGTTTTGTTTTTGTTCTTCCACTGCACATGAGATGTCGCTCCCCAGAAGGATTTCCCAACAGACCCCGCGACCATCATCGTCGCAGCCCCTATTCTGGATGCAGTAGGCTACTTCCAGGCCACGCATCCTCGCTCTTGACCAGCAGCCCCTTTCTTCTCGGCTAGTGATCTCTTCCCCCTCACTGCCTCAACCGCAGTGATCCATAGTCACAGCCGCCCCTGTTCTGCTGCGAAACAGAGCTCTTCCCACGACCGTCGCAAGTGCCGGCTGCCTCTGCAAAATCTGCAATCACCACGACTACTACAGCCGCCCACGACCGATACCGACCTCCCATGACACTATAGCCTTCTTCCCACAACGCTACCATGACGTTGTTGCCTTCTTCCCACGAACGTTGCCTTCCAACTTTTTTCTAGTCGCACCATCGTAATCTCAACCTCGGCTGCTCGACGATCACCGCTTTGCATCACAGCACCTGCAGCAACAATGACGTTGCCACCATCCAACCCTCGGCACCTACAGCAATACCGGACGCAACACGCAGCGATAGAAATTTCCCATCTTGCAGCTGCAGTAGCCATAGCCGCCACCATTTCATCCCCTCTTTGCTGGTGGCATCGACAGCAACCGTCGTAGCGTGTCCACAGCAACTGTCACAACCGTAACCGCCACCACCACTATCATTTTCTTCCCTCTTCGCTGTCAACATCGACAGCAACCATCACAGTTGCATCCCATCGCTGCCGCCCTCTTGCTTTGCATCTTGTCACAAGCACTAGTTGCCACCAGATTACACTGATGCTGCCACCTTCCATCCCATGGTGCTCTCACCCCACATAGTTACAAAAATAGGGAATGGCTACTGACAACTCAGTTAAGGCCCAAATTGAAGCATTGGAAATCAGAATTAAGAACCAGCTACAAGAGACCCTTAATGAATTCAAAATAAGCCTACTAGATAACTTTAGTAAGTTTCAACAAGATAAATAATTTACTAAAATTTGTCAGACTTCTACAGTGTTAGAATATCAGGGCAGATTCGAACGATGGTCAAATCAAGCCATAGATTGGTATGAACGATAGCTAGTGGACACCTTTATTGAAGGGCTTAATCTAATCAAATATGAAGTTAAGGCTCAATAGTCCTGCACTATGATAGCTACAATTTCATTTGCACGTCTACATGAGGAAAAAATCAGTTTAGAAATTCGTCGAAACAGAAGTGATCACAAACAAATTATCAGTGAGCCACCTAGTAAGGAGCACAAATGTAAATAAGGGCAACTTCTAGTGATTGAACCAATTAGGGAGGACTCCAAAGCTGATAACATTGACTCTGATAATGAAGGTATGGATTCTGATAAAGATGTTGAACCTATTACACATATAATGCATGCATTAGCAACCTATTCTAACCCACAAATTATGAAAGTTGAAGAAATTTTGGAACATCAACCTATTATAGTTCTGGTTCATACCGATAGCACTAACAATTTTATAGATAGTAAGATTGCTGACCGATTGGCCTACCATATTAAAGACTATGACAAATTCGAAGTAAAGGTCACTGATGGACAAGTTTTAAATCATGACAACAAATGTTCAAAGATAAAACTAATTATATAGGGCTAAAAACTATTGTTGGATTTCTTTTTGCTACTCTTGGAAGACTTCGAAGTGGTGATCCTAAAAGGAAGACGAAGAAGTAAGGCCATAACTGCTACTAGCCATCGGATGAAGAGAGTTCTACAGAAGACTACAATGACTACTAAACTAAAAAGCTGACCTATTGCTCACACAATCAAAAGGTGGAGGTTGTACTTACTTGATCAACGAATTATGATACACCACAAATGCCCTGTGCTGAAAGAGAAGCTCCTCAAATTTGATGCCGCTCAATCTTGAGGACAAGACTGATTTGAAGGAGGTGGAACTATTACGATTCTTTTATTTTTTAAATTTTTAAATAATATTTATTGAGTTATATTTAGTACAGGAAGAGTCGAATAGGGGTTTATTTAATATTTATTTATTATTAAGAGTCCAAGTCCTAGTGGACTCTAGGTGGAACTCTATAAATATAGTTGTATTTATTTATTTTCATTAGACATTGAAAGTAATGAAAAATTTACCTTAGCCATTTGGCAAACCTTATGAGGTCGATCCCCTCGAAGCAATCAAAGGAGATTGATCCTCTCGAAGTGATCAAGGAGGTCGATCCCTTCGAAGCGATCATTTATCCCTTTTTCTCCTACTTCTTCCGCTTCTTCCATGATAAAACCCTAAGGGGTCTTATCACAAACTCGTTCTTCTTTTAAGAATTTTTATGCCAACGCCACTTTTCTTTCTCAAATTGAACCTAAGTGCATTGATGAAGCCTTGAAAGATGATTCTTGGGTTATTGTAATACAAGAGGAATTGAACCAATTTGAGAGGAATGAGGTGTGGAAGCATGTTCCTAGACCTAGTGACCATTTAGTTATTGGTGCTAAATGGATCTTTAGAAACAAGCAAGATGAATTTGGTATCGTGGTTAAAAATAAGGCTAGATTAGTGGCCAAAGATTTTAACTAAGAAGAAGGTATTGATTATGAAGAAACCTTCGCTCCTGTGGCAAGATTAGAAGCCATAAGGATGCTCCTTACCTATGCTAGTAGTAATAATTTTCAATTATTTCAAATGGATGTTAAAAGTGCTTTTTTAAATGGTTTCATTTCCGAAGAAGTGTATGTTGAACAACCACCCAGATTTGAAAACTCTCTTTTTCCTAATCATGTGTTTAAATTGACTAAGGCTCTCTATGGGTTAAAACGAGCCCCAAGAGTTTGGTACGAGAGACTTAGCTCTTTTCTTATTTCAAATAATTTCATTAAAGGCAAGATCGATACTATATTATTTATTAAATATTTTAAAAATAATTTTCTTATTTTTAAAATTTATGTTGATGATATTATCTTTGGTTCTACAAACGAATCACTATGTAAATCATTTGCCAAGTGTATGAGTCATGAGTTTGAAATGATCTAATGGGTAAACTAACCTTCTTTTTAGGATTACAAATTAAACAACTTAGTGATGGTATATTTCTTAATCAAACTAAATATGCATTAGATTTGTTAAAACAATTTAACATAGATGGTTCAAAGGCCATAAACACTCCTATGAGCACCTCCACTAAGTTAGACATGGATGAAAATGGAGAAAATTTTGATCAAAAAACATATAGAGGAATGATAGATAGTTTACTTTATCTCACCGTAACTAGACCAGATATCATATTTAGTATAGGACTTTATGCTATATTTTAAGCTAATCCTAAGTTATCTCATCTTAAAGTCATTAAAAGAATCCTTAGATATCTTAAAGGAACTCCCAACCTAGGATTATGGTATCCAAAATTCAATAACTTTGATTTAATAATTTATGCGGATACGGATTTTGTCCGAAGTAGAATAGATAGAAAAAGCACATCCGGAACATGTCAATTGTTAGGACATGCACTTGTTTCTTGGACTTCCAAGAAACAAAACTCGATTGCACTATCTATGGCCGAAGCTGAATACATAGCCGCAAGTGCATGTTGTGCATATGTTATTTGGATAAAAAATATATTAGAAGATTATGAAATTCATTTAAAGAATATTTCGATAAAATGTGATAACACAAGTGCTATTTGTTTAACTAAAAATCTTATTCAACACTCTAAAACTAAGCACATAGATATTAGGCATCACTTTATACGAGATTATGTCAATAACAATGATGTTACTCTAGAATTTATTGATACAAAACACCAATTAGTGGGCATCTTCACAAAACCTTTAAATGAAGAACAATCTGACTTCATTAGAAGAGAATTAGGCATGCTAAATTGTCCTAGTGCGTGAGTTTATTGTATTCCTTTTTCAAAAAAATTTCATCATCTTTTCGGTTTTCATGGACTTAATATCATCTTTTTTGTTTTCATACTATCTTATGACATCATTTTGATTTCGTATTTCCAAAGATGGAGTTTTCATTTTCCTCCATTCTCGGATTGATAATCTTGCTTAATCAAATGATGATTTTTAGTGTCATTCACATTTTGAATTGATGTAGTGACTTTCATTCTATCATTTTTATCCTCCCTCTACTTTCGTTGGCATGAGTGAATGAATCTCATGAGTTATTTTTCACACTTTCGTATCATGAAATTTGAAGTTTGATAATTTTTTCTTCATGGTACTTGGAACTATTTTCCTTTTCTTATCTTTATGTCATGAACTTTGCATGAAAAGAAGAAGCTCTCAAAATTCCTATAGCATAAATACTCTCTTCGGATTTCATTCATGCGAATTTGATGAATTCTTAACTCTTGTATAATTTACCATGAGTTTTTGAGTATCTTGTGCTTAAATGATCTCTCTATCTCACGAATTTTATTTGGTGGAAATGATTCTTGTATGCATTTTTAATGACTTGAATAATTTATTTTTATATTTCACAGATTATGATGCTGAATTATCTTTATGATAGGAATTTTTCTAATAAATTTTTTAAGTATGCAAACATCATCATGCCTCCTATCATAAGTTTTGACTTTGAATGATCTCTCATTTCTTCCTCACAAATTTTTCTTAAATGAATTTTTGGCATGAGGTCTTGATAGAAAATAGATCTCTTGATGAATGTTTTGCTTCAATGCTCTATCCTTTCTACTTTACGATTTTATGGCATGAATTTTTTAGAATCCCCATTTCCTTGATAGATTTATCCTTCTCCTTTTTGCCATTTTTCACAATAACTCTAATCATAATATTTGGTATCAAGGCCCATTTCTTTTTTGTTGATGACAAAAGGAGAGAAAAATGTGGCAAATTGACTTGATGACTTGATGGAATGATAAATGCTTTGTATGTATCGTACTGCAATTGTCATGCTTTGTATTGTAAATCTTTTCTATCATTAAAAGCATCGCAATGTATCACAATTATATGTAGTATATCGTAAATGACTATAGCGTATCACAATTGTATGGAATGTATCGCATGCATCGCAAATGGATCATGCATAGTTAAAATGTTAAATTTTGTAAGATTGTTATTGTATCATGTTTAAATTTGGTATCTTCCATTGATATGATAAGTTATCATTTCATTTGATGATGTATCGTAAAATGATATCATGCCTTGGATTTGTACATTTTATTTTGATATCATTTGATTCTTGCTACATTTCAAATTATAGTTGGTGTCATTTGTCGAAATAATGATTGTCTATCATCATTCGACATTGAACTTGAAAATGGATGTCATGCCTTGACATCATTTTCGAATTATGAAAAATATGAAGTTTCGTATTTATGGATGAAAGATCATGCTTGTTGACCATGACGATAAGTTCAACGAATGCAACTTATCCATTTCGGCTCGAATTCAAGGGGTTTGAATTCAAATGTTTTCTTTCTCAAAATATGGCATATAGATAGGGGGAGTTAAGGTTAACTCCATCATCAATTGATTGTCATCATCAAAAAGAGAGAGATTGTTGAATCTCGGATTTTGATTATGAAGTCAATTGATAGATTATTTGATCAAATCCATATTATTGAGATAAGTGTGTAGGATTAACTACGATAGCAATGAAGACATAAAGCAAATTGATAAAGTCAAGTATGTTGGGAGTCCAAGAGTCCATCAGAAGTCCAAAGGTTCATCAGAATTGTTGTCAAATCTGGCCGAGAATGAATAGGGGACTTGTCGAAGGATTGTTGGAAGTTCGCCGGAAGGTTCATCGGAGGTTCGCGGAGCTCATCGGGAAAGTCGAAAGCTTGCCAAATAGACTTATTGGAATCACTGTAAATTCCGGGAGACTATTGGGAGTCCACTGGAAGATATCCGAGAGTGTATCGAAAGTCCACCGAAAGTTCACCGAAAGCTCGCCAGAAGAAGACCTAATGTGTCAATTTATGTTTTTGCTTAGAATATATTTTTAATTTCATAGTTAGCACATAATTAAGGTTAGGAATAGGTAACAATCCTAATTAACTAGATGTGACTCTTTTTAGCTCTAATTCTGAAGCCAACTGAGCCTATAAATACCCCTTACTTCTCAATTGGCTAAGCACATTAAGAAGTGATAAGAATTGAGTCAAAACTCTAGCGTAATTGCTTTCAAAAGTTTGAGTGCTCACCTCCCAAAGTCTCATTTGTAAAAGTTCTATAAGAGAGTTTGAACCACTTATAAAAGTCTATAAGAGGGGTGCTTGGCCCTTTCCCTTCAAAAGGATTGATAGTGGAAGTCGGGAACCTCATCGGAGGAGGTTTCGGAAGTGGACATAAGTCATTTGACCGAACCACTATAAATCGCTACGTACTTCTCTTGGTGTGAGTTTTTAAATTGCTACATTTCAATTTTTACTTAGCTGTAGTATCTTAATCTCCTTCTCTCAACTCTCTTTCGTATTCACTTGAAATATTTACTTTGCCGAAATCATTTTTGTCAGACCGAAACTTCTCAACATGTAACTCTTTTTGGAATTGATTTGAATTTATGATTTTTATCCACTGCACTAATTCACCCCCTCTTAGTGCCGCTCTAGATCCTAACACGTAAGAGAGGACGATGTGCCAAAGAATCATACAAAGCACTGATGGGCCAATAACATGTCGAGCAATATTTTGATTTACGTTGTACTAATAATTGTCTAGATCGAAGTAGAATTAGGTCTAATTAGATTATAATTGGACCAATATAGTTAGGGGCCAATTGGGACTATACTCGGATATGTTTGGGCTAAACTCAAGGCCCAAACAGGGCTGCTGAACCCTGTCTAGCGGTAGCACCGCCAGACTAGGGCGGTGGTACCACCCAGGTTCAATCACCCTGGTGGACTGGGCAGTAGTACCTCCTAGCACTGGTGATGGCACCACCCAGCACTGGTGGTGGTACCACCAGTACTCCTGAAATCCGGGGTGATTCAAATTTGGGCTCCAAATTTGAATTACCTTGAAGCCTATAAATACCTCTCTCATCTATAATTGAGTTACACACAAAAACTGAAAAATAAAAAGGAAAAACTCTGCTATAATAGTATCAAAATCTTTCCTCTGAGCCTTAAGTGTGATTTAGTCTAAGAGAGGTGTGAGAGGCCTTGTAAGGGAAGCCGATGGCCTCAAGTGAAGAGGAATTGGGAGTGTAGACGTAGGTCAGATGATCGAACCACTATAAAAATTAATTTACATTTCTATTCTTGCTATTTATATTTCTGCAAACTCTTTACCTTATTGCAATCACTCGAATCCTTCTCTTTCACTTACAAATTCTTTCAAGCTTAACATGTTTCCGATACGGCTTTCATTGAAATCATTTTTATCATATGAGGTTTTTCGAAATCGTACGAACTTGTCATATTTTACTACTGCACTAATTCACCCCCCCCCCTCTTAGTGCCAAACTGATCCTAATAGTTGGTATCAGAGTCAGGTATTTCTCATTTGGATTTACACCCAAGAGAAATGACTATTTTTGGATTTTAAGAGAGCTTCTTTATTGTTCATCCTCCCTTGTTTAACGAGTCGGACTATACTTATTGGAAAACTCGAATGAGAGTTTTCTTGCTTTCTTTGAATTTGGATTTATGGAATATCATTGAAAATGATTTTCAACAACCTTCAAAACCTATGAATGAATAGTCAAATTTTAAGAAGAAATCTTTTTCTTTAAATGCAAAGGCTTTGAATGTCTTATTTTGTGCCTTGAATAAAACCTAATTTAATTATGTTTCTGCTTGTGAAATGGCTTTTGATATTTGGCACACTCTTGAAATCATATACGAAGGCACTAGTAGAGTCAAAGACTCAAAAATGAACTTGTTGATGTATGATTTTGAGCTTTTTCGAATGAAATCAAGTGAGACTATCGGTGACATATATACCCGTTTCACGGATGTCGTCAATAGTCTAAGAGCCCTTGGTAAATCGTTTTCATATTTTAAACTCATTAATAAGATTTTAAGATCCCTTCCAAAAAGGTGGGATCCGAAAATAATGGCTATATAGGAGCCTAAAGACTTGAACTTTTATTCTCTTGAAGAACTTAGTAGCTTATTGATAACATATGAAATGAGCTTCTTTGAACTTGATATTTATGAGAACCACCTTCCAAAGAACATGAAGGTTTTGGAACTTCAAACAAAAGAGTACCACTTGAGTGATCACTCAAGTGATGATGATGATGATGACCTTGGACTCTTTACTATTAAATTTAATAATTCATTAAACAAGAATTGAAAAACTCAAATGAACTTAAAAACAACACCAACTCTTGCTATGAACGCAAGAAGCCGAAGAGCTCCAAAGAAGAATACTCAAAAGTGAAGAAGAACAAAGCTCACAAAGAAGAATCAAGTGACGAACTACGCTTTGACGGCTTTCGACTACAAGGTAAGTAACTCATCCGAAATGTTTTCACTTTATTAAGAAATTATATTATCTTTTCATGAGTTGCTTAACTTCGGTTGTAGGAAATAAAAAATCTTTTTGCAAAAATTTATCATGCTTTTCTTTCTAGTATTTTTTGAAAAACTAAAAATTATTTAATCATAATAATTGCATGTTTAGAAACAAAATGTTAGATTTAAATCTAATAATACAATTCCATGAATGTTTATGATTTCTGTATCGATTTTCAGTTTCAAACAAGATGCATGGTTTTGACACAAAAAAATTAATTATCATGATAATCACATAGTTTATAATAATGCTTACACACCAAATAGCATTAAAAAAAAGAAGCAATTATCTTGATGATTTCCATATCACTTTTCATACTGCATAATTTTAGCATAAAAAATTTGAAGATACCTTATGAAATCATCTTTGATAATGATGAAATGAAAATTTTAAAAAACTTTTGTATAATGCTTAATAATTTTATGGTATCATGCTTGATGATGTATGAAGATTTGAAATAATGACTTGAAATCTCACATTTTGAAATAATGTATTTATTTTGATGGTTTTATGATGAAATCTGCCTTTTGATTTTGTATGTTCATACTTTTTTTTATTAAAGAGAAAGGCTTGTTTATAAGAAGCAAATCACATGAATAGAAACTTATAAAAATGAAAAGCAATCCTCTATCTCAATCTTGTCGATTTTTTTTAATAAGAAATTCATGAATCTATGCTTGTCATTTACGAATTTCTTAAATGTGATTTTGATGATGATTTTGGATTTGATGAATGCTTGATTCGTGTTTATGAATTAAGATGTATTTTAAATATGAATTCATGTGAATCTCTTAAATCATGAAATTGATCTTGATGATTTTCGAGTTGACGAATTGAATTTAAATTTTTTATTATTCATGACTCTTCTCTATCGAAATCACAACTTTTTTTTTGAATCATGACTTATTGAGTAATGAGGGTTTGAATGCATGAATCGATGATTTTTTTTTATCCCTTTATTTGATACTCAAAATTTTTGTTTGATCTTGATGAATTTTTATGACATGACATCAATGATTGAAACATAGTATGCTTAAATAGATTTTTCTCCTATGTTTTAATATTTCTTTGAATACATCATGTGATGATTGAAAGATTGATGTAGAATTTTTATTGATGCAATTGATGTAAAAGTCTATATCATTGGTTCCTCCCTTCTTTTTGACAATGATACAGGGGGAGTTAGCTTGCTAGCTTGTGCATCATAAGGGAAAGAAAATATGCTAGCATTGGTATTCATGACTTGACTTCGATGATTGAAATGTAGTATGCTTAAATAGATTTTTTCCCCTATGTTTCAATACTTCTTGATATACATCATGTGATCATTATAATCCTTCCTTTCTTTTTGACAATGATAAAGGGGAAGAAAAGTGTGCTAGCTTGGCATATTGCAAAGAAAACAAATAGCTAGCCTATAAAAGAAGAAGAAAACTTGCTAGCTTGAACATTGAGAAGCAAAAATTGCTATCTTAAAAGAAGCAAAAAAGTGAAAACTTGAAGATCTTGCAATCTCAAGGGAAGAAAGAAATTACAAAGTTGCATATCTTTAACTTGTTACCTTGCATGTTTAAAGTGATGTAAATTTTACAAAAATTGCTAGCTTGCAAGGTAAAACTAAAGTGAACTTCTCAAGAGAGAAGAAACAAAGTGCTATCTTGCCTATCATGAGAAACAAAGTGCAAACTTACACATCTCAAGAAGTAAGTGATGAATTACTATGCTTGGACATCCTTAAAAACTTACTATGATTGAATATTATAAATCTTGCTAGTATATTGTAAAAACTTGCATATCCTTAAAATTAGCTAGATGCAACTTCTCCTTTTTGTTGATGACAAAGGAGAAGAAATAAATTGATGATCATGCACTATATTGAATATTTTGAAATATTGCATGATGTTTTTGATGACATGTTGCTTGGATTTTTTGAAATCCAAGAGTTCTATCAATATGGAATATTGATAGGATGAGTTTATTTAAACTCTAGGAGTTAAGGTTAACTCCGTCATCAATTAGTTGTCATCATCAAAAAGTGAGAGATTGTTGAATCTCGAATTTTGATGATAAAACTAATTGATTGTGTTTTGGTTATCTAACTGGGTTTTGAATCACACAAGTCTACTCTCAATCAGGATTAGACAATTGATGTAGGAAGAATCAGCATTGCACCGAAGGAAAACATGTCAGGAGATTAGATTGGACGTCGAGTTGGAGGTCTGATTGACAATCAGCAGAAGGCTTTGGACTGAAATCGGGCATCGGGCCAAGAAGAGTTGAGTTGCGCCAAGGAGATCAGAGTTGTGGAGGTCAACTGTCGATTGGGAAATAAGTCGTAAGAGAGGATGATGTGCCGAAGAATTAGATGAAGCGTCGATGGGCCAATGACATGCCGGGTGATATTTTGATTCACGTTGTAATAATAATTATCTAGATCAAAGTGGGATTAGGTCTAATTGGGTCAACCTAGTTAGGGGCTAATTGTGCCCATCCCCGGATAGATTTAGGGCAGACTCAAGACCCAAATAGGGTTGCTGAACCTTGTCTAGCAGTGGCACCGCCAGACTGGGGTGGTGGTACCACCCTAGGTTCAGCCTCCCAGGTGGTCTGGGCAATAGTACCCCCCAATGTCAGTGTACTTGGGTGGTGGTATTGTCCAGCACTGGAGATGGTACCACTAGTACCCTTGAAATCCAAGGTGATTCAAATTTGGGCTTCAAATTTGAATCACCTTAAGGCTTATAAATACCTCTCTCATCTATGATTGAGTTATACACAAAAACTGAGAATGAAAAAGGGAAAACTATGTTATAATAGTGTCAAAATCTTTCCTTTAAGCTTTAAGTGTGATCTAGTCTAAGAGAGGGGTGAGAGGCATTGTAAGGGTTATCTCCTAAGCCCATCAAAAGGAGAAAGCACTGTAAGGGAGTTAGCCTCTGCCCATTGGAAGGAAGACAACTAGTGGAAGCTGACTAGTGGAAGCTGGTAGCCTCAAGTGAAGAGGAATCGAGAGTGGACGTAGGTTGGATGACCGAACCACTATAAAAATCGGTTTACATTTCTGTTCTTACTATTGATATTTTTGTAAACCCCTTACCTTACTGTAATCACTTAGATCCTTCTCTTTTACTTATGAATCCTTTCAAGCTTAACACGTTTCCGATACAGCTTTCATCGAAATCATTTTTATCATATAGGGTTTTTCAAAATCGCATGAACTTGTTGTATTTTACCGCTGCACTAATTCCACACACCCCCCCCCCTTAGTGCTAAACTAATCCTAATATCCAATTGGCCCTTAACAGATTTAGTGGGATTATCTCACAATCCTAACTCTAATTACACCCTAACTACAATATTTAAGGCATATACTAAAGGTTGGTCAAAATTTCTTCCGACGAGCTTCCGGTGGACTTTCGACGAACTCTCGACGATCTCTCGACGATCTTCCAATAGACTCCCGGTAAGCTCTTGAACCCTCGATGATCTTCTTGGCGAGTTCCGATAAGCATCTTTGGTAAGCTCCAATCTTCTCGACGAGCTCCGGCAATCTTCCAATGAACTTACGATGTACATTTCAACAAGCTCCCAACGAACTCTCAACAAATTCTGGCAACACTCCCGACGAACTTTCGGACTCCTAACGAACTCTCAAACTTTTGATAAATCATTCGATCTTTGACTCCAGCACTTTGTTTGCTCTATGCCTTGTTCGCTATCGTAGTTAATCCTATACACTTTTCTCAACATATAGATTAGATCAATAGTTTATTGATTAATTTCATCATCAAAATCCAAAATTCAATAAGTACATCTGTAGTTGATGAGTCGAGTGAATTATTATGGAGATAATAATTCACTGAGTTAAAAGGAGTTCTAATATGTATCACTCATGACCAACTCGATATTGGGCCTAGAGGGTCACACACATATGTTTGGTGTTGCGACGAGTAGAGGTTCGGATATGAGATATCCACCAAAGCTCCTATCTTATTGGATATCCAATAAACTCCTAAATTATTAGATCCCATGGATGAGATCCAATAAGAGCTAATAAGAGATTATTGGATAAAGACTCATTCATTTAAGAGACTTGGGTAATTGGATAGAGATCCAATATCCAATAAAGTAGAATTCATTAGGGTTAACAAGGGGCCTTTATAAATAAGAGGGAACTAAAGCCCTATAGGCTATGGTTTTCTTGGTAGTCCCTGTCGTGTGGATCACCACTAGAGAAGAAAACGTTTGACCTCTTTCATCCTTCCTATAGATCTATAGGATTCTTAGGGATATATGATCTCCTTAGATATCATCTTTCATATATGCAGTTTTTAATTTTGTGGGTTTTAACGCATCGATCTTCGCATGACGATGAAACTTTTTCGTGAAAATCTAGAATTTTGTTTCTATTTTTCTATTCTTCTATTGCGCATGTGATATCACCCCTAGAGTTTCTAATAGTGGTATCAGAGCCAGATTGTTCGTACGAAGATTAAATTTTAATTACGTGTGTTGTGAATTAGAGAGGCTTTTGACATGAAAATCGTTGACACAAAAGCGGAATGGACAACAACTATTGCTACTCTCATAGATGGCAGCCTTAGTGGTGGTGCCCACATGTTGCCTGCGTAGGCGGCTTGCCTACAAGGGGCAGGCGATGCTCGATTGCAGGCGGCATGCTCGTAAGGGTGGGCAGTGCCCGCGGGCAGAAGCACCCGCAAGGGTGGCGCCACCCACGGGGGCAAGGGCCGTCACTGCCCGTGGGCAGGGAGGAATGACAACCCTACAGGGACAGTGCCACCCGCGGGCAAGGGCGACGCGCCCGCTCACAGTGAGCATCGCAGTAGGCAGTAAGGATTAGGGTTTTTGGAAAAAGATAGTTCTGCCCCTCAGAATTTTAAAAATTTTAGGGTGCATCCCTTTGTCCAAATTATCAAAATATTCTTCATAATTCAAAAAATTTCCTATATGTCCCTAATTTTAGAAAAATATTAGTTAATTAAAAAGTTTAATTAACTATTATTATTTATCTAGTAGTCTTATATAATAATATGTACATGTTATGTATGATATGGACAGATGATCATGAACCATTTGATGTGATGTATATATATAATATGATCATTATTATTATTAGAGCATGTGAGCCTATATTTTTCTCATTTATTATCGGTCTACGTGCCTATAATTATGTTATAATTATACGATGAGGCACAACGGGAGCGTGGAAACAATAGTAGGACCCACGAGGCCGAGATGGACGATCGCAACGCATGGAGATGCACCGAGATGTCGATGAAACTAATAAGGACGAGATGGATGATCACAGAGTATGGAGATATGGTACTGTACACATAGATCTTGATGTGAGTGATTGGGCCCACTAGCTTGGGCTTATCATATTAGGATATGGTCCATGATTATCTGGTATAATTGCTCATGTGATGTGTAATTGCTTATACACCTACTAGATATATATATATATGCATACGATGTAGATATATATATTAAATATGTATATGTGTGACACACTATATTAGGAGACTAAATCAAAAATTCCCTCTCTCGATAATATTAAGTCGGTAAACGTGAGACAATTAGATTGACCCACATGGCCTTCTATCGTTATAGGTAGAAACTGATTCCCGGTATAGGTTAAGTTGGTTGAGTCCCTCGAAGCACACCTATATCGCGATTCGTTATCTTACCTATGATATAGAGATGTCACCAGTGACCTAAGGACATGGTATGCTTGATCGAGTCTCTTGAGAGTATATCATCGAATCAAACTCATCTTGTAACGATAGTGATGACTTAACCAAACATCATGATTGGTCGAGTCCCTCAAGGCCATGATAGTTCGGACGCCGAACAGGACGGGAATCACAAAGAGTTATGATTAGTAAGAGTTACCTACCTTTTGGGCTTAGTGTGATTGGTCGAGTCTCTCGTGGTTATACTAAGACACTAATTGGATCTTGATCCCCACTAAAAGTCTACCAGAGACTTCCATTTCACATTTTGAGGGTGTCGCATGACTCACTAGAAAAATAGTAGGAGCACATCAAGATAGAAGTCATTATCTTAATTGTTTATATTCCTACAAAATCTGTATATTATTTAATTCTACTACATCTTTATTTTTAGAAAATATCACCATTAGACCTTCTACGTGACATACTTAATGCTAACCACCTCACTAGTCCAAATTATGCGGATTGGCTCCGTAACTTGAGAATAGTTCTCATAGTGGAGAAAGTCACGTATGTCCTTGATACAGTGACGCCTATGCCAAAGGAAGGGACAAGCGAGGATAAAATCACTCGCTACGTGAAGTACATAGATGACTCCACTCTTTCTCAGTGTTACATGTTGGGCTCCATGACTCCCGAGTTATAAAGATAACATGAAAAGTTGGATGTCAAATCCATACTCCTACATCTCCACAAATCATTTGTGGAATAGGGAAGAACTCAACGATATAAGATATCGAAGAGTCTCTTCCGCGTTAGGATTACTAAGGGGACACCAATTTAGAACCATGTTCTTAAGATGATTGAGTAGATAGAGAAACTCACATGTTTAGGAATGGTCCTAGAGGATAACCTGTATGTGGATCTTGTGCTTCAGTCCCTACTAGATTCCTTTTCACAGTTCTCTATGCTGGTAAGACCAGAAAGAAAAGGAAGATAGAAAAATCCCTTAAGAAGGGCAAGGGCAAGGGCAGACCAAGTAAAGCAAAGGTTGCTAAGAAGAATCCAATAAAGGACAAAAGTCAATGCTTCTACTATGATAAAGATGGGCACTATAAGAGGAACTGTAAGGAGTATCTTGCACAAAAGGCAAAACAGAAACTTGGAGAAGCTTCAAATATATTCATGATCAGTCTCCATTTATCATACTCATATGATAACACTTGGGTATTAGATACCAGCAGTGTTTATCATATCTGTAATTCATTGAAGATTCTAGCAAAACCAAGGAGATTTATGAGAAGCAAGATGGACCTTAAGATGGGCAATTGAGCAAGAGTTGCTACTGTTGCTATTGGCGATGTCACTTTACATCTGCTTGATGGAGCTACTATTGCATTAGATGTAAGTTATTTTATTCCCCGTATTATCAAAAATCATTATTTTCATTTCATGATTAACATTGAATGATTATAAAGTAGATTTTTAGAATAATAATTGTTCAATTATTATAGATGATGAGATCATCACGAGAGGAACATTGTATAATGGTTTGATTATGCTCGATATTACTCTACATATCATGAATATAAGTGAGTCCAAGAGGAAACGAGATGAGGTAAACAGTGCATACCTATATCATTATAGGCTAGGTCGTATCCATGAGAGAAGGATTTAAGTCGCTGAAGGATGGATACCTAGATCCATTCGACTGTGAGTCATATGCAACTTACGAGCCTTGCCTTCATGGAAAGCTAACCAACTTTCCATTTAATAGAAATCGAGAGAGAGCCACTGAGTTACTAGAACTTATACATAGTGATGTATATGATCATATGTCAACTCAGGATATAGGTGGTAACTCCTACTTCATTACTTTCATTAATGATTTCTCTATGTACGGATACATGTACTTGATGAAGTACAAGTCTGAAGCTCTCAAGAAATTCAAGGAATATAAGAATGAAGTAGAGAACTAGACTAGAAAGAGTATCAAAACTCTTCAATTAGATCAAGGAGGTGAGCACTTAAGTGTAGAGTTCACCTAGTTCCTCAAGGACCATGGGACTCTATCCCAATGGACACCTCCTTACACACCCTAGCTCAATGGTATATTCGGAAGGATGAATCATATATTATTAGACATGATGCAGTCTATAATGAGTTTCGTCGATCTATCCCTCATTCTGGGGATATGCCCTAGAGTCCACAACTTACCTTCTAAATAGAGTTCCAACTAAGTTGGTAGTGTCTACATCATATAAGATATGGAAAGGGAAGAAACCTAATCTTAAGGTTGTTAAGTTTGAGACTACCCTACCTATGTTAAGAGACAAAATCCTAATAAGTTGGAATCCAAGACGAAATGGTACAAGCTTGTGGGATACCCCAAGGAAACTTATGGATATTATTTCTATCACCTCGAGGACCAAAAGGTCTCTGTAGCTAAGAAAATAGTATTCCTTAAGAAGGAACACATTCTTGGTGAAGATAATGGGAGCGTGATAGAGTTGAGCGAGGTTGGAGAACCTAGCTCAAGCACCATTCTACAGCTATAGTCTATTCAGGTACCTAGCACATAAGTTCTAACTTCATATAGGTTTGGAAGAGTATCCCATTCTCCTGAGAGATATGTAGGACATGTCAGATAAGAGGATGTTGAGAATATTGATCCTCAAACCTATGAGGAGGCTATTACGAGTATAGACTCTAGGAAGTGACAAGAGGCCATGAATTCAAAGATGGATTTCATGCACTCCAACAAGATTTAGAACCTAGTTGATGAACCCTAGGGTATCATACCTATGGGCTGCAAGTGGATCTTCAAGAAAAAGATCAGAGTAGATGGAAAGGTAAAGACCTATAAAGCAAGACTAATTGCTAAGGGGTATTGTTAAAGCCAAGATGTTAACTATAACGAAACCTTCTCACACATAGCCATGCTAAAATTCATATGAATTCTATTAGCTATTGCAGTACACTATTATTATGAGATCTGGCAGATGGACATGAAAACTGCATTCCCCAATAGCAACCTCGAGGAGGAGGTTTATATGATACAGCCTAAGGGATTCATATCTAAGGATAGTCCAGTTAAGGTGTATAGGTTGCTTAAGTCCATCTATGGACTAAAACAAGCTTCCCAAAATTGGAACATAAGATTTGATAATGTGATCAGATCTTATGACTTTGTTAAGAATGAAGATGAGCCTTAGATGTACAAGAAGGTAAGTGAGAGCATTATCATCTTCTTGGTGTTATATATAGATGTCATCCTAATCATTGGGAATGATGTAGGAATGCTCTCCACAATAAAGCTTGGTTATCTAGACACTTTTCCATAGACTTAGAGGAAGCATCCTACATATTAAGGATTCGGATATATAGATATTGATCCAAGAGGATGCTTGCTTATCCCAATCCAAGTACATAGACACCATTGTCAAAAGATTTGGTATGAAAATTCTAAGAGATATCTCATACCGATGAGACATGGGCTATCACTTTCTAGGAATATGTCCCCAAAGACTCCCGAAGAAACGATAGACATAGATAGGATATCCTATGCCACAGCAATGGAGTCTATCATATATGCTATACTATGTACTAGGCCTGATATAGTGCATGCTCTGAGTGTCATGAGTAGGTATCAAGCGGATCCAAGCTTGGAGCATTGGAAAGTAATAAAGTGTATCCTTAAGTAATGAGAAGGACTAAGGATCTTTTATTGGTATATGGAGAAAGTAACCTTAGGGTTGAGGGCTACACGGACTTGAGCTTGCAGTCTGATATCAATGATAGAAAATCTAATTCAGGGTATGTGTTCACCTTGAATGGAGGAGCAGTATGCTAGAAGAGTTCCAAGCAAGATACAACTACTGACTTGACAACAAAGGCAGAGTATATTTCTACGGTATAGGTAGTAAAGGAGGAAGTCTGAATGAAGAAGTTCATCACAGATCTAGGAGTTGTGCCAAGTAGTGAGAAGTCGATTCCCTTATATTACGACAACTATAGGGCATTTACTCAAATGAGAGAACTCAGATCTCATCAGAAGTATTCTGAGGAGGTTCCAACTTATTATAAAGATCGTGACCCAAAGAGATGTAGTAGTAGAAAATGTTTCATCCGAAGATAATATTATAGATCCATTGATAAAGACATTAACTCAGAATGTATTTGAGCGTCACAAAGGTCTGATGGGGATCAGGCACATAGGTGATTAGCTTTAGGTCAAGTAGGAGATGTTGAATCTCAGATTTTAATGATGAAACTAATTGATTATGTTTTATGATCTAACTATGTTTTGAGTGACACAGGTCTACTATTGATCAGGATTAGACAGTTGACATTGGAGGAATTGACGTTGCGTCGGGTGATCACGTCAGGATATTGGATGTCGAGCCGAAGGTTCGGTCGACAATCGGCAGAAGGCTTCGAACGTCAGGCATCGAACCAAGAAAAGCTTGTTGCACCAAGGATATCGGGGTTGCGGATGTCAACCGCCGATTTGTCACGAACGGTCGTCGAACACTCGCGTTAGAATTCGCCAACGCCCGCTCGCCCATGCTTGTACATATCTTTGGCAGCCTGTTTTACCATGTTTTGGTGTGTTTTCTTGAAACAGCAGAAACAAAACAGCCGCAAAGCCAAGTCGAGCGATCGCTGTGCATCTCCGCTGCAGTAATGCGCGGGACCAAGATGAAAAGCCATCTCAGCACCAATGGGGCTTCAGATATCGGGTCGGGCGTTGATTTCAACAAGTTTGCACGTCACTTGGCGAAACAACAAAATGCAAGAGTAGGATGATGCGTTAATTCACCCCTCTAAAGTCCTTGTTTTCCTCCTCTCTTTCTCTATGCACACCAAGTGCTCGCCAATTGCTTGTAAAATGATCCTCTTCGCGAGACGTCGGGACTTGTCCGCCGCTTCGTTCCAACAACTAATCAACTTCTCTTTACAGTCCTACGTTGCATTTGGACGGACGCGTATGTCGCAATTCAAGACTTAGGCAATCCAAGCTTGTCTAGATTCTTGACTTAGGCAAATTTCAGCTAAGTTTTGTTTGCCTATGTTCTTGCTAAGTGCGGATTAACTACAAAATGCATAGATGATGATGCGTCAAAGACATAAATGATGTGTCTTTGGGCAAAATGTCAATTCACGTTGTAAAAATTGTCTAGATGGAAGTAAAGTTTTGTTTGTATGTGTGTAGGATTAACTATGATAATGATGAAGACATAAAGTAAAACAAAGTGTCAGAAGAAAAGTGTGATGGATCATTGGGAGTTTGAGAGTTCGATGGAAGTCCGAAGATTCGTTGGGAGTGCTGCCGGAACTGGTCGAGAACGAGTAGGGAGCTTGCCGAGGATTTTCGAAAGTTCATTGGAAGGTTCATCGAAAGTTCACAGAGCTTGCCAAGAAAGATCGACGCTTACCAAAGAAGCTCGTTGGAACTCGCCAAGATTATCGTGAAGTCTAGAAGCTTGCTGGGAGTCCACAAAATGATTTCCGAGGGTTTGTCAGAAGACCGTCGGAAGCTCACCGGAAGAAGTCTTGACTTGTTGAACTTTGTAATAGCTTAGGAAATGTCTTTAATTTCATAGTTAGCATATTAATTTGGGTTAGGATTAGGTATTAATCTTATAACCCAAGTAGGAGCCAATTGGGCCTTATTTCAGACTGGTTTGGGCCGAGTTTAAGGCCCAACCAGTCAGCTGGAAATGCACGAGCAGTGGCACAGCCCAGGACCCGAGAGAACAGGCTGGGCGATGGCACTGCCCAGTGCCCGAGAGCTCAGGCGGTGGCACCGCCCAGTACACTGTCAGTGTTTGACACTGACAGGCGGTGACACCGCCACTGATAAGTGGTGGCACCACCAACACTAGGAAAACCAAAAGTGATTCAAATTTGGGCTCCAAATTTGAATTTTCTTAAGGCCTATAAATACCCCTCTTATTCATGGTTGAAAGGAGGTCTAGAACTGAGAAAGAAAAAGGAAAAACTCTCTTGAAATAGTGTTAAAATCTTCCCTCTAAGCTTTAAATGTGTTCTTGACCAAGAGAGGGGGTGAGAGGCCTTGTAAGGATTACCTCCTAAGCCCGTCAAAAGGAGAGGTGCTATAAGGGAGTTCATCCTCACTCGTGGGAAGGAGGATAGCTAGTGAAAAAGCCGGTGGCCTCAAGTGAAGAGGAATCGGGAGTAAACGTAGGTCATATGACCGAACCACTATAAATTGATTTGTATTTACATTCTTGCAATTTACTTTAATGCAAACCATCTTCACTTTGATGCTCTACCTTCTCATCTCCTTCTTATGAATCAATTTACTTCTAAGTAAATTACGGATTTAATCAAAGTATCATTTTCAACGTACGAAGTTTCGAAAACTTATTTTAAAACGTAGAAAGTTTATCATTCTTTACTACTACACTAATTTACCCCCTCTCTTAGTGCCACTCAATCCCTAACAATTGGTATCAGAGCTATGTTATTTCTCATTTGGATTTACACCCATAAGAAATAGCTCTTCATGGCTTTCAAGAGGGCTTTTTGGTTGTTCGTCCACCATTCTTTAACGGATCGGACTACACTTATTGGAAAACTCAAATAAGAGTTTTCTTGCTTTCAATGGATTTGGATTTGTGGAATGTTATTGAAAACCATTTTCAACTTCCCTCTAAACTAACGAACGAATGGTCGGACTTAGAGAAAAAATCATTTTTTAAAAATGCAAAGGCTATGAATGCCTTATTTTGCGCTTTGGACAAGAACGAGTTCAATCGAATTTCTATGTGTGAAACGACTTTTGATATTTGGCGGACACTTGAAATCACGCAAGAAGGAACTAGTAGAGTTAAAGACTCGAAAGTAAACCTCTTATTGTATGATTTTGAGCTCTTCCAAAAAAAACAAGTGAGATTATCAACAACATGTACACCCATTTCACGGATATTGTCAATAGTCTAAGAGCTCTTGGTAAATCTTTTTCAGATTTTGAACTCATAAATAAGATCTTAAGATCCCTTCGAAAAAGATGGGATCCTAAAGTAGCCGCCATACAAGAAGCTAAAAATTTAAATGACTTACCTCTTGAAGAACTCATTGGGTCTTTAATGACCTATGAAATGACATTCTTGGAACACAATGAATTCAATGAACACATGAACCACCTTCCAAAGAACATGAAGGATTTGGTACTTCGGACTATAAAATGCAACTTGAGTGATGACTCAAGTGATGAGGACAATGTTGAGAACGTTGAACTTTTGATATTAAACTTTAAAAGTTCATTAAACATGAGTTAAAGAACATAAATGAAAAGAACACCAACTCTTGCTATGAACGCAAGAAACCAGAACGCTCCAAAGACGAGTACACAAAAATAAAGAAGAGAAAAACGTGCAACAAAGATGAAGATACAAACTATGCCTGATCGGTTTTCGACAATGAGGTAAGAAACTCACCCAAGTTGTGTTTACCTTATTTTAAAATTATATGATCGTTTCATGAGTTGCTTGATATAGTTGGTAGGAATTTTTTTTTGTTATGCTTTTTCTTTCTAGTAATTTTTGAAAATTAAAAATATGAATGACGATTGCATGATTTGTGATAATGCTTAGGATTAATCCATGCATGTATATCTTGATGTTTTATATTACTTTTCATTTCTAAACATGATGCTTGATGATTTTATAACATGCATTAGTTTTTGAAGTTATGTTGATTTGACTTTATGTTTTAGATTAACGTGTTTTTGATCTAATTGTTTTCATGATGAATTAAGATGACATTTTGAGATGATGAAATTACATGTATACTTTCAATATCGGTTTTCGATCTTAAACATGATACATATCTATGTATGAATTTCTTGTAAGTCTTTTGATGATAGATGTGTGTATCTTGCTTATAATTTGAAAAACTTCCATCTTGGATTAATAAGTCTTAATTATTTTTATAATAAAATTTATAAAATAAATTTAGCAAAAATTTGAGTATCGATCATCTTGTTATAACTAATGAAAGAAAGAATTAAACTGATTTTTATGTTATTTTAAAAAAATTCATGGTTGATAACAATATAAAATGAAAATGTATATTTATCTTGATGGTTTTGTATCGGTTTTTGGTTTTAAACATGATGCACATCTTCTATATTAAAAACAATTCATATATAAAAAGAAAAAATATACTATCATGATGCTTTATGTTTGATATGTTTTGTCTTGATGGTTTTGATGACAAAACATATTTTGGAATTTATACGATGATGGTTTGAACATGATTGTATGAAATCAATTGCATGAAATGAAAATGCATTTTCTATCCTATTGAAATTAATGAACTCATTTCATGAATCATATGAATCTCTTGAATCAATTTTGAAAAATGTCACATACTTAATGAGTTACAATTTCATGATCTTTATGACAAAATTTGTTTTTCCATCTTGAATGTTAACATTTCTTTTTAAGGTAAAGACATGCTTATAAGAAGCAAATCATATGAATAGAAATTTATAAAAATGAAATGCAATCCTCTATCTTATCAATTTTTCAATAAATCTATGCTTGTCATGTATGAATTTATTGAATGTAATTTTGAAGATGATTTCGGATTTGACAAAAGCTTGATTCATATTTACGACGTGAGATACATTTTAAACATGAATCATGTTCAATGCTTCAACCATATTCTATCTCCTTAATTTATTTTGTTCTCCTATAATTCCTTTTTTATTTACTAAAGAGGAGAACATACCAAATGAATCATGAATTCAAATGAAATGATACAAATGAATCACTTATCGATATATCTTTTTGAAATATCTTTTTAATGTGATGTTGATAACTTGAGATGTCCTTTGGAATTCATGACATGAAATGTTTGAATCTTTGACTTACTCTTTATATCATGGCTTGAAAATGTATATTTAAAATCATGCTTGACAATTTGCTTTATGAGATTTAGCCTTTATATCTTGAGCATTCATGCTTGTTCCTATTCAACATAAAAGAAGACAAAGGCATGTTTATCCGAAATCAATGCAAATCATAAAAATAAAAAAAGGCAAAATGTATGATTCTTGAAATTTTTTATTTTTTCATGAAAGACAAGTGATAAATTCATTTATGATATTTTGTGAATCACTTGAATTATGAATGAGATTTTGATGATGTGTTAAATAATCCATCTATATGAATCTACGAAATTGATTTTAATGACAAGTATGAAGTAGTCAAATTGAACATGAATGATTTTTCTTTTAGTGATTCTTGAATCTTTTAGAATTATTACTTGTTAAGATGTATTTAATGCTTGAATCAAGTTCTAAAAGATTTCATTTTTGTATAAAGATATTTTATTGAAATTATGATCTTGCAAATTATAACTTGAAGTTTTTTATAAATCAAGATCATTTACCATGCTCCTTCTATTTTATCAAAAGAAAAATTTTCACATAAAATGCAACTTGTCTCTTGATTTCTCGAAACTTAAATACTTGAATTTTTATGAATTTATAATCTTGATATCTTTAATAATGAATCATTATTAAAAGGGCATGTCACATGAATTATGTTCTTGTTGATTCTCTTAAGCTTTGATGTCATATCTTTCATGACTAAGAAATGACATAATTATTTTGGCTTGCATGCCTTATGTGATAATGAAAATTAATTTGCTTTATGATGAATCATGAATCATGACTTGATCTATGATATTGATATATTTTTATTATGATCCTTGATTGTATAATTCTTTTACTCTATTAAAAGGATTTGGCAAATAAATCATGTCCTCTTTGACTTTTCTTGATGTTATATCATTCATGACATGATTTTCTTATATGGCTTGTATAATGATTGAAATTTTTAGCCATTTAATCCTCCCTTCTTTTTGATAAAGACAAAGGGAGAGAAAAATTGCTACCTTACAATTTCACAAGAAGCTAAGGATTGCTATCTCAAAGGATACAAATATTGCTATCTTGCCTATCTTAAGAAGAGAAAATGCAAAACTTAGAAAATTTGCATTCCTACACTTACCATGCTTCTATGCTTGTATGTTGTAATGTTTTGCTTGCATTTTTAAAATGATGAAATGCTTACACAAATTGATTATATATCGCAAAGGAAGCAAAGAAAATGCAACTTGCACATCTTTGAAAACAATTTGCTTGCACTTCTCAAAGGAGATAGGGGGAGAGAATTCAAAAACTTGCTATGATTGAATGGTATTATTGGATGTTGCATTGTAAATCTATGCTTAAATATTGTATGATGTGATTAATAGCTAGTGCGTTGTAAAATCTGCATATCTTTTAAACTAGTTATGATGCAACTTCTCCTTTTTGTTGATGACATAGGGGGAGAAGTAGATTGATGACTTCATACATTGAATTGAATATTTTATATATTTGCATGATGGTTTGATAGTTCTCATATTTTATGATGAATGTTGCTTAGATTTGGGATAATCCAAGTATTCTATCAATGGCATATTGATAGGGGGAGTTTGGTTAAACTCCGAAAAGTTATGGTTAATTCTGTTAGTCATCAATTAGTTGTTATCATCAAAAAGGGGGATATTGTTGAATCTCAAATTTTGATGATGAAACTAATTGATTGTGTTTTGTGATCTAACTACGTTTTGAGTGACGCAGGTCTACTATCGATCAGGATTAGACAATTGATGCTGGAGGAATTGACGTTGCGCCGGGTGATCACGTCAGGATATTGGATGTCGAGCCGAAGGTTCGATCGACAATCGGCAGAAGGCTTTGGACGTCGGGCATCGGGCTAAGAAGAGCATGTTGCACTAAGGATATCGGGGTTGCGGAGGTCAACCTTGGATTAGGCAACAAAATGTAAGAGAGGACGATGCGTTGAAGAATCAGATGAAGCGCGACCAATGACGTGCTGGGCAACTGAATATCAATTCGCGTTGTAATAATTGTCTAGATCGAAGTAAAGTTTTATTTGTGTGTGTGCAGGATTAACTACGATAACGATGAAGACATAAAGCGAAACAAAGTACTGGAAGACAAGTGTGATGGATCGTTTGGAGTTCGAGAGTTCGATGGAAGTCCGAAGATTCATTGGGAGTCCTACCTGAAACTAGTCAAGAACAGTAGGAGCTTGCCGAAGGGTTTTCGGAAGTTCACCAGAAGGTTCATCAAAAGTTCATGGAGCTTGCCAAGAAAGATCAGAGCTTGCCAAAGAAGCTCGTTGGAACTCGCCAAGATCATCGTGAAGTCCAAGAGCTTATCGGGAGTCCGTAGAATGGTTTCCGAGGGTTCGTCGGAAGACCACCGGAAGTTCATCGGAAGCTCGCTGGAAGAAGTTTTGACTTGTCAGACTTTATAATAGTTTAGGAAATATCTTTAATTTCATAGTTAGCACATTAATTTGGATTAGGATTAGGTATTAATCCTATAACCCAAGTAGGGGCCAATTGGGCCTTGTTTCGGATTGGTTTGGGCCGAGTTTAAGGCCTAACCAGTGAGTTGGAAATGTCCGGCAAAGGGCATCGCTAGGGTCGGGCTTTCACCACCCAGACCCAAGAGCACAGGCTAGGCGGTGGCATCGCCTAGTGCCTGAGAGCCCGGGCAATGGCACCACCAAGTTGGGCAGTGGTACCGCTGTTGGGCAACAAGCCCAAGTGGTGGTACGCCCAATCCACTATCATTGTCTGACACTAACAAGCGGTGGCACCACCATCGACAAAGTATGACATCGCCAAAGACAGAAAACCAAAAGTGATTCAAATTTGGGCTCCAAATTTGAATCCTTTTGAGGCCTATAAATACTCTTCTCATTCATGGTTGAAATGAGGTCTAGAACTGAGAAAAAAAAAGGGGAAAAACTCTCTTGAAATAGCATCAAAATCTTTCCTCTAAGCTTTAAGTGTGTTCTTGTCCAAGAGAGGGGTGAGAGGCCTTGTAAGGGTTACCTCCTAAGCCTGTCAAAAGGAGAGGTATTGTAAGAGAGTTCATCCTCGCCTGTTGGAAGGAGGATAGCTAGTGGAAAAGCCGGTAGCCTCAAGTGAAGAGGAATCGGGAGTGGACGTAGGTCGTATGACCGAACCACTATAAATCGGTTTGTGTTTATATTCTTGTAATTTACTTTACTGCAAACCATCTTCACTTTGATGCTCTACCTTCTCATCTCCTTCTTATGAATCAATTTACTTCTAAAGCATCTTTCGTTGCGGATTTAATCGAAGCATCATTTTCAACATACAAAGTTTCTGAAACTTATTTTAGAAACATAAAAAGTTTATCGTTCTTTACCACTGCACCCCCCCCCCTTAGTGTCACTCGATCCCTAACATGAGATTGTTAGTTATAAGTGTCCTACAAGCCAATCACGTGAGTGATGACACTTGTACATATTGCATCAATCTCTTTACTTATGATTATTGATATTTTCTCATATTATTTGGATATTATGATGTCCTTAGATCTATGTAATGGGAATTGAATTATGATAAGATTATAATAATGAGACCAATTCACCTTTAAACATAGACCCTAAATAATTTGATTATAGGTTACTCGAGAGGGACATCGAGATAATCTTGGTGTGTTATATACCCATCCATACAATGGGGATAGCCTGCTAGTTATAGGTGCCCTACAAGCCAATCACATGAGTGATAGCACCTGTAACATGCTGCGTTAATCTCTTTGCTTATGATTAATGGCATTATCTCACATTATCTAGATGTATATTGTGATGTCCTTGGATCTGTGCAATGGGAATCGTATCGTGATGAGATCATGATAATGAGATCGATTCAACTTTAAACATAGACCCTAAATTATCCTGGTCATAGGTTACTCGAGAAGGACATCGAGATAATCGGATAGACTGGTGTGCTGTATACCCGTTCATATGATGGAGGTAGCTGGTCTCATAGCTACTCATGTGGGGATACTAAGAGTACAGTGCAGGTGCTCATTGGAGAATGAGTTCACTGATTGATCCGCCTACGGAATACTGAATGGTTATTGATACCTCATGTTAGACAGCGATTCTGTAGTCCCAGTAGTGTATCTGGTCCTTAGACTTGAGACACCAAGGATGTCCTATATGAGTACTCCACTCTTTGATACCGGACTTATAGGTTTGGAAAGCTCCATATCTAGTACAACCGGTCATTAGGAGTGGTAGCCAACCTTACGAGGGCTATTGAGTGTCAATAGAGGATCATTCGCTCTTGGTATCATGAGAGGAATATCCCATGTGTTCTTACTCGAACAAATCCTTGGCCAAGGTTATTCGAATTGAGAGAGAAAGAGTTCTCCGGGAGAATCTGACAAGAGCAAGACTCGAGGAGAGACCGTATGGACCTGACAGCACTATGCCTAGTATAGGGTCTCTGGGATATTAGATGGATGAGAGATTATAGATACATGGTAGCGAGGATAGATAAGTCTAAAGTTGGATTCCCTGTATCGTTTGAGGGCCGCGTAGTAGCCTAGTATGTCATGGTCGATGAGTTGGGTGAATTATTATAGAGATAATAATTCACTAAGTCAGAAGGAGTTTTAACAAGTATGACTCACGGCCAACTCGATATTGGGCCTAGAGGGTCACACACATATGGTAAGTGTTGCGACGAGTAGAGGTTCGGATAGGAGATATTCATTGAACCACCTATCTTATTGGATATCCATTAAGCCCCTGAATTATTGGATCTGAGATGAGATCAATAATTGCTAATAAAAGATTATTGGGTAGAAACCCACTAATCCAAGAGGCTTAGGTAATTGGATGAAGATCCAATACCCAATAGAAAAAGATCCATTAGGGTTTTTAAGGGGGCCTCTACAAATAGGAGGGAACCGAGTTCTATAGGTGAGAGTTTTGGTAGCCACCTCCTATTCGCCTCTCCTAGAGAGAGAGTGCATCGTCGCAATCCCTGCTGTGTGGATACCGCTAGAGAGGAGGACACTTGACTTCCTTCATCTTCTCCTACGGATCTACAAGAATTTAGGGATATACGATCTCCCTAGGTATCTTCTTTTACATGTGCGATTTTAATTTGCTTTTGGCCTTTTTTCGCATACAACGGAAACTTTCTACGGAAATCTAGGGTGTTTTGTTTTCTGTTCTTCCATTTGTGCATGTGATGTCGCTCCCCTTCATTGATTTCCCAATAGTGGTATCGAGCCTGGTTGTTCGTGCAAAGATCGGATCTTAAAGCTGCGTGTGTTGTGATCTAGAATAGGTCTTGTCATCAAAATCGTTAAGCGCAAAAAGCGAGGAAGGACAAAGCAATCGCTGCCATTCGCGGCATCTTGATTGCTTGCAGACCTTCTTTAGTGCACAAACAGACAATAGTCGGCCGGCGGTACTACTCGCGACCGCGGCAAAGGCACCATGAAAGCGTTCAAGCGGTGCCGCAGGGCGACCGCCATCGCGCGACTCAGCAGTAACGCCTGCAACCATCCGCAGGGTGGTCCCGTAGAGGCAAAGCGCTGAGGCGGCGCTGCCGCGGCGGCGTCGCAGTGATGCGGTAGCATGCTCAAACAACGCTGCGAAGCGGCGCCGAGTGTCGGCGGTAGGGTATCGCCCTCTGCGAAGCCGCTTAGCCCAGGGGCAAAGCGGCCGGGGCCGCCCATGCAGCGCACGCCGACAGACGACCCTTACGGGCACTACGCGCGATGGCGAGCGCGCGCGCTTGGCCATAGTGGCTGCGTCGCCGGCCGGTGATTTTGCTGCGCAACGCTTCTGAAGGAGGGATTAGGGTTTTCTGGGCAAAAGATGGTTTTGCCCTTTGGAATTTGAGAAATTCCAATCTCTGTCCCTTTTGGTCGAATGACCAAAATACCCTTGGGAATTCAAAAAATTTCCTCTATGTCCCTATTTTCAGAAATATTAGTTAATTAAATAGTTTAATTGACTATTATTATTTATCTAGTAGTCCTATAAAGTAACATATACATGTGATGTATGATGTAGACAGATGATCATGGACTTACATGTGGTGTGTGTACGTGATTATTATTATTGGGGTCTCACGAGCCTTTATTTTTCTCATTTATTGTCGGGCCTGCATGCCTGTAATTATGTTATAATTATCAAGGGAGGCGCAGCGGTAGCGTGACTCACGAGGCCGAGACGGATGATCCGACGTATGAAGATGCATTGAGATACCGACGGATCCGACGAAGCGAGATGGACGATCATAGGGCATAGAGATCCGTCGAAGTACACATAGATCTTGATATGAGTGATTGGGCCCACTTTGGCAAGGCTTGATCACATTAGGATATGGTCCATGATCATCCGTGTGATTGCTCATGTGATGTGTGATTAGTTATACACCTACTAGATATATATATATATATATATATATATATATATATATATATATATATATTATATTTATATTATATATATATATATTTGCATGCGATGTAGATATATATATTAAATACGTATGTGTGACACATTATGTTAGGAGACCAAATAAAAAAATCCTCTCCATTAATAATATTAAGTCAGAACGTGAGACAATTAGATTGACCCACGTGGCCTTCCATCGTTATAGCTAGGAGCCGATTCTGGTGTAGGTTGAGTTGGTCGAGTCCCCGAGACTCACCTATATCGCGTCTCGCCATCTTATCTATGACATAGAGATGTCGAGGTGACACGAGGACATGGTATGCTTGGTCGAGTCTCTCGAGTATATCACCTAATTATACTCATCTGGTAATGATGTTAATGACTTAACCGAACATCATGGTTGGTTGAGTCCCTCGAGGCCATGGTAGTTCGGAGGCCGAACTGGATGGGAATCACAAGGAGTTGTGATTGGCAAGAGTTGTCTACCTTTACGGGCTCAACGTGATTGGTCGAGTCCCTCGAGGTTACGTTAAGACGCCGATTGGATCCTGAGCCCCACTAAAGATCCGCCGGGGGGCTCCGATTCACACACTGGAGGGTGTTGTGTGTCTAGCGAAAAATTAGTGGGAGTACATTAAGATAGAAGTTCTTATCTTAATTATTTAATTTTTATAAAGTTTGGATGTTATTTATTTCTACTACATCTTTTATTTTAGAAAAATGTCGCTTTCAAATCCTTTACGTGGCATACTTGATGCCAACCGCCTCACTGGTCCAAATTATACGAATTGGCTTCGCAATCTGAGAATCATTCTCATGGCAGAGAAAATCGCATATGTCCTTGATACAGTGATCCCTACGCCCGACGAAGGGGCAAGCGAGGATGAGATCGCTCGTTATGTGAAGTACTTAGATGATTCCACTCTTACTCAATGTTATATGTTGGCCTCTATGACTCCGAGTTACAGAGACAAAGACATGAAAATATGGATGCTAATTCCATACTCCTGCATCTCCATGCTTGTTTGAGGAACAGGAAGAACTCAAATGATATGAGATATCAAAGAGTCTTTTAAGTGCTAGGATATTGAGGGACACCTGTTCGAAACCATGTCCTTAAGATGATTGAGTGGATCGAAAAACTCACGAGTCTAGGAATGGTCCTAGAGGATAACCTATGTATGGATTTTATACTTTAGTCCCTACTAGATTCCTTTTCTCGATTCATAATAAATTTTAATATGAACAAACTTGAGGTGACCCTCAGAGCTCCTCAATATGTTGAGAGAAGCGAGAGCACCATCAAGAAAGAGAAGTCGGTTCTCTATCTTGGTGAAACCAAAAGAAAAGGAAGGCTGAGAAGACCCTTAAGAAGGGCAAGGGCAAGGGAAAAATGGGTAAGGCAAAGGCTGCCAAGAAAGACCCAACAAAGGACAAAGGCCGGTTATTCCATTACACAAAGATGGGCATTAGAAGAGGAACTACAAAGAGTACCTTGCAGAGAGAGCGAAATAGAAGCTGGAAGCTTGAGTACATTCATGATCGAGTCTCTATTTGTCGAATCTTATGATAACAACATGGGTATTAGATACCAGAGTGCTTATCATATTTGTAATTGTTGCAGTTACTCGCGAGAACCTAGGAGATTAAACAAAGCGAGATGGACCTTAAGATGGGTAATGGAGCAAAAGTTGCTGCAGTGGCTATTGGCAAGGTCACCTTACATCTGCCTGGTGGAGCTATTATTACATTAGATGCATGTTATTATGTTCCTTCTATTATCAAAAACATTATTTCCATTTCATGTTTGACAATTGTTGGATATAAATTAGTTTTTAAGAACAATGGTTGTTCAATAATATTAGATGATGAGATCATCACGAGAGGAACATTGCATAATGACTTATATATGTTAGATATAGCTCCACATATCATGAGTGTAAGTGAGTCTAAGAGGAAATGAGAAGTGGAGAACCAGATGGAAAGAGTATTAAAACCCTTGATCGATCGAGGAGGTGAGTACTTGAGTATAGAGTTCACCCAGTTCCTCAAAGACTATGGATATTATCCCAATGGACACCTCCTTATACACCACGGCTTAATGGTGTATCAAAAGGAGGAATCGCACAATGTTAGACATGGTGCGTTCCATGATGTGTTTCCCAGACCTACCCATCTCATTTTGGGGATATGCCCTAGAGACCGTAGCTTACCTTCCGAATAGAATTCTAACTAAATCGTTGATGTCTACTCCATATGAGATAAGGAATGGAGCCCGATCTTAAAGTTGTTAAGATTTGGGGTGTCTTGCCCACGTTAAGAGACACAACCCTAACAAGTTGGAATCTAGACGGAACAGTGCAAGTTAGTGGATACCACAAAGAAACTTGTGGGTATTATTTCTATCACCCCGAGGACCGAAAGGTCTTTGTAGCCAAGAGAGTAGTGTTCCTTGAGAAGGAACACATTCTTGTGGAGACAGTGGGAGCATGATAGAGTTAAGCGAGGTTGAGAACCTAGCTCAAGCATCATTCAGAATCTATTCGATACCTAACACATAAGTTCCAACTTTACATAGTCCGATAGAGTATCCCATCCTCTGAGAGATATGTGGGACATATCAGGACCTCGAGGAGGCTATTATGAGCATATACTCCTGAAATAGCAAGAAGCCATTAATTCGAAATGGATTCCATGTTCTCCAACAAGGTTTGGAACCCAATTGATGCACCGAAGGTATTATACCAATTGGTTGCAAGTGGATCTTCACAAAGAAGATTGGAGTAGATGGAAAGGTAGAGACCTATAAAGCAAGGCTAATGGCTAGGGGTATTGTCAAAGGCAAGGTGTTGACTATGACCAAACTTTCTACTTTGTAGCCATGTTAAAATCCATTTGAATTCTATTGGCTATTGCAGCACACTATGATTATGAGATCAGCAGATGGACGTCAAAACCATATTCTCAATGGCAACCTCGAGGAGGAGGTGTATATGATATAACTGACCTGAGGGATTAGTATCTAGGATAACCCAAATAAGGTGTGCAAGTTGCTTAGGTCCATTTATGGATTGAAGCAAGCTTCCCGAAGATTAGAACATAAGATTTGATGAGGCAATCGAGATCATGTGACTTAGTTAAGAACGAAGATGAACCTTGTGTGTCTAGAAAATTAAGTGGGAGCACTATCACCTTTTGGTATTATATGTGGATGACATCCCATCATTGGGAATGATGTAGGAATGCTCTCCACAGAAAGACTTGGCTATCTAGGCACTTCTCCATGAAGGACTTAGGGAAGCATCCTACATATTGGAGATACGGATCTATAGAGATAGATTCAAGAGGATGCTTGTTTGTCCCAGATTCAGTACATAGACACCATTGTCAAAAGGTTTGGCATATAAAATTCTAAGAGAGGTCTCATACCAATGAGACATGGAATATCACTTTCTAAGAGTATGTTCCCAAAGACTCAAGAAAGGGCACACATGGATATGATACCATATACATCACGATAGGATCTATCATGTATGCTATGCTATGTGCCGAAAGATATAGCGCATGCTCTGAGTGTCACGAAAATATCGAGCAGATCCAGGCTTGAGACTGGAAAGCAAGTCCTTAAGTACTTGAGAAGGACTAAGGATCTTTTACTTTGGTATATGGAGGTAGTAGCCTCGGGGTTGAGGGCTACACGGACTCGAGATTCGATCCGATGTTGATGATAACAAGTCTAATTCGGGTATGTGTTCACCTGAATGGAGGAGTAGTATATTGGAAGAGTTCCAAGCAAGACACTCACTGGCGGCTCGACCACGGAGGCGAATACATTCAGCTTGCGGTAGAGGCAACAAAGGAGGAGTCATGAAGAAGTTTATCAAGATCTAGGAGTTATGTCAAGCAATGAGGATATGATTCCCTATATTGCGATTAGGGTGATTACTCAAATAAGGGAACCGGGTCTCATCGAAGTGTTTTGAGGAGGTTCCAGTTAGATCGTGGCCGAAAAGATGTAGTAATGGAAAGAGTTCCATCCTAAGATAACTCCTTGAGCCATTGACTCAAATTATCTTTGAAATGAGTCACAAATATATTAGCGTGGCTTGGATGAATCTTCCATCTGGACAAGCTATGACTTAATGGTTGAGATGTGGAGGTGAAGAGTTGTACCAGCATAGAATGGTTGAATGGCTCATGAAGAATTGAAGTCTTAATCACCAAAAAATTGTCTACTCGATTGGAAGTAAAGTTTTGTTTGTATGTGTGTAGGATTAACTATGATAATGATGAAGACATAGTAAAACAAAGTGTCGGAAGAAAAGTGTGATGGATCATTGGGAGTTTGAGAGTTCGATGGAAGTCAGAAGATTCGTTGGGAGTCTTCCTTGGAATGATGTCGAGAACCAAGTAGGGGCTTGCCTTTTCGAAAGTTCATTGGAAGGTTCATCGAAAGTTCACAGAGCTTGCAAGAAAGATCGACGCTTACCAAAGAAGCTCGTTGGAACTCGCCAAGATTATCGTGAAGTCTAGAAGCTTACTGGAGTCCACAAAATGATTTCCGAGGGTTTGTCGGAAGACCGTGGAAGCTCACCGGAAAAGTCTTGACTTGTTGAACTTTGTAATAGCTTAGAAATGTCTTTAATTTCATAGTTAGCATATTAATTTGGGTTAGGATTAGGTATTAATCTTATAACCCAAGTAGAGCCAATTGGGCCTTATTTCATCGTTTGGGCCGAGTTAGGCCCAACCATCTTTGTGCACCTGCGGAAGATTAGCACATGGACCCGAGGAAGCAGGTGGGCGATGGCACCCAGTGCCTCGATCAGGCGTGGCTTGATTAGCACTGTCGCTGTTTGACATCGGCGGTGAGCAGTGACACCGCCACTGATAAGTGGTGGCACCACCAACACTAGGAAAACCAAAAGTGATTCAAATTTGGGCTCCAAATTTGAATTTTCTTAAGGCCTATAAATACCCCTCTTATTCATGGTTGAAAGGAGGTCTAGAACTGAGAAAGAAAAGGAAAAACTCTCTTGAAATAGTGTTAAAATCTTCCCTCTAAGCTTTAAATGTGTTCTTGACCAAGAGAGGGGGTGAGAGGCCTTGTAAGGATTACCTCCTAAGCCCGTCAAAAGGAGAGGTGCTATAAGGGAGTTCATCCTCACTCGTGGGAAGGAGGATAGCTAGTGAAAAAGCCGGTGGCCTCAAGTGAAAAGGAATCGGGAGTAAACGTAGGTCATATGACCGAACCACTATAAATTGATTTGTATTTACATTCTTGCAATTTACTTTAATGCAAACCATCTTCACTTTGATGCTCTACCTTCTCATCTCCTTCTTATGAATCAATTTACTTCTAAGTAAATTACGGATTTAATCAAAGTATCATTTTCAACGTCTGAAGTTTCAAAACTTATTTTAAAACGTAGAAAGTTTATCATTCTTTACTACTACACTAATTTACCCCCTCTCTTAGTGCCACTCAATCCCTAACAATTGGTATCGAGCTATGTTATTTCTCATTTGGATTTACACCCATAAGAAATAGCTCTTCATGGCTTTCAAGAGGGCTTTTTGGTTGTTCGTCCACCATTCTTTAACGGATCGGACTACACTTATTGGAAAACTCGAATAAGAGTTTTCTTGCTTTCAATGGATTTGGATTTGTGGAATGTTATTGAAAACCATTTTCAACTTCCCTCTAAACTAACGAACGAATGGTCGGACTTAGAGAAAAAATCATTTTTTAAAAATGCAAAGGCTATGAATGCCTTATTTTGCGCTTTGGACAAGAACGAGTTCAATCGAATTTCTATGTGTGAAACGACTTTTGATATTTGGCGGACACTTAAAATCATGCAAGAAGGAACTAGTAGAGTTAAAGACTCGAAAGTAAACCTCTTATTGTATGATTTTGAGCTCTTCCAAAAAAAATAAGTGAGATTATCAACAACATGTACACCCATTTCACGGATATTGTCAATAGTCTAAGAGCTCTTGGTAAATCTTTTTCAGATTTTGAACTCATAAATAAGATCTTAAGATCCCTTCGAAAAAGATGGGATCCTAAAGTAGCCGCCATACAAGAAGCTAAAAATTTAAATGACTTACCTCTTGAAGAACTCATTGGGTCTTTAATGACCTATGAAATGACATTCTTGGAACACAATGAATTCAATGAACACATGAACCACCTTCCAAAGAACATGAAGGATTTGGTACTTCGGACTATAAAATGCAACTTGAGTGATGACTCAAGTGATGAGGACAATGTTGAGAACGTTGAACTTTTGATATTAAACTTTAAAAAGTTCATTAAACATGAGTTAAAGAACATAAATGAAAAGAACACCAACTCTTGCTATGAACGCAAGAAACCAGAACGCTCCAAAGACGAGTACACAAAAATAAAGAAGAGAAAAACATGCAACAAAGATGAAGATACAAACTATGCCTGATCGGTTTTCGACAATGAGGTAAGAAACTCACCCAAGTTGTGTTTACCTTATTTTAAAATTATATGATCGTTTCATGAGTTGCTTGATATAGTTGGTAGGAATTTTTTTTTGTTATGCTTTTTCTTTCTAGTAATTTTTGAAAATTAAAAATATGAATGACGATTGCATGATTTGTGATAATGCTTAGGATTAATCCATGCATGTATATCTTGATGTTTTATATTACTTTTCATTTCTAAACATGATGCTTGATGATTTTATAACATGCATTAGTTTTTGAAGTTATGTTGATTTGACTTTATGTTTTAGATTAACGTGTTTTTGATCTAATTGTTTTCATGATGAATTAAGATGACATTTTGAGATGATGAAATTACATGTATACTTTCAATATCGGTTTTCGATCTTAAACATGATACATATCTATGTATGAATTTCTTGTAAGTCTTTTGATGATAGATGTGTGTATCTTGCTTATAATTTGAAAAACTTCCATCTTGGATTAATAAGTCTTAATTATTTTTATAATAAAATTTATAAAATAAATTTAGCAAAAATTTGAGTATCGATCATCTTGTTATAACTAATGAAAGAAAGAATTAAACTGATTTTTATGTTATTTTAAAAAAATTCATGGTTGATAACAATATAAAATGAAAATGTATATTTATCTTGATGGTTTTGTATCGGTTTTTGGTTTTAAACATGATGCACATCTTCTATATTAAAAACAATTCATATATAAAAAGAAAAAATATACTATCATGATGCTTTATGTTTGATATGTTTTGTCTTGATGGTTTTGATGACAAAACATATATTTTGGAATTTATACGATGATGGTTTGAACATGATTGTATGAAATCAATTGCATGAAATGAAAATGCATTTTCTATCCTATTGAAATTAATGAACTCATTTCATGAATCATATGAATCTCTTGAATCAATTTTGAAAAATGCCACATACTTAATGAGTTACAATTTCATGATCTTTATGACAAAATTTGTTTTTCCATCTTGAATGTTAACATTTCTTTTTAAGGTAAAGACATGCTTATAAGAAGCAAATCATATGAATAGAAATTTATAAAAATGAAATGCAATCCTCTATCTTATCAATTTTTCAATAAATCTATGCTTGTCATGTATGAATTTATTGAATGTAATTTTGAAGATGATTTCGGATTTGACAAAAGCTTGATTCATATTTACGACGTGAGATACATTTTAAACATGAATCATGTTCAATGCTTCAACCATATTCTATCTCCCTTAATTTATTTTGTTCTCCTATAATTCCTTTTTTATTTACTAAAGAGGAGAACATACCAAATGAATCATGAATTCAAATGAAATGATACAAATGAATCACTTATCGATATATCTTTTTGAAATATCTTTTTAATGTGATGTTGATAACTTGAGATGTCCTTTGGAATTCATGACATGAAATGTTTGAATCTTTGACTTACTCTTTATATCATGGCTTGAAAATGTATATTTAAAATCATGCTTGACAATTTGCTTTATGAGATTTAGCCTTTATATCTTGAGCATTCATGCTTGTTCCTATTCAACATAAAAGAAGACAAAGGCATGTTTATCCGAAATCAATGCAAATCATAAAAATAAAAAAAGGCAAAATGTATGATTCTTGAAATTTTTTATTTTTTCATGAAAGACAAGTGATGAATTCATTTATGATATTTTGTGAATCACTTAAATTATGAATGAGATTTTGATGATGTGTTAAATAATCCATCTATATGAATCTACGAAATTGATTTTAATGACAAGTATGAAGTAGTCAAATTGAACATGAATGATTTTTCTTTTAGTGATTCTTGAATCTTTTAGAATTATTACTTGTTAAGATGTATTTAATGCTTGAATCAAGTTCTAAAAGATTTCATTTTTGTATAAAGATATTTTATTGAAATTATGATCTTGCAAATTATAACTTGAAGTTTTTTATAAATCAAGATCATTTACCATGCTCCTTCTATTTTATCAAAAGAAAAATTTTCACATAAAATGCAACTTGTCTCTTGATTTCTCGAAACTTAAATACTTGAATTTTTATGAATTTATAATCTTGATATCTTTAATAATGAATCATTATTAAAAGGGCATGTCACATGAATTATGTTCTTGTTGATTCTCTTAAGCTTTGATGTCATATCTTTCATGACTAAGAAATGACATAATTATTTTGGCTTGCATGCCTTATGTGATAATGAAAATTAATTTGCTTTATGATGAATCATGAATCATGACTTGATCTATGATATTGATATATTTTTATTATGATCCTTGATTGTATAATTCTTTTACTCTATTAAAAGGATTTGGCAAATAAATCATGTCCTCTTTGACTTTTCTTGATGTTATATCATTCATGACATGATTTTCTTATATGGCTTGTATAATGATTGAAATTTTTAGCCATTTAATCCTCCCTTCTTTTTGATAAAGACAAAGGGAGAGAAAAATTGCTACCTTACAATTTCACAAGAAGCTAAGGATTGCTATCTCAAAGGATACAAATATTGCTATCTTGCCTATCTTAAGAAGAGAAAATGCAAAACTTAGAAAATTTGCATTCCTACACTTACCATGCTTCTATGCTTGTATGTTGTAATGTTTTGCTTGCATTTTTAAATGATGAAATGCTTACACAAATTGATTATATATCGCAAAGGAAGCAAAGAAAATGCAACTTGCACATCTTTGAAAACAATTTGCTTGCACTTCTCAAAGGAGATAGGGGGAGAGAATTCAAAAACTTGCTATGATTGAATGGTATTATTGGATGTTGCATTGTAAATCTATGCTTAAATATTGTATGATGTGATTAATAGCTAGTGCGTTGTAAAATCTGCATATCTTTTAAACTAGTTATGATGCAACTTCTCCTTTTGTTGATGACATAGGGGAGAAGTAGATTGATGACTTCATACATTGAATTGAATATTTTATATATTTGCATGATGGTTTGATAGTTCTCATATTTTATGATGAATGTTGCTTAGATTTGGGATAATCCAAGTATTCTATCAATGGCATATTGATAGGGGGAGTTTGGTTAAACTCCGAAAAGTTATGGTTAATTACATTTAGTCATCAATTAGTTGTCATCATCAAAAGGGGATATTGTTGAATCTCAAATTTTGATGATGAAACTAATTGATTGTGTTTTGTGATCTAACTACGTTTTGAGTGACGCAGTCTACTATCGATCAGATTAGACAATTGATGCTTTGGAGGAATTGGCGTTGCGCGGGTGATCACGTCCAGGTATTGGATGTCGAGCCGAAGGTTCGATCGACAATCGGCAGAAGGCTTTGGACGTCGGGCATCGGGCTAAGAAGAGCATGTTGCACTAAGGATATCGGGGTTGCGGAGGTCAACCTTGGATTAGGCAACAAAATGTAAGAGAGGACGATGCGTTGAAGAATCAGATGAAGCGCGACCAATGACGTGCTGGGCAACTGAATATCAATTCGCGTTGTAATAATTGTCTAGATCGAAGTAAAGTTTTATTTGTGTGTGTGCAGGATTAACTACGATAACGATGAAGACATAAAGCGAAACAAAGTACTGGAAGACAAGTGTGATGGATCGTTTGGAGTTCGAGAGTTCGATGGAAGTCCGAAGATTCATTGGGAGTCCTACCGGAACTAGTCAAGAACGAGTAGGGAGCTTGCCGAAGGGTTTTCGGAAGTTCACCAGAAGGTTCATCAAAAGTTCGTGGAGCTTGCCAAGAAAGATCAGAGCTTGCCAAAGAAGCTCGTTGGAACTCGCCAAGATCATCGTGAAGTCCAAGAGCTTATCGGGAGTCCGTAGAATGGTTTCCGAGGGTTCGTCGGAAGACCACCGGAAGTTCATCGGAAGCTCGCTGGAAGAAGTTTTGACTTGTCAGACTTTATAATAGTTTAGGAAATATCTTTAATTTCATAGTTAGCACATTAATTTGGATTAGGATTAGGTATTAATCCTATAACCCAAGTAGGGGCCAATTGGGCCTTGTTTCGGATTGGTTTGGGCCGAGTTTAAGGCCTAACCAGTGAGTTGGAAATGTCCGGGCAGTGGCATCGCCTAGGCTGGGCAGTGGCACCACCCAGGACCCAAGAGCACAGCTAGGCGGTGGCATCGCCTAGTGCCTGAGAGCCCGGGCAATGGCACCACCAAGTTGGGCAGTGGTACCGCTGTTGGGCAACAAGCCCAAGTGGTGGTACGCCCAATCCACTATCATTGTCTGACACTAACAAGCGGTGGCACCACCACTGACAGGCGGCGGCATCGCCAGCACCGAGAAAACCAAAAGTGATTCAAATTTGGGCTCCAAATTTGAATCCTTTTGAGGCCTATAAATACTCTTCTCATTCATGGTTGAAATGAGGTCTAGAACTGAGAAAAAAAAAGGGGAAAAACTCTCTTGAAATAGCATCAAAATCTTTCCTCTAAGCTTTAAGTGTGTTCTTGTCCAAGAGAGGGGTGAGAGGCCTTGTAAGGGTTACCTCCTAAGCCCATCAAAAGGAGAGGTATTGTAAGAGAGTTCATCCTCGCCTGTTGGAAGGAGGATAGCTAGTGGAAAAGCCGGTAGCCTCAAGTGAAGAGGAATCAGGAGTGGACGTAGGTCGTATGACCGAACCACTATAAATCGGTTTGTGTTTATATTCTTGTAATTTACTTTACTGCAAACCATCTTCACTTTGATGCTCTACCTTCTCATCTCCTTCTTATGAATCAATTTACTTCTAAAGCATCTTTCGTTGCGGATTTAATCGAAGCATCATTTTCAACATACAAAGTTTCTGAAACTTATTTTAGAAACATAAAAAGTTTATCGTTCTTTACCACTGCACCCCCCCCCCTTAGTGTCACTCGATCCCTAACATGAGATTGTTAGTTATAAGTGTCCTACAAGCCAATCACGTGAGTGATGACACTTGTACATATTGCATCAATCTCTTTACTTATGATTATTGATATTTTCTCATATTATTTGGATATTATGATGTCCTTAGATCTATGTAATGGGAATTGAATTATGATAAGATTATAATAATGAGACCAATTCACCTTTAAACATAGACCCTAAATAATTTGATTATAGGTTACTCGAGAGGGACATCGAGATAATCTTGGTGTGTTATATACCCATCCATACAATGGGGATAGCCTGCTAGTTATAGGTGCCCTACAAGCCAATCACATGAGTGATAGCACCTGTAACATGCTGCGTTAATCTCTTTGCTTATGATTAATGGCATTATCTCACATTATCTAGATGTATATTGTGATGTCCTTGGATCTGTGCAATGGGAATCGTATCGTGATGAGATCATGATAATGAGATCGATTCAACTTTAAACACAGACCCTAAATTATCCTAGTCATAGGTTACTCGAGAAGGACATCGAGATAATCGGATAGACTGGTGTGCTGTATACCCGTTCATATGATGGAGGTAGCTGGTCTCATAGCTACTCATGTGGGGATACTAAGAGTACAGTGCAGGTGCTCATTGGAGAATGAGTTCACTGATTGATCCGCCTACGGAATACTGAATGGTTATTGATACCTCATGTTAGACAGCGATTCTGTAGTCCCAGTAGTGTATCTGGTCCTTAGACTTGAGACACCAAGGATGTCCTATATGAGTACTCCACTCTTTGATACCGGACTTATAGGTTTGGAAAGCTCCATATCTAGTACAACCGGTCATTAGGAGTGGTAGCCAACCTTACGAGGGCTATTGAGTGTCAATAGAGGATCATTCGCTCTTGGTATCATGAGAGGAATATCCCATGTGTTCTTACTCGAACAAATCCTTGGCCAAGGTTATTCGAATTGAGAGAGAAAGAGTTCTCCGGGAGAATCTGACAAGAGCAAGACTCGAGGAGAGACCGTATGGACCTGACAGCACTATGCCTAGTATAGGGTCTCTGGGATATTAGATGGATGAGAGATTATAGATACATGGTAACTGAGGATAGATAAGTCTAAAGGATTGGATTCCCCTGTATCGTTTGAGGGCCGCGGCGTAGTAGCCTAGTATGTCCGCGGTCGATGAGTTGGGTGAATTATTATAGAGATAATAATTCACTAAGTCAGAAGGAGTTTTAACAAGTATGACTCACGGCCAACTCGATATTGGGCCTAGAGGGTCACACACATATGGTAAGTGTTGCGACGAGTAGAGGTTCGGATAGGAGATATTCGCTGAACCACCTATCTTATTGGATATCCATTAAGCCCCTGAATTATTGGATCCTGAGATGAGATCCAATAATTGCTAATAAAAGATTATTGGGTAGAAACCCACTAATCCAAGAGGCTTGGGTAATTGGATGAAGATCCAATACCCAATAGGGCAAAAGATCCATTAGGGTTTTTTAAGGGGGCCTCTACAAATAGGAGGGAACCAGAGTTCTATAGGCTGAGAGTTTTTGGTAGCCACCTCCTATTCGCCTCTCCCTAGAGAGAGAGGTGCATCGTCGCAATCCCTGCTGTGTGGATACCGCTAGAGAGGAGGACACTTGACTTCCTTCATCTTCTCCCACGGATCTACAAGAATTTAGGGATATACGATCTCCCTAGGTATCTTCTTTTACATGTGCAGTTTTCGCGAATTTGCTTTTGACGCACCGATCTTCGCACGACAACGGAAACTTTCTACGGGAAATCTAGGGTGTTTTGTTTTCTGTTCTTCCGCTGTGCATGTGATGTCGCTCCCCCCTTCATTGATTTCCCAATAGTGGTATCAGAGCCTGGTTGTTCGTGCAAAGATCGGATCTTAAACTGCGTGTGTTGTGATCTAGAATAGGTCTTGTCATCAAAATCGTTAGCGCAAAAGCGAGGAAGGACAGCAACTGTTGCTGCCCGCTGCAGCATGCGGTTGCTTGCAGCCTTCTTTGCCGCCGACAGCAATAGTCGGCCGGCGACATTGCTTACTGCGACCCATGGCAAAGGCACCGCGGCAAAAGCGCTGCTTAAGGGACGGCGGTGCCGCGAGCGGGCGACCGCCATCGCTGCGCGACGAGCAGTAACGCCGCAACCATCCGCAGGGTGGTCCCGTAGAAGCGCTGAGCGGCGCTGCCGCGGCGGCGACGACGTGCGCGGTATGCAGCGCTCATGCAACGCTGCTGCGAAGCGGCCGCTTCGAGTGTCGGCGGGTAGCGCCCTCTGCGGCCGAAAGCCGCCGCGACTAGCCCGCAGGGGGCAGACCGCCGGGCCGCCCGCAAGCGGCGCCGCCAATGACAGACCGCCCTCGGGCACTACGCCATGGCGAGCGGGCCTTGGCCAGTAGTGGCCGTCGCCGGCCGGGTGGCTGCGGCCGCAACGCTACAGAGGAGGGATTAGGGTTTTCTGGGCAAAAGATGGTTTTTCCCTTTGGAATTTAAGAAATTCCAATCTCTATCCCTTTTGGTCGAATGACCAAAATACCCTTGGGAATTCAAAAAATTCCCTCTATGTCCCTATTTTCAGAAATATTAGTTAATTAAATAGTTTAATTGACTATTATTATTTATCTAGTAGTCCTATAAAGTAACATATACATGTGATGTATGATGTAGACAGATGATCATGGACTTGTGATGTGGTGTGTGTACATGTGATTATTATTATTGGGGTCTGCGAGCCTTTATTTTTCTCATTTATTGTCGGGCCTGCGTGCCTGTAATTATGTTATAATTATCAAGGGAGGCGCAGCGGTAGCGTGACTCACGAGGCCGAGACGGATGATCCGACGTATGAAGATGCATTGAGATACCGACGGATCCGACGAAGCGAGATGGACGATCATAGGGCATAGAGATCCGTCGAAGTACACATAGATCTTGATATGAGTGATTGGGCCCACTGGCTCGGGCTTGATCACATTAGGATATGGTCCATGATCATCTGGTGTGATTGCTCATGTGATGTGTGATTAGTTATACACCTACTAGATATATATATATATATATATATATATATATATATATATATATATATATATATATTTATATATATATATATATATTTGCATGCGATGTAGATATATATATTAAATACGTATGTGTGACACATTATGTTAGGAGACCAAATAAAAAATCCTCTCCATTAATAATATTAAGTCGGTAAACGTGAGACAATTAGATTGACCCACGTGGCCTTCCATCGTTATAGCTAGGAGCCGATTCCTGGTGTAGGTTGAGTTGGTCGAGCCCCTCGAGACTCACCTATATCGCGTCTCGCCATCTTATCTATGACATAGAGATGTCAGAGGTGACCTGAGGACATGGTATGCTTGGTCGAGTCTCTCGAGAGTATATCACCTAATTATACTCATCTGGTAATGATGTTAATGACTTAACCGAACATCATGGTTGGTTGAGTCCCTCGAGGCCATGGTAGTTCGGAGGCCGAACTGGATGGGAATCACAAGGAGTTGTGATTGGCAAGAGTTGTCTACCTTTACGGGCTCAACGTGATTGGTCGAGTCCCTCGAGGTTACGTTAAGACGCCGATTGGATCCTGAGCCCCACTAAAGATCCGCCGGGGGGCTCCGATTCACACACTGGAGGGTGTTGTGTGTCTAGCGAAAAATTAGTGGGAGTACATTAAGATAGAAGTTCTTATCTTAATTATTTAATTTTTATAAAGTTTGGATGTTATTTATTTCTACTACATCTTTTATTTTAGAAAAATGTCGCTTTCAAATCCTTTACGTGGCATACTTGATGCCAACCGCCTCACTGGTCCAAATTATACGAATTGGCTTGATCGAGAATCATTCTCATGGCAGAGAAAATCGCATATGTCCTTGATACAGATGATCCCTACGCCCGACGAAGGGGCAAGCGAGGATGAGATCGCTCGTTATGTGAAGTACTTAGATGATTCCACTCTTACTCAATGTTATATGTTGGCCTCTATGACTCTTGAAAGTTCTGAGAGACAGACATGAAAATATGGATGCTAATTCCATACTCCTGCATCTCCATAATGTTTGAGAGCAGGAAGAACTCAGCGATATGAGATATCAAAGAGTCTTTTCCGTGCTAGGATGACTGAGGGGACACCGGTTCAGAACCATGTCCTTAAGATGATTGAGTGGATCGAAAAACTCACAGGTCTAGGAATGGTCCTAGAGGATAACCTATGTATGGATTTTATACTTTAGTCCCTACTAGATTCCTTTTCTCAGTTCATAATAAATTTTAATATGAACAAACTTGAGGTGACCCTCGCAGAGCTCCTCAATATGTTGAGAGAAGCAGAGAGCACCATCAAGAAAGAGAAGTCGGTTCTCTATACTGGTGAAACCAAAAAGAAAAGGAAGGCTGAGAAGACCCTTAAGAAGGGCAAGGGCAAGGGAAAAATGGGTAAGGCAAAGGCTGCCAAGAAAGACCCAACAAAGGACAAAGGCCAGTGCTTCCATTGCGACAAAGATGGGCACTAGAAGAGGAACTGCAAAGAGTACCTTGCAGAGAGAGCGAAATAGAAGCTTGCAGAAGCTTCAGGTACATTCATGATCAGTCTCTATTTGTCAGAATCTTATGATAACAACATGGGTATTAGATACCAGGAGTGCTTATCATATTTGTAATTCGTTGCAGGTTCTGGCAGAACCTAGGAGATTAAACAGAGGCGAGATGGACCTTAAGATGGGTAATGGAGCAAAAGTTGCTGCAGTGGCTATTGGCAAGGTCACCTTACATCTGCCTGGTGGAGCTATTATTACATTAGATGCATGTTATTATGTTCCTTCTATTATCAAAAACATTATTTCCATTTCATGTTTGACAATTGTTGGATATAAATTAGTTTTTAAGAACAATGGTTGTTCAATAATATTAGATGATGAGATCATCACGAGAGGAACATTGCATAATGACTTATATATGTTAGATATAGCTCCATATATCATGAGTGTAAGTGAGTCTAAGAGGAAATGAGAAGTGGAGAACCAGACTGGAAAGAGTATTAAAACCCTTCGATCAGATCGAGGAGGTGAGTACTTGAGTATAGAGTTCACCCAGTTCCTCAAAGACTATGGGATATTATCCCAATGGACACCTCCTTATACACCACAGCTTAATGGTGTATCAAAAAGGAGGAATCGCACAATGTTAGACATGGTGCGTTCCATGATGTGTTTCCCCGACCTACCCATCTCATTTTGGGGATATGCCCTAGAGACCGTAGCTTACCTTCTGAATAGAATTCTAACTAAATCAGTGATGTCTACTCCATATGAGATAAGGAATGGAGCCCGATCTTAAAGTTGTTAAGATTTGGGGCTGTCTTGCCCACGTTAAGAGACACAACCCTAACAAGTTGGAATCTAGGACGGAACGGTGCAAGTTCGTGGGATACCACAAAGAAACTTGTGGGTATTATTTCTATCACCCTGAGGACCGAAAGGTCTTTGTAGCCAAGAGAGTAGTGTTCCTTGAGAAGGAACACATTCTTGGTGGAGACAGTGGGAGCATGATAGAGTTAAGCGAGGTTGGAGAACCTAGCTCAAGCATCATTCCAGAATCTATTCAGATACCTAACACATAAGTTCCAACTTTACATAGGTCCGATAGAGTATCCCATCCTCCTGAGAGATATGTGGGACATATCAGACCTACGAGGAGGCTATTATGAGCATATACTCCGGGAAATAGCAAGAAGCCATTAATTCAGAAATGGATTCCATGTTCTCCAACAAGGTTTGGAACCCAATTGATGCACCCGAAGGTATTATACCAATTGGCTGCAAGTGGATCTTCACAAAGAAGATTGGAGTAGATGGAAAGGTAGAGACCTATAAAGCAAGGCTAATGGCTAAGGGGTATTGTCAAAGGCAAGGTGTTGACTATGACGAAACTTTCTCGCCTGTAGCCATGTTAAAATCCATTTGAATTCTATTGGCTATTGCAGCACACTATGATTATGAGATCTGGCAGATGGACGTCAAAACCATATTCCTCAATGGCAACCTCGAGGAGGAGGTGTATATGATATAGCCTGAGGGATTCGTATCTAGGGATAACCCAAATAAGGTGTGCAAGTTGCTTAGGTCCATTTATGGATTGAAGCAAGCTTCCCGAAGTTAGAACATAAGATTTGATGAGGCAATCAGATCATGTGACTTCGTTAAGAACGAAGATGAACCTTGTGTGTACAGAAAATTAAGTGGGAGCACTATCACCTTTTTGGTATTATATGTGGATGACATCCTGATCATTGGGAATGATGTAGGAATGCTCTCCACAGTAAAGACTTGGCTATCTAGGCACTTCTCCATGAAGGACTTAGGGGAAGCATCCTACATATTGGAGATACGGATCTATAGAGATAGATTCAAGAGGATGCTTGGTTTGTCCCAGTTCAGGTACATAGACACCATTGTCAAAAGGTTTGGCATATAAAATTCTAAGAGAGGTCTCATACCAATGAGACATGGAATATCACTTTCTAAGAGTATGTTCCCAAAGACTCCTGAAGAAAGGGCACACATGGATATGATACCATATACATCAGCGATAGGATCTATCATGTATGCTATGCTATGTACCAGGCCTGATATAGCGCATGCTCTGAGTGTCACGAGCAAATATCAGGCAGATCCAGGCTTGGAGCACTGGAAAGCAGTAAAATGTATCCTTAAGTACTTGAGAAGGACTAAGGATCTTTTACTGGTATATGGAGGTAGTAGCCTCAGGGTTGAGGGCTACACGGACTCGAGATTCCAGTCCGATGTCGATGATAACAAGTCTAATTCAGGGTATGTGTTCACCCTGAATGGAGGAGTAGTATATTGGAAGAGTTCCAAGCAAGACACTACTGCTGACTCGACCACAGAGGCGGAATACATTGCTGCGGTAGAGGCAACAAAGGAGGGAGTCTGGATAAAGAAGTTTATCACAGATCTAGGAGTTATGTCAAGCAATGAGGATATGATTCCCCTATATTGCGATAACTACGGGGTGATTACTCAAATAAGGGAACCCGGGTCTCATCAGAAGTGTTTTGAGGAGGTTCCAACTTATTAGAGAGATCGTGGCCCGAAAAGATGTAGTAATGGAAAGAGTTCCATCCGAAGATAACATTGCAGATCCACTGACAAAGCCATTGACTCAAATTATCTTTGAGAGTCATAGAGGTCTAATGGGGATCAAACATATTATTGATTGGCTTTAGGTCAAGTGGGAGATTGCTGGTTATAGGTGCCCTACAAGCCAATCACATGAGTGATAGCACCTGTAACATGCTGCGTCAATCTCTTTGCTTATGATTATTGGCATTATCTCACATTATCTAGATGTATATTGTGATGTCCCTGGATCTGTGCAATGGGAATCGGATCATGATGAGATCACGATAATGAGATCGATTCACCTTTAAACACGGACCCTAAATTATCCTGATCATAGGTTACTCAAGAAAGATATCGAGATAACTGGATAGACTGGTGTGCTGTATACCCGTTCATATGATGGAGGTAGCTGGTCTCATAGCTACTCATGTGGGGACACTAAGGGTACAATGCAGGTGCTCATTGGAGAATGAGTTCACTGATTGATCCGCCTACGGAATGCTAGATGGTTATTGATACCTCATGTCAAATAGCGATTCTGTAGTCCCAGTAGTGTATCTGGTTCTTAGACTTGAGACACCAAGGATGTCCTGTATGAGTACTCCACTCTTTGATACCGGACTTATAGGTTTGGAAAGCTCCATATCTAGTACAGCCGGTCATTGGGAGTGGTAGCCAACCTTATGAGGGCTATTGAGTGTCAGTAGAGGATCATTCGCTCTCGGTATCATAAGAGGAATATCCCATGTGTTCTTGCTCGAACAAATCCTTAGCCAAGATTATTCGAATTGAGAGAGAAAGAGTTCTCTGGGAGAATCCGACAAGAGCAAGACTCGAGGAGAGACCGTATGGGCTGACGACCATGCCCTGTATAGGGTCTCGGGATATTAGATGGATGAGAGATTATAGATACATGTAACGAGGGCGAGATAGGTCCAAAGGATTAGATTTCCTCAGTATCGCCTGGGGCCGCGGCGTAATGGCCTAGTATGTCCGCGGTCGATGAGTTTGGTGAATTATTATAGAGATAATAATTCACTAAGTCAGAAGGAGTTCTGACAAGTATGACTCACGGCCAGCTCGATATTGGGCCTAGAGGGTCACACACATATGGTAGGTGTTGTGACGAGTAGAGGTTCGGATATGAGATATCCGCTAAACCCCCTATCTTATTGGATATCCATTAAGCCCCTGAATTATTGGATCCTAAGATGAGATCTAATAATTGCTAATAAAAGATTATTGGGTAGAAACCCACTAATCCAAGAGGCTTAGGTAATTAGATGAAGATCCAATACCCAATAAGGCAAAAGATCTATTAGGGTTTTTCACGGGGGCCTCTATAAATAGGAGGGAACCAGAGTTCTATAGGCTGAGAGTTTTTGGTAGCCACCTCCTATTCGCCTCTCCCCGGAGAGAGAGGTGCATCGTCGCAATCCCTGCTGTGTGGATACCGTTAGAGAGGAAGACACTTGACTTCCTTCATCCTCTCCCACAGATCTGCAGGAATTCAGGGATATACAATCTCCCTAGGTATCTTCTTTTACATGTGTAGTTTTCGTGGATTTGCTTTTGATGCATCGATCTTCGCACGACGACGGAAACTTTCTATGAGAAATCTAGGGTGTTTTGTTTTCTATTCTTCCATTGCGCATGTGATGTCGCTCCCCCTTTGATGGATTTCCCAACATAGCCGATCTCATAGCTACTCGTGTGGGGACACTATGGATACAGTGCAAGTGCTCATTAGAGAATGAGTTTACTGATTGATTTGCTTACGGAATGTTGGATGGTTATTGATACCTGATGTTAGATAACGATTCCATAGTCCTAATTATTTGTCTGGTCCTTAGACTTGAGACACTAAATATGCCTTGTATGAGAACTCCATTCTTTGACGTTGGGCTTATAGGTTTGAAATTTTCAAATCTGGTACAATCAGTTCTCAGGAATTATAGCCAACCTTACGAAGATAATTGAGTATCAATAGAGGATCATCCACTCTTGGTATCATGAGAGGAATATCCCATATATTCTTGCTCAAGCAAATCCTTAGCTAGGGTTATTCGGATTGAGAGACAAAGAGTTCTCCGAGAGAATCCGATTTGAGCAAGACTCGAGTGAAAGCTATATGGACTTCACAGTGCCATGCCTGATATATGATCTCTGGGATATTAGATAGATAAGAGACTATAAGTACTTGATAACTAAGGATAGATAGGTCCAAAGGATTGGATTTCTTTGTATCGTCTAATGATTACGACATAGTGGCCTAGTATGTCCGCCATCAATAAGTCGAGTGAGTTATTATAGAGATAATAATTCATTGAGTCAGAAGGAGTTCTAACATGTATCACTCATGACTTGCTCGATATTGAGCATAGTGGATCACACACATATGGTTTGTGTTATGACGAGTAGAGGTTCGGATATGAGATATCCGCCAGAGCTCCTATCTTATTGGATATCTAATAAGCCCCTGAATTATTGGATACCATGGATGAGATCCAATAAGAGCTAATAAGAGATTATTAGGTAGAGACCTATTAATCTAACAAGCTTGGGTAATTGGATGGAGATCCAATACCTAATAGAGCAGGATCCATTAGGGTTAATAGGGGAGCCTTTATAAATATGAGGGAACCAAAGACCTATAGACTAGGGTTTTCTTAGTAGCCACCTCCTATTCTCCCCTCCCCAAAGAGGAGCATCTTCGCAGCCCCTACCGTATGGATTAACACTAGAGAGGAGGACACTTAACCTCCTTCATCCTTCTCATGGATTTGTAGAATTCTCAAAGATATACGATCTTCCAAGGTACCATATTTCATATATGTAGTTTTTGATTACGTGGGTTTTAATGCATCAATCTTCGCATGACAGCGAAACCTTTTCATGGAAATCTAGGATTTTATTTTTGTTTTTATGTTCTTTTGCTTTGCATATGATGTCGCCCCTAGATTTTCCAACAATATAAACTTTCCTTCTACTTAATTTCTTTCAATTACACTAAACCGAAGCTCAGAGATTCTTCTAATCGATTCGATTATTACATCAATTAACTATGTAATAGTATTCTATAATTTGCTAATCTAAGCTATATAATTGCTCTCGGTTCCATATTCTACGTACAAATATGGCATGTACATGACATCATTTTCCAACATTAGCACTGTCTCCCACCATAAACCAGTAACTGAATACCTTCGCCTTTCATTGCCCCACTTCTGCCTCCAATGCCCTTCCTATCCCAAGCAACCCTCCCTTTCTCCTTCAACCAAAGAAAACATTTAAGAGAAGGCAAAGAATGCCAACAGAGAGAAAGCAGAGGAAGGAAAGAATTGCTCTCTACCCTCCTCTGTTATCTCCGCAACACTATTCGCATCTCCATGGAGATTTGCCCAATCCGACAACAGTTTGAAGCAGCTTTGACACCATGAATTCCCATCGCCACTGTTTGCTATCTCTTCTCATCCCCCTTCTTATCCTTGGTTGTTCCTCCTCCGTCGCCTCGAGGGCCGCTTATGTCCCCTCCGATTCGATCCTCCTGAACTATGGATCTTCCGCGGATGCTACTGACTTCGATGGCCGGAAATGGCTGGCTAACACAACCTCAAAGTCCAGCCTCTCCTCCAGGAACTCAGCCCCTGCGATCGCCCTGTTAGATAATGTGGCCATATTTAATTAGATAAGATATTACGAGATTTTCTCCCATCAAGGGCATCCCCTAAGGAATCATACTTTAATTGGACTTCCTTTCTATTAGCCAATCACCATAATCAGAATCCAATCATATCCTTAATATATCTTGATGGGAGAAAATCTCCTAATATCTTATCCTAGACCCTCTGCTCTCGCCTATAAATAGACAGGACCTCTAGGGATGCATAAGATGAGAGAACATAAGAAGAGAGAAGAAGAGATAAGAGGATGCGATTGAGAGATTACAGTTTTTCTCTCAATCTCCCTATTATAGTTTCTCTTTATCTCCCTAACCATCAATCTAAGTGGTCCTATGAAAGGATAGGAAGAGAGGAGAAAGTGAGTCTAGTTCTCCTTGCAGATTGATATTTCAAATCTAACGATGATATGCTTATGGATTAGATAAAGTTTATTTTTCTGAACAGCAATGAAAGGTACGCATCGTAATATTATTTAGATCCATTACTATTTGATTTCAAATTTTGGCATTAAAGCTTTTTCACATTATAGATAGCATGATTATAGATTTTATGCTAACAATTGGTATCAGAGCCATGATTTTTGAAACCAAATACTTTCGGATCTATTTGTTAATATCTTTCGCTTGCGAAAGGATCGGTTATTTTTTTTTACGATGCATGAAATATTTGTCAGGTATTATCGATCAATATTTCTATCTATTTGATTTTGTCATTTGATTGCTGGCGATATTAGTGAAGCAACGAGTTGTTGTGTAGCATTGCTATCGAACTCGCTGTGTACGACCAACAAATTTGTTGGCAGTAGCAACTGCATCGGGCAATGTTCGCAGCAGTAATAGCGACTACAGATCGACCACGCGAAGGTAGCAACTGCATGAGGACAGTAGCCATGCCCAACGCGGGCACAACCACACCGACAACAGCCTCGCACGGGCACAGCCGCACCGACGGGAGCCTTGCGTGGGTAGAGATAGCGACGCACCTGCGGCGGCTGCGTGCCGACGTAGGTAGCTCCGCACCTGCGGCCGTGTACCGGCATAAGCAAACCGGCTTGCATGAGTTGCCAGGCCAATGCTTATAAGGCCCAGTCACTCCCCCTTCCTTACCAATGTAGGATCAATGTACCCCACCGAGCCTCTTAAGGCCTTGGCCTTGGAGCCAACGGGCCGGGCGTGACATTCTTCCCCACTCAATCACGTGACGTCCTCGTCACAGACTAACCACCCTGCCTACCCCCAAAGTGTTGACCTGAGATGCTTGACGTGAGTCAGTGAAGGCATGGGGCTAGCTCTGATACCAATCTAAGTTATGGCCCCTGTTGCACCCCCACGCAAACCGGCTTGCATGAGTTGCCAGGCCAACGCTTATAAGGCCCAGTCACTCCCCCTTCCTTACCGATGTGGGATCAATGCACCCCACCGAACCTCCTAAGGCCTTGGCCTTGGAGCCAACGGGCCGGGCGTGATATTCTCCCCCACTCAATCACGTGACGTCCTCGTCACGGACTAACCACCCTGCCTACCCCCAAAGTGTTGACCCGAGATGCTTGGCGTGAGTCAATGAAGGCATAGGGCTGACTCTGATATCAATCTAAGTTATGGGCCCTGTTGCACCCCCACACAAACTGACTTGCGTGAGTTGCCAGGCCAATGCTTATAAGGCCCAGTCACTCCCCCTTCCTTACCGATGTGGGATCAATGCACCCTACCTAACCTCCTAAGGCCTTGGCCTTGGAGCCAATGGGCCGAGCGTGACATTCTCCCCCACTCAATCACGTGATGTCCTCGTCACGGACTGACCACCCTGCCTACCCCTAAAGTGTTGACCCGGGATGCTTGGCATGAGTTGGTGAAGGCATGGGGGTGGCTCTGATACCAATCTAAGTTATGACCCCTGTTGCACCCCCACGCAAACTGACTTGCATGAGTTGCTAGGCCAACGCTTATAAGGCCCAGTCACTCCCCCTTCCTTACCGATGTGGGATCAATGCACCCCACCGAACCTCCTAAGGCCTTGGCCTTGGAGCCAACGGGCCGGGCGTGACATTCTCCCCCACTCAATCACGTGACGTCCTCATCACGGACTAACCACCCTGCCTACCCCCAAAGTGTTGACCCGAGATGCTTGGCGTGAGTCGGTGAAGGCATAGGGCTGATACCAATCTAAGTTATGGCCCCTGTTGCACCCCACGCAAACCAGCTTACGTGAGTTGCCAAGCCAACGCTTATAAGGCCTAGTCACTCCCCCTTCCTTAACGATGTGGGATCAATGCACCTCACCTGACCTCCTAAGGCCTTGGCCTTTGAGCCAACGGGCCGGTCGTGACATTCTCCCCCAGTCAATCACATGACATCACGTGACATCCTCGTCATGGACTGACCACCCTGCCTACCCCCCAAGTGTTGACCTGGGGCTCTTGGCGTGAGTCAGTGAAGGCATAGGGGTGGCTCTGATACCAATCTAAGTTATGGCCCCTGTTGCACCCCCACGCAAACCGACTTGTGTGAGTTGCCAGGCTAACGCTTATAAGGCCTAGTCACTCCCCCTTCTTTACCGATGTGGGATCAATGCACCCCACCTGACCTCCTAAGACCTTGGCCTTGGAGCCAACGGGCCGGGCATGATAGGTGGCGCAGGCAGCGTTGCACTCACGGTTGCGACGGTGCAAGGAAGGTGTTTTGGCAAAATTATAATTTTGCCCTTTCTTCATATTAGGGTTTTGCCAAATTACAACTTTGCCCTTCTATATCTTATTAATATCTTTTAGTATTTTGATAATTCTACCCTTTATAAATATCATAATTACAGTTTATGTCCTGTCAACATATTTATAGTTTTACCCTTATGAATTGAGAATTTTTTTATTTATATTCTTAATTATAAAATTAATTAATAAAATTTAATTAAATTTGATCATGATTATATTTTGATTAATTATTAATTTAATTTATTTTTTGATCAAATCTGGAAAGGATTAAGTTTTGATCAATTTTTGGTTTTGATCGACTTATTTAATTGGGCTAATATTTAACCCAATTTTGGGCTTGCCCAAATTAAATAAAATCAACTAGTTTAATTTAATATTTTATTTAAATAAAAAATATAAATTATTATTTCTTTTATATTTTTTCTCATATGATTTATTGATAACATGTGGTAAATAAAATCTAATTATTGTTCTTAGATATTTCTTTGGTTGCTCACATGTATATATTTGAAATTATGAAATCACAGTTATCTTTTACATAAAGGCTTTTCATGATTGATGTGTTATCATGATTATAGTTATCATATGAGTTTTCTTTATGCTGATCAATATATATGAATTATTGATTGTAAGTTATAAATAAAATATAATTACTATTCTTGGATATTTATTTGGTTATGCATATGCATATGTATTTGAAATTATGAAATCATGGTTATCTTTCACATGAAGACTTTTTATGATTTATGTATTATCATTATTATAGTTATCATATGAGTTTTTTTTATGCTGATCAATATTCAATAATTATTATGGTTGTTATTCTATTATTAAACTATTTCAACATGAATTAGGATAAAAAAAATTTGGTGAACATTATTTGTAATTTATTTTTCTAAATTTTATCTGACCAGTAGCTGCCAAAGTAGCCTAGGATGGTAGGCTTTTGGGATATGAATTACAATAAAGGCCTTGTCATTTATAAGATATTTTAGATTGTATTTTATATTTTTGTATTGGTCTTATAGCCACTAAAGTGACCTAAACCAATAATTTATAAAATACATTATGGAATTGGTCCTAAACGACATTAAAGAAAAAAATAATATTCACAATGGCATAGATAATTAGGAGATTTAGGTAATCCTAAAGGAGAATCTATTTTGAATACTTATGTGATGGGGTAGGATGATACTGTTTTTGAATATCTTTATAGTTTACTGTTATATACCCAAATGTAGTAATACTATTCCATAAGGATAGTATCAGTCCTCGATAATTGATTATGTGTGTGAATACTAGATATGTCAATATTGAAGGTAAAATATTGATGATATCAATAGTTCAACATTCATTGAAAAACTCAAAACATTAACGTTATATTATTACAGTGGTACTTCATTCATTATAATTTTATAAATGTCCTTATATTTTTTAGAATATATTTTCTGGAATAAATGGCTTGAGTATATGCAAGTTACATTGAATAAGTGAGACCTTGATTAGATTGTTTGAAGGAAACATAAACCTATTTATTGAAAGTTCTGTGTAATAAATAATTAAGGTGACTGATCAGTAAAGGTCTGAAAGACTCAATTTGATGATACTTAGACTTCGGTACAATTTATAACTAGCACATGAGAATATTTAAGGATCAATTTAATTTTTCCAACAGGTCATTAGCTGACACTTCAATGAAAGAAATAACTAAAAATGACAGTATTTGAGGAATTTAAGATTATATTCTCAATATACGTGATAAAGTTGTAAGTTCAAGACTTATAATATTTTGAGTACTACTTAAGAAGTAACAATAAAAAAAGGATGAAGCATAAATCACTTGAGTTTATAATTACTATATAAACTCATAAAAGAATCTCTTCATAATAAAGTGTTATTTGTGTAACAAAGAAAGTTATGTGAAGAACTACTATAAGATTTGATTTGAAATGAACAGTTATAAATATAACTTTTATGTGGTTCAAATCAAATATTACAGAAATTAGTTTTCTAATATTTGGTGGATTAATTTGATGCTTCAACATATGTTACCAATAATAGAGATTTATTTTAATAATAATTAAAAAAAGATTAAACTAAAAGAGAATTAAATATTCATCATTGTAGGGAATGATATTAAAGTGAAAGCGATAGTAATTTGTATTTATCGTCTATGCCTAAAGATGATTCATTTGATGAATCTTGAGGATCCATGCTATATTCTTACAATTCTGGGAATTTAGATTCTTTATCTAGAATTATCAAAATATTATTTCTCTTTTAGTAGTTGTGAACTTAGTATGATCCAATAAAAGTTAACTTTTGAATTTTGTATAATGGTGTATACAGAATTAATATGAATCTTAAGTTTACAATGATCCTATAATTAAATATTAAAATGAATATGGTTTCATAAACTCCTTGAGATTATGCTTACATCTACGAGTCACTATATATTTTCATCCTATTAAAGAGATACATTTTATCATCATATAGATAAACTATTGAGATATGATTATATATATTTAATTCATGTAAAGTTTCAAGCCGTTGACACTCTTGAAGTGTGCATAAACGAGGTCAAGAGACAATTAGATAGAAAAGTTAAAATCATCATATCTGATAGGGGTGATGAATTTTATGGTATTTATGATGAATCCAATTACAATTCTAGTTCTTTTATTAGATTCTTGAAAAAATTCAGTATAATTTACCAGATGTGTCACAACAGAATATGATTGCTAAAAGGTATAATCGTACGCTTATAAATATGATTAGGAGCATGATGGGTTATTATTTTGTACCTAAATCAATGCTAGAAAAAGCTCTAAGGATAACTATGTATATCTTAAATGAGATTTCTAGTAACTAAATTGCATGACTTCTTTTGAGTTATGAAATGATAGGAAACCTAACTTAAGATATTTATATATTTAAGATTGTCCTATAGAAATAAGGATCTTCTATTCACATTAAAGAAAATTAAATTTAATAATTTTTTTTGAATATTTTATTATTTACTCAGAAAAGTTTAAAAGGGTACATATCTTATTGCTCTAATCATGGTACGATGATAGTTAAATATGATAATATAAGGTTCCTATAAAATAGCGAATCAATTGGAGTAAAAATCTTGAAATTTGATATAGAGGAGATACATGTTGATATTCTTTTATTATTCGAGAGATTATTGTTACTTAAATTATTAAATAATTTGATAAAGGTGAATAACAAAATAACATTACTAAACTCTCACATTATATTGATGTCGTTGATAATGGTCTTGTAGAACAGCCACAATTGACAGCCTTGAGAATATCTTAATGGGAAAGGAATTCTGTCATATATGATTATTATGTAGTATATCTATAAGAATTATATTTTGATATAGGAATCAGAATAGATCCCTTATTGTTTTCATAAGTCATGAAAGATAACGATTCTGAAAAATAATATGATACAATATAAGAATAGTTAAAATCAATAACCAGAATGGTGTTTGATGAATTCATCGAATTGTCCAATAATTGTAAGAGTCTATTATATAAATATGACTCAAAGGACAATATCGAATAATATAATGATCAGACTTAGTTTTTAATATGGTTATAGATTTTCCTCATAAAGAATGTATCGACCATAATAAGACATGTACTCGTTAAAGGAACTTGTTAAGAATCGTCATGACATTAGTAACTCATTATGAGTTACATCATAATGATATAAAAATAAATTTTTTATTAAGGATTTAGCTTTCATATAGGTTACTCTGAATGACTTAGAAAATGAAAGAAATATAAAATTTGGTATGCAAATTCGGGAATCTATTTATGATCTTAAACAAGCTTCTAGACAATGATATATAAAGTTTTTTGATATCATTGATTCTTTCAAATGTAAGAAAAATACTATTCATCAATATTCATATCTAAAGATAAGTGAGAGTAAGTTTATTATATTGATCATATATATGGATAATATTTTGTATTACCAATAGTGATCTTAGTTTGTTATACTAAACCAAGAAATTATCACTAAGAATTTTAAGATGGTTGATATGAATAAGACATCTTATATTATTAGTATTGAGATACTCAAAGATATGCCTCGATGATTATTAAGACTGTTTCAGAAAAGATATATCAACCGAGTCTTGAAAAGATTTAATATACAACTTTATTCAACAAAATATAAAAGTAAAATTTTAGTCAAACGTGAGTGCTTTAAAATGACTTGCAAAAGAATCAGATAAAGATAATATTCTTTATATATGCGCAGTTGAAAGTCGATGCTCAAGCTTATGTCAAAATATATATCAGTTTTTGTAGTTAAAATATTAGATAGATATTGGAGTTACCCATAAGTGAAAATATTAAAGGACTGTAAAGAAAAGTAATAAGATATCTGAAAGGGACGAAGGATTATATGCTCACATGTATGAAATTATATCAGCTTGAAATAATGGTATTTTTTATATGTTGATTCTACAAATTACCTCAATAATAGGAAGTCCACCTTACGATTAATATCTATATCAATTAGAGGAGTAATTTGTTATTATATTATTAATAATAAAAGTTGATTTTGTGGTATGCTTAGAGGCCACTGATCAAACTTCATAACTGTAAAATTTTTATCTCAAAACTTGGTGAGGTCAGACTCAATTGTTAAGTCGCTGAAGATATTTTATAATATCACAGTAGTTTCATTCTCTAAGAAGGGCAAGTACTATTACATCTCTATGTATTATGATAGAAAGTACTTGATAGTTAGAGAAGACAAGTCCAGAAATATCTAATGTCAATTAATTACTTGAGTTCTACTATATTGATTGTTGATCCATTTTACTTAGGACTTACAGTCTAAAATATTTTGAAAAGAACATGTTCTAATGATTAGGTTTATGAGCAACCCATAAAGGATATGGTGATGAATATTTGAGTGGACACTATAATTGACATTTTTACTTACGTACTTAAAGTTATTTGTTTCTACTATCCTGTTCACAGTTATGTATGTATATATTATGGTTGAATGTGTTGACAGGATTATGACAAGACAAATTACATGGGTTATTTTGGACTGCATTAGGAAAGGCTAACAGTGTTGTGGTATATAGAAGGAAGTGTGACATTAATGACATACAACCGTTATGACTCGCATTGCTAGTTAGACTTAATGTAGTATTATTATATTCATTAGACTTATTAGCCTATTTTTTAAATTCGCACGCGTATAAATAGTTTTAAAAATTTTAGAATCTAATTATATAAAATTATTTTTAAATAAATTTTATTTATTTATTTTAATTTTAAATATCTTTTGTATCTTACTAATTAATAGGCCAAGTGGGAGAATGTTAGATAATGTGGTCTTATTTAATTAGATAAGATATATTAATGATATGATTGGATTCTGATTATAGTTATTGACTAATAGAAAGAAAGTTCAATTAAAGTAGGATTCCTCAGGGGATGCCCTTGATGGGGGGAAATCTCCTAATATCTTATCCTAGACCCTCTGCTCTCGCCTATAAATAGACAGGATCTCTAGGGATGCATAAGATGAGAGAACATAAGAAGAGAGAAGAAGAGATAAGAGGATGCGATTGAGAGATTACAGTTTTTCTCTCAATCTCCCTATTATAGTTTCTCTCAATCTCCCTAACCATCAATCTAAGTGGTTCTGTGAAAAGATAGAAAGATAGGAGAATATGAGTCTAGTTCTTCTTGCATATTGATATTTCAATCTGACGATGATATAATTGTGGATCAGAAAAAATTTATTTTTCTGAATAGCAACGAAAGGCATGCATCATATTATTATTTAGATCCATTGCTATTTGATTTCAGATTTTGGCATTAAAGTTTTTTCGCATTATAGATAGCATGATTATAGATTTTATGCTAACACGCCCTATATCAAGACCCGTCTCTCCCCTCGGCTGTCCCCTACATGATGGCATAGGTCTTCACGTCGGAATCCACCTACAAGTTCGCCATCAACAAGAGCGAACGCCACTGGGTCCGCCTCGACTTCTATCCCTCCACCTACAACGGCCTTGCCCTGGATACCTCTTATTTCTCGTCTCCACTTCCGACGGCGTCACCCTCAGCAACTTCAACGCCTACATCACCGCCAAGGCCCTCACACAAGCCTACATCGTCAACGAGTTCTCGGTCCTGCCCACCTCCGACGAAAGTATAAACCTCACCTTCACGCCGTCAGATAAGTACAACGATTCTTTCGCATTTGTCAATGGTATCTAGATCATATGGATGCCCGACATCTTCAGTGAGCCCGCATTGCTGGTCGACTTCTCTGACCAGAATGTTGAGGTTGGTAGCTCCACGTCGCTAACGATGTATTGGGTCAACGTTGGAGGGCAGTACTTACCGCCGAGCAATGATTCCAGCCCTTACCAGATCATGGTACGATGACTCACCCTACCTCTACGGTGCTGGGTTCGGCGTCACCTTCTCGACGAGCAGTAAGCTCAAGATCAACTATCCGGAGGAGACGCCGGAGTACATTGCCCCCACCGACGCCTATCGAATGGCAAGGTCGATGGGCCCTGATCCGAAGGTCAACATGAACTACAATCTCACTTGGATATTCCAAGTCGATGCCAATTTCACCTACATTGTCAGGCTCCATTTTTGCGAGCTCCAGCTTACCAAGGTCAACCAGAGGGTCTTCGACATCTTTGTCAATAACCTAACTGCGCAGGCTCAAGCAGATGTCATCGCGTGGACTTCTTCCAAGGCCATGCCAATCTACAAGGACTACGCCGTGTATGTGACTGATGGCCCTGGTGATGAGCAGCTGTTTGTGGCACTGCAACCATCAGCAGCCACAAAGCCCGAATATTACGACTCTGTTCTTAATGGTATGGAGATCTTTAAGCTGAATGACATTGCCAGGAACCTGGTAGGACCCAACCCCGAACCTTCTCATCAATGGTCACCGAAACCGAACTGGACGCGACGCATCCTATCTTCTCGTCAGAATCCAACAGCAAGGTGCATCTTATCGGCAGTGCAGCAGGTGGCGTTGCAGCTGCCAGTGTAGCCTTCGCCCTCGGTGTGGTGATGTATCAGCGCAAGAAGAGGATGGTCGGAAACGAGTCCACCGGTGTCTCAGCTTGGTTGCCCATCTACAGTGGCAACTCTCATACCTCAGCCAGCAGCTCAACCATCTCGGGCAAGAGTTGCGCGAGCAGCCACCTATCGAATTTAACGACGATGTGCAGGCATTTCTCGTTTGCGGGGATAAAGAAGCAACTAAAAGCTTCAACGAGTCGCTACTCATCGGAGTTGGAGGGTTCGGGAAAGTGTACAAAGGAGTAGTCGACGAGGGCACCAAAGTGGCAATCAAGAGATCCAATCCGTCCTCAGAACAAGGCATTAATGAATTCCAAATGGAGATCGAGATGCTTTCCAAGCTGAGGCACAAGCATTTGGTCTCTCTCATCGGCTTATACGAAGAAAACGGTGAGATGATCTTGGTCTACGACTACATGGCGCATGGCACACTCAGGGAGCATCTGTACAAGACCAACTATCCTCCATTGTCATGGAAACAAAGGTTGGAGATCTGCATCGGAGCAGCCAGGGGGCTTCACTACCCCCACACCGGTGCAAAGTATATCATAATCCACATGCATGTCAGATAGTGGATAAGATTTCCTCAAACTGCATGAGGAAATCCCATTGGTTTATTGAGGAAAATCCTCCCTCCTAACCTGTATAAATAGAACTCATATTGTACTAATCAAAATCAGCTTTCACGATTATATTTTTATTCTATCATGGTATCAGAGCATCTTGCCTAGAGCAAGCTCGCTCCTCACCGACTCTTCCCCTCCACCCCTTGCTTCTTTTGCTTCCACGGGCGGAAGCTTTCTCTCCACTATTCCAGCCAGTGGACCACCCCCTCTACCGCTGCCTCTTGGTCGTGACCTCTCCACCGCCGCCGCTGCCGATGACCATCCCTGCCCCTGCTCTTTCCCCCTGCAACCATCGCCGTTGCAGCCACTGATCTCGACAGCAATTGCTGTTGCTTCTCGGCCCACGCGCCTCCTCTGCCGCCGCTTCAACCGGTGGCCATGCAACGCATCACTGTCGCTGTCCTCGTCGACCAGCGATCTCTTCCCCCTCGCTGCCTCAGCCGCAGTCGCCCCTATTCTACGACAAAACAGAGCAGAAGAATGAAAGAAAGAAAAAGGGCAAAAGAATATAGCCGCTGACCTCGGCATCCACTACTACCACTGCTCTTTCCTTCCTCCTGCCATACAACCCTGCCATCGCAGCTCTCCGGCCTACAACCACTGCCATCGCAGCCTCCGGTTGTGCGATCATCCCACCGACTGTTGAAGCGTGAGAAGGGTCGTCGCTTCTACTCCCAGCTGCGCCACCATCGCTCCAAGCCGTCGAGCCCTTGCAGTGGTAGTGTTCTCTTTTGCGGTGCAACAGAAGCAGAGCACTCTCTACTGCCATCACCCAGCCACCAGTTGTCATCACTGTTTCCTCCTCTCACAGCGAATACCATTGCTGCTGCTCTTTCCCTCCCTTCACTGCTGTCTACATCGCGCTGTCGACGTTTTCCCCAGATTCTCTTCACTCTCCTGTGGACGACGCTCCCAAAGGAGGCACAGGTGCTGCATCACCCTTCTAATCACAACAGTTCACTGGCACTCCCTCCAGTGACAATGACCCCTGCTGCTCACCTCTATCACTCGGTCGTCTCCTCCTTCTCTCGCTGCCTACTGCTGCGCTAACCAGCAGACAACAGACAGCAGGACGCAAGTGCCCCCACCTTCCTGCGGAGGCAAAGCACCTTGCTTCGGTACAGCACCCCTTCTCCTTTCCCGGAGGTGCTATATCTCTCCTTCCGATGCAGATTAGTGTCGTTTGGACCTAGAACTCGAAGAGGTCCTCGTCCAGTTCAGCACTTGCTACCCGGTGTCCGAGAAGGTCTCTTTCGATCAATCGTTCTACGTCAGGTACATCGTTACCATTACCACGTGAACGAGTCGAGAGGCCTATCAACAACCTCAAAATATCTTCATCATCTTCTTCTGATATTTTAATTACTGTTCTTACAGGAAATCATAGTGCTTCTTCACATACAGGACTTATCTCCATCAATGCTACCATGCTAATCCCTTTTAAGTTATCAAAAGGCGGCAACTATGCATCTTGACAAGCTCAGTTTTCTAACCTCTTATTTGGATATGACTTACTAGGCTACGTCGATGGCTCTCTCAATTGTCCACCAGCAATTATGAACATCCCTGGCGAACCCAGTCTAGTGCCAAATCCAGCTCATAAACTATGGTTACGTCAAGACCGTCTCATCCTCCAAGCTATTCAAGCCTCAGTTGCTGGATCCGTCGTGCCATTAATATCTTTGTGTGCAACTGCTGCAAAAGCATGGTGCAAGTTGCAAACAACATTGGCAAATCGCTCGTGTACTCGCAATCTCAGCCTTCTCTCTAGTCTAATGAAAATAAAACAAGAGGGAAGTATCAATGATTATCTACAAAATATCAAAGTTATCATCAATGACTTGGCTTTGATAGGTCATTCCCTTTGTGACGAAGAAGTGATAATCCATACCCTCAATGGCCTAAGAGATGAGTACAAGGAATTGGCAGCCACAATTCGAGCACATGACTCACCAATGCCATTCGAAGAACTTTATGATAAGTTGACTGACTACGAGACATACTTGAAGCACGAGGACAAGTTGGCCTGACCAACCATCACAGCTTAAGTTAGTCAAAAGTCCAAGAGGCAGAGCAACCAATCAGTACAAAAAGAATATCAACAAAGGTTTGGCCAAGATGACTCTTAACCCTATCGGTCCCCAACAAACCCCCTTTACTTCGCCTCATCAATATTTCTATCAAGGGAACAACTCCACTAACCATTAGCCTTGGCATCCTGACCTCACATCCCAACAAAGAGTTATCTACGAACTATGTGATAAAGTCAGACACTTTGCAAAAGTTTGTCGGTCTCGACCCAAACTCCCTACTTCATCACGGTGGTCTCAAGCGAATCTTATGACGACTACAAATCAATCTAATTGGATTATGGATTCTGGCACCTCTCATCACATCACTTCTGATTTTCAGGACTTGTCTATCCATAACAATTATAGCGGCAATGAAGATGTCATCATCGGTGACAATAACGCAATTCCTATTACTCATACTGGTTCCGTAATGCTTAATTCACATACCATAAATTTTACACTCTATGATGTTCTGTACGCACCCCACATTAAACGAAATCTCATTTCTGTTTCTCAATTCTGCAAACAAAATTATACCTCAATTGAATTCTTTCCTAACTCTTTTCTTGTCAAGGATTTGAGCATGGGGGCATCCTTGGTCCGAGGCTAGAGTAAGGACAACATTAATGAATGGTCGTCAACTCCACAAATAACCCAGCCCATTGCTCATTCCTCAATTGCAGCTCCAATTGATGTGTGACATCGTCGTCTTGGTCATCCCTCATCCTCTATTCAGCAAAAATTACTTTCTCGTTATTCTCTTCCTACTCTTAAAAATAATAGCATTATAACTCATTGTAATGCTTGTCTCAGTAATAAAAGTCATAGACTCCCCTTTGGGATATCTTCTATATCTTGCTCTAAACCGTTTGAAATTATTTATACTGATGTTTGGGGCCTTGCCCCAACCCCTTCTTTTGACAAGTTTAGATTTTATGTCATTTTTGTCGACTATTTCACCAAGTACACATGGTTATATCTCTCCACCATAAATCTGGCATTTCAACAATCTTTACCAACTTTCAAAAGTTGGTCGAGAATTTCTTTTAGTTTTCAATCAAAACGGTTTACTCTAATAGCGGAGGCGAATATCAAGCCCTCACATCTTGTCTCTCAGCTTGTGGTATACAACACCTCAAGTCACTCCCACATACTCCCCAATTAGTTGGTTCTGCTGAACGCAAACATCGGCATATAGTTGAAACTGGTCTCTCACTTCTACATCAAGCATCCATACCCTTAATTTTTTGGTCAGTAGCTTTTTAAACTGCAATCTATCTAATTAATCGTATGCTCACTCCAGTCCTACAATACCAGTCACAATTTGAAAAACTTTTCCACAAGCCTCCAAATCTTTAGAAACTCAAAGTCTTTGATTGTTTATGTTATCCATGGCTATGACCTTATACCTCACACAAGCTGACACCCCGATCCAAACCTTGCACATTTATAGGATATTCTCTGGAACATAATGTCTTTCGATGTTACGAATCTCAAACTCAAAAAGTTTTCATATCATGTCACGTTATTTTTGTGGAGTCTACTTTTTCTTTTCACAACTATCCTACCGTGTAAGCTATTCTGACAAACATACATCACTGGAGTATCCCTCCGATCCCATCATACGAATCTCCTATGACACCATTCAGTCCCTTTCCTCAAGATCCACACTCTCTTGTTCTCCCGGTTCAATAGCTCCTAACTCCCTCTATTGCTTCTCCTCTCCCTTCTTCATAAGCTTCCCCTACTACTGACGTAATGCCCTCGGAAACACAACATTCTTTACCCTCTTCTGAACACAATGACACTGAAGTACCTTAGTCTGCTCCAACCCGTGTTAATGCCTCTCCACTACCTATACCAACAACACAAGCTACAGCTCTTAAACATCCAAAACAAACATGCAGGATGCAAAAGAAGTTACAACTCCTTGCTCTACTAGTGAATCACTCAAATTATGTGATGAAAACTCTACTTTGGATACTACTCAATACCGACAAGTACTTGGCTCCTTATAGTACTTCGCTCACCCCCATCCAGATATCTCATTTGTAGTCAATAAATTGTCCCAATTTATACACCAGCCATCTACTACGCATTGGTCTGCCGTCAAACGAATTTTGCGATATCTTAAAGGGACCATTCATCATGGCCTCTTTCTTCGCAAACACACCCTACTTAATCTTCATGCCTTTGTTGATGCTGATTGGGTAGGGAACTTTGATGATAGAACTTCTACGTCATAGTATATTATTTTTCTTGAAGCTAATCCTATCAGTTGGAGTTCTAAGAAGCAAAAGACAATCGCATGATCTACGACTGAAGCTGAATACCGTGTCATCGCTACAGCTACTATTGAACTCAATTGGGTCACAAATCTCTCTAAGAAACTCAACATCAACTCTACCCTTCCTCCTACAATATATTATGATAATGTTGGAGCTACCTACTTATGTGTCAATTCAGTATTCCACTCACGTAAGAAACACATCATCATCGACTTTCACTTTGTGTGAGATCAAGTTGTCAGACATCAACTACGTGTCTCACACATACATACGACTGATCAACTAGCAGACTCACGAAGCCTCTTACCCGTAAACTATTTTCATTACATGAATCCAAGATTGGTATCCTTGATATGAGCACCATCTTGTGGGGGCATGATAGCAGATAAGATTTCCTCAAATTGCATAAGAAAATCCCGTTGGTTTATTGAGAAAAATCCTCACACCTAACCTATATAAATAAAACTCATATTATACTAATCAAAATCAACTTTCATAATTATATTTTTATTCTATTAAAAACCATCAATATTCTCTTGGACGAGAATTGCATGGCCAAGGTCTCAGATTTCGGGCTATCCAAGACTGGTCCCACGATGAATCAAACACATGTGAGCACCATGGTCAAAGGGTGCTTCGGCTACTTGATCCGGAGTACTTCAAGCGGCAGCAGTTGACCGATAAGTCCGATGTCTACTCCTTCGGGGTGGTTCGTTTCGAGGTGTTGTGTGCAAGAGTAGCACTGAGCGCAAATCTTCCAAGGGAGCAGGTCAGCCTCGCTGACTGGGCATTACACTGCCAGAAGAAGGGAGTGCTGGCGGACATCATCGACCCTCACCTGGAAGGAAAAATTAACCCCGAGTGCTTGAAGAAGTTTGTGAGACGGCTGAGAAGTGCCTGTTGGATCATGGAGTCGATAGGCCTTCCATGGGGGATGTGCTGTGGAACCTCGAGTTCGCACTGCAACTGCAAGACAACTTCGAAAGTGGGAAACCGGTCTCAGAGGAGGTCAGTGACAGAGCTGCGTCAGGGGTTAATGGTGGTGGCAGCCACCAGTCCGGAAGTACCAGCGTAGGGAGCGAGGACTTGGATGATATAACCAATAGTGTAGTGTTCTCTCAGCTCATCAATCCGGTGGGACGATGAAAGCCCTCGCTGCTCTTACTTCAATGAATCACCAGCAGGTCCAAGGGAGAGGGATACAAATCCAGTACGCCATTGCTGCTGTGCAGGTCTAACCGCCTTTTTTTTTATTATTTGTTTTTCCTTCTAATTAACCATTTAATACACAAACAAAGATCTTACTTTCAGTGCGCCAAATATATTTAATCCACTTAATTGTAAATTATGTTGTTTAATTCATAATGTTTGATCATATTAGCTTGAATTTTTATCATGAATTTTTATTATTGATGATGAGTCTCAAACTCTGAATAAAAAGAAGTCAAAATAGTCATTTTCTTAGTTTTTTAATAAATCAGAATTTTAATACTTATTTCACATTAACTTTATGGCTTGAATTATGAGATATGTTTTAGAGATAAAAAATATATTATGACTTAAATTTTCTGCGCATTCTGCTTTCCCAATATTGGAAAGAAAAATTCTTATCACCTGTTAAAATCCCAAGATAACTTTTAATTATTTTATAAGTTTTTAATTATTTTTTATTTATTTTCAATATTAAAAATGGTAAAGAATTGAGCATGCTTGGAGGATCGTTTCGATCACTGCGTTTAATAAGTCTTGAAAGGATAGATTTTGAATCCAAATCTTTTTTTTTCTTTTTCTGAGAATAATGAGTTAGACCTTCTTATACAACTCTATTTTTTTTTTTTGATAAATTCATTAACGAATATATCTTTTTGATGGATTCCTTAACAAAATCAAGTGATCCAAAACCCTTCGATATATTTCACTCATTCTTCTTCCCATCCTCTTATCATAAGAGAAAAGCAAATATCATGCAGCAGTGCAGATTTAGTTAGCTCATGATTGTAAGATAGTTTGGAGATCATAACAAGACAATGGGCAACGAAGGTGTCAGAAATTATAACAAAATAAAGATTATATTGTAATTGGGAAGAGAGGAGAGGAAGCCAGCCAATGCATTCTAGGCAAGTGCATTTCCTTCAAAACAACAGAAGAACTGGACGGAGCCCAGTGCATTTCATCATCCAGTATAAACGAGAAAAAAAAAAAAGAAATTGAACAGAAGTGGGTCCTCAGAAACATGCTTATGGTTTTCATCAAGGTGAAAACGATCAGGTCTGAAAGATTCCATGCCATCATTGGACCCAATAACACCAATCGTTGAGAGAAGAGAAGAGAAAAGGAAGAAAAATCCAATCTTGACGATGAAAGAGGGAGGGCGAATGACAAATTTCGGAGAAATTATGCACCTTGCGGAACAAAGGGGGCGAAGCGACTCAACATCTCCGGCGAAGTCAATTTAGCCCTCTCGAAAAGCCAACCTCCTCGATCGTACACAGAAAGCTGGGCAATTGGAAGGCCTCTCTCTCTCTCTCTCTCGGACAGGAAGAGCAATGTCTACCATCTCTGGAGCGCAAAAAAAAAAAGAAAAATCAAAAACAAAGCAAAACGAGGTACAGAGGAGCTCCGGTCACTGCTTGCCGCTCGCCGCAACCTAGCGGAGCCCCTTCTCACCTCTCCCGATCCCCATCTACAAATACATATATATAGATCTTGATTCCAGAAATTAGGGTTTGCAAGGATTGAAGAGATAGGGCCATGTGGTCATTCTAATTTACGGAAGTGACACGACACGGTGGATGAGAAGGCTCAAAGTCAAAAGCGAAGTCCAACTGGAACACTCCCTTATTATACATTTCCCAGCGTACCATGATGACCCACGTCCAACCAACCAAACAAAATTGCTAAATTCATTTGACTTTCGTATTTATATAAAAACAAAAAAGAAGAGTCTTCTTTTTATTTTATTTTTTATTTTTTATTTTTTTGTTGCGACTTAACCATCCATTAGGTTTTTTGCCAGCTAATTCAAATTTGTCAGATGTCTGGATCTTTTGAATATTTATTATTGAAGTTCGTAATACATAATAACTTTCATCAAATAAAAAAAAATTATATTATTCTTATATTTTATACTTATATAGCGTTGGACTATAATCCTTAAAGCTACTTGGACACATTTCACATTATGTTATATCTTTTTGAAAGGACACTTTTCACCTTAATTATACTTTTTTACATATTAATTTTCAATTATTCAAAGTCGTACATTCTTTAACGAGACTCTCTCCCGATCCTTGATTTTTAATAAATTAAAAAATATATTTTTTAATCATTAAATGGGGGGAAATATTCATTCTGTCAAATACTAATCATGATTGATATTAGTTTGATTTGATAATATATTTATAAAATTATAAAATATTTTTAAGCACCATAATGTATTTTTAAATAATACTAGCACAAATATAGGTTCAACTAATATTAAAAAAATAAATAATAAATATTTTAAAAAATAAAAAATAATTATTAGTCCACAAATGACTGCTCAATCAGATGTCATAGTGTAAGATAAGTCTACATATAATTTATCTACAAACTTGTTTATCTAAACAAATCCTAACACTATCTAAAGTTTTATGTAGTTTAGTACCATCTAACTACTAAGACATATGAAAGCTAGATCATTTTGGGATAGTTTTGCTTAACCTAACTAATTTATTGTGTAGCTTTTGTAAATTGCTTTTGTTTACAAAAATCATAAAAAAAAATAAAAACTAGGTAAAACATACTGTCAAACAATTGTATAAACAAGTATAATTGACGAACAATCTATTGACGAATGTATTGCATGCACGCGATGATCGTCCATGACGAGTGACAATGTGGATTAGGTTTGGAGATAATAGAAATCCATGTTTAAGTTTATCTCAAGCTTGAGGTATCATGAAGTTAGGGATTTAAACTAAAACCTTACAAAAGTTACATCAAGGGTGTACTTAATAAGGTCAGTAAGAGGGCGACTATCCTTTAAAAACAAATAAGCTTTTATCGTGTTAGAGTGGCTATAAAAACATATTATGAATGATAAGACAAGTTGTCCAATCATCTATAAACCATAAGATTGTGTCAAATTGATGAGGTTTATGAGATTATATATATATATATATATATATATATATATATATATATATATATATATAAAACTCATGATTGTTAGCTATCATTATCGAGTCAATGTCTAAGCTAGTATCCATATATAATACTTTATTATCCTTATAAGATTAGGATTAAATTAATGTGCCAATTAGAAAAGTATAATATGTTATCAGATTGTCTATATGTTAGGATCTTAGATTATATGATCTTATTTAATTAGATAAAATATATTATAGATCTATCTAGATTTTGATTATAATTATTAACAAATAAAAAAAAGTCTACTTATTATAAGATTCCTTAGAAAATGAATAAGATCTATTAATTATTTATCTTACACTTTTTACTCTTACCTATAAATATAATATGCTAGAGATTATAGAAAATATAAAAATAATTCTCAATCTCTTCCGATCTTTTTTTTATCCTGAACATATTATCAGATTTGATAAAAAATTTTAGAATGATATGAAAAGGTATATAATTTTAATCTTGATTCTGATATTAATTTTTTTATATTTTTATACATATCAAAATCTACTTAAATTTTTTAATTTATTTATAAAGAACTAAAATCTTCGTTATAATCACCATTATAAAACTCTGTGGTGGTCCATTCACCACGTTCCCTGCGCTATCGACCGTCGAACCGGATTTTCTCCCAAGCCAACGCTACTTGATTCCGATGCTTTGAAAGGTGTCGGTTCCGAAGCACGAATGACGTCACCCAACACGTCTCCCGCGTTGGACCGGCTGGTTCCGTGGTCGCCAAGCCACCACGAACCCCACAACCACACGAACCTTCTATAAATCGCCCGCCCGCTCCTGCTCTCTCGCGTCTTCTTACTGCCCAACTTAGTGCTTCCTCCCTGCCTCCCGGAGACTCTTCTTCCGTTCTCACTCCAAAAACCGTGAGAAGAATGTGCCCCGCCGGCAGTGGCCCAGTCCCGGGCGCCCTCCGGCCGGCGTTCGACGTCCTCGACGCCGACCGCGACGGCAAGATAAGCCACGACGACCTCAAGGCCTTCTTCTCCTCCGACGTTGTCGCGGCCCTATCGGACGAGGACATCGGTTCCATGATCTCCGCCGCCGACGCCGACCGCGACGGGCTCGTGGAGTTCGAGGAGTTCGAGCGCGTCCTCGGCGGCCCCCACGGCGGGGGCGGCGTCATGGCGGAGGCGTTCCGCGTGATGGATCGTGATGGGGACGGGAAGGTGGGGTTCGGGGACCTGAAGGCGTACCTGGAGATGGCGGGGCTGCCGGCCAGCGACGATGATATCTGGACGATGATACGGATGGGCGGCAGCGATGGGATCAGCTTCGACGCCCTCCTCAAGATCCTCTCCGTCGTTCTCGCCAATGGCCTGTGAGCCGTTTGCTCTCTTTCCCCGTTCGTTGGCTATGCGTTTTAACAGTAGAAGTCGTTTGTATTGACGGTGGATGTGTTCGGTGGACCTACAAGCTTTTGCCAGACATCGAACTTGGTTTCACAGGCTTAAAGATGCGTTGGAATTATGCTCTTATTAAAAAATCATTTGTTTCTCTCAGTTATTCTCCTTTTTGTAGAATTAAATGTTTTAGAAATCAGAAATCAAGGTTATGATTAATTAAAATAAAGGGAAGTTTAGGAAGTCTCCGCAAGTCAACTTTAAGCCTAGTGGTAGAAATTGAGGTCCCCACTAATTAAAGGTTTCTTTTAAGCTTGGATGGTCACTTGATGGATTACACCAATCAAGTCTGGTTACATTTAACATCAATCGAGTGAATTGGTTATCAGACCCCTAAGAGCGATGCCTCCCTCCCGTCGCCGCACTTGTGTCTCCTCCTCACCGTTCCTGCCACCAGATCGTAGCACGAAGGGTTCCTCCTCTATGCTCCGCAAGGCATATTGGGACGGACTCTATTGCTGCTCGCACCGTCTTTTATTTTATTTTATTTTAATTTTTTTGGTTTTATCTCTGTTGATAGATCCCTCTCTCCATCGCTTGTCATTGGAACGTATCAGAACTTTCTTACTGGATTTTGTTTAGTTTGATGAAGACATATTATAATTTTGGCATAAATCATAGCGTCTTAACTGGTAAGTTCCTTCGTTGCTCTACCCCACTAACATGTTTGAAAAATCTTCTTTTGAAGATTTGACTCTCTTTACTCCTCTCACGGTCTTGGACATGAAAGTTGATTTTTTTTTCTTTTTCATTTTCATTCTGACGAATGCCCTTAAGATCCTCACTGGAACCTCTTAAGGGTATTCTTTTTCTAAGTTTATCAATTGAATATTAAAATAAAAGATATTTTTCTATCTTACCTCCCTCGTTGATTTCTATCTTACCAACTAAATATCTGCTCTCATTTGAAAGAGGAAGATAGGCAAGAGTTTGTATTAAGGTCAATATTATTTATCCCCTTAAAAAGGATATATGGATTGATTAGTCTAAAATTGATCATTTATTGTCTTTAAAAATCTTCCTTCCTATTTCTATCACTATGGTCGTCTTGGTCATAAAATTGACCTATGACCTTTCAATGCTTTCCAGCCTTAACTCTTCACCCATTATCACAGATGGAACTCAGCCTTTCATAATTGGGCTTACCCAACCTTCCATGATTGGGCAAAATCAGGGTTTGTGTGATTGATGGAAATATGATCTCATGTTTGGTCCAAGAATCGTTAATGATTTAATTTAAAAAATATTAAAATAATTATTTTGCCCTCGCTCACTTCTCATTTTGGTTGACTTTTCTCTTGCATGATTAAGCCCTCATGCACTGACGTTGGGTGACATGATAAGTTAAGGTGCTTTTGCATATGATTCTCGAGGGGATTACTTAAAACCCTTTTGCTACTTACTACATGGGTAGCATGCATGATGTCACATGGTAGTACATCGGCCAAAATCCATGTTCTCAACTCTTTTCAGAATGCATATCATGACTTCTTTTTCTCCATTCTTATTTTGATTTTTTATTTTTATTTAAGATTCTTTCGATTTTTTAATTATTGATGCATAGATTATCTATTTGATTATTTAAATTTTAATAATAAAATCAATCGATAGATTTATTGAACTAATATGTTTTTGAGATAAGTGATGTAAAATATACTTCAATTATAGATTTTGATCACTCAAAGGCCAACTATTAGGTAAGAGAGTTAGACATTGTATCAAGAAATTATTATGTTGAAAATTAGATATTGAGTTGAAGGATTGGTCGACATACTCGAGATTGAACTTCATATTGTAGGTTTGAATATCGTGTCAAAAGAATCAAATATTATATCGAAAGATTAGATATTGTGAGAAAGTTAACATATCGGTGGAATGAGTAATATGTTGAAGGAAAAGGCAATGTGCCAAAGGTTCAGATGAAGTAACAAAATATCGGATGATATGCCAAAAAAGCATATAATGTGTCAAAAGCTTCGTAAATGTGTTAGATATATTATTGATTTATCAAAGTCTTGATCAAAATTATTTTATGTCGATTTGAGTTGGTATTGGGCTAAAACAATATCGACTTATCAATAAAGTCATTGGGCTTAAAGTTGAGCTGAAGTAGGCCTATTAAAAGGCTAAACTAGTGGCTTAAAGTAGGCTTGAGTGGTGGTACCATTAGGTCCAAACAATAATATCGCTTGAGTCAGCCGACAACATTATTTGTACTTGCTATATTTCTGATGATGGTACAACTTATTGTTATGATCTTAATGACATTATGGATGAAGATCAACTAATATTGTTACAAGTATCTCTTTTTTAAGGCTAAGGAGATAACCTTCACACACTCTTTTTATACAAAATCTCTAACATCCTATAACTTAGAATCATAATTAAACTCAAGAGAAGGAGGAGACTTAAACTATACTTATAATGAGAGTTTATAATATTTTTATGCTTAAAAATAGGTATTCCATCAACCAAGCCTGAGTGAGATATTTATAGGTCCCAAAAAATTCAAGAATGAAGCCAAAAATTCAAATCCTCAAAATTTTGGGATACTGGCGACACTACCATCGGCATTTGGTAGTACTACCATCGCAACGAGGCTACAAATCTTGGCTCTGGCGGTACTTATTGGGAAACCTAGGGCAACATCATATGCGTAGCAGAAGAATAGAAAACAAAAATCCTAGATTTTCATAGAAAACAGTTTCTTATCTTCGTGTGAAGATTAGTACATAAAAACCTATAAAATCGAAAAAACCACGCATGTTAAGGGATATGTGTTACTGAGGAAGATCGTATATCGTTGAATTCATATAGATCTATGAGAGAGGATAAAGGAAGTTCACTATTCTCCTCTCTAGTAGTGATCCACACGATAGAGGTTACGAAAACACTCCTCAAATCATTGTATAATCCTCATTTTCACACGTACCATGGGATCAAGAAGGGACCGGTGATAAAACCCTAAAGGAATTCTATGTAGATTGATCTTTGAGGAGGATCAACTCTTGAAACGCTATAGGGGTTCCATCCTCCTTGGTAGTCGGCTAGATGGCTGAAATTGTATATTGATCTTTGTTATTCAAAAGAGGTGGAGGCTACATGCTTATATAGGGCTCCAAACCCTAGCCCTAGGGGGTTACTTCCTAAGTAAATTATCCCCTTTACCCTCGACCATAGCCAACCTGCCCAGTAAAGGGGGTGGCAGCTAGGAAGCCCTAAGGTTGCAAATATAAATCCTAGCCACTCTTCTTTATAGGATAAAGGCGGCTAGGTGAGGTTTATTACAATCTCAGAAGGTTTTTATTAGCTGCTACTTGGTTGAGTAGCACCCAACCCTACTAGGGTCCTATCAAGCCCACCCTCTTCAAATCAACATTATCCTCAAGGTTGAGGTTCCATGAACTCAATGACCCAAGACTTTAGCTCCTCATATGATTCCCATGTGGTATCTTCAAGTGGTAAATTATTCCAATGCACTGGTATTTCAATAGAGGGACGTTGACGATGCATCATGATTCTGCGATCGAGAATGGCTAATGGTTAGGCTTGAATATCTTCATCATTAGTGGTGTTAGGCAGTTGAATCTAGGGTGACTCATGTTATCCCAACTTGGGCTTCAAGCATGACACGTGGAAGATAGGATGAATTTTGGTATCCTCAAACAATTTAAGTTTGTACGCCATAGCTCCAATATGCTCTGTGATTTGATAGAGCCCATAAAAGCATAGGGATAGCTTCATGGAGGCTCGTGTGTTGATGGATAGTTGTTTGTATAGTTGTAGGCAAAGATAAACCCAATCTCCTACTGAAAATTCTTTTTCGCTTCGTCGTGTTGTCACACACTTAGTTGGAATTGCCAAAGTGGTGAGGCAACCTTGCGACAAGCACGGACTTAGCTAGAGTTGCCTAAGTCAAGAAGCACCTTTGTGTCCACTTCGATCAGACTTAGTTGGGATTGCCTCAGTTTTGAGGCGCCCTTGCGATATACGCGTCCGCAAAGGGTCAACTGAGCTACAACCTCATGTAGGTCCCGTAGGACCTATAAAACAGACGTTGATTAGTTTTTGAAATGAGCAGCAGACAAGTCCTAATGTCTCACGAAGAGGGAAGCTTTACAAGCAATTGAGCGAGCACTTGGAGTGCAAGAAAACAAAGAAAGAGAGGAGGAAAACAAGGACCTTAGAAGGGTGAACGAGCAGCTGTAAGTCCACAAACAATTACTCCCCAAGTGCCAGGCACGAAGACAAGTTTCCATCAAGTTGACGTGCAAACTTGTGAAAGTGTTCAATGCCCGACACTACCCTGAAGCCCTATCCAGTCCTATGCCGCCCTGGGGGTTCCTGTTGAATCTTGGATTTTGATGATGAAACTAATTGATTATGGTTTATTGTTTAACTATGTTTTGAGTTACGTAGGTTTACTATCAATCAGGATTAGACAATTGACGCTGGAGGAATTAACGTTGTGCCGGAGATGATCACGTCAGGATATTGGATGTCGAGTTGGAGGTTCGGTCGACAATCGGCAGAAGGCTTCATACGTCAGGCATCGGGCCAAGAAGAGCATGTTACGCCAAGGATATCGGGGTTGCGGAGGTCAACCACCGATTGAACAATGGATCGCAAGAGAGGACGATGTGCCGAAGGATCGGACGAAGCGCCGGGCAACTGAATGTCAATTCGCATTGTAATAACTGTTTAGATCGAAGTAGAGTGTTTGTTTGTGTGTGTGCAGGATTAACTACGATAGCGATAAAGATGTAAAGTAAAACAAAGTGCCGAAAGACAAGTGTGATGGATCGTTGGGAGTTCGAGAGTTCGACAGAAGTCCGAAGATTCATTGGGAGTGTTGCCGGAACCGGCCGAGAACGAGTAGGGAGCTTGCCGAAGGGTTTTCGGAAGTTCACCGAAAGGTTCGTTGGAAGTTCACGGAGCTTGCCAAGAAAGATCAGAGCTTGCCAAAGAAGCTCGGTGGAACTCGCCAAGATCATTGTGAAGTTCGGGAGCTTGCTGGGAGTCCGCGGAATGGTTTTCGAGGGTTCGTCGGAAGTTTGCCGGAAGCTCGCCGGAAGAAGTCTTTGACTTGTCGGACTTTGTAATAGCTTAGAAAATATCTTTAAATTCATAGTTAGCATGTAATTTGGTTTAGGATTAGGTATTAATCCTATAAACCAAGTTAGGGCCCATTTGGGGCTATTTTGGACCGGTTTGGGCCGAGTTTTCGGCCCAAACCAGTGGGCTGAAACATGCTGGGTGGTGGCATTGCCCAGCAACCGAGTGCTGGGCGGTGGTACCGCCCAGCGCATGTGTGCACCGGCGATAGTACCGCCTGCCTTGGGCGGTGGTACTGCCCAGCGCATGTGTGCACCGATGGTAGTATCGCCTGTCTTGGGCAATGGTACACTTTGTGGCTGTCGCCGGGCCGACGATCGATGAGCAAAGAGCACCAAGATCGATAGGCGGTGCCACCGTCGGCATCGGGAAACTAAAAGAGAATTCAAATTTGGAGCTCAAATTTGAATCCTCTTTGAATCTATAAATACTCCCCCTTTCTCAACTAAAAGGGCACACTTAGAGAGTTAGAAATTGAGAAAAGGGCTTGGGAAAGTCTAGTTTTCAATAGCTTGTGTTCACCTCCTTCTTTCTCTTTGAAAAATCTGTAAGAGTGTGAACTTCTTGTAAAAGGGTTGTAAGAGGGGTGTTTGGTCCTTCCCCTTCAAAAGGATTTGCTAGTGGAAGTTGGGAGCCTCATCGGAGAAGGCTTCAGAAGTGGATGTAGGTCGGATGACCGAACCACTATAAATCGGTTTGCATTTACTTTCTCGTAACTTACTTTGCTGCAAACCATCTTCATTTGCTATCTTATTTACTCAACTTCATCTTCATCTTCTTACGTATGCTTTAAATTTAAAACGCAATCTTCTGGGTTCAAACAAAACTTTGCATTCATTCGTACAAAGTTTCCAAACTTGTTTTAATCATTGAAAAATCTATTGTTCTTTATTGCTGCACTAATTCACCCCCCCCTCTTAGTGTTGCTCGATCCCTAATAATTGATAACAAAGCCACGTTATTTCTCATTCGGATTTACACCCGTAAGAAATGGCTCTTCATGGCTTTCAAGAGGGCTTTTCAGTTTTTCGTCCACCATTCTTTAACGGTTCGGACTACACATATTGGAAAAATTGAATGAGAGTTTTCTTGATTTCTCTCGATTTAAATTTATGGAACATCGTTAAAAATGGATTTCAATTTTTCTCTAAACCGACGAACGAATGGTCGGATTTGGAGAAAAGATCATTTTCTTTAAATGCAAAGGCTATGAATGCCTTATTTTATGCTTTAGACAAAAATGAGTTCAACCGAATTTCTACATACGAAACGGCTTTTGACATTTGGCGAACTCTTGAAATCACGCACGAAGGAATGAGTAGAGTCAAAGACTCGAAAGTTAATATTTTGATGCACGATTTTGAGATTTTCCGAATGGCACCAAGTGAGACTATTAATGACATGTTCTCCTATTTCTCGGATGTCATCAATAGTCTAAAAGCTCTTGGTAAATGTTTTTTGGATTTTAAACTCGTAAGCAAGATTTTAAGATCCCTTCCAAAAAGGTGGGATCCAAAAGTAACCGCAATACAAGAGACAAAATTTAAATAATTTTTCATTGGAAGAACTAATCGGGTCATTAATGACCTATGAAATGAGTTTCTTGGAATATTTGGAACATGATGAATATATGAACCACATTCTAAAGAACAAGAAGGATTTGGAACATCGGACAAATGAATGCCACTTGAGTGATGACTCAAGTGACGAGGACAATGAGGACATTGAACACATAACAATGAATGTTAACAAGTTCATTAAACAAAAATTAAAAAATACAAATAAAATTGAACGGAGAAAGAGGCCAAAGAAGAAGAAGAAGGCTTGCAAAGAAGAATCAAGTAAAGAAAAGGCGAAATGGGCTTTGACGGTTTTCGACAATGAGGTAAGAAACTCACCCAAGGTGTTTTTACCTTACTTTGAAATTACATGATCCTTTCATGAGTTGCTTGAAATAGTTGGTAGGATTTTTTTTACTTTTTCTTTTCTAGTAATTTTTTGAAAATTAAAAATATAAATGATGCATGATTTGTGATAATGCTTAGGATTAATCCATGCATGTGTATCTTGATGTTTTATATTGCTTTTCATTTCTAAACATGATGCTTGATGATTTTGTAATATGCATTAGTTTTTGAAGTAATGTTGATTTGACTCTATGTTATGGATTAACGTATTTTTGGTCTTATTGTTTTCATGACAAATTAAGATGACATTTTGAGATGATGAAATTTCATGTATACTTTCCATATCGGTTTTCAATCTTAAACATGATACATATCTATGTATGAATTTCTTGAAAATCTTTTGATGATAAATGTATGTATCTTGATTATAATTTGAAAACTTCCATCTTGGCTTAATGGGTTTTAACCTTTTTTATGATAATTTTTTTTGATACATGTCTTCATGAAATTAATTATAAAGACCCAACCCATAAATTTTCCAAATGAAAGAAATGTGCTTTTGATGTTGTCTTATATTATATTTGGACCTGATGATTTTCATGATGAAAATTATTTTTCAGATTTTTAAAATGATGTATGATTTAAGCAAAAGTTTGAGCATCGATCATCTTGTTATAACTAATGTAAGAAAGAGTTAAAATGATTTTGATGATATTTTCGTGTTTGAATATGATGTATGATATTTTCATATGAAAAATTTGAACATTCTTATGAAAGATCAAATCACTTAAATTAAAACTCATAAAGATGAGAAAATGCACTATCATGATGTTTGATACATTTGATTTTGATGGGTTTAATGACAAATTTGTATTTTGAATTTATACAATGATGGGTTCCATATAAATGTTTGAACAAACATTATGAAATCATCATTGAAATGAAAATATTAAAAGTTTGTTATTATGCTTAATGATTTTGTGATATCATATTTTGATGACAAACTCATGTTTTGGTCTTAAATTTGATACTCATCTTTTGAAACATGAGTACACTTGTTTGAAACAAAATAAAACACATTATCATGATAAATTGAATCTCATAATGTGTTATATTTTTATCTTGATAAATTTTATGATGAAGTTTGTCTTTCGATGTTGAATGTTGATATTTCTATTTTATTTGACATTAAAAGACAAAGGCATGCTCATATGAAATAAATCATAAAATGGAAATGCATATTTCTTGAAATCTTTTGATTTTTTAAATAAAAGACAAGTGATAAATTCATTTATGATATTTTGTAAATCACTTGAATTATGAATGAGATTTTGATGATTTGGCAATAACTTTGTTCATGTTATGAATGTTAAAAATGATAATTTGATTAGGAGTTTCGAGTTGACAAAATGAGTTTGTATAATTTTATGACTCCTCTCTTGATCACTTGAAATCATGACTTTGAATTCTTGACTTGAGATATTTTTGCGAACCAAAATATTTTCCTCTCTTTTTATCATTTACCAAAGAGGAGAACAATTTAAGTTTTTGTCATTTGCGAATCTCATAAACTATGTAAATAATTTAGATGATTCGAACTTGAGTGAGCTTTATCACAATCCAAGTCTTGATATCTTAATACTTGATACTTGGAATTCTTATGCATGAATCAAGTTACTCTTTGTGCTATATCTTTTTAAATGAATCATGAGCCTTATTATCATATATTTCATAATATAGAAATGACAAGAATTCTTTGGCTTGTATGTCTTATGTGGCAATTGAAAAATTGATGATTGAAAAGAAATTTGCCTTATGATGAATCAATGAATCATGACTTGATCTATGAGAATGATATGTTTTTATGCATCATGATTCTTGGTTGTATACCCTTTATCATGAATTGATATTTGCCGTGTAAGCCTTATATGATTCAAAATTGATGTAAAAGAATTGTGCTTAATGATTGAATCATTAATTTATTCTTTTATCATGGCTTGAAAATGAATGAAAAGAAAATATGTTAGCACCTGTAATCATGATTTGATCCTTGATATTGATATACTTTTATATATCATGATTCTTGGTTGTATTATATTTATCTTGAATTAAAAATTGATAAATATGAATTTTGATCTTGCTAAAAAGAAAGTTATGAATCATGAATGATATCTTTTGGTTTTGATCCTTATTGAATTTATATTTTGATATTCTTCATGACATGATTTCTTTGTATTGTTGTCTTATTTGCATCATGTGATGATTGAACAATTGATGTATAATTTTATTGATGTAAATTTATAATTGATATGAAAAATGGCTTATATAATGATTGAAATTTTTAGCCATTTAGTCCTCCATTCTTTTTGACAAAGACAAAGGGGGAGAAAAATTTCTACCTTGTAATTTTACAAGAAGTTAAGGATTGCTATCTCAAAGGATGCAAATATTGCTATCTTGACTATCTCAAAAGAAGTAAAATGCAAAACTTCAAAAATTTGAAATGTTACACTTGCCATGCCTTTATGTTTGTATGTTTTAATGAAAAGTTAGCATATATATTTAAAGTGATTATACATAATTGCTAGCTCATTGCAAACAAAAAGTTGATAGCATGTAAAGGTGAAGCTTAGTTACAAAAGAGAAGAATTGAAAGGAAGCTAACTTGTGTGTCGCAAAGTATGTTAGCTTGCTTATCATTATTGATTACTTGCTTATCATCTTTTTCTCTCATATCATGATTTTTGACTCCATTGAATTCATGACTTAATATGCTAAAAATTCATATTATAAATTTGTTATTTTGTCATGATCAAAGCATTGACTATTTTGACAAAACAAAGGGGGAGAAGATTTATTGCTAGCTTATGTATTGCAAAAAAAAATTTTGCTAGCTAGAACATGCAAAGGAAGCAAAGAAAGTGCAACTTGCACATCTCAAGAAGTAAGTAAAAAAAATTACCATCATTGCCCATCCTTAAAAACTTGCTATGATTGAATGGTATGATTGGATGTTGTATTGCAAAGCTATGCTTGAGTTATGATGTGATTGATAGCTAGTATGATTGTAATATTTGCATATCCTTGAAAACTAGCTATGATGTTACTTCTCCTTTTTGTTGATGACATAGGGGGAGAAGTAGATTGATGACTTCATACATTGAATTGAATATTTTATATATTTACATGATGGTTTTGTTGTTTTCTCTTAACATTGTGATGAATGTTGCTTGGATTTAAGATAATCCAAGGTCTCTATCAATGGCATATTGATAGGGGGAGTTTGGTTAAACTCCGGGGAGTTATGGTTAACTCCGTTAGTCATCAATTAGTTGTCATCATTAAAAAGGGGGAGATTGTTGAATCTCAGATTTTGATGATGAAACTAATTGATTGTGATTTATTGTTTAACTGCATTTTGAGTTACGCAGGTCTTCTATCGATCAGGATTAGATAGTTGTTGCTGGAGGAATTGACGTTGTGCCAGAGGTGATCATGTCAGGATATTGGATGTCGAGCCGGAGGTTCGGTCGACAATCGGCAAAAGGCTTCGTACATCGGGCATCGGGCCAAGAAGAGCGTGTTGCACCAAGGATATCGGGGTTGTGGAGGTCAACCACCGATTGGGCAACGGATCGCAAGAGAGGATGATGTGTCGAAGGATCGGACGAAGCACCGACCAATGACGTGCCGGGCAACTGAATGTCAATTCGCGTTGTAATAACTGTCTAGATCGAAGTAGAGTGTTTGTTTATATGTGTGCAGGATTAACTATGATAGCGATAAAGATGTAAAGCAAAACAAAGTGCCGGAAGACAAGTGTGATGGATCATTGGGAGTTTGAGAGTTCGATGGAAGTCCGAAGATTCATTGGGAGTATTGCCGGAACCGGCCGAGAACGAGTAGGAAGCTTGCCGAAGGGTTTTTGAAAGTTCACTGGAAGGTTCGTTGGAAGTTCGCGGAGCTTGCTAAGAAAGATCAGAGCTTGCCAAAGAAGCTCGGTGGAACTCGCCAAGATCATTGTGAAGTCCGAGAGCTTACCGCGAGTCCGTAGAATGGTTTCCGAGGGTTCATCTGAAGTTTGCCAGAAGCTCACCGGAAGAAGTCTTTGACTTGTCAGACTTTGTAATAGCTTAGAAAATATCTTTAAATTCATAGTTAGCATGTAATTTGGTTTAAGATTATGTGTTAATCCTATAAACCAAGTTAGGGTCCATTTGGGGCCAGTTTGGACCAGTTTGGGCTGAGTTTTCAGCCCAAACCAATGGGTTGAAACATGCTGGGCGGTGGCACCGCCCAGTAGCCGAGTGCTGGGTGGTGGTACCACCCAGCCTGGGGTGATAGTACCACCCAGCGCATGTGTGCAATAGCGATAGTACCGCTTGCCTTGGGCGGTGGTACTGCTTGTGCATTGTCAGTCTGACGAATGATAAGCGGTAGCACCGCCTCTGACAGGCGGTGGCACGGTCGGCACCGGGAAACTCAAAGAGAATTCAAATTTGGGGCTCAAATTTGAATCCTCTTTGAATCTATAAATATCCCCCCTTTCTCAGCTGAAAGGGCACACTTAGAGAGTTAGAAATTGAGAAAAGGGCTTGGGAAAGTCTAGTTTTCAATAGCTTGTTTTCACCTCCTTCTTTCTCTTTGAAAAATCTGTAAGAGTATGAACTTCTTGTAAAAGGGTTGTAAGAGGGGTGTTTCGTCCTTCCCCTTCAAAAGGATTTGCTAGTGGAAGTTGGGAGCCTCATCGGAGAAGGCTTCGGAAGTGGATGTAGGTTGGATTACCGAACCACTATAAATCAGTTTGTATTTACTTTCTCGCAACTTACTTTGCTGCAAACCATCTTCATTTGCTGTCTTATTTACTCAACTTCATCTTCATCTTCTTACATATACTTTAAAGTTAAAATGCAATCTTTCTGGGTTCAAACAAAACGTTGCATTCATTCGTACGAAGTTTCCAAACTTGTTTTAATTGCTGAAAAATCTATCGTTCTTTACTGCTGCACTAATTCACCCCCCCCTCTTAGTGTCACTCGATCCCTAACAGTTCTAGGGTGCTGAGATGGCTAACATTTTGGGGGCAGTTGCGGTCTACATAAAACAGGCCACGACACGTAAAAATGGAGCCATTTTGGGGTAGTTTTGCCTGATACAATGAGCGATCGTTCTACAGTATTGTAAGCTACCGTTTCTTACATTTTTCTAAGGAAAACATACCAAAACTATGGCAAAACAGGCTGCCAAGGATATGTACAAGTATGCACAAGCGACGAATGGTTTGTTGAGTGAAGTTGCTATGAGAGTGCGATGACTGTTCGTGACATTCTCCCTCACTTAGACTGTCGATGCCCTTGTCGATGCTTGCTGGTAGGATTTGATGGCTGTTTCTTTATGTCGGAGGGCATCTTCTAGCTCCCAACTAGCTTCGGTTCTAGGAAGCTTTCGCCACTTCACCAAGTACTCAATTTGCTCAACTCCGTTGGGTAGCTTTGTCTTGCGATATGCTAAAATAGTCTCAAATCGCTTCTCGTAGGAGGCTTTAGTGGGGGGTTGTCGAGTTAAAATGCCTCGAGAAGCATCTTGTGGATCAGAGTGATAGGCTTTCAAGTTGCTGGCATGAAAGACATTATGAATTTTGAGCCACATCGACAGCTGCAACTTGTAGGAGACGTTGTCCACCCTACTAATAATTGGAAATGGTCTATTATACTTGCGCACCAATCCTTTGTGCACCTTGTTCCTAAAGAATTGGAGTGATGCTGGTTGGAGCTTCACCAATACCAAATCACCGACTTTGAATTCTTATGGTCACCTTCCCAAGTTTGCCCACTTCTTCATCTTTTTGGCCGTCTTCTCTAAGTAAGCCCACGCAATATCTGCATTTCGATGCCATTCTTTTATCACGTGATATGTGGATGGACTACTCCCTATATATCTAATAGCCAAAGTATGAGGAGTCGACAGTTGTTATCCTGTGATGATCTTAAAAGGGCTCTTGTAGGACGTAGAGCTCTACTGTAGGTTATAGGAGAATTGGGCTATGTCCAATAGCTTCACCCAATCTCGTTGGTTGGCACTCACGTAGTGCCGAAGATATTGCTCTAGAAGCGAGTTTATTCTCTCAGTTTGGCCATTTGTCTAGGGGTGGAGGCTTGTGGAGAAGTATAGCTTCAACCCTAACAATTTGAATAGCTCGGTCCAAAATCTTGCCAAAAACCGAGCATCTCGATCACTTATGATATTGTGTGGGACTCCCCAATACTTCACCACATTCTTCATCATTAGCTTAGCTGTTTCCATTGCTCCACCTTATTTTGTTGACAAGTTAGGCATGTTCGAATATATTCCTTCACATCCATCCCCATCTTCGGCCAGTAGAAGACCCTCTCCATAAGAGCCAATGTTTGGTGAATGCCTGGATATCCTACCCAAAGGGAAGCGTGACACTCCTGTAAGAGTTCATGTCTCAAATTGTCTACTCGAAAGATATAAACTCTATTCCCTTTGGTGTAGATGATTCCCTCCTGGACCCAAAATCACCATGCCTTGTCTTCTTGGATCAATTACATCAAGGGTACTATTTGGGGATCACTGTACAGTCCATCCTTGATTCGAGAAAAGAAGTTAGAGTGCAACTGACTTACTTAGCCTCTGCCCTCTAGTTGCATAGCATTCATGTTGGGAAATCCTTCTGGGGAGTGACATCTCATGCGCAGCGGAAGAACAAAAAACAAAACACCCCAGATTTCCCGTAGAAAGGTTCCGTTGTTATGAGAAGATTGGTGCATCAAAATGAATCCGCAAAAACTACATGTGTAAAAGAAAATACCTAGGGAGATCGTATATCCCTGAATCCCTACAGATCTGTAGGAAGGATGAAAGAGGTCAAGCGTCCTCCTCTCTAGCGGTATCCACACGGTAGGGACTGCGACGATGCTCCTCTTTGGGGAGAGGAGAATAGAAGGTGGCTACCAAAAGAATACCCTCAGCTTATAGAGCTTTGGTTCCCTCCTATTTATAGAGGCCCCCTGTAAACTCTAATGGATCTTGCCCTGTTGGGTATTGGATCTCCATCCAATTACCCAAGCCTCTTGGATTAGTGGGTCTATACCCAATAATCTCTTATTAGTAATTATTGGATCTCATCTTAAGATCCAATAATTCAGGGGCTTAATGGATATCCAATAAGATAGGGGCTACAGCGGATATCTTATATCCGAGCCTCTACTCGTCGCAACACCTACCATATGTGTGTGACCCTCTAGGCTCAATATCGAGCTGGCCGTGAGTCATACTTGTCAGAACTCCTTATGACTTAGTGAATTATTATCTCTATAATAATTCATCTAACTTATCGATTATGGACGTACTAGGCCACTATGCCGCAGCCCATAGACGATATAGGGAAATCCAATACTTTAGACCTATTTGTCCTTAGTTGCCATATATCTATAGTCCTTTATCTAATTAATATCTCAGAAACCCTATACCAAGCATGGTGCTGTCAGGCCCATACGGTCTCTCCTCAAGTCTTACTCTTATCAGATTCTCCCGGAGAACTCTTTCTCTCTCAATCCGAATAATCTTGGCTAAGGATTTATTCGAGCAAGAATACATGGGATATTCCTCTCATGATATTGAGAGCAGATGATCCTCTATTGACACTCAATAGCCCTCATAAGGTTGGTTACCACTCCCAATAATCAGTTGTATTAGATCTAGAACTTTCCAAACCTATAAGTCCGGTATCAAAGGGTGGAGTACTCTTACAGGACATCATTGGTGTCTCAAGTCTAAGGACTAGATACACTACTGGGACTACGGAATCACTGTCTGATGTGAGGTATCAATAACTATCTAGCATTCCGTAGGCGGATCAATCAGTAAACTCATTCCTCAATGAGCACCTGCACTGTACCCTTAGTGTCCCCACACGAGTAGCTATGAGACTAGCCACCTCCATCATATGGACGGGTATACAGCACACTAGTCTATCTAGTTATCTCGATGTCCTTCTCGAGTAACCTATGACTAGGATAATTTAGGGTCTGTGTTTAAAGGTGAATCGATCTCATTATCGTGATCTCATCATGATCCAATTCCCATTGCACAGATCAAAGGATAGCACAATATATGCAATATGCAAGATAAAGTGATAAAATGCCTAATAATACATAAAGAGAAAAAGTGCATATCAAGTCACAAGTGCCATCACTCATGTGATTGGCTTGTAGGGCATATATGACTAGCAATCTCCCACTTGACCTAAAGCCAATCACCAACATGTTTAATCCCCATCAGACCTTTGTAACGCTCAAATATAATTTGATTCAATGGCTTTGTTAGTGGATCTATAATGTTATCTTCGGATGGAACTCTTTTCATTACTACATCTCTTCGGGCTACTATATCTCTAATAAGCTAGAACCTCTTCAAAATACTTCTGATGAGACTCGAGTTCTTTTATTTGAGTAATCACCTTGTAGTTGTCGTAATTTAGGGGAATCAGCCCCTCATTACTAGGGACGACTCCTTAATCTATGATGAACTTCTTTATCCAGATTCCCTCTGCTGCTTTTGCTGCAGTAATATATTCTGCCTCTGTGGTCGAGTCAGCAATAATGTCTTGCTTGGAACTCTTCCAACATACTGCTCCTCCATTCAGGGTGAACACATACCCTGAATTAGACTTGCTATTATCAACATCGGATTGGAAGCTCAAGTCCGTGTAGCCCTCAACCCTAAGGCTAATACCTCCATATACCAGTAAAAGATCCTTAGTCCTTCTCAAGTACTTAAGGATATATTTTACTACTTTCCAGTGCTCCAAGCTTAGATCTGCCTGATACCTGCTCGTGACACTCAGAGTATGCGCTACATCAGGCCAGGTATATAGCATAGCATACATGATAGATCCTATCGTTGAGGCATATAGTATCCTATCCATGTGTGCCTTTTCTTCAGGAGTTTTTGGGGACATACTCCTAGAAAGTGATATTCCATGTCTCATTAGCATGAGACCTCTCTTGGAATTTTTCATACCAAACCTTTTGACAATGGTGTCTATATACCTGGACTGGGACAAGCCAAGCATCCTCTTGGATCTATCTCTATAGATCTGTATCCCCAATATGCAGGATGCTTCCCCTAAGTCCTTCACGGAGAATGCCTAGATAATCAAGCCTTTACTGTGGAGAGTATTCCTACATCATTCCTAATGATCAGGATGTTATCCACATATAATACCATAAAGGTGATAATGCTCCTACTTACTTTCCTATACACACAAGGCTCATCTTCGTTCTTAACGAAGTCATAAGAACTGATCGCCTCATCAAATCTTATATTTTAACTTTGGAAAGCTTGCTTCAATCTATAAATGGACCTAAGCAACCTGCACATCTTATCTGGGTTATCCCTGGATATGAATCCCTCAGGCTGTATCATATATACCTCCTCCTCGAGGTTGCCATTGAGGAATGCAGTTTTGACATCCATCTGCTAGATCTCATAATCATAGTGTGCTGTAATAGCCAATAGAATTCGAATGGATTTTAGCATGGCTATAAGTGAGAAAGTTTCGTTATAGTCAACACCTTGCCTCTGATGATACCCCTTAGCCACTAGCCATGCTTTATAGGTCTCTACCTTTCTATCTATTTCAATCTTCTTTTTGAAGATCCACTTGCAGCCAATGGGTACAATACTCTCGGGTGCATCAACTAGGTTCCAAACCTTATTGGAGTACATGGAATCCATTTCTAAATTCATGGCTTCTTGCCATTTCCTGGAGTCTATGCTCATGATAGCCTCCTCGTAGGTCTGAGGATCAATATCCTCAACATCATCTCCTTTGATATGTCCCACATATCTCTCAGGAGGATGAGATACTCTACCAGACCTATGTAAAGTTGGAACTTGTGTACTAGGTACCTGAATAGACTCTAGTTGTGGAATGGTGCTTGAGCTAGGTTCTCCAACCTCGCTCAAATCTATCATGTTCCCACTGTCTCCACCAAGAATGTGTTCTTTCTCAAGGAACACTGCTCTCTTAGCTACAAAGATCTTTTGGTCTTTAGGGTGATAAAAATAATACTCACATGTTTCCTTGGGGTATCCCACGAACTTGCACTGTTCCGTCCTAGATTCCAACTTGTCGGGGTTGTGTCTCTTGACGTGGGCAAGGCAGCCCCAAATCTTAACAACCTTAAGATCGGACTTCTTATCATTCCATATCTCATATGGAGTATACATCACTGACTTAGTTGAAATTCTATTCAGAAGGTAGGCTGCAGTCTCTAGAGCATATCCCCAGAATGAGATGGGTAGGTCGGCGAAACACATCATGGAATGCACTATGTCTAACAGTGTGTGATTCCTCCTTTCTAATACACCATTAAGTTGTGGTGTATAAGGAGGTGTCCATTGGGATAAAATCCCATAATCTTTGAGGAACTGGGTGAACTCTGTACTCAAGTACTCACCTCCTCGATCTGATTGAAGTGTTTTAATACTCTTTTCTGTCTGGTTTTCTACTTCATTTTTATATTCCCTGTATTTCGCAAAAGCCTCAAACTTGTACTTCATGAAATACATATGTTCGTATTTTAAGAAATCATCAGTGAAAGTAATGAAGTAGGAGTAACCACCTGTGGCATGAGTCGACATGGGACCACATACATCACTATGTATAAGTTCCAGTAACTCAGAGGCTCTCTCTCTAGTTCCACTAAATGGAGAGTTGGTCATCTTTCCCTGAAGGCAAGGTTCACAAGTTATATATGACTCATAGTCAAATGGATCTAGATATCCATTCTTCAACAACTTTTGAATCCTTCCCTCGTGGATGTGACCTAGCCTACAATGCCACAGATATGTATTGTTTACCTCTTCTCGTTTTCTCTTAGACTCACTTACACTTATGATATGTGGAGCTGTATCTAGCATAAATAAACCATTATGCAATGTTCCTCTCGTGATGATCTCATCATCTAATATTATTGAACAACCATTGTTCTCAAAAACTAATTTATATCCACTAATTGTCAAACATGAAATGAAAATAATATTTTTGATAATAGAAGGAACATAATAGCATGCATCTAATGCAATAATAGCTCCACCAGGCAGATATAAGGTGATCTTGCCAATAGCTACTGTAGCAACCTTTGCTCAATTGCCCATCTTAAGGTCCATCTCGCCTTTGTTCAATCTCCTAGGTCCTGTCAGAACCTGCAACGAATTGCAGATATGATAAGCACTCCCAGTATCCAATATCCATGTGTTATCATAAGATTCTAACAAATGGAGACTGATCATGAATGTACCTGAAGCTTCTCCAAGCTTCTGTTTCGCTCTCTCTGCAAGGTACTCTTTGCAGTTCCTCTTCCAGTGCCCATCTTTGCCGCAGTGGAAGCACTGGCCTTTATCCTTTGTTAGGTCTTTCTTGGCAACCTTTGCCTTACCCATTTTGCCCTTGCCCTTGCCCTTCTTAAGGGTCTTCTCAGCCTTCCTTTTCTTTCTGGTCTCACCAGTATAGAGAACCGACTTCTCTTTCTTGATGGTGCTCTCTACTTCTCTTAACATATTGAGGAGCTTTGGGACGGTCACCTCAAGTTTGTTCATATAAAATTCATTATGAGCTGAGAAAAGGAATCTGGTAGGGACTGAAGCACAAGATCCACATACAGGTTATCCTTTAGGACTATTCCTAGACCTGTGAATTTCTTGATCCACTCAATCATCTTAAGGACATGGTTTTGAATTGTTGTCCCCTCAGTCATCCTAGCATGAAAAAGCCTCTTTGATATCTCATATCACTGAGTTCTTACCTGTTCCTCAAATAATTTATGAAGATGCAGGAGTATGGAATTAACATCTATATTTTCATGTTGTCTTTGTAACTCATTAGTCATAGAGGCCAACATATAACACTGAGCAAGAGAGAAATCATCTATGTACTTTACATAACGAGCGATCTCATCCTCGCTTGCCCTTTCGTTGGGCGTAGGGATCATTGTATCAAGGACGTACGTAATTTTCTTCGTTGTGAGAATGATTCTCAGATTGCGAAGCCAATCTGTATAATTTGGACCAGTGAGGTGGTTGACATCAAGTATGCCACGTAAAAGATTTGAAAGCGATATTTTTCTGAAATTAAAAATGTAGTAGAAATAAATAACATGCAGACTTTACAAAAATTAAATAGTTAAGATAAGGACTTCTATCTTAATATATTCCCACTAATTTTTTCTTAAGACACATAACACCCTCAGGTATGTGAATCGGAGACCCCCGACGAATCTCTAGTGGGGATCGAGATCCAATCGACGTCTTAACGTAACCTCGAGGGACTCGACCAATCACGTTAAGCCCATAAAGGTAGGCAACTCTTGCTAATCACAACTCATTATGATTCCCATCCTGTTCGGCCTCCGAACCACCATGGCCTCGAGGGACTCAACTAACCATGATGTTCGGTTAAGTCATCACCATCGTTACAAGATGAGTCTGATTTGGTGATATACTCTCGAGGGACTCGACTAAGTATTCCATGTCCTCTGGTCATCGATGACATCTTTATGTCGTAGATAAGATAGCGAAACGCGATATGGGTGAGTCTCGAGGGACTCGACCAACTCAACCTACACCGGGAATCGGTTCCTACATATAACGATGGAAGGCCACGTGGGTCAATCTAATTGCCTTACATTTATCAACTTAATATTATTAATAGAGAATTTTTGATTTGGTCTCCTAACATAATGTGTCACACACATATATATTTAATATATATATCTACATCACATGTAAATATATATATATATATATATATATATATATATATATATATATATATATATATCTAGTAGGTGTATAACCAATCACACATCACATGAGTAATCAAACCAGATGATCATGGACCACATCCTAATGTGATCAGGCCCGAGCCAGTGGGCCCAATCACTCACATCAAGATCTATGTGTACTTTGGTGCATCTCTATGCCTTGTGATCGTCCTTCTCGTTTCGTCGGTTTCGTTAGCATCTCAATGCATCTTCATACGTCAGATCGTCCATCTCGGCCTCGTGGGTCCTGCTACCACTACGCCTCCTCATGTAATTACAACATAATTATAGGCACATAGGCCTGACAATAAATGAGAAAAATAGAGGCTCGCAAGCTCCAATAATAATAATCACATGTACACACATCACATCATAGGTCCTTGATCATTTGTCCACATCATACATCACATGTATATGTTATTTTATAGGACTACTAGATAAAAATAATAGTTAATTAAACTATTTAATTAATTAATATATATATATATATATATTTTGAAATTAGGGACATAGAGGAAATTTTTTGAATTCCTAAGGTATTTTGGTCATTCGGCTACAGGGGATAAGACTGGAATTTTATAAATTCTCAAGGTCAAAACTATCTTTTGTCCAAAACCCTAACCCCTCTCATTGCTTTGCTGTGATGTGGCCACCGCCACCCTACCGGCGGCAGCCACTACGCGGCGAACGCATTGGCTTTTGCCCGCGGGCGGCTCACCCACGGGCGACGCTACCCCTTGTGAGCGAGCGTCGCCTCTCGATGGCACCACCCTTGTGGGTGCACACCCCTACGGGCACTGCTGCGGGCTGGTCGCCCTTAAGGCAGGCGTTCCTACGGGTTGGTCGCCTGCAGGCGGGGGGCCCCTATGGGCTTTGTGCCCCGGGCGACGGTCGCCCTTGCGGGCGAGGCCACCACAACAGGCACGTGCCAATCTTGTGGGCTCTTCTACCCATAGGGCAATGCCCGCAGGCCGTTGCAGGCAGCGTTGCCCCAGCGGGCGCCGCCCGCCCTTGTGGACAGGCTGCCCCATAGGGACTATTGCTACGGGTGGGCCGACGGCCACTTGCATTTAGGCCCTATGGCCGTAGCTACAGCCGCCACTATTGTCGGTGCAAGCAGCAAGGCTGCAAGCAGCCTCTTTGCCGTTGTGCGAGTGCAGCAAGGGTAGCAACAATTGTTGCCCTTTCTCGCCTTTTGCATCCATAATTTTGGTGTCAAAAGTAGATCTAAAATACAACACGCATAGTTTAAGATTCGATCCTAGCATGAACAACCTGGCTCTGATACCACTATTGGGAAATCCTTCTGGAGAGCAATATCTCATGCGTAACATAAGAACGAAAAACAAAACACCCTAGATTTCCCGTAGAAAGGTTCCGTCATCATGCGAAGATCGGTGCGTCAAAACGAATATGCAAAAACTGCATGTGTAAAAGAAAATACATAGGGAGATCGTATATCCCTAAATCCCCATAGAACTGTAGGACGGATGAAGGAGGTCAAGCATTCTCCTCTCTAGCGGTATCCACACGATAGGGACTGTGACGATGCTCCTCTCCAGGGAGAGGAGAATAGAAGGTGGCTACCAAAGGAAAACCCTTAGCGTATAAAGCTTTGGTTCCCTCCTCTTTATAGGGGCTTCCTGTAAACCCTAATGGATCTTGCCCTATTGGGTATTGGATCCAATTATCCAATCCTCTTGGATTAGTGGGTCTATACCCAATAATCTTTTATTAACAATTATTGGATCTCATCTTAGGATCCAATAATTCAGGGGCTTAATGGATATCCAATAAGATAGGGGCTCCAGCGGATATCTCATATCCGAACCTCTACTCATCGCAACACCTACCATATGTGTGTGACCCTTTAGGCCTAATATCAAGCTAGCCGTAAGTCATACTTATCAGAACTTCTGACTTAGTGAAGTATTATCTCTATAATAATTCACCCAACTCATCAATTGCAGATGTACTAGGCCACTACACTGCAGCCCCCAGACGATACAGGGGAATCCAATCCTTTGGACCTATCTGTCCTTAGTTACCATGTATCTATAGTCTATCATCTAACTAATATCCCAGAGACCCTATACCGGGCATGGTGCTGTTAGGCCCATACGGCCTCTCCTCGAGTCTTGATCTTGTCGGATTCTCCCGGAGAACTCTTTCTCTCTCAATCCGAATAACCTTGGCCTAGCATTTGTGCGAGCAAGAATACATGAGATATTCCTCTCATGATATTGAGAGTGGATGATCCTCTATTAACACTCAATAGCCCTCGTAAGGTTGGCTACCACTCCCAATAATCGATTGTACTAGATTTGGAACTGTCCAAACCTATAAGTCTGGTATCAAAGAGTAGAGTACTCATACAAGACATCCTTGATGTCTCTAGTCTAAGGACCAGATATACTACCGGGACTACGGAATCGCTGTCTAACATGAGATATCAATAATCATCCAGTATTTCGTAGGTGGATCAATCAGTGAACTCATTCCCCAATGAGCACCTATACTGTACCCTTAGTGTCCCCACACGAGTAGCTATGAGACCAACCACCTCCATCATATGGATGGGTATACAGCACACTAGTCTATCCAGTTATCTCGATGTGCTTCTCGAGTAACCTATGACCAGGATAATTTAGGGTCTTTGTTTAAAGGTGAATCAGTCTCATTATTGTGATCTCATCATGATCCGATTCCTATTGCATAGATCCAAGGACATCACAATATATACAACATGCAAGATAAAGTGATAAAACACCTAATAATACACAAAGAGAAAAAGTACATATCAAGTCATAAGTGCCATCACTCATGTGATTGGCTTGCGGGGCACATATGAGTAGCAATTCACTCACACCACTTTCCAACTCAACGTATCGGCTACGACATTTGCTTTTCCGGGCTTGTACTCCATTACCATATCAAATTCTGCCAGGAAGTCCTACCATCGTGCTTGCTTTGGAGAGAGCTTCTTTTGAGTTTGAAAGTAACTCAAAGCGGTGTTGTCTGTCCTTAGCACAAATCACGATCTAAGAAGGTAGTGTCGCCACACTTGTAAACAGTGGATTACCACTGTCATCTCCTTCTCATGCACTGGATATCATTGCTTGGTCTCGTTGAGCTTGCGGCTTTTATAGGCCACTGGATGACCCTCCTACATAAGTACTCCCCCAGTCTAAAGCATCTATATAGACTTCGAAAGAGCTTTCCATAGTCTAACAATTCGAGCACCAGTTCTTCCAAAACGACAACCTTTAGGTCTTGGAATGCTACTTCACATTTGTCGAACCCTCTCCAAGGCTGCTCCTTTTTCAGCAACTCTGTTAATGGAGCTGCATGCTTCGAATACCCCTTATGAAGCACCGATAGTAGTTCATAAAGCTAAGGAAGGATCTCAGTTCCGGCACCTTCCTTGGAGTTCTTCATTCCGCCACCACTTGCACCTTTGATTTGTCCATTCGAATGGAATCTTTGCTGATTCGATGCCCTAAGAATAAGATTTCATTCTGAGCAAAGTAGCACTTCTCCCTTTTCACAAACAAAGTATTCTCCCTGAGAACTTTGAAAATCGTTCGAAAATGCTTGATATGCTCCTCAAGTGTTTGACTATAGATGACAATATCGTCCAAGTAGACGATCACAAACTTGTCCAAATACTCCTTGAATAGCTAGTTCATGAGAGTACAGAATGTGGCTGGAGCATTGGTCAAACTGAAAGGCATCACCAAGAACTCAAACGTTCCATACCTAGTCACACAGGTAGTCTTCACTTCATCGCCTTCAGCAATACGCTCCTGCCAATACCCCGATCGAAGGTCAAGTTTAAAGAAATAATTTGCTTTGCCCAGTTGGTCAAACAAGTCTGCAATGAGTGGGATGGGGTACTTATTCTTCACCGTTACCTTATTGAGGGCACGATAGTCGATGCATAGTCAGAGACTCCCATCTTGTTTCTTCTGAAAGAGAATTGGAGCTCTGAATGGTACTTTGGAACTACGGATGGGACCACCGCTTAGTAGTTCATCTAAGTACTTTTTGAGCTCTACCAACTCGGGAGGGGACATGCGGTATGGTGGTCTCACTAGAGGCTTCACTCCTGGCTCCAGCTCGATATGATGATCCACGCCTCTGCATGGTGGCAAAGTTTTTGGCAACTCAGGTGGCATAACATTTGTGAACTCCTTCAAAATGTTTGCCACTGTAGCAGGTTCCTGAATGGCCTCCCCGTCAAGTGGTTCTAGCTTCACAGCCGCCACGAAGGTTAACTCTCCTTTGTGTACCCCTTTCTTCAATTGTAATGCCAATAGTTGTTGGGGATCCTGGGTTCCTCTCTGAAAGATGGGAACCATACAGGCGTTGTCACCTCCCATCAAACATAAGGAGTTTGGGAACGACATTGGCACCAACTTCGCGACGTGCATGAACTCCATTCCGAGAATCACTTGGAAGTTGTCCAATGGCACTGCCATTATGTTTGTGCTCTTGCTCCAAAATCCGATCTTGATAGGAACTCCCTTTGCTAGCTCGAAGATCCACTTGGCCTCTGAGTTCAATGCCTTTATTCAACTTGGGTTCTTCTTCAAGGTCAGCCCAAGTCACCTTGCTTCTCGGTCGGCAATAAAGTTGTGGGTAGTACCCGTGTCCACCATTGCCTAGGTGATTTGGCCATTGAGCCTGATGTCCACAAACATTAGCTCACTGCTTCTTATTTTTTGTTACTTCGGCTTCGTGTTCTCCCCCACTTGACCCTGCAATGCATTCAACAAATACATCACTCCTATCTGAGGTCTTTGCGACTCCTTATCGCCGCTACCAGATTCTGAGCTACTTGAATTGAGAGCAACCGTCTTGCCCTTGTCTGTCTTGGGGGGATGGATAGAAGCCGACAAGGCATTGAGTGCCTACTTTTGTGGGCACTCCCACACCCTATGTGGTCCTTCACACCAGAAGCATCCGTCAGATCTTGAGGTCTTACCTTTCGAGTTCGACCCCTTTTGGAAACTCTTCTTCCTTTGCTCGCCCCCAGGTTCCTTCCTAGGAGGATGTTTTGGATGATGATTTCCTATAGACTATTTCTTCTTCCTCGAATCCTCTAAAGAAGCAAAGTCGATGAGCCTTTCTGTGACTACAATTACTCTGATCACATCGGTGACATTTCGTCGATGAAGTTCTTGTTGAGCCCATGGCTTCAGGCCATCAAGAAAGCTGAACAACTTATCTTTTTTGGACATGTCTTGAATGTCTAGCATAAGTGCAGAAAACTATTTCATATAGTCCCGAATGGAAGTCGTTTGGTAGAGTTGTCTCAACTTCCTCCTTACGATAAACACAGTGTTCTCGGGCAGGAATTGAGTTCATAACTCTCGCTTCAAATCTTCCCATGTGTCCACTCAGTACCGACCTTGTTGAATCTCCTCCTAACAGGTTCTTCACCAAAGTTTTGCATCTCCATTTAGATACATGGTTGCTATCAAAACTTTGGTGTCCTCATAGTCTAGCCTCGTAGCTCGGAAGTACTGTTTCATATCAAATAGAAAATTCTCGATCTCCTTCGCATCTCTAGCACCCCCATAACAATGTGGCTCGGGCGCTCTGAAGCTTTGTGTCGGTGCAACGCGGGTGTTGCTTCCTCCCGCATTTAGCACTATTGTGAGCAAAGTCACTTTGGAAGTAAGTTCCGCCATAACTTTCTACTGATCTCGAACGGAGTCCTTGGTGTCATCCGTTAGTTGGTCGACTAGGGCCTCAACTTTGTCGATCCAGGATTCAGCTTCTTCTTGTGAGCTCCCTACCCCAAGAAGTCTTTGTTGGCCTTGGTAGAGTTCCTCCAAGCTCACTTCAAGGACATCCAAGTAGGTCTCTATTGCTGTGAATCTCTCTTTATAGCTCTTTTTCCCCATTGGCACTCCAGATTGCACCTTCTCCACTCACGGCGAGTAGCCAACTTCTCGCTCATCATGTTCGCTGCTCTGCTCCTCTTGAGCGGATCCAGTAGTAAGGGAGCGAGTTTGCACATACAACCCACCTGCGACTGCTTGGGGCAACTGTCCGGCTTGCCCCATCTTGCTTGATTCACCACGATGTTTCGCCATGGCGAGATTACAAAGTTTCTTTGCTGCTTGTTCGAATTGCTTGCCTGCTCTGATACTACAATGTCACGCACTTAGCTAGAATTATCTAAGTGGTGAGGCACCCTTGCGGCAAGCATGGACTTAGCTAGATTTGCCTAAGTCGAGAAGCACCCTTGCACCCACTTCGATCAGACTTAGCTGGGATTGCCTAAGTCTTGAGGTGCCCTTGCGACATACACATCCGTAAAGGGTCAACCGAGCTGCAACCTCATGCAGGTCCCATAGGACTTGTAAAACAAAAGTTGATTAGTTTTTGAAACGAGCAACGGACAAGTTCCGACGTCTTGCGAAGAGGGAAGCTTGACAAGCAATTGAGCGAGCACTTGGAGTGCAGGAAAATAAAAAAAAAAGAGGAGGAAAAAAGGACTTTAGAAGGGTGAACGAGTAGCTGCAAGTCCGCAAACAACTACTCCCGGAGTGTCAGGCATGAAGGCAAGTTTTTGTCAAGTTGACGAGCAAACTTGTGAAAGTGTTCAATGCTCGACACTACCCCTAAGCCCCATCCAGCCCTATGCCACCCGGGGGGTTCCAGGGTGCTGAGATGGCTGACGTTTTGGGGGCGGTCGTGGGCTATAGAAAATAGGCCGCGACACATGAAATCAGAGCCATTTTGGGGCAGTTTTGCCCAGTGCAACGAGCAATCGTTCTGCAGCGCTACAAGCTGCCGTTTCTTATATTTTTCCAAGGAAAACATGCTAGTCGTATGTGCCCTGCAAGCCAATCACATAAGTGATGGCACTTGTGACTTGATATGCACTCTTTCTCTTTGCTTATTATTAGGCATTTTATCACTTTATCTTCCGTGTTATATATATTGTGATGTCCTTGGATCTGTGCAATGGGAATCCGATCATAATGAGATCATGATAATGAGACCGATTCACCTTTAAACATAGACCCTAAATAATCCTGGTCAAAGGTTACTCGAGAGGGACATCGAGACAACCAAATAGACTGGTGTGCTATATACCCATCCATATGATGGAGGTGGCTGGTCTCATAACTATTCATGTGGGGACACTAAGAGTACAATGCGGGTGCTCATTGGGGAATGAGTTCACTGATTGATCCGTTTACGGAATGCTGGATAGTTATTGATACCTCACGTTAGACAGCGATTCTATAGTTCCAGTAGTGTATCTGGTCTTTAGACTTGAGACACCAAGGATGTCCTATATGAATACTCCACTCTTTGATACCGGACTTATAGGTTTGGAAAGTTCCAGATCTAGTACAGTTGGTTATTGGGAGTGGTAGCCAAACTTACGAGGGCTATTGAGTATCAATAGATGATCATCCGCTCTCGGTATCATGAGAGGAATATCCCATGTATTCTTGGTCAAATAAATCCTTGGCCAAGGTTATTCGGATTGAGAGAGGAGTTCTCCGGGAGAATCCGACAAGAGCAAGACTCGAGGAGAGACCTTATGGGCCTGATACCACCATGCTCGACTATAGATACATGGTAACTAAGGATAGATAGGTCCAAAGGATTGGATTCCCTTGTATCGTCTGGGGGTTGCGGCGTAGTGGCTTAGTACATCCGCAGTCGATGAGTTAGGTGAATTGTTATAGAGATAATAATTCACTAAATCAAAAGGAGTTCTGATAAGTATAACTTACGGCCAGCTCGATATTGGGCCTAGAGGGTCACACACATATGGTAGGTGTTACGACGAGTAGAGGTTCGGATATAAGATATCCGCTAGAGCCCCTATCTTATTGGATATCTATTAAGCCCTGAATTATTAGATCCTAAGATAAGATCTAATAATTGCTAATAAGAGATTATTGGGTATAGACCTACTAATCTAAGCGGCTTGGGTAATTGGATGAGGATCCAATACCCAATAGGGCAAGATCCATTAGGGCTTGCAAGGGGCCTCTATATATAGGAGGGAACCAAAGCTCTATAGGCTGGGGGTTCTTTTAGTAGCCACCTCCTGTTCTCCTCTCTCCAGAGAGGTGTATCATCGTAGTCCCTACCGTGTGGATATCGCTAGGGAGGAGGATGCTTGACCTCCTTCATCTGTCCTACAGATTTGTAGGGATTTAGGGATATACGATATCCCTAGGTATTTTCTTTTATACATGCAGTTTTCGCAGATTCGTTTTGACGCACCGATCTTCGCACTACGATGGAACCTTTCTATGGGAAATCTAGGGTGTTTTGTTTTTTGTTCTTCCGCTACGCATGAGATGTCACTCCTGAGAAGGATTTCCCAATAGTGGTATCAAAGCCAGGTTGTTCGTGTGAAGATCGGATCTTTAATTACTTGCGTTGTGATTTAGAATAGTTTTTGTCATCAGAATCGTTGACGTAAAAAGTGAGGAAGGGCAGCAAGTGTTACTGCCCTTGTTGCGCTCGCATAGTGGCTACAATGCTGCTTGTAGCCTTACTGCTTGCAATGTCAATGGCGACGGCAACTACATGCAAGGAGCTTGTAGGCAAGCTGCGGGCGACGGCAGGTGGTCGGCGGCCTGTTGCTTGCTTGTAAGGAGTGGGCAGAGACACCCGTGGGGGCAGTGGTGGCTGCGGGCGCTACCCCGCAACCCGCGGGCAAAGGCACTCACGGCGGCAACGCCGCCTGTGGGGCAGTGGCACCTGCGAGGTCCCTACGGGCGATACCCATGGGGCAGCGCTGCTTGCGGGGCACCGGTGCTCGCCCGCGAGCAGAAGCGCACATTGCGGCGATGCCCGCCACGGTCAAGGGCATCACGCCTATGGGTAGTGGCCGTTGTCGGTAGGATGGCGACAGCCACAACGCCGCAATGTAGCAGGTAGAAGAGGGATTAGGGTTTTCTGAAAAAAAAACATTTTTGCCCCTCGGAATTTCAGAATTTTTGATTTTTGTCCCTTTTGATAGAATGACCAAAATACCTTTCAGAATTCAAAAAATTCCCTCTATGTCCCTGATTTCAGAAAAATATTAGTTAATTAAAATATTTAATTAACTATTATTATTTATCTAGTAGTCCTATAAAGTAACATATAATGGACAGATGATCATGGACCTGTGATGTGATGTGTATACATGTGATTATTATTATTGGGGCCTGTGAGCCTTTATTTTTCTTATTTATTATTGGGCCTACATGCCTATAATTATGTTATAATTATATGAGGAGGCGCAGTGATAGCGGGACCCACGAGGTCGAGACGGATGATCCGACGCATAGAGATGTGTTGAGATGCCGACGGAACCGATGAAGTAAGAAGGACAATCACAGGGCATGGAGATACACCGAAGCACACATAGATCTTGATGTGAGTGATTGGGTCCACTGGCTCAGGCCTGATCACATTAAGATGTGGTTCATGATCATCTGGTGTGATTGCTCATGTGATGTGTGGTTGGTTATACACATACTAGATATGTATATATATTTGCATGAGATGTAGATATATATATTAAATATGTATGTATATGACACATTATGTTAGGAGACCAAATTAAATATCTCCTCTATTAATAATATTAAATCGGTAAACGTGGGGCAATTAGATTGACCCATGTGGCCTTCTATCGTTATAGGTAGGAATCGATTCTCGGTGTAGGTTGAGTTGGTCGAGTCCCTCAAGACTCATCTATATCATATTTTGCTATCTTATCTATGACATAAAGATATCACCAGTGACCTGAGGATATGGTATGCTTGGTTGAGTCCGTCAAGAGTATATCATTGAATCAGACTCATCTTGTAATAATGGTGATACTTAACCGAATATCAAGGTTGGTCGAGTCCCTTGAGGCCATGGTGGTTCGGAGACTGAACAGGACGGGAATCACAAGGATCTATGATTGGCAAGAGTTGCCTACCTTTATGGGCTTAACATAATTGGTCGAGTCCCTCGAGGTTACGTTAAGACACCTATTGGATCTCGATCCCCACTAAAGATCCGCCGGGGGTCTTCGATTTATATACTGGAGGGTGTTGTGTGTCTCGTGAAAAATTAGTGGGAATACATTAAGATAGTAGTCCTTATCTTAACTGTTTAATTTTTGCAAAGTCTGCATGTTATTTATTTCTACTACATCTTTAATTTCAGAAAAATATCGCTTTCAAATCCTTTATGTGACATACTTGATACCAACCGCCTCACTAGTCCAAATTATATGGATTGGCTTTATAATCTGAGAATCATTTTCACGACGGAGAAAATCGCATACGTCCTTGATATAATGATCGCTACACCCGGCGAAGGGGCAAGCGAGGATAAGATCGCTTATTATGTGAAGTACATAGATGATTCCGCTCTTGCTCAGTGTTATATGTTGGCCTTTATACTACTGAGTTACAGAGATAGCATGAAAATATGAATGCTAATTTTATACTCCTGCATCTCCGTAAACTATTTGAGGAATAGGAAAGAACTCAGTGATATGAGATATCAAAGTCTTTTCCATGCCAGGATGACTAAGGGGACACTAGTTCAGAATCATGTCCTTAAAATCATTGAATGGATCGAGGAACTCACAGGTCTAGGAATGGTCCTAGAGGATAACCTATATGTGAATCTTGTACTTCAGTCCCTACCAGATTTCTTTTCTTAGTTTATAATGAATTTTAATATGAACAAACTTGAGGTGACCCTCCCAGATAGCACCATCAAGAAAGAGAAGCCAGTTCTCTATGCTGGTGAGATCAGAAAGAAAAGGAAGGCTAAGAAGTCCCTTAAGAAGGGCAAGGGCAAGGGCAAAATGGGTAAGCCAAAGGTGGCCAAGAAAGACCCAACAAAGGATAAAGGCCAGTGCTTCCTCTACGGCAAAGATGGGCACTGGAAGAGGAACTGCAAAGAGTACCTTGCAGAGAGGGCGAAACAGAAGCTTGGAGAAGCTTCAGGTACATTCATGATCAGTCTCCATTTGTTAGAATCTTATGATAACACATGGGTATTGGATATCGGAAGTGCTTATCATATCTGCAATTCGTTGTAGGTTTTGGTAGGACCTAGGAGATTGAATAGAGGCGAGATAGACCTTAAGATAGGCAATGGAGTAAAGGTTTCTACAATGGCTATTGGCAAGGTCACCTTACATCTGCCTAGTGGAGCTATTATTGCATTAGATGCATGCTATAATGTTCCTTCTATTATCAAAAATATTATTTCCATTTCATGTTTGATAGTTAGTGGATATAAATTAGTTTTTGAGAACAATGGTTGTTCAATAATATTAGATGATGAGATCATCACGAGAGGAATATTGCATAATAGTTTATTTATACTAGATACAGCTCCACATATCATGAGTGTAAGTGAGTCTAAGAGGAAACGAGAAGAGGTGAACAATGCATATCTATGATATTGTAAGCAAGGTCACATCCATGAGGGAAGGATTCAAAAGTTACTGAAGAATGAATATCTAGATCCATTTGACTATGAGTCATATGCGACTTGTGAACCTTGCCTTCAGGGAAAGATGACCAACTCTCCATTTAGTGGAACTGGAGAGAGAGCCACTGAGTTACTCGAACTCATACATAGTGATGTATGTGGTACCATGTCGACTCATGCCACAGGTGGTTCCTCCTACTTCATTACTTTCACTAATGATTTCTCAAGATACAGATATGTGTACTTGATGAAGTATAAGTCTAAGGCTTATGAGAAATTCAGTGAATATAAGAATGAAGTAGAGAATCAGTCAGGAAAGTGTATTAAAACCCTTCGATCAGATCGAGGAGGTGAGCACTTGAGTACAAAGTTTACCCAGTTCCTCAAAGACTATGGGATTTTATCCCAATGGACACCTTCTTATACACCACAGCTTAATGGTGTATCAGAAAAGAGGAATCACACACTGTTAGACATGGTGCGTTCCATGATGAGTTTCGCTGACCTACCCATCTTATTCTAGGGATATGTCCTAGAGATCGTAGCTTACCTTTTGAACAAAATTCCAACTAAGTCAATAATGTCTACCCCATATGAGATATGGAATGAAAAGAAGCCTAATCTTAAGGTTGTTAAGATTTGGGGTTACCCTACCCACATTAAGAGACATAACCCTAACAAGTTGGAATCCAGGATGGAACGGTGCAAGTTCATGGGATACCCCAAGGAAACTTGTGGGTATTATTTTTATCACCTTGAGGACCAAAAAGTCTTTGTAGCTAAGAGAGTAGTGTTCCTTGAGAAGGAACACATTCTTGGTGGAGATAGTGGGAGCATGATAGAGTTGAGCGAGGTTGGAGAACCCACCTTAAGTACCATTCCACAACTAGAATCTGTTCAGATACCTAGCACACAAGTTTCAACTTTTCGTAGGTCCGGTAGAGTATCCCATCCTCCTGAGAGATATGTGGGACATATTAGAGGAGAAGATGTTGAGGATATTGATCCTTAGACCTACGAGGAGGCTATTATGAGCATAGACTCCAGGAAATGGCAAGAAGCAATGAATTCAGAAATAGATTCTATGTACTCCAATAAGGTTTGGAACCTAATTGATGCACCCGAGTGTATTATACCCATTGGCTGCAAGTGGATCTTCAAAAAGAAGATTGGAGTAGATGGAAAGATAGAGACTTATAAAGCAAGGCTAGTGGCTAAGGGGTATCATCAAAGGTAAGGTATTGATTATGATGAAACTTTGTCACCTATAGCCATTTTAAAATCTATTCAAATTCAATTGGCTATTGTAGTACACTATGATTATGAGATCGGATATATGTATGTCAAAACCGCATTCCTCAATGGCAACCTCGACGAGGAGATGTATATGATACAGGGATTCATGTCCAAGGATAACCCAGATAAGGTGTGTAGGTTGCTTAGGTCCATTTATAGACTGAAGCAAGCTTCCCGAAGTTGGAACATAAGATTTGATGAGGCGATCAAATCTTATGACTTTGTTAAGAATAAAGATGAGCCTTGTGTATACAAGAAGGTAAGTGGGAGCACTATCACCTTTTTGGCATTATATGTGGATTACATTTTGATCATTGGGAATGATATAGGAATACTCTCTATAGTAAAGGCTTGGCTATCTAGGCACTTCTTCATGAAGGACTTAGAAGAAGCATCCTGTATATTGGAGATACGAATCTATAAAGATAGATCCAAAAGGATGCTTGGCTTGTTCCAGTCTAGGTACATAGAAACCATTGTCAAAAGGTTTGACATGGAAAATTCCAAGAGAGGTCTCATACTAATGAGACATGGAATATCACTTTCTAGGAGTATGTCCCCAAAGACTCCTGAAGAAAGGGCACACATGGATATGATACTATATGCCTTAGCGATAGGATTTATCATGTATGTTATGCTATGAACCAGGCCTGATATAGCACATGCTATGAGTGTCACAAGCAGGTATCAAGCAGATCCAGGTTTAGAGCACTGGAAAATAGTAAAATATATCCTTAAGTACTTGAGAAGGACTAAGGATCTTTTACTGGTATATGGAGGTAGTAGCCTCAGGGTTGAGGGCTACATAGACTCGAGCTTCCAGTCCGATGTCGATGATAGCAAGTCTAATTCAGGGTATGTGTTCACCCTGAATGGAGAAGCAATATACTGGAAGAGTTCTAAGTAAGCTACTACTGCTGACTCGACCACATAGGCAGAATACATTGCTACGGCAGAGGCAGCAAAGGAGGGAGTCAGGATGAAGAAGTTCATCATAGATCTGGGAGTCATGGTGAGCAACGAGGTTATGATTCCCTTATATTGCAATAAATACGAGGTGATTATTCAAACAAGGGAATTTGGGTCTCATCAAAAGTGTTTTGAGGAGGTTCTAGCTTAGTAGAGAGATCGTGGCCTGAAAAGATATAGTAGTTTCATTCGAAGATAACATTGTAGATCCACTGACAAAGCCATTGACTCAAATTGTCTTTGAGCGTCACAAAGGTCTGATCGGGATCAGACATGTTGGTGATTGGCTTTAGGTCATGTGAGAGATTGCTAGTCATATGTGCTTTGCAAGCCAATCACATGAGTGATGACACTTGTGACTTGATATGCACTCTTTCTCTTTGCTTATTATTAGATATTTTATCACTTTATCTTGCGTGTTGCATATATTATGATGTCCTTGGATCTGTGCAATGGGAATCAGATCATGATGAGATCACGATAATGAGACTGATTCACCTTTAAACACATACCCTAAATAATCCTGGTCATAGGTTACTCGAGAAGGACATCAAGACAACCAGATAGACTGGTGTGCTATATACCAGTCCATATGAAGGAGGTGGCTAGTCTCATAGCTACTCATGTGGGGACACTAAGGGTACAGTGCAGATGCTCAATGGGGAATGAGTTCACTGATTAATCTGCCTACAGAATGCTGGATGGTTATTGATACCTCACGTTAGACAACGATTCTGTAGTCCTAGTAGTGTATCTAGTCCTTAGACTTAAGACACCAAGGATGTCTTGTATGAGTACTCTACTCTTTGATATCGAACTTATAGGTTTAGAAAGTTTCAAATCTAGTACAACCGGTTATTGGGAGTGGTAGCTAACCTGAGGGCTATTGAGTGTCATTAGATGATCATCTGCTCTCAGTATCATGAGAGAAATATCCCATGTATTCTTGCTCGAACAAATTCTTAGCCAAGGTTATTCAGATTGAGAAAGAAAGAGTTCTCTAGGAGAATCCAACAAGAGCAAGACTTAATGAGAGACCGTATGGGCCTAACAGCACCATGCCCGATATAAGGTCTTTGGGATATTAGTTGGATGAGGGACTATAGATATATGGTAATTGAGGATAGATAGTTCCAAAGGATTGAATTCTCCTGTATCGTCTAGGGGCTGTGGCATAGTGGCCTAGTACGCCGCAATCGATGAGTTGGGTGAATTATTATAGAGATAATAATTCACTAAGTCAGAAGGAGTTCTGACAAGTATGACTTATGGCTAGCTCGATATTTGGCTTAGAGGGTCACACACATATGGTAGGTATTACGATGAGTAGAGGTTCGGATATGAGATATCCGTTGGAGCCCCTATCTTATTGGATATCTATTAAGCCCATGAATTATTGGATCCTAAGATGAGATCCAATAATTGCTAATAAGAGATTATTAGGTATAGACCTACTAATCCAAGAGGCTTGGATAATTGGTGAAAGGATCAAAAGGCACTAAGAGGGGGGGGTGAATTAGTGCAGCGGATTAAAACTCGTATTCTTGAAACCGATTTCTCAAAGAAACAAAAGTTCGTGGAAGAATTCGATTCGACGAAAGAGAACTTGAAAGTAATTGCTAAGAACTTGCAGCCAAGAAATGAAGTGATTTCAGAAATGTAAACACTCACACATTTGAGGAGACAATGATGTATAGTGGTTCGGTCAAATGACCTACATCCACTCTTGAAGCCTTTGCAATGAGGCTCCACTCTTCCACTAGCAAGTCCTTTGAAGGGGAAGGATCAAACACCCCTTTTTACAACCCTTTACAAGATGTTCACACTTGTACAAGATCTCTCTCAAGAAGAAGAAAGGTGAACACTTAGCAAAGAATACAACACTTTTCAAAGACTCTTCAAAAGCTCAAGACTCAAACTTTTTGCTCAAAGGGTAACCCTTTCAGGTGAGAAAGGGGGTATTTATAGATCCAAAAGTGGATTTAAAATTGGGCTCCAAATTCCAAGTGAATTTGGAGTCCCAGATTGTGGTCAAAGCGGTGCCACACTTTGTCGGCGGTGCCACCTGTGTCGATCTTTGATCGACGTCTGAAGGCGGTGCCACCGCTTGAGCGGCGGTGCTACTCGCTCGATCCGGTGATCGGGGCGGTGCCACCGCTCAGCCAGCGGTGCCACCGCCCGTCGAACGGCTGGCGGTATACTATCGCTTGGCAAAGCGATTCCACCGCCTTTGTGTGTGCAGGCGGTGCTACGCTCCAGTGGCGGTTCCACGCTTCGAGCAGGCGGTTCCACCGCCCCAGGCTTGGGTGGTTCCACCTCTTGCCCCCATTCTGGACAGAGCCGAATGGGGCCTGTTTGTCCTCAACTTGACACAGAGTGGCCTGGTTGGCTCCTCTGAATTTTGGGCGGGATTTATTTCTTAAATCCTTGCTCTACTCATGTGCAAATTTACGAACATAACTTAACGTGATTTGATCGGACACCCTTCAAGTCGACTTCCCGAGTACTACTAGCGAGATTCGAGGCAGGCCTCGATGCTTCCCTGATTGTCGCCGGTGGTCTCCCAAATACTTCGCAAGCCCAACTAGTCTTGGCTGGTTTCCGAATTTTCGGAAGTTCCGCGAACCTTCGACGATCTTTGAAATGGACTTTGAAAACTTCGACAAGTCTCGAGTTGATCTTGGATGGTTCCGGCAACTCTTCCGAAAATCTCTCGGACTTCCGATAAACCACCGACGGACTTGGCCTTGATAAATCACGTTATGTTTTCCATCGTAGTAATTCCTGCACACTCATCTCAACAAAGAGATTAATACAAATATTTCACCACTTGATTTCATCATCAAAATCCGAGATTTAACAATCTCCCCCTTTTTGATGATGACAATCAATTGGTGATGGAGTTATTCTTAACTCCCCCTATGTATATGCCATAAAGAAAAATCGCTTGAATTCAATTTTTGAATTCAACATAATTAATTTTAATTTCAAGATTTCAAATTAGACATCAAGGATATCAATGAAGTATACATAAAAAGAAAGCATGATATCAAGAACCCAACTAAGTTTAATTTGGACAGCGCATATCATATTGCAATACACATTTCATTTCTCCCCCTTTGTCATCAATCAAAAAGGAGACGAGGGAATTATAACAACAAGGAGGGTCGGAAAACATCATAGATATGGAAAAGGAAATCAGAAAACCGAAAACCATTCCACAGTGGCCGAAAAGATATATCATGAAGTTAAGACAATATAGATGTCACGATGTAAGGAATACAACATACATGTCAACATACAACATAAGTTTGCATCGTTCAAAAAGAAAACACAGCAAGCTACTCTTCAGGAGGAATGCCAAGATGCCTATACATGTGATCGATCTTTAAGTTCATCTTCCGCATCTCCTTCAAAATTTCAATTTGCTGTAGTTTTACTTCATTTAACTCTCTCATGATCGGGTCAAGAGTAGATGAAGCAGAAAATGTCACTGATGTAGCTGCAACAAAAGGATCAGGAGGAGGAGATTCATTTCCCCTAAGGACTGGTGTTTCAGGATGGTCTACGGCCGGGGGAGGTATATCACATCTCCTAGGCTGCCTAACTCCTATTCCATGCTCGATAGTACATCTAAGTCGTCTCGAGAGTTTAACATTAATAACATTAAATTTTTCGATTTGTATTGCTTCTTCATCCGGTGAAATGCAGATGTTATGGGCATGCAATAGTCTAGTTATTAAACCTCCATATGGTAACATTGATCCTTTAGAAAGGACCTCTATCATGTGTCTTTGATTAGGTAACCAAAGCAGAATTGTTGTCTAGTCATAATCCAATATAAGGTACCTAATTCAGTTGAACTGATCTCATCATGATGAAACTGCTTAGGAATAATAATGTTTATCAAGATGTGATGCAAAATTTTAGAGTTAAAAGGTAATAGATGTTCACAACTCTTGGGAATTATTCCTAAATTTGGGTTTGCAAACACAGCTTTCTAAAGCTTCGAGTGAGTGGCACCAATCTGTGTCCATATCCCATTTTCCCGAAAATAACATCCTAGCTCTTTTTCAACAATTCCAATTAATGAGCATATAGTATTATCACATATTTGAATCTCATTACCTAGAAGATAAGTTGACAAGCCATCATCGATCCACAGATTAAATTAGCATAGAACAACTTAACTAAACGTGGATAAATAGGTTCAATAATTTGCAGAATAGGTAAAGCCTCTAAGTCTGCAAACCACATTAAAGGTTCTAAGTTTCCTAATTGATTCAAATCAACATACTTTCCTTTGTGAATGGGTCTTGAACCAAATTCAGAAAATCTAAGGGAGGCTTCTTGTGATTTAAAAGGATTGGTCAAATGAATCTACCTCCATCCTTTTTCCTTTGTCTCTTGATGTTCTTCTAGGAGCCATTTCTATGAATAATCGAAAATTAATTGAAGAAAGGAATGAAACTTCACAAGAAAATGAAAGAGAAAGAATTCTGTTTTTACCTTAGATTGGTTCTTTGAGATGTAGGAAGAATGAATCACGATGGAGTCTCCTCCTTAGGCTTCTAGATAGGAAGAAATCACACCAATTTGAAGTTTAGAGGAGTTTAGAAGAGTGAGGAGAGGCGGTATGCAGATTAGGGGAGGCGGTTCTACCGCCGGCCCTAATACCTTTATAGGAGGGTGTTCGGGGCGGTTCCATCACTTCAATTGAAAGTTTCCACTTTGTGGTGACTACCCAACGGTTCCACCAAGATCTGCGATGGCTGCTACACAGTGCACAAAACCACTTCGTTTTAATGTTTTTTTTTTTTTTTTTTTTTTTTTTTAACCTCTCCTTTTTTTTAAAAAAAAATCTCAGAGATGGGATGAAGTCAAAAGAAATAAATCCATGGACAATCCGAATCAAATTGATGGAAATCATAGTTTAAACATAATTTCAAGAAAAGACATCAAAAAAAAAAAAAAAAATTACTTACTTGGACAGTTTAGCATGCCTAATTCCCTTCTAATAAAATCAAATTGTTCCTCATTTAAAGGTTTCGTAAAAATGTCCGCTAATTGATGATTTGTATCAACAAAATCAAGAGTGACATTTCTACTACTTACATGATCACGTATAAAGTGATGCACGATGTCAATGTGCTTAGTGCGAGAGTGTTGTATTGCATTTTAGTTAGACAAATTGCACTCGTGTTATCACACTTTATAGAAATATTTTTAAGTAGATTCCATAGTCCTCTAGTGTATTTTTCATCCAAATAACTTGTGCACGAGCATGCACTAGCAGCTATATATTCAACCTGCTTTAGATAGTGCTGGCAATTTTGTTTCTTGGAGGTCCAAGAAACAAGTGCATGTCCTAGAAATTGGCATGTTCCGGATGTGCTTTTTCTATCTAGTTTACATCCACCAAAATCCGCATCTGCATAAGCTTTCAAACTAAAGTTTTCAGATTTTGGATACCATAATCCAAGATTAGGGTCCCTTTAAGATATCTAAGAATCCTCTTGACCGCTTTCAAGTGAGATAGCTTAGGATTAGCTTGGAATCTTGCACATAGCCCTACACTCGAACATGATATCAGTGTCCGGTTTGCGTGAGATAAAGCAGGTACCTATCATGCCCCTATAAGTTTTTTGATCAAAGCTTTCTCCATTTTCATCCATATCTAATTTAGTGGAGGTGCTCATAGGAGTGCTAATTTCCTTTGATCCATCCATATTGAATCGTTTTAATAATTCCAATGTGTATTTTGATTGATTTAGAAATATACCATTACTTAGTTGCTTGATTTGAAGTCCTAAAAAGAAATTTAGTTCTCCCATTAGGCTCATCTCAAATTCATCACTCATATCTTTAGCAAATAAATCACATAGTGATTTATTACAAGATCCTAAAATGATATCATCAACATAAATTTGAACAATAAGAAAATTGTTTTCAAAATGTTTAATAAACAATGTAGTATCAACCTTGCCTTTAGTGAAATTATTTGAAATCAAGAAAGAACTAAGCCTCTCATACCAAGCCCTAGGGGCTTGTTTAAGACCATATAAGGCCTTAGTTAGCTTAAATACATGGTTAGGAAATAGAGAGTTTTCGAATCCGGGTGGTTGTTCAACATAAACTTCTTCGGAAATAAAACCATTTAAAAACGCACTTTGACATCCATTTGAAATAATTTAAAATCTTTACTACTAGCATAGGCAAGGAGCATCCTAATGGCTTCCAATCTTGCCACCGGAGCGAAGGTTTCTTCATAATCGATACCTTCTTCTTGGTTGAAACCTTTGGCCACTAGTCTAGCCTTGTTTCTAACCACGATACCGCATTCATCTTGCTTGTTTCTAAAGACCCACTTAGTACCAATAACTAGTGGTCATTAGGTCTAGGAACAAGCTTCCATACCTCATTCCTCTCAAATTGATTCAATTCTTCTTGCATTGCGATAACCCAAGAATCATCTTTTAGGGCCTCAACAATGCATTTTGGTTCAACTTGAGAAAGAAAGGCAGCATGGGCACAAAAATTTTTGAAAGAAGAGCGAGTTTGAACCCCTTTCGATGCATCTCCTATAATTAACTCCTTGGGATGAGCATCTACATACTTCCATTCCTTTGGTAAGGAAGGTTGGGAAGAAGATGCATCCAAGATGTTATTTTGAGGAGAGGGTTCATTCAAATTCAAATCATCAAGACCAAAATCATCATCAAAATCTTTTTTCTTAAATTCGAAACTTCATTAAAAACCACATGAATAGATTCTTCTATAAGTAAGGTTCTCTTGTTGAAAACACGAAAAGCCTTAGAAACGGAAGAATAACCAAGAAATATGCCTTCATTGGATTTTGCATCGAATTTTCCTAAGGCATCCTTTTCATTCAAAATAAAGCATTTGCAACCAAAAACTTTAAAGTAAGAAACATTGGGTTTTTATCATTCCATAATTCATATGGAGTTTTGGATAGGGATGGTCTCACTAGAACTCTATTCATCACATAGCAAGCCGTATTCACGGCTTCGCCCAAAAATATTTTGGTAAATTATATTCATTTAACATGGTTCTAGCCATTTCTTGCAAACTTCTATTTTTCCTTTCTACTACTCCATTTTGTTGTGGATTTCTTGGAGTAGAGAAGTTGTGATTGTATCCGTTTGTTTCACATAAATTTTGGAAGTCATGATTTTGAAATTCACCTCCATGATCACTTCGTATTGATGAGATCATAAAGCCTTTTTCATTTTGAGTGAGTTTACAAAATTTAGAGAAACATTTGAAGCAATCACTTTTATGAGCCAAAAAATAGGTCCAAGTGTATCTACTATAGTCATCCACAATTACAAAAGCATATTTGCTACCACCTAGGCTTGTTATGTCAATTGGTCCAAATAAGTCCAAGTGGATCAATTGCAATGGTCTAGTGGTGCTAATGTGATTTTTGATTTGAAACTAGTCTTTATTTGTTTTCCTAGTTGACATGCATCACATACCTTATCCTTAACAAATTTCGTGTTTGGGATACCTCTTACTAAATCTCTAGATGAAATCTTAGAGATTAGTTTCATGCTTGCATGGCCTAGCCTCCTATGCCAAAGCCAAGCGTCATCATTCAAAACCGAAAAACACATTTCATTACTTAATTTATCAATATTTATTGTGTAGACATTGTTTTGTTTTAAAGCAATCATGGATATGTTGTTGTTGGGTTTTTCAATAATGCAAACATTGGATTCAAATTTAACAACATAACCTTTATCACATAGTTGACTAATACTTAAAAGATTATGTTTTAAACCATCAACTAGTAACACATCATCAATTGAAAAACTTGATTTGTTACCTATGGTTCCCTTTGCCAATGATTTTACCCTTGTTGTTGTCTCCGAAAGTGACATATCCTTCTTCTTTGCTAGAGAGCATAGAGAAATGAGATGGATCTCCGGTCATGTGCCTTGAGCATCCACTATCAAGATACCATTTCTTGCTCCTAGCTTGTGAGTTTGTCTACAAAAGAGGATTGTTTTTAGGTACCCATTTGATTTTGGGTTCCTTACAAATTGATCTACTTATTTTGTAATTTATCATTGAATTGTTTATGGTTCCTTTAGGAACCCATATCAACTTTTGTGGACTAATTTTCTTGAATGGACATTTGTAGGTAACATGTCCCATTTTGCAACAAAATTACATTTCAAATGGGGTGATACATGCAATGTAGACCCTTTAACAAAGGTGGTGGGATTTTGGTGAGAACCTCTCACAAATCCGATACCACTTCTATTTCCGACATGACCTTTGTTAGCAAGAATCATGTCTAAGCCCTTGCTACCGACCTTAAACTTGTTTAGGTCTCTTTGAGTAGCAAGTTCTCCTTTTGTTGCATCTAAGTCTTCACACTTAGAGCATGGGGGTAGAGAAGGGTTTTGAAGACTATTGAATTTACTTTGTAATAAAGCATGCTCTTTCTTAAGTAAATTGAACTTCTTACTAATAGTTCTACATTCATCAAACAACTCATGAAAAGCCATAGAAAGTTCATCGAAAGATAACTCTTCATTAAGTAACTCACTAACCTCTTCTCCAAATGCCATTAGAGCGAAATTTGCCTCCTCTTTGTTGCTAGCCTCTTCAATCTCGGAGTCACTTGAATCATCCCATGTGGCCTTCAAGGCTTTTTTCTTCTTGAATTGCTTCTTCTTGGCTTGAGGGCATTCATTCTTGAAGTGTCCCGGCTTCTTGCATTCGTAGCAAATGACTTGGTCCTTTTGTGTTCAAATTTGCTTTTGTGTCATTTTGAACTTGTTCTTTCTTATGAATTTCTTAAACTTTCGAGTTAGAAGTGCAATGTCATTGTCACTATCCTCATCACTTGATGTTCCTTTCAAGTGGTCTTCTTGTGTTCTAAGTGCCATATCCTTCCTGTTCTTTGGAAGGGGGTTCTCAAGCTCTTCATGAGCATGGCACGTCATCTCGTAAGTCATTAGAGATCCAATAAGTTCTTCAATGGGAAATACTTTAAGATCCTTGGCCTCTTGAATGGCCGTGACCTTTGATCCCAACACTTTGGAAGGATCTTAAAATCTTAGTTACCAATTCAAAATTCGAAAAACCTTTACCAAGAGCTTTAAGTCCATTGATGACATCCGTAAAGCGGTGTGTACATGTCTCCAATGGACTCATTTGGTTTCATCCGAAAAAGTTCGTAGGAATGCACAAGAATGTTGATTTTGGACTCCTTCACTCGGCTAGTGCCTTCATGAGTGATTTCAAGAGTGCGCCAAATATCAAAAGCCGATTCACAAATGGAAACCCGATTAAACTCATTCTTATCAAGTGCACAAAATAAGGCATTCATAGCCTTTGCATTGAGAGCGAAAATCTTCTTCTCCGACTCATTCCATTCACTCATCGGAAGAGAAGATTTTGCGAAACCATTTTCGACAATATTCCAAAGTTCGAAGTCCATGGAGATAAGAAAAATTCTCATACGAGTCTTCCAATACGTATAATCCGACCCATTGAACATAGGTGGACGAGTAATGGAGAGACCCTCTTGCATACCGGAGTAGGCCATCTCTCTTGGGTTTTAAACCAATATGAGAGCAAACCTTGCTCTGATACCAATTGAAAGGATCAAAAGGCACTAAGAGGGGGGGGTGAATTAGTGCAGCGGATTAAAACTCGTATTCTTGAAACCGATTTCTCAAAGAAACAAAAGTTCGTGGAAGAATTCGATTCGACGAAAGAGAACTTGAAAGTAATTGCTAAGAACTTGCAGCCAAGAAATGAAGTGATTTCAGAAATGTAAACACTCACACATTTGAGGAGACAATGATGTATAGTGGTTCGGTCAAATGACCTACATCCACTCTTGAAGCCTTTGCAATGAGGCTCCACTCTTCCACTAGCAAGTCCTTTGAAGGGGAAGGATCAAACACCCCTTTTTACAACCCTTTACAAGATGTTCACACTTGTACAAGATCTCTCAAGAAGAAGAAAGGTGAACACTTAGCAAAGAATACAACACTTTTCAAAGACTCTTCAAAAGCTCAAGACTCAAACTTTTTGCTCAAAAGGGTAACCCTTTCAGGTGAGAAAGGGGGTATTTATAGATCCAAAAGTGGATTTAAAATTGGGCTCCAAATTCCAAGTGAATTTGGAGTCCCAGATTCTACAGTGGTCAAAGCGGTGCCACCGCTTTGAAGGCGGTGCCACGCACTGTCGATCTTTGATCGACGTGCTGAAGCGGTGCCACCCTTTAGCGGCGGTGCTACCTCCGATCCGATGGATCAGCGGTGCCATCGCTCACCAGAAGCGGTTCCACCGCCGTCAACAGGGCGGTATTACGCTTCGCATGCAGTTTCCACCGCTTTGTGTGTGTGTGCAGGGCGGTGCTACCGCTCAGTGGCGGTTTCCACCGCCCAGCAGGCGGTTCCACCGCCCCAGCTTGGGTGGTTCCACCTCTTGCCCCCATTCTGACAGAGCCGAATGGGGCTGCTTTGGTCCTCAACTTGACACAAGATGGCCTGGTTGGCTCCTTACTGAATTTTGGGCAGGATTTATTTCTTAAATCCTTGCTCTACTCATGTGCAAATTTACGAACATAACTTAACGTGATTTGATCGGACACCCTTCAAGTCGACTTCCGTGAGTACTACTACGAGATTCAGCGGGCCTCCGATGCTTCCCTCGGATTGCTGCCAGTGGTCTCCCAGCATACTTCGGCAAGCCCAACTAGTCTTCGGCTGGTTTCCGAATTTTCCCGGAAGTTCCGCGAACCTTCGACGATCTTTGAAATGGACTTTCGAAAACTTCGACAAGTCTCTGAGTTGATCTTGGATGGTTCCGGCAACTCTTCCGAAAATCTCTCGGACTTCCGATAAACCACCGACGGACTTGGCCTTGATAAATCACGTTATGTTTTCCATCGTAGTAATTCCTGCACACTCATCTCAACAAAGAGATTAATACAAATATTTCACCACTTGATTTCATCATCAAAATCCGAGATTTAACAATTGGATGGAGATCCAATACCCAATAGGGCAAGATCCATTAGGGTTTATAGGGGGCCTCTATAAATAGGAGAGAACTAAAGCTCTATAGGTTGAGGGTTCTTTTGGTAGCCACCTCTTGTTCTCCTCTCCCCAGAGAGATGCATCGTCGCAGTCCCTATCGTATGGATATCGCTAGAGAGGAGGACGCTTGACCTTCTTCATCCTCTCCTACAGATCTGTTAGGATTCAAGGATATACAATCTCCCTTGGTATTTTTTTTTGTATATGTAGTTTTCACGGATTTGTTTTGATGCACCGATCTTCACATGACGACGGAACTTTTCTACGAGAAATTTATGGTTTTATTTTTTGTTCTTCTGCTGCGCATGAGATGTCACCCCATAGGATTTTCTAACAAAACACACCAAAACTATGGCAAAATAGGCTGCCAAGGATATGTACAAGCATGCACAAGTGACGAACGGTTCATTGAGCGAAGTTGCTGCGAGAGTGCGATGACCGTTTATGATAGTGTGTTGGCTTGCTACTTCATTTTGGCTTGAGTGGTAGAGAGATTATCTTTTAGCAATTGTAGGAGTTTGTCCCTGTCAATTAAATCTTGGTCGACCTGATCTACTTTGGCCGAGCCAATTACATACTTTGGAATCATAAGGGTCGGCCGACCATACAATGCTTTATATGGGGTACATTTTGTAGATGAATGATATGTAATATTATACCATCGTTCAGCCCAAGGGAGCCATTTCACCCACTCATTTGGTCAGTCATTAACGAAACACTGATGGTACATCTCTAAACACCTATTCACCACCTCTGTTTGGCTGTTAGTTTGTGGATGATATACTGTGCTCATCTTGAGTTTGGTGCCCTACAACTGAAATAATTCAGTCCAAAATTTACTAGTGAAGACCCTGTCATGATCACTTATAATGGACCTTGGCATCCTATGTAGTTTAATAATATTTTCTATGAAAATCTAAGCAATACTAGTAGTAATGTAGGGACTTTGTATAATACAAAAATAAGCATATTTCGTAAGTCGATCAACCACCACGAGGATTATGCTTTTACTTTTAGAAGGTGGCAGCCCTTCGATGAAATCCATGAAGATGTCAATCCATACCAAGTCCGGTATGGGTAGTGGTTGTAGCTTCCCTGGACTCACCACTGTTTCACCCTTTTGCTGTTGACATACATCATATTATCCCACATATTCAGAAATAATTATTTTCATCCCTCTCTAATAAAAAGTTTGCTTTACTCTTTTGTAGGTCCTCAAAAATTCGGAGTGCCCTACAGAAGGTGTGGAGTACATTTCATATTGGATGATTTTGATGCAAGGGGAGTCGGGTATAAGCAAAATGTGACCTTTGTAGCGTAGATCCCTCGAATCCCAAGTGTAGTAGGCTATTATGCTTGGATCCTCCTCCAATTTTTTTATGATATTGCTGGTCTCTGGATCCTTCTTGCATTCCTCCCTAATGTCCTTGAGGAAGCCAGTGGTAGGAAGGGAGATGGCTAAAAATTTAGTTTGCTCAAGTAGCCATAAGAGTGCATCTGCAACAATATTTTCTTTCCCCTTTTTGTAAATAATTTCCTAATCAAATCCTAGAAGTTTGGTTACCCATTTTTGCTACTCAGGAGATAATATCTTCTGCTCCAAAAAGTACTTGAGGCTTCTATGGTTGATTTTAATTTAAAATCACTAGCCGATTAGGTAGGTTCTCCACCTCGTTACTGTGTGCATAATGATGAGCATCTCCTTATCATATATTAATTTTTTTTTATGGGAGGGAGACAACACCTTGCTAGTGTATATGAGTGGTTGACCATCTTACATGAGAATGACTCCAATTTTGACTCCAGATGCGTCGACCTCAATGATGAAGGGTCAGTTGAAATCTGGTAGTGCTAGCACCAGCGTTGTCATCGTGGCTACCTTAAGTTTATCGAAGGCAATGGAGGCTTTGTCGGACCATTAGAAGGTATCTTTTTTTAGTAGAGAAGTGAGGGGTGCACTGATCTTCTCATAGTTCTTCACAAATTTTCGGTAGTAGCCCGTTAGTCCAAGGAACTCGCATAGAAATTTCATGTTTATAGGTTTCAGCTAGCCCTGCATTGCTTCAATTTTTGTTAGGTCTACCGCCACTCCTTCTGATATTGTGTGCCCAAGATACTCTATTTGCTAGAGAAAGCTACACTTTGATTACTTAAGAAAAGAGTATTATCCCGAAGGATCACCAAAACAAACCATAAGTGTTGAAAGTGAGTCTCAAGAGAAGGGTTGTAAATGAGAATATCATTGAAAAATACTAGCACAAATTTGCCAAGAAAGCTTTGAAAAATATCATTCATGAGACTTTGAAAGGTTGAAGGAGCATTAGTGAGTCCAAAAGGCATTACTAAGAATTCATAATGGCCGTTATGTGTGCAGAATACGGTTTTTGGAATATCATCTTTACATACCTGAATTTGGAGGTAACCGGATCGAAGGTCCAACTTCGTGAAGACTTAAGCTCCTTTTAACTCATCAAGAAGTTCATCCACCACTGGTATTGGGTACTTGTCCTTGATGGTAATGCCATTTAAAGCTCGGTATTCGATGCACATCTGCCAAGTTCCATCCTTCTTGCGTACAAGTAGCACCGATGAGGAATAGGGGCTACAGCTTGGATGAATCTCCCCTATTTCAAGCATCTCCTTTAAAATCTTTTCAATTTCATCCTTTTAGAGATGAGAAAAGTAGTACAGTCGAGTGTTCGTGTTGAGAAATCCGTTAGGGGAGCGATATCACATGCAGAGTAGAAGAACATAAAATAAAAAATCCCATATTTTTCGTAGAAAGTTTTCATCATCGTGCGAAGGTCGGTGCATCAAAACAAATCCGCAAAAAACTGCATGTGTAAAAGAAAGTACATAGGGAGATCGTATATCCCTGAATCCCTACAGATCTGTAGGAGAGGATGAAGGAGGTCAAGCGTCCTCCTCTCTAGCGGTATCCACACGGCAGGAATTGCGACGATGCACCTCTCTCTCTGGAGAGAGGAGAATAGGAGGTGGCTACCAAAAGAAACTATCAGCCTATAGAGCTTTGGTTCCCTCCTATTTATAGAGGCCCCCTGAAAACCCTAATGGATCTTTTGCCCTATTAGGTATTGGATCTCCATCCAATTGCCCAAGCCACTTGGATTAGTGGGTCTCTACCCAATAATCTCTTATTAGCAATTATTGGATCTCATCTCAGGATCCAATAATTTAGGGGCTTAATGGATATCCAATAAGATAGGGGGTTCAGTGGATATTTCATATCCGAACCTCTACTCGTCGTAACACCTACCATATGTATGTGACCCTCTATGCCCGATATTGAGCTGGTCGTGAGTCATACTTGTCAAAACTCCTTCTGACTTAGTGAATTATTATCTTTATAATAATTCACCCAACTCATCGATTCGAACGTACCAGGCCACTACACCACGGTCACCAAACAATACAGGGGAATCCAATCCTTTGGACCTATCTGTCCTCAGTTACCATGTATCTATAGTCCCTCATCCATCTAATATCCTAAAGACCCTATACTGATCATGATGCTGTTAGGCCCATACGGTCTCTCCTTGAGTCTTGCGCATGTCGAATTCTCCCGGAGAACTCTTTCTCTCTCAATCTGAATAACCTTGGCCAAGGATTTGTTCGAGCAAGAATACATGGGATATTCCTCTCATGATACTGAGAGCGGATGATCCTCTATTGACACTCAATAGCCCTCATAAGATTGGCTACCACTTCCAATAACTGGCTGTACTATATCTGGAACTTTTCAAACCTATAAGTCTGGTATCAAAGAGTGGAGTACTCATATAGGACATCCTTGGTGTCTCAAGTTTAAAGACCAGATATACTACTAGGACTACGAAATCGTTGTCTGACGTGAGGTATCAATAACCATCCAGCATTCTGTAGGTGGATCAATTAGTGAACTCATTCCCTAATGAGCACCTGCACTATACCCTTAGTGTCCCCACACGAGTAGCTATGAGACCAGCTATCTCCATTATATGGATGGGTATATAGCACACTAGGTTATCCGGTTATCTCGATGTCCTTCTCGAGTAACCTATGACCAGGATAATTCAGGGTCTGTGTTTAAAGGTGAATCGGTTTCATTATCGTGATCTCATCACGATCCGATTCCCATTACACAAATCCAAGGACATCATAATATATAGAACACGCAAGATAAAGTGATAAAATACCTAATAATAAGCAAAGAGGAAAAATACATATCAAGTCACAAGTGCCATCACTCATGTGATTGGCTTGTAGAGCACATATGACTAGCAATCTTCCACTTGACCTAAAGCCAATCACCAACATGTCTGATCCCCATCAGACCTCTGTGATGCTTAAAGACAATTTGAGTCAATGGCTTTGTCAATGGATCTGCAATGTTATCTTCGGATGGAACTCTTTCCATTGCTACATCTCTTCGGGCCATAATCTCTCTAATAAGTTGAAACCTCCTCTGAAAACTTCTGATGAGACCCGGGTTCTCTTATTTGAGTAATCGCCTCGTAGTTGTCACAATATAAGGGAATCAGCTCTTCGCTACTCGACATGACTCCTAAATCTGTGATAAACTTCTTCATCCAGACTCCCTCCTTTGCTGCCTCTGTCGTAGTAATGTATTTCGCTTCTGTGGTCGAGTCAGCAATAGTATCTTGCTTGGAACTCTTCCAGCATACTGCTCCTCCATTCAGGGTGAACACATATCCTGAATTAGACTTGCTATCATCGATATCAGATTGGAAGCTTGAGTCTGTGTAGCCCTCAACCCTAAGGCTACTACCTCCATATACCAGTAAAAGATCCTTAGTCCTTCTCAAGTACTTAAGGATACTTTTTACTACTTTCGAAGGTTTCTAAGCCTGGATCTCGCTGATATCTGCTCGTGACACTCAGAGCATGCCATATATCAGGCCTGGTACATAGCATAGCATACATGATAGATCCTATCACTGATACATATGGTATCATATCCATGTGTGCCCTTTCTTTAGGAGTCTTTAGGGACATACTCCTAGAAAGTGATATTCCATATCTCATTGGTATGAGACCTCTCTTGGAATTTTTTATGCCAAACCTTTTGATAATGGTGTCTATGTACTTGGATTGCGACAAGCCAAGTATCCTCTTGGATCTATCTCTATAGATCCGTATCCCCAATATGCAAGATGCTTCCCCTAAGTCCTTCATAGAGAAGTGCCTAGATAACCAAGTCTTTACTGTGGAGAGCATTCCTACATCATTCCCAATGATCAGGATGTCATCTACATATAATACCAAAAAGGTGATAGTGCTCCCACTTACTTTCCTGTATACACAAGGCTCATCTTCGTTCTTAACGAAGTCATTGTTGAATCTCGGATTTTGATGATGAAACTAATTGAGTGTGATTTGTGGTCTAACTACGTTTTGAGTTACGCAGGTCTACTATCGATCAGGATTAGACAGTTGACGCTGGAGGAATTGACGTTACGTCGGAGGTGATCACGTCAGGATATTGGATGTCGAGCCGGAGTTTCGATCGACTATCGGCAGGAGGCTTCGTCGCCGGGCATCGGGCCAAGAAGTGCGGAGTTGCGCCATGGATATCGGGGTTACGGAGGTCAACCGCCGATTGGGCAACAAGCCGCTAGAGAGGGTGATGTGCCGAAGAATCGGACGAAGCGTCGACCAATGATGTGCCGGGCAACTGAATGTCAATTCGCGTTGTAATAACTGTCTAGATCGAAGTAGAGTGTTTGTTGTTTGTGTGTAGGAGTAACTATGATAAGGATGAAGACGTAAAGCGAAACAAAGGGTCGAAGTCAAGTGCGATGGATCGTTGGGAGTTCGAGAGTTTGATGGAAGTCCGAAGATTCGTTGGGAGTGCTGTCGGAACTGGCCGAGAATGAGTAGGGAGCTTATCGAAGGGTTTTCGGAAGTTTGCCGGGAGGTTCATCGAAAGTTTGCGGAGCTTGCCAAGAAAGATCGGAGCTTGCCAAAGAAGCTCGGGGGAACTCGCCAAGATCATCGTGGAGTCCGAGAGCTTGCCGGGAGTCCGCAGGATGGTTTCCGAGGGATCGTCGGAAGACCGCCAGAAGTTCGCCTCAAGCTCGACTTTAAGAAGACTTGACTTGCGGACTTTGTAATAGCTTAGGAATGTCTTTAATTTTATAGTTAGCACATTAATTTGGGTTAGGATTAGGGGTTAATCCTTTAACCCGAAGTAGGGGCCATTGGGCCTTAGTTTGGCCAAAGTTTTTGGCCCAAACAGCACCAACGCATGCTACGTGCATGCTACGTGCATACTACTATAGCAGGGCACTGTAGCATGGCACGGTAGCCGGTTATTGTAGCTGGCTCTTGTGACAGCAAAGCGTAGCACCGCCTCGACTATCGTAGCCAGCGGTAGTAGTACGCCTGGTCAAGCGGAGCACCGCCTGGTGCATGGAAAGCCAAGCGGTAGCACCACCTGGCTGGGGCAGTAGAACCACCTAGGTGTGTCAGTCTGCCAGGACTGACAGCACCGAAACTCGAAAGATTCAAATTTTTGGCTCCAAGTATGGGCTCCAAATTTGAATCACTTTGAGGCTTATAAATACCCCTTCCTTTTTAGCTGAAAAACATAACCCTTTTGAGAGTTAGAATCTTGGTTTTGAGCTTTTGAAAAGTCTTGAAAAGTCTTGTTCTTGCTAAGTGTTCACCTCTTTCTTCTCCTTGAGAAATCTTGTAAGAGTATGAACCACTTGTAAAGGGTTGTAAGAGGGGTATATGATCCTTCCCCTTCAAAGGATTTGATAGTGGAAGAAGGGAGCCTCAACGGAGAAGGCTTCGGAAGTGGATGTAGGTCACTTTGACCGAACCACTATATATCGCTGCATCTTGATTGTGTGAGTGTTTAAATTTCTGTTTTACTTTGCTGCAAGCCTTTACTTTACTTGCTCCACTTCCTTTTTATCTTTGTACACATGCTTTAAAGTTAAAACACAAAAATCGGTTTCAAATGAAACGTTGGTTTCATCGTACGAAGTTTCCGAAGCTTGTTTTAAATCGCTGAAAAATCCATCATTTTATCCGCTGCACTAATTCACCCCCCCTCTTAGTGCCGCTCGATCCCTAACAATTGGTATCAGAGCCATATTCTTTCTCTTTCGGATTTACACCCGTGAGAAATGACTCTAAATAGTTTTCAAGAGGGCTTTTCGGTTTTTCGTCCACCGTTTTTTAACGATTCGGACTACACATATTGGAAAACTCGAATGAGAGTTTTCATGCTTTCAATGAACTTGGATTTGTGGAACATCATCGAAAATGGCTTTCAACCTTCCTCTAAACCGACGAACGAATGGTCGGATTTGGAGAAAAAGGTTATTTTCTTTAAACGCAAAAGCTATGAATGCCTTATTTTGCGCTTTAGACAAAAATTAGTTCAACCGGATTTCTACATGCGAAACGGCTTTTGACATTTGGCAAACTTTTGAAATCACGCACGAAGGAACGAGTAGAGTCAAAGACTCGAAAGTTAATATTTTGATGCACGATTTTGAGATTTTTCGAATGGCACCAAGTGAGACTATCGATGACATGTTCTCCCATTTCTCGGATGTCATCAATAGTCTAAAAGCTCTTGGTAAATGTTTTTTGGACTTTGAACTCGTAAACAAGACTTTAAGATCTCTTCCAAAAAGATGGGATCCGATAATAACCGTAATACAAGAAACAAAAGATCTAAATAACTATCCTATTAATGAACTTATTGGGTCCTTAAAGACCTATGAAATGAGTTTCTTGGAACGTTTAGAACATCATGAACATGATGAACATTTGAATCACCTTCTAAAGAACAAGAAGGTTTTTGAATATCGGACAAGTGGATGCCACTTGAGTGATGACTCAAGTGATGAGGACAATGAGGACATTGAACACATAACAATGAATGTTAACAAGTTCATTAAATAAAAATTAAAAAACACAAATGAACTTGAACGGAGAAAGAGGCCAAAGAAGAAGAAGAAGGCTTGGAAAGAAGAATCAAGAAAAGAAGAAGCAAACTACGCTTTAATGGGCTTCGACAATGAGGTAAGTAACTTAACTTCCTTAAATTATTTTGAAATTACTTGATGATTTCCATGAATGCTTAACTTAGTTATTAGGATTTTTTTAATGCTTTTCTTATGTTTTTAGAAATTAAAAAAATTTCGAAATTATACTATGCTTTTCTTTATAGTATTTTTGAAAAGTAAACATATGAATGATGCAAGATTTGTGATAATACTTAGGATTAATCCATGCATGTGTATCTTGATGGTTTACATTGTCTCCAAATATGAAGCTTGATGATTTTATATCATGCATGAGCTTTTGAAGTAATAAAGTGTCATATTGTGATGATGAAACATATTTTTCGAATTTATAAATAGATGCATGATTTTGGCAAAAATTTGAACATGGCCTTTTAACATAAAAATTGAAAGTGTGCTATCATTTTTACATATTTGGTCTTGACGATTTTATGACTAAGCTTGTGTTTTATTTTGATACATGTTTTCATAAAAATTTTGAATATGCTCACATCAAATTGCTTAAAATGAAAATGTATTTTTTCTCATTCTATTGAGATGAATGAATTCATGTTATGAGTCTTGTGAATCTCATAAAAATAAAAACATGATGAATATTTTAAAAAAATGTGCCTCATGTTTTCGGTCTTAATGATTTCTCTTGAAACATGCTCTTTGGACCTATATGAAAAACATGAGTATACTCATATGAACGTCAAATCACTTGAAATGGAACACATAAAAAAATGAGAAATTACACTATCATGATGCTTTACGTGTAATGCTTTTGATCTTAATGGGCTAAATGACAACTTGTATTTCAAATTTATACAATGATGGCTTCTGTATAAATATTTGAACATACATTATGAAATCATCATTGAAATGAAAATATTAGAAGTTTGTTATCATGCTTAATGACTTTGTGATATTATATCTTGATGACAAACTCATGTTTCGATTTTAAAATTTGATACTCATCTTTTGAAACATGAAACATATTATCATGATAAATTAAATCTCATGTCTTGGAATAATGTGTTGCATTTATGCCTTGACAATTTTTATGATAAAGTTTGATTTTCAATTTTTGATGAAAGGCAAGTGATAAATTCATTTATGATATTTTATAAATCATTAGAATTACGAATGAGATTTTGATGATACGGTAATGACTTTATTCATGTTATTAATCTCAAAAATAATAATTTAATTATGAGTCTTGAGTTGATAAATTGAGCTTGAATGATTTTTCTTTTAATGATTCTTGAATCTTCTAGAATTATGACTTGTTAAGACATATTTAATGCTTGAATCAAGTTCTAAAAGATTTCATTTTGCTATAAAGAAATTTTATTAAAATCATGATCTTGACAACTATGACTTAAAACTCTTTATAAATCAAGATCTTTTACCATGCTCCTTCCGTCTTATCAAAATAAAATTCTTTAAATGAAATGTAACTTGTCTTTTGATTTCTCGGAATTTAATACTTGAATTTTTATGAATTCATGTCGTGATTCTTATGAAATATGATCTTGGTAAAAAATTCTTATGTATGAATCAAGATCTTGTGTTTGATCTCCTAAGACTTCCACTTGTTATTTTCTAAAAAGGAGATTTGTCAAAATGATTCATGAACCTTTTGATTTATGACTTTTGGATTCATGACTCAAGATTGAAGATTGAAACATTATATGCTAAAATTGATTTTTTTTTGTTTTGTTTCAATACTTCCTCAAATGCCTTATGTAATGATTGAAAATTTGATAAAAAAAAATTATGCTTAATATTTGAATCATTGATTTATTCTTTTATCATGGCTTAAAAATGAATGAAAAGAAAATATCTTGGCACTTGTAATCATGATTTGATCCTTAATATTGATATGCTTTTATATATCATGATTCTTGGTTGTATGACATTTATCTTGAATTAAAAATTAATAAATATGAATCTAGATCTTGCTAAAATGAAAAGTTATGAATCATGGATGATATCTTTTGGTTTTGATTCTTGTTGAATTTACATATTGATATCCTTCATGACATGTTTCTCATGTTTCAATACCGTCTTGTATGCATCATGAAAAAAATTGAAATATTGATTGATGCAAAATTATTGCATTGAAATATTATTCATCCCTTCTTTTCGATAGTGACAAAGGGGGAGTTAGCTTGCTAGCTTATGTATCACAAGTGAAAATGACAAACATAGCTAGCTAGAACTTGCAAAAGGCAAAACTTGCACTTCTCAAAATGAGAAGAAAGAAATTGCAAAGTTGCATTATTTTTTAACTCATGAGTTTGCATGTTTAAAATGTTATAAATTTTACAAAAATTACTAGCTCATTGCAAACAAGAAGTTGATGACTTGCAAAAGGGAAACTTAGGTGCAAAAGAGAAAAATTGAAAGGGAGCTAGTTTGCGTATTGCAAAATATACTAGCTTATCGTTATTACTTGCTTGCTTGTCATAAATTTCCCTCATACCATGATTTGTTTATGACTCCCTTGAATTCATGACTTGATATGTTAAAAATTCATGATGGAAATTTGTTATTTTGTCATGACTATTGTACTCCATTTTTTTTGACAAAAACAAAGGGGGAGAAGATTTATTGCTAGCTTATGTATCGCAAAGAAAAATTTTGCTAGCTAGAAACATGCAAAAGAAGCAAAAAGTTGCTATCTCAAGAGAGGCAAAAATCTTGCTCAATTTCACTTCTTCAAAATTGCTTACATTTTTTTTTGTTGCAAATTATTGTTGAATCTCATGCAAGATTATTTGAAATATTTGATCCTCCCTTTCTTTTTGATGCTAATAAAGGGGGAGAAAGTTTTTAGCTCGAACACTGCAAAAATTTGCCATCTTGATTCCTATTTTGCAACTTCATGAGAAGCTAAGAATTGTTATATCAAAGGATGCAAATATTGCTATCATGAGAAACAAGGTGCCTACTTGCACATCTCAAGAAGCAAGTGAAAATTACCATCATTGCCCATGTTTGAAAATTGCTATGATTGAATGGTATTATTTGATGTTGTATTATATGATGTGATAAATAGCTAGTATGTTGTAAAGATTTGTATATCTTTTAAACTAGCTATGATGCTACTTCTCCTTTTTGTTGATGACATAGGGGGAGAAGTAGATTGATGACTTCATGCATTGATTGAATATTTTATATATTTGCATGATGGTTTGACAATTCTCATAATATTGTGATGAATGTTGCTTGGATTTGGGATAATCCAAGTATTCTATCAATGACATATTGATAGGGGGAGTTTGTTTTAAACTCCGGGGAGTTATGGTTAATTCTGTCAGTCATCAATTAGTTGTCATCATCAAAAAGGGGGAGATTGTTGAATCTCGGATTTTGATGATGAAACTAATTGAGTGTGATTTGTGGTCTAACTACGTTTTGAATTACGCAGGTCTACTATCGATCAAGATTAGACAGTTGATGCTGGAGGAATTGACGTTGCGCCGGAGGTGATCACGTCAGGATATTGGATGTCGAGCTGGAGTTTCGGTCGACTATCGGCAGGAGGCTTCGTACGTCGGGCATTGGGCCAAGAAGTGCGGAGTTGCGCCATGGATATCGGGGTTACGGAGGTCAACCGCCGATTGGGCAACAAGCCGCTAGAGAGGGTGATGTGCCGAAGAATTGGACGAAGCATCGACCAATGATGTGCCGGGCAACTGAATGTCAATTCGCGTTGTAATAACTGTCTAGATCAAAGTAGAGTGTTTGTTGTTTGTGTACAGGAGTAACTACGATAAGGATGAAGACGTAAAGCGAAACAAAGGGTCGAAGTCAAGTGCGATGGATCGTTGGGAGTTCGAGAGTTTGATGGAAGTCCGAAGATTCATTGGGAGTGCTGTCGGAACTGGCCAAGAATAAGTAGGGAGCTTGTCGAAGGGTTTTCGGAAGTTTGCCAGGAGGTTCATCGGAAGTTCGCGGAGCTTGCCAAGAAAGATCGGAGCTTGCCAAAGAAGCTCGGGGGAACTCGCCAAGATCATCGTGGAGTCCGAGAGCTTGCCGGGAGTCCGCAGGATGGTTTCCGAGGGATCGTCGGAAGATCGCCAGAAGTTCACCGGAAGCTCGACGAAAGAAGACTTGACTTGCGGACTTTGTAATAGCTTAGGAATGTCTTTAATTTCGTAGTTAGCACATTAATTTGGGTTAGGATTAGGGGTTAATCCTTTAACCCGAAGTAGGGGCCATTGGGCCTTAGTTTGGCCAAAGTTTTTGGCCCAAACAGCACCAACGCATGCTACGTGCATGCTACGTGCATACTACTGTAGCAGGGCACTGTAGCATGGCATGGTAGCCGGTTATTGTAGCCGGCTACTGTAGCAGGCGGTAGCACCGCCTACCTGGGGCGGTAGCACCGCCCCAGCTACTGTAGCTAGGCGGTAGTACCGCCTGGCTGGGGCGGTAGCACCGCCTGGTGCGTGGAAAGCCAGGTGGTAGCACCGCCTGGCTAGGGCGGTAGAACCGCCTGGGTGTGTTAGTTTGCCAGGACTGACAGCACCGAAAAACTCAAAAGATTCAAATTTTTGGCTCCTAGTATGGGCTCCAAATTTGAATCACTTTGAAGCTTATAAATACCCCTTCCTTTTCAACTGAAAAACATAACCCTTTTGAGAGTTAGAATCTTGGTTTTGAGCTTTTGAAAAGTCTTGAAAAGTCTTGCTCTTGCTAAGTGTTCACCTCCTTCTTCTCCTTGAGAAATCTTGTAAGAATGTGAACCACTTGTAAAGGGTTGTAAGAGGGGTATTTGATCCTTCCCCTTCAAAGGATTTGATAGTGGAAGAAGGGAGCCTCAACGGAGAAGGCTTCGGAAGTGGATGTAGGTCACTTTGACCGAACCACTATACATCGCTGCGTCTTGATTGTGTGAGTGTTTAAATTTATGTTTTACTTTGCTGCAAGCCTTTACTTTACTTGCTCTACTTCCTTTTTATCTTTGTACGCATGCTTTAAAGTTAAAACACAAAAATTGGTTTCAAATGAAATGTTGGTTTCATCGTACGAAGTTTCCGAAGCTTGTTTTAAATCGCTGAAAAATCCATCGTTTTATCCGCTGCACTAATTCACCCCCCCTCTTAGTGCCGCTCGATCCCTAACAGTCATAAGATCTGATCGCCTCATCAAATCTTATGTTCCAACTTTGGGAAGCTTGCTTCAATCCATAAATAGACCTAAGCAACCTGCACACCTTATTTGGGTTCTCCTTGGACATGAATCCCTCAGGTTGTATCATATACACCTCGTCCTCGAGGTTACTATTGAGGAATGCAGTTTTTGACGTCCATCTGCCAGATCTCATAATCATAGTGTGCTGCAATAACTAATAGAATTCGAATGAATTTTAGTATGGCTACAGGTGAGAAAGTTTCATCATAGTCAATACCTTGCCTTTGACAATACCCCTTAGCCACTAGCCTTGCCTTATAGGTCTCTACCTTTCTATCTACTTCAATCTTCTTTTTGAAGATCCACTTGCAGCCAATGGGTACAATACCCTCGGGTGCATTAACTAGGTTCCAAACCTTGTTGGAGTACATGTAATCCATTTCTGAATTCATGGCTTCTTGCCATTTCCCGGAGTCTATGCTCATAATAGCCTCCTCGTAGGTCTGAGGATCAATGTCCTCAACATCCTCTCTTCTGATATATCCCACATATCTCTCAGGAGGATGAGATACTCTATCAAACCTATGTAAAGTTGAAACTTGTGTGTTAGGTATCTGAACAGATTCTAGAATGGTGCTTGAGCTAGGTTCTCCAACCTCGCTCAACTCTATCATGCTCCCACTGTCTCCACCAAGAATGTGTTCCTTCTTAAGGAACACTACTCTCTTGGCTACAAAAACCTTTTGGTCCTCAGGGTGATAGAAATAATATCCATAAGTTTCCTTGGGGTATCCCACGAACTTGCACCGTTCCATTCTAGATTCCAACTTGTTAGGGTTGTGTCTCTTAACGTGGGCAGGGCAGGCCCAAATCTTAACAATCTTAAGATCAGGCATCTTCCCATTCCATATCTCATATGGAGTAGACATCACTGACTTGGTTGGAATTCTGTTCAAAAGGTAAGCTGTAGTCTCTATGGCATATCCCCAGAATGAAATGGGTAGGTCGACGAAACACATCATAAAACGTACCATGTCTAACAGTGTGCGATTCCTCCTTTCTGATACACCATTAAGCTGTGGTGTATAAGGAGGTATCCATTGGGATAAGATCCTATAGTTTTTGAGGAACTGGGTGAACTTTATACTCAAGTACTCACCTCCTCGATCTGATCGAAGGGTTTTAATACTCTTTCCTGTTTGGTTCTCCACTTCATTTTTATATTCCTTGAATTTCTCAAAAGCTTCAGACTTATACTTCATCAAGTACACATGTCCGTATCTTGAGAAATCATCAGTGAGTAATGAAGTAGGAGTAACCACCTATGGCATGAGTCGACATGGGATCGCATACATCACTATGTATGAGTTCTAGTAACTCAATGGCTCTCTCTCCAGTTTCACTAAATGGAGAGTTGGTCATCTTTCCCCGAAGGCAAGGTTCACATGTCACATATGACTCATAGTCAAATGGATCTAGATATCCATCTTTTAGCAACTTTTGAATCCTTCCCTCGTGGATGTGACCTAGCCTACTATGCCAAAGATATGTATTGTTCACCTCTTCTCGTTTCCTCTTAGACTCACTTACACGCATGATATGTGGAGCTGTATCTAGTATAAATAAATCATTATGCAATGTTCCTCTCATGATGATCTCATCATCTAATATTATTGAACAACCATTGTTCTCAAAAACTAATTTATATCCACTAACTGTCAAACATGAAATGAAAATAATATTTTTGATAATAGAAGGAACATAATAGCATGCATCTAATGCAATAATAGCTACACCCGGCAGATGTAAGGTAACCTTGCCAATAGCCACTGCAGTAACCTTTGCTCTATTGCCCATCTTAAGGTCCATCTCGCCTTTGTTCAATCTCCTAAGTCCTGCTAGAACTTGCTACGAATTGCAGATATGATAAGTACTCCCTGTATCCAATACTCATGTGTTATCATAAGATTTTGACAAATGAAGACTAATCATGAATGTACCTAAAGCTTCTCCAAGCTTCTGTTTCGCTCTTTCTGTAAGGTACTCTTTGCAGTTCCTCTTCCTGTGCCCATCTTTGCCGTAGTGGAAGCATTGGCCTTTGTCCTTTATTGGATCTTTCTTGGCAACCTTTGCCTTACCCATTTTGCCCTTGCACTTGCCCTTCTTAAGGGTCTTCTCAGCCTTCCTTTTCTTTCTGGTCTCACCAGTGTAGAGAACCGGCTTCTCTTTCTTGATGGTGCTCTATACTTCTCTCAATATATTACGGAGCTCTAGGAGGGTCACCTCAAGTTTATTCATATTAAAATTCATTATGAACTGAGAAAAGGAATCTGGTAGGGACTGAAGCACAAGATCTACACACAAGTTATCCTCTAGGACCATTCCTAGACCAGTGAGTTTCTTGATCCACTCAATCATCTTAAGGACATGGTTCTGAACTGGTGTCCCCTCAGTCATCCTAGCACGAAAAAGACTCTTTGATATCTCATATCGCTGAGTTCTTCCCCGTTCCTCAAACAGTTTACGGAGATGTAGGAGTATGGAATTAGCATCCATATTTTCATGTTGTCTCTATAACTCAGTAGTCATAGAGGCCAACATATAATACTGAGCAAGAGTAGAATCATCTAAGTACTTCACATAACGAGCGATCTCATACTCGCTTGCCCCTTCATCGGGCGTAGGGATCACTGTATCAAGGACATACGTAATTTTCTCCGCTGTGAGAACGATTCTCAGATTGCGAAGCCAATTTGTATAATTTGGACCAGTGAGGCGGTTGGCATCAAATATGTTACATAAAGGATTTGAAAGCGATATTTTTCTGAAATAAAAGATGTAGCAGAAATAAATAACATGCAAACTTGACAAAAATTTAAACAATTAATATAAGGACTTCTATATTAATGTATTCCCACTAATTTTTCGTGAGACACACAACACCCTCTAGTATGTGAATCGGAGACCCTTGGCAGTCTCTAGTGGGGATCAGGATCCAATCGGCGTCTTAACGTAATCTAGAGGGACTCGACCAATCACGTTAAGCCCGTAAAGGTGGGCAACTTTTGCCAATCACAACTCCTTGTGATTCCCGTCCTGTTTGGCCTTCGAACCACCATGGCCTCGATGGACTCGACCAACCATGATGTTTGGTTAAGTCATCACCATCGTTACAAGATGAGTTTGGTTTGGTGATATACTCTCGAGGGACTCGACCAAGCATACAATGTCCTTAAATCACCAGTGACATCTCTATGTCGTAGATAAGATAGTGAGACGTGATATAGGTGAGTCTCGAGGGACTCGACCAACTCAACCTACACCGGGAATTGGTTCCTACCTATAATGATGGAAGGCCACGTTGGGTTAATCAAATTACTTCATGTTTACCGACTTAATATTATTAATAGAGAGAATTTTTGATTTGATTTCTTAACATAATGTGTCACACATATACATATTTAATATATATATCTACATCGCATGCAAATATATATATGCATATCTAGTAGGTGTATATCTAATCACACATCACAGCAATCACACTAGATGATCATGGACCACATCCTAATGTGAACAGGCCCAAGCTAGTGGGCCCAATCACTCACATCAAGATCTATGTGTACTTCGACGCATCTCTATGCCCTGTGTTCATCCATCTCGCTTCGTCGGATCCGTTGGCATCTCAACGCATCTCCATGCATCGAATCGTCCATCTCGGCCACGTAAGTCACGCTACCGCTGCACCTCCTCATGTAATTACAACATAATTATAGGCACGCAGGCCCGACAATAAATGAGAAAAGAATAGAGGCTCGCAGGCCCCAATAATAATAATCACATGTACACACATCACATCATAAGTCCAAGATCATCTGTCCACATCATACATCACATATATATGTTATTTTATAGGACTACCAGATAAAGAAAATAATAGTTAATTAAACTATTTAATTAATATATTTATTTTTTCTAAATCAGGGACATAAAGGGAATTTTTGAATTTCTATGGGTATTTTGGTAATTCGGCCAAAAGGATATTTTGGTAATTCTATCAAAAGGGACATAATCTAGAATTTCTGAAATTCTAAAGGGTAAAACCATCTTTTATCCTAAAACCATAATCCCTCACCCTTACTGTGCCTACGGCCACCGCCACCGTACCGGCGGTGCCCCTTGCGCGTGGGGAGGGCGGTGGTGCCACAATGCCCACGGTGCGAGCGCTGCCGCCGCCACTCACGGGCGTGGCACAGGCGCCAGCGCCTCTGCGGCGCTGGCTTATGGGCACGGGCGCCCAACGCCGGCGCCTCTGCGGCTGGGCTGCAGGCCGCTGGCGTAGGGCGACCGCTGTGACAAGCGACTGCCGGCGTAAGCGGCACCTACCGCGACCAAAGACCACACGACGATGATTGCTGCCTGTGTAGGCAACAAGGCAACAAGCAGCCTTGCGGCCGCTACACGAGCGCAGCAAGGGTAGCAACAATTGATGCCCTTCCTGGCCCTTTTGCGCCAATGATTTTGGCGTCAAAAGTAGATCCAAAACACAACACACGCAGTTTAAGATCCGATCTTCGCATGAACAACCTGGCTCTGATACCACTATTGAGAAATTCGTTAGGGGAGTGGCATCACATGCGTAGCGGAAGAACAGAAAAGAAAAAACCTCAGATTTCCCATAGAAAGTTTTCATCGTCGTGCGAAGATCGGTGTGTCAAAACAAATCCGCGAAAAACTGCACGTGTAAAAGAAAGTACCTAGAGAGATTGTATATCCCTGAATCCCTACAGATCTGTAGGAGAGGATGAAGGAGGTCAAACGTCCTCCTCTCTAGCGGTATCCACATGACAGGAACTGCGACGATGCACCTCTCTCTATGGGGAGAGGAGAACAGGAGGTGGCTACCAAAAGAAACCCTCAGCCTATAGAGCTTTGGTTCCCTCTTATTTATAGAGGCCCCCTGAAAACCCTAATGGATCTTTTGCCCTATTGGGTATTGGATCTCCATCCAATTACCCAAGTCTCTTGGATTAGTGGGTCTCTACCCAATAATCTCTTATTAGCAATTATTGGATCTCATCTCAGGATCCAATAATTCAGGGGCTTAATGGATATCCAATAAGATAGGGGGTTCAGCGGATATCTCATATCCGAACCTCTACTCGTCGTAACACCTACCATATGTGTGTGACCCTCTAGGCCCAATATCAAGCTGACCATGAGTCATACTTGTCAGAACTCCTTTTGACTTAGTGAATTATTATCTCTATAATAATTCACCCAACTCATCGATTGCGGACGTACCAGGCCACTACGCCGCGGCCCCGAGATGATACAAGAGAATCCAATCCTTTGGACTTGTCTGTCCTCAGTTACTATGTATCTATAGTCCCTCATCCATCTAATATCCAAGAGACCCTATACCGGGTATGGTGCTGTCAGGCCCATACGGTCTCTCCTCGAGTCTTGCTCTTGTCGGATTCTCCCAAAGAACTCTTTCTCTCTCAATCTGAATAACCATGGCCAAAGATTTGTTCGAGCAAGAACACATAGGATATTCCTCTCATAATATCGAGAGTGGATGATCCTTTATTGACACTCAATAGCCCTCGTAAGGTTGGCTACCACTCCCAATAACCGGTTGTACTAGATCTGGAACTTTCCAAACCTATAAGTCCGGTATCAAAGAGTGGAGTACTCATACAGGACATCCTTGGTGTCTCAAGTCTAAGGACCAGATACGCTACTGGGACTACGGAATCGCTGTCTGACGTGAGGTATCAATAACCATCCAGCATTCCGTAAGCGGATCAATCAATGAACTCATTCCCCAATGAGCACCTGCACTGTACCCTTAGTGTCCCCACACGAGTAGCTATGAGATCAGCTACCTCCATCATATGGATGGGTCTACAGCACACCAGTCTATCCGGTTATCATGATATCCTTCTCGAGTAATCTATGACCAGGATAATTCAGGGTCTATGTTTAAAGGTGAATCGGTCTCATTATCGTGATCTCATGACGATCCGATTCCCATTGCACAGATCTAAAGGCATCACAATATATGCAACATGCAAGATAAAGTGATAAAACATCTAATAATAAGCAAAGAGAAAAAATATATATCAAGTCACAAGTGCCATCACTCTTGTGATTGGCTTGTAGGGCACATATGACTAGCAGTTCGCTAGTGGTTTGCTTAGAAGAATTGGAATCTGGTGGTCATGTTGTCGAGTAGGAGGAAGATTGCGCGATTCAACAAAAATGTTGGCAAATTCAACAAGCAATTGGGCAAGATTTTGATCTTCAATTTCTATTTTCTTCTCCTCTGGTTGCTGTTGGAGTTGCATCAAAAAGCCACCATTTACCTTGTGTAAAACTTTCTCCATTTGTTGAGTCAAAATGGTGGTTACGTTGCTTTCGTGCTTCCCGCGTAGGGTGATCTGTTTGCCTTTGTAGTAAAATTTTATAATCAATTTGGAAAAGTTTCAAGAGACGTCACCTAGTATCGTCAGCCATATTATGCCAAGTATGGCCTTATAATTATCAATTGGTAGGAGGAAGAAGGTCACGATAATTTCTTAGTCTTGCAGTAATAGTTTCACCTGCGGGCATCTTTAGTCGTACTTTAGGATTTGACCGTCAGCAACCTTTATGTCGAACTTGCTGCAACCTTTGATGTGGAGTGCAATCCGAGCAGCAACCTTACTATTTAGGAAGTTATTAGTGCTGCCCGTGTCGATGAGAACAATGATCGGTTATTGTTTGAAAAGGCCTCCAACTTTCATCGTTTGCGGATTTGAGTAGCCGGCTAGTGCGTATACCATAAAGTCGGTCGGTTATGGCTCTTCTTCTGCATCTTCTTCTTCTTCATGTTCAAGGCTCTCTTCTGGATGTTCAATGACCTCTTCTTCCATTGGTTCAATAATAAAAAGTCTCCCTTTTTTACAGCAATGCTCATGGCTCCATGGCTCATCGCAATGCCAACATAACCCATTTGTATATCGCTCCCGAAACTCATCTCTTGTCAACTTTTTTAGTGCAGGGGCTCGGTTGACAATAGGGGGGGCTGAGGGCTTCAGTATTGCTGGTCAGGGAGTGACCCTAGTCCTCTGAGCTTCATGGTTCGATCGCTCCTCTTAAAGTCATGTGAAAGAGATGACAACCATAAGCATGTACGGTTGTCGCACTTTAACTTCTCCCAGTATCTATAGCTTCAAGCCCTCAATAAAGGTCCCCAATAGCTATTTTTTAGACCAATCATAAGTTTGATTAGATAACCTTTTAAACCTAGTTTGATACTCTTGATTGGTGGAGGTTTATCAGATCTTTGCTAGTTATCCATCAATGTTCTCGTAATCTGTTGGTCCAAAGCGAATCAGCAGCCCTTCTTTGAATTATCGCCATGAGAGGACTCTATGAGTGTGTTCAAACCAATCAAACCACTGTATGGCATCCCCTTCAAGATGTATAGCTATAATTTCTACCATAGATGCGTTCGCGATTTTGTGGTACCAAAAATATCGCTCCACATGCGAGATCCAACCAATCGAGTCTCCTTCTTCCCATCTAGGGAAGTCCACTCTCATGCATGGATAGTAGGGATCAGTCATAGAGCCTTCCCTCTCTTGGAAGTCATCTCTTCGGTTAGAGCTCTCTCCTTGATATGATTTCTTCGGGCTCGGTGGTCGGCCCAAACTGAGTTCGGTAAAGAGAGTCTAAATCTTATCCTCCATTCGCGTCTCGAAGGCTTCGAATTTATCATTGATTGCCTCCTCAGATGCCATAGTATATACCTCTAAATCTATAATGATAAGATCTCTCTTTTGTTATCAGGTTAAAGGTATGTATCGGTTAAGAGAAGTAGTGGCCAAGAGGGTTGGTGGATTGGTAGATGTAGGCTATGGTTTAGGCTTGTTTTGTGGCTATTTTGGGTACAGTTTGGGGCTGCAGTTTGGTAGAGTTTTAGGGCTATGATGGTAGTGGATGAAGGTTAGAAAAAAAGGTTTTAGATCTATGGTAGATGACAGCAAAGGTTTGATAAAAATTGGTGGAAGTTGCTATAGATAGGTGCTGTCTTGTAAAAGCAGAATTGTCGTCAAAGAAACAACAGTTTCTCGATGAAATTTTTAGCAAAAACGAGAGATTTAAGGATGGGATTTGATAGAAAAATCTTGGTTTAGGTAACAACAATGATAACAAATTTGATCAAGCAAATTTTGATAGCATAATAGTAAGAAAATCAGTGCAAGTCACGATAGAAGAATTCTCATCGAAAAATTTCAATGGTTTATGACAAAAATTTACAGCAACACAAGAATGTTTCAGAGATGAATTCCACAATAAATCAATCATAGATGAAAGTCAAGATGATCTATGAAGTATATATAAAATTTCGTTCAAAAAGGATAGCAAATAGATCGGTTTAAAGGCAACAATATGCGACTGAAATTTTCTACAGCAATCCTTCGTTCGCAAAGATGATAACTTTTATGACAAAAGGAATTTGCAGCAAAGGATCGATAAAAAGACTTCTTTTTGGTATTTTGAATGGAAAATTTTAGTAGTAAAAGGTATTAGTGATAGGAGAGTACCAGATCTCTAATACAATTGGAGGTGGCGATAGCAGACTGATTTGATCTACAGTAGAAGATGATGGTGGAGATGGCAACGTCAAGAGAAATTATGGAAATAGCTTGGTTGATGGTGGATGGCAGGGGTGGCAGCAAAAGCAACAAGATTGCTGCTCTGATATCAGATGATAGAACCTCAAAGGAATTTTATGTTGATTGATCTTTGAGGGGGATCAACCCTTGGAACGTTATAGGGGTTCCACCCTCCTTAATAGTTGGCTAGATGGCTAAAATTATAGATTGAACTTTATTATTCAAAAAAGGTGGAGGCTACATGCTTATATAGGGCTCCAAGCCCTAGCCCTAGGGGACTGCTTCCTAAGTAAGTTACTCCTTTTGCCCTCAACCCTAGTGGACCTACTCAGTAAAGGGGACGACATCTAGGAAACCTTAAGGCCCTAAGTATAAATCCTAGTCACTCTTTTTTATAGGATAGAGATAGCTAGGTGGGGTTTATTAGAATCTTCTAAGGTTTTTATTAGCTGCTACTTGGTTGAGTAGGACCTAACCCTACTAGGGTCCTATCAACCGGCCCTTCTTGCTATCCACATGCCCCAAATAGGGGTTGCTGGCTAAGGAGGAGAGGGAGAGAGAAGTATAGGAGATAACAGCTAAAAAGGGTCTAGCCTATGGTCTTTTGGTTCCCTCATATTTATAAAGGTCCTTTGTTAACTTAACCTTAATGGATCCTACCCTATTGGGTACTGGATCTCCATCAAACTACCTAAGCTTCTTAGATTAGTGGATCTCTAGCAAATAATCTCTAATAGACTCTTATTGGATTTCATCCATAGGATCTAATAATTTAGGGGCTTACTAGATATCCAATAAGATAGGGGCTCCAGCGGATATCTCATATCTGAACCTCTATTCGGGGGGAGAAGATCCTTGCTCAATTTCACTTCTTCAAAATTGCTTGCATTTTTGTTACAAATTATTGTTGAATCTTATGCAATACCTACTATGTATGTGACATCTTGACTCTCAAGAATGCCTCGTGCTGTTGTATGATGTTGTAAAAATCTGCAATATTGCAAAGTGCAAGCTAGTTTGTTGTAAAAATCTGAGTTGTAAAAATCTGCATATGGCCATGAGTCATACCTATCGTTACTTGAACTCTTTACGAGCTCATCCATGAATTATTAGCTCTATAATAATTCACTCAACTCATCTACTATGGATATACTAGGCTACCACGCCGTAGTCCTTAGATAATACAAAGGAATCCAATCCATTGGACCTGTCTATCCTTAATTACCATGTATTTAGAGTCCCTCATTCATCTAAATCCCAAAGATAATTTTCCGAGCATAGTGTTGTCAGACCTATATAGTTTCTACTCGAGTCTCACTTTAATCAGATTATTTTAGAGAACTCTTTCTCTCTCAATCTGAATGACTCTAGCTAGGGATTTGCTTAAGTAAGAACACATAGAATATTCGTCTCATAACATTAAGAGTAATTGATCCTATATCAACACTCAATTATCCTTGTAAGATTGGCTACCACTCCTAGCAACTGACTATGCTAAATCTAGAACTTTCAGACCTATAAATCAAGTATTAAAGAGTGGAGTACTCAGATAGGACATCCTTGGTGTCTTAAGTTTAAGGACCAAATACACTTCTAAGCGATGAAATCGTTATCTGACAATAAGATATCATCAATCATCTAGCATTATGTAAGTGGATCGATTAGTGAACTCATTTTCCAATGAGCACCTCCACTATATCCCTAGTATCCCCACACGATCACCTGCACTATCAATCTCTCCCTTTTTGATGATGACAACCAATTGATGATGGAGTTTAAACAAACTCCCCCTATCTATATGCCATAACGAGATAAGCTTGAATTCAAATAAATAATAACTTTCTAATCCAAGTTGAAATGATTTTGTAACATATTGTAAAATCATGAGTATTGCAAGCATCATTCCAAATCATCATGTATAATTTCAAAATTTCAATCAAGCATGATATAAAAAATTTACATTCATCATTTCTTCATCATTATTTTCAACTCATTCAAATCATTGTTTTCAAATCATCATGCATAATTTCAAAATCATTAAGTATAATACAAAAAGATTTACATTCATCATTTCTTCATCATTATTTTTAACTCATTCAAATCATTATTTTAAAATCATCATATATAATTTTAAATATAAAATTATCAAGCATGATGCAAAAACATGAAAATTTTTAAATCTTTAAATCATCATTACTTCTCTCCCTTTGTCATTAACAAAAAGGAAAAAAGTGCATCTAGCAAGTTATTGAAATATACAAGCTTTACATCAGTTTAGAACATGCATGTTTTAGAGATATGAAATTTAGCAATATTTGCTTCTACTTGAAATGTGCAAACTAGTAATTCTTGCTTCTCTTTTAAGATGTGTAAGTTTGCAAGTTTTGCATCATGAGATAGACAAGCTAGCATTTTTGTTTCTCTTGAGATGTGTAATTTTTTTTCTCCCCTTTTGTCATTAAAAAAAGAAAGAAGAAAAGGAGAAGAGTTCAATGGTACAAAAATTTTATATCATCACATGAATGAATAAAGGATCTGAAATATCATGAATTATTTTGACAAGTCTTCTTTTGTAAATAGTGAAAGAGGAAGGAATCATAAAAAATAATTATTATATAAAAAATAAAAGATCAAGTTGTGAATACTAAAGGTCCATGAATCAAAGCTCTTCTTTTTGCAAATAGCAAGAGGAAGGAATCATAGTAAGTGATCTTAATTCAAGAGAAAACTCAAGTCAAGAATATCAAGACAAGAATTATGATTCATTTGAAAGAAAATCTTCTCTTTAGCAAAAGAAAGAGTCATAGGAAATGATCTTGATTCGAAAGGAAAACTTAAGTCATGAAAACCAAGAAATCAAGATAACGATCCAAAAAACAAATAAGAAGAATTCATGCATTTGAAAATTTTAATATGCCTAATTCTCTTTTAATAAAGTTAAATTGTTCCTCATTCAATAGTTTTATAAAAATATCTAATTGATGTTTGTATTAATAAATTCTAAAGATATATCATTATTATTAACATGATTCCTAATAAAATGATAACTAATATCAATATGGTTAGTTCTAGAATGTTGAATAGGATTCTTTGTTAAACATATTGCACTAATGTTATCACATTTTATCGGGATGTTTTTCAAGTAAATTCCATAATCTTCTAAAGTATTTTTCATCCAAATAACTTATGTACAACATGCACCTGTTGTTATATTCTCAACTTCGGCTATAGATAATGCAATCGAATTTTATTTCTTAGAAGACAAAGTGATAAGTGCATGGCCTAGGAGTTGACATGTTCCAAATGTGCTTTTCTATCTATTCTACATCCAGCAAAATCAACATCGGCATAAGTAATTAATTCAAAATTTTCAGATTTTGGATACCATAATCCTAGATTGAAGTTCCTTTTAGGTATCTAAAAATCTTCTTAACTACTTTATAATAAGATTGTTTAGGTTAGATTGAAATCTAGCACAAAGCCCAATACATAATATTGGGTCTAGTTGTAGTAAGGTATAGTAAACTACCTATCATACCTTTATAAGTTTTTTGATCAAAGCACTCTCCTTCAATTTTCATATCTAATTTTGTAAATATGCTCATTGGTGTGTTAATGGCCTTAGCACTATCTATATGAAATCGTTATAATAGATCTAAAGCATACTTAGTTTAGCTAACAAAGGTTCCATCACTAAGTTGCTTAATTTACAATCCTAAGAAAAATATTAATTCTCTCATTAAACTCATTTCAAATTCTTGGCTCATACTTTTGGCAAAAGACTCACATAATGACTCATTTATAGAATAAAAAAATAATATCATTAACATAAATTTGAATAATAAAAAAAATATTTTTAAAATATTTAATAAAAAATATAGTATCAACCATATCTTTTGAAAAATTATTTTGAATAAGGAAAGAACTAAGCCTCTCATACCAAGCCCTAGGAGCTTGCTCTAAACCATAGAGAGCCTTAGATAACTTGTAAATATGATTTGGAAAAAAGAATGTTTTCAAAATCGGGTGGTTGTTCAACATAAACTTCTTCTGAAATAGACCCATTAAGAAAAGTACTTTTAACATCCATTTGAAATAACTTAAAATTATTATAATAAGCATAGGCAAGACTTATCCTTATAGCTTCAAGTCAGCCACAAGAGCGAAGATTTCTTCATAGTCGATAACTTCTTCTTGGTTAAAATTTTTGGCCATTAATCTAGCATTATTTCGAACAATGATACTAAGTTCATATTGCTTGTTTCTAAAGACCCATTTAGTACTAATTACTAGATGGTCACTAGGTTTAGGAACAAGCTTCCACATCTCATTTCTCTCAAATTGATTTAACTCCTCATGCATTGTGAAAACCCATGAATTATTTTTTAGAGCATCGTCAATGCATTTCGATTCAATTTGAGATAAAAAGGTTACATTCGCATAAACCTTTTTTTAAAAAAGAATGAGTTTGAATACCTTTTGATGTATCTCCAATGATTAGATCCTTAGGATGAACATCTACATACTTTCATTTCTTGGGTAAGAATTTCTTGGAAGTAGATGCATCCAAGTTACTAGGGAGATGAGATTTTTCATTTAAATTCAAAGTATCAAAATAAAAATTATTTTTCATAAATTAAAAATCTCATTAAAAATAATATGAATAGATTCCTCAATGACTAACATTCTTTTATTGAAAACATGATAAGCTTTAGAAATAAATGAATATCCAAGAAAAATACTTTCATCGGATTTTGCATCAAAGTTTCCTAGGGCATCCTTTTCATTCAAGATAAAACATTTACAACTGAAAACTTTAAAATATAAAATATTGAGTCTTTTGTTGTTCCATAATTCATAAGGACTTTTAGATAGGAGTGGTCTTACGAGAACCCTATTTATGATATAGCATATCATGTTAATGGCTTCAGCCCAAAAGTATTTGGGTAAGCTATGTTCATTTAGCATGGTTCTTGTCATCTCTTGTCAACTCCTATTTTTTTCTCTCAACAATTCTATTTTATTATGGATTTCTTAGAGTAGAAAAATTATGGTCATACCCATTTAACTCACAAAATCTTAAAATCATAGTTTTTAAATTCATCACCATGATTATTATGAATAGACAAAATCATAAAACCTTTTTTATTTTGAACTAATTTATAAAATTTTGTAAAACATTTAAAAGCATCACTTTTATGTGCTAAGAAGTATATCCAAGCATATCTACTAAAGTCATCAATAATTACGAAAATATGTTTACTACATCCTAGACTTGTGATGTCAATTATGTTAAATCTTAGATTTTGATGATGAAACTAATTGATAGTGTTTTATTGTCTAACTGCATTTTGAGTGATGCAGATCTACTATCGATCAGGATTAGATAGTTGACACAAGATGAATCAGCGTTGCACTAAAAGAAATCACGTCTGGAGATTGGACATCGAGCCGGAGGTCTGGTCGACAATCGGCAGAAGGCTTCAAACATCGTGCATCAAGCCAAGAAGGGTGGTATTATGCTAAGGAGATCGGGGTTGGGGAGGTCAACTATCAATTGGGCAATAGGTCACAAGAGAGGACGGTGTATCGAAGAATTGGACGGTTACCACCAATGACATGCTTAAACAATAAGATGTTGATTCATATAATAATTGTCTCGATCGAAGTAGGTGTAAGATTTACTTAGTGTGCAGAATTAACTATGATAACAATGAAGACATAAAGCGAAACAAAGTACTGGAGTCAAGTACGATGGAATTGTTGGGAGTTCGAGAGTTCAACAGAAGTCCGAAGATTCATCAGGAGTGCTGTCGGAACTAGCCAAGAATGAGTAGGAAGCTTACCGAAAGGGTTTTTAGAAGTTCGCCGGAAGGTTAGGTAGGAAGTTCATGAGCTCACCGAGAAAGATGGGAGCTTGCTAAATAAGCTCGTTGGAACTCGCCAAGATTAATTGAGAAGTCTAGGAGCTTACCAGGAGTCCATAGAATGGTGTCCGAGGGTTTGTCAGAAGACCATTAGAAGTTCATCGAAAGCTCATCGGAGGAAGACTTGATGTGCTGGACTTTGTATTAGCTTAGGAAATATTTTTAATTTCATAGTTAGCACATAATTAGGGTTAGAATTAGGTATTAATCCTATAACCCTAGTAAGGGCCAACTAGGCCCGTTAATAGATTGGTTTGGGCGAGTGTTAGACCCTGGTTTGTGGTGGCACCGCCTTGGATCCAGCTCCCAGGTTGTACTGGGTGGTGGTACCACCTAGTGTCAAAACACCTGGGTGGTGGTACCATTGGCTGAGTGGTGGTACCTGTTGGGATCTAGAGTGGCACTAAGAGTGGGGGGAGGGGTGAATTAGTGTCATGGTAAATAATAATAATTTTCGATGATTTAAAATAATTTCGGAAACTTCATACATTGAAAACACATTTCAAAGAAAATCGATTTTGATTGCACGTATTAGAAGGATGTAAAGCTTTAAACTTGAAGCCGATTGTAACAAGGAGAGGTAGAGGAATAAGGATGGTTTGCAGAAATGTAAATTGCAAGAATATAAATACAAACCTAGATTTTTATAGTGGTTCGATCATACGACCTATGTCTACTCCTGAATCCTCTTCTCTTGAGGCGATTGACTTTCTACTAGGTATCCTCCTTCCAACGGACGAGGATTGACTCCCTTTTACAACACTCTCCTTTTGATGGGCTTAGGAGGTAACCCTTACAAAGCCTCTTACCCCTCTCTTGAACTTTTCCAACAATTAGAGTTTGAGGGGAGGATTTCTCTCAAGTTTACAACAGAATTTTTCCTCTTTTTTGATCTAAGTTGTGTGTCTTTCAACCATGAATGAGAGAGGTATTTATAGGTCTGAATGTGATTTAAATTTGGAGCCTAAATTTAAATCATCCCGAATTTCCAAGTGCTGGTGGTACCACCGCATAAACACTTGCGGTACCACCGCTAGTTTGACCCTGACACTAGCGGTACTACCGCCAACCTAGGGCGGTACTATCACCAGCCTGAGGTGATACCACCACTGTAGCTTTAATGCTAGGCGGTACCACCACCCAGACTGGGCGATACCACCATCTGCAGCTTGGAAAAGTACACTTTTTCACTTTTCCAACTCATAGGTGGTTCCATCTAGTTTGGCGGTGCCACACTTCAGAGTAACTTTTGAGCCATTGAATGGGCCTCCCAATAAGCCCAAATCAGTCCTAATTTAGGCCCAATTGGCCCCTAATTGAGTTGACATTATTTCACCCAAAACCAACTCAATTTTGACTCAATCCTACTTCGATCTAGACAATTATTACAACGTGAATCGTAATTAGTTGCCCGGCACATCATTGGTCTATCGGCGCTTCGTCCAACACTTCGACGCATCATCATCTCTTGTGGTTTGTTGCCAACTGACCTCCGCAGCCCCAATCTCCTTAGCTCAACTCCACTTCTCTTGGTCCGATGCCCGATTTCTTTGTCCGAAGCCTTATGTCGATTGTCGATCAGATCTCCAGCTTGACATCCAATCTCTTGATGTGATTTCCTCTGGTACAAAATTGATTCTTCCTGTATCAATTGTCTAATCCTAATCGAGAGTAGACTTGCGTGACTCAAAACATAATTAGATAACTAAACATGATCAATTAGTTTCATCATCAAAATTCGAGATTCAACGATCTCCCCCTTTTTAATGATGACAACTAATTGATAACGGAGTTAACCTTAACTCCCGGAGTTTAAACAAACTCTCCTATCAATATGCCATATTGATAGAATACTTGGATTATGTCAAATCTAAGCAACATGTTATGAAAAATATTAAACCATCATACAAATATATAAAATATTCAATACTTCATTCGTTGCATGAAATCATCAATCTATTTCTCCCCCTTTGTCATCAACAAAAAGGAGAAGTTGCATCTTAGCTAGTTTTAAGGATGTCCAAATTTTACAACACACTAGTAAGATTCAATCATAGCAAGTTTATAAGATTAAGTATGACAATTTTTATTTGCTTAAGTGAGACATGCAAGTTTGCACTTAGTTTCTCACGATAGGCAAGATAACAATTTTTGTAATGTTTAAGATAGCAAGTAATACTAGCAATATTTGTAACTTGAGAGATAGCAACTTTTTGCTTCTCTTTATAATATTTATACTAGCAATTTTTGTGCCCAATGAGCTAGTAATTTTACATCACTTTAAACATGCAAACTAAAACAAATTTTAACTTTGCAATTTCTTTCTTCTCTTTTGAGAAGTGCAAGCTTACAAGTTTTGCTTCCTTAGCATGCTAGCAATTTTGCTTTCATTTTCAATGCGCAAGCTAGCACACCCTTCTCCCCCTTTGTCAATGTCAAAATAATGAATGACTCGATGGTTGAAAATTTCAATTATATCCACTTTTCATATCAATTATAAATTTGCATCAATAAAAATATACATCAAATTTTCAATCATCACATGATACAAATAAGGAAGTATTGAAACATAAAAAGAATCAATTTAAGCATATAATATTTCAATCATTGAAATCAAGTCATGAATCTAAAAGTCATAAAAAAGGTTCATGAATCATTTTGACAAGTCTCCTATTTAGGAAATAATAAGATGTCTTAGGAGATTAAACACAAGATCTTGATTTATACATAGGAATTTTTATCACAATCATGATTTCATAGGAAGAATTTCAAATAAATAGTTTCGAGAAATCCAAATCATGATTCACAAATATTTTCTTTACATTCACTTTCAAGCCATGATAAAAAGAATAAATCAATGATTCAATCATTAAACATATTTCTTTTACATCAATTTTGAATAATCATATAAGGCTTACATGGTAAAGAAATCATGTCATTTATATATCATGAAGGATATGATATCAAGGCTCAAGAAGAACATGATTCATTTGAGAGTAGATAGTACAAAGAGCAACTTGATCCATGCATAGGAATTTTCATTAAGCTCACATTTCATAAGAAATTCCAAGTATCAAGTATCAAGTGATAATCACATTTCTTGAAATTCTTCAAGTCAAGAAGTCAAAAGAAAATTTATGATTCGATTGAAAGAAAATCTCATTCAAGTTAATTTGCCAACTCAAAAATCATAATCAAATTATCATTTTTGAGATTCAAAATGACAAATAAATTTTTGACAAAAAAATTATTATCAAATCATTAATTTCATGATTCATTTAAATGGATTCTTTAACACTTCATCAAAAATCTCATTCATAATAAAAGTGATTCACAAAATATCATAAATGAATTTATCACTTGTCTTTTATGGAAACATCGAAAAACTTTTAGAGATAGTAAAATTTCAAGTATCATGCAATATTAACTAAATAAATTCATTGATCTCGATAAGATATAAAATATATTATGTTTCAATTTATGTGAATCTTCATATAAGTATGCCTTTGACTTTTAATGTCAAATAGAGATAAGCATGTAAAGTTCAAAACGTAAAGGCAAAATCTCATAAAACAACTCATCAAGCATGATTTTAAACATCCATTTTCAAGCCAAAAATACAGCACATTACACATAAGGCATCTTCAAATAAAAATTTGATTCAACATGATAATATGTTTCATTTTAAGTTGTATGTTTCATGTAAGTGTGTCAAATCCTTTTTGTATAAGGGGTGTGTATCAAGTTTAAAACTGAGACAAGTTTCATCATAAAAAATATGATGTCATCTAAAAAATTTTGTGATAAAACTGTTAAGACCAAAAGCACAATATTCTGAAATATAAGATTTCAAATTAACAAGCATGATACAATCATTAAACATGATTTCATAATGCATCATCAAAATCATTCTAACATTCTTTCTTTCATTATTATTAGTTATAATAAGATGATTTAGATTAGTGTGAGAAATCATGCATCATTCATGAAAAGTCATATGTAAATCGTCAAGATAGATAATCATGGATTTAAACAAGCATTGTCAACAATCATGCAAATATCATTCATAATTTTTTTTTTACTTTTCAAAAGTACTAGAGAGAAAAAGCATACAATAAAATTCCTTCCAACTATATTAAGCAACTTATGAAAGGATCAAATAATTTTAAAACAACGTAAGAGCATTTTAGATGAGTTACTTACCTAGTGGTTGAAAACCGTCAAAGCGTAATTTGCCATTTGCCTTTGAATTTCTTGATTATCATGGGTGTCTTCCATTTCTTTGGCCTCTTCCTCCATTCAAGTTTATTTTTAGTTTTATATTTTTTTAATGAACTTATTAAAATTCATTGTTATGTGTTCAATGTCCTCATCACCATCACTTGAGTTATCACTCAAGAGGTCCTCATTTGTCCAAAATTCCAAATCATTTCTGTTCTTTAGAAGGTGATTCATGTATTCATCATGTTCATTGTATTCCAAGAGTGTCATTTCATAGGTTATTAATGACCCGATTAGTTCTTCAATGGAAAATCATTTAAATTTTAGTCTCTTGTATTGTTGTTACTTTAGGATCCCACCTTTTTGGAAGGGTTCTTAAGATCTTGTTAGTGAGTTCAAAATTCGAAAAACATTTACCAAGATTTTTAAGCTATTGTGATATCCGTAAAAGCGGGTGTACATGTTATCGATAGACTCGCTTGGTGTCATTCGGAAGAGCTCAAAATCATACAATAAGAGGCTTACTTTTAAGTCCTTGACTCTACTAGTTCCCTCATGTGTGATTTCAAGTGTCCACCAAATATCAAAAGTCATTTCACATTAGAAATCGATTAAACTCATTTTTGTCCAAAGAGCAAAATAAGGCATTCATAGCCTTAGCATTTAAAGAAAAGATTTTCTCTTCAAGTCCAACCATTTGTTCATCGGTTTAGAGGGAAGTTGAAAATTATTTTTAATAATGCTCCATAAATCTAAATTTAAATAAATCAAGAAAACTCTTATTCGAGTTTTCCAATATGTGTAAGATCCATTAAAGAACAGGGGCAAACAATCGAAAAAACCCTCTTGAAAGTCGTTTGAGAGTCATTTCTCATGGGTGTGAATCCAAAGAGAAATAATGTGGCTTTGATACCAACTATTGGGATCTAGAGCGGCACTAAGGAGGGGGTGAATTAGTACAGTGTAAATAATGATAATTTTCAGTGATTTAAAACGATTTCGAAAACTTCGTATGTTGAAAACACATTTCAAAGAAAATTGATTTTGATTGCATGTATTGGAAAGATGTAAAGCTTTAAACTTGAAGCTGATTGTAACAAGGAGAGATAGAGGAATAAGGATGGTTTGCAAAAATGTAAATTGTAAGAATATAAATGCAAACTCAGATTTTATAGTGGTTCAATCATCGACTTATGTCCACTCCTAAATCCTCTTCTCTTGAGGCGATCGGCTTTCCACTAGGTATCCTCCTTCCAACGGGCGAGGATTAACTCCCTTTTATAGCACTCTCCTTTTGACGGGCTTAGGAGGCAACTCTTATAAAGCCTCTCACCCCTCTCTTAAACTTTTCCAAAACTTAGAGTCTAAGGGGAGGATTTCTCTCAAGTTTATAATAGAATTTTTCCTCTTTTTTATTCTCAATCTTTCAACCATAAATGAGAGGGGTATTTATAGGCTCAATGTGATTCAAATTTGGAGCCCAAATTTGAATTATCTTGATTTTCAAGTCTTGGCGGTACCACTTTGCCAATTTGACTTAGCAGTACTATCACCCGGCCTAGGGTGGTACCACCCTTGCATATTTAATGCTTTGGGTGATACCATCGTCCGAGACTAAGTGGTACCATCGCCTATGCTTGAAAAGTGTGCTTTTCACTTTTCCAATTTCCTTTGTCGGTTTAGCCATGTGCCACCACACAGCAATTTTGGGCCAGATAGGCCTCCCAATGAGCCCAAATCAGAATTTAAGCCCATTGGCCCTAATTGAGTTGCTATTATTTCACCCCCAACTCAATTTTGACTCAATCTCTACTTGATCTAGACAATTATTACAATACAAATCGTAATTAGTTGCACATCATTGGTCCATCGGTTGCCGTCCAACACTTCAACGCATTGTCCTCTCTTGCGATTTATTACCCAATCAGCAACTGACCTCCGCAGCCCCGATCTCCTTGGCATAACTCTACTCCTCTTGTCCCGATGCTCGATTTCTTTACCTTAATGTCGAAAACTCGGCGTCTAATCTCTGACGTGATTTTCTCGATATAACGTCGATTCTTCCTGCATCAATTATCTAATCTTGATCGAGACTAGACTGTATGACTCAAAATGTAGTTAGATATCTAAACATGATTAATTAGTTTCATCATCAAAATTCAAGATTCAGCAGTACCACCAAGTACACTAACCGTGGCAATTTGTTAGCGGTAGTACCACCGAGACTGAACAATGGTATCACCCAATGTCATGCTTGAATCTCAAATTTTGATGATGAAACTAATTGATCATGTTTTGCTTATCAAACTACATTTTGAAGTTATGTAGGTCTACTCTTGATCAAGATTGAACAATTGACGCAAGAAGAATCGATGTTATCTTCGAGGAAATCACATCGGAGATTGGACATTGAGTTGGAGGTCGATCGATAAAACTTTAGACAAAAGAAATTCGAATTAGAGGAGCGGAATTACACCAAAGAGATCGAGGCTGCAAATGAATCTGATTAGGCAATAAATCACAAGAGAGGACGATGAAAACAAAGTGTCGGATGAAGCTTAATCAATGGCGTGCCTGATATTTCGATTCATGTTATAATAATTGTCTAGAATGCAATAAACTTGAGTCAAAATTGAGTTAGTTTTGATAAATAATACCAACTCAATAACCAATCTGGGTCTAAATTGAGACTAATTTAGGCTCATTGGGAGGCCCATTCATATTTAAAGTTGTCATAAACGTGGCACACGCCAAATTGGCTGTGATAGAACCACCTATGAGCTAGAAAGTGAAAAAGCATACTTTTTCAAATTGCGGCGGCAATGTACCCGAAGATAAAGATGCTGAAAGTACTGCTCCAGGCTAGCGGTAATCAATGATCAGTCGACTTGGTGATCATGAATCGAGGTAATTCAAATTTGGACTCCAAATTTGAATCACCTTGAACCTATAAACACCCCTCTCATCCATGGTTGAAAAACAAACAAAACCTGATAAATAAAAGGGAAAACTCTATTGTAATAGTGTCAAAATCTTTCCTCTAAGCTTTAAGTGTGATATAGTCAAGAGAGGGGTGAGAGGCTTTGTAAGGAGTTACCTCCTAAGCCCATCAAAGAGTGTTAAAGAGAGTTAGACTTTGCCTTGCAAGAAGACAACTAGTGAAAAAGCGGTGGCCTCAAGAGAACAGGAATCGAGGAGTGGGCGTGGGGTCGTATGACGAACCATTATAAAAAATTTCGTTTGCTTTACTTATTAGTTTTATCTTTTTGCAAACCATTTTATTTGGCTACCCTACTTTCTTATCATGTCTTTCTTCATCTCTAAACTCTCTCAAGTTAATTATGTTTCCAATATGCATCAATGAAATCGGTTTTAGTCGAAATGAGGTTTTCAACCTCGAATTCAAAATATGTTTTAATCACCAAAATTTATCGTTCTTAATGCTTGTAATCAATTCACCCCCTCTTAGTGCTGCTTTAGATCCCAACAATTGGTATCAAAACCACATTGTTTCTCTTTCATATTCACACCTATGAGAAATGACTCTTCATGGCTTTCAAGAGGTTTTATTGTTAAATCATTATTTAACGGTTCAGATATACACTTATTGAAAACTCGAATGAATTTTTACTTTCTATGAATTTGGATTTATGGAACATTATTGAAAATGAATTTTAACTTCCCTCTAAATCGATGAGCGAATGGTTAGACTTAAAGATAAAATCTTTTTCTTTGAATGCAAAGGCTATGAATCTCTTATTTTGTGTTTTAGACAAAACAAGTTTAATCAATTTCTATGTGTAAAATGGCTTTTGATATTTGGCACACACTTGAAATCACACACGAAGGAACAGTAGAGTCAAAGACTCAAAGTTAACATTTTGATGCACTGCAATTTGAGCTTTTCAAATGAAACCAAGCGAGACTATTGAAGACATATACACCCATTTCATAGATGTGTCAATAGCTTGACAAGTCTTAGTAAATATTTTTTGAATTTTGAACTCACTAACAAGATCTTACGATCCCTTCCAAAAGGTGGGATCTAAAGTAACAAATACAAGAAACTAAAAATCTAAATGAATTTTTATTGGAAGAACTAATTGGGTCATTAATGACCTATGAAATAAGTTTCTTTGAATCAGATGAACACATGAACCACCTTCCAAAGAACATGAAGGATTTAGAACTCCGGACTATAAAATGTCACTTGAGTGATGATTCAAGTGATGAGGACAATGAAGAGGACATTAAACTTTTAATCAATTTTAATAAGTTCATTAAATAAAAATCTAAAATAAAAATAAACTTGAATGAAAGAGACCAAAGAAAAAGACCCAAGTCAAGTAAAGAAGAAGCAAATTGGGCTTTGGCGGGTTTCAACAACGAGGAGTAACTTACCGAAATCTTTTACCTTATTTTGAAATTATATGACTTTTCATGAGTGCTTAATTTAGTTGGTAGGAAATAAAAAATTATTTTCAAAAATTATATTATGCTTTTTTAGTATTTTGAAAAGTAAAAATTATGAATGATAATTGCTTAGTTTATGAAAATGTATAAATTCCATGTATGCTTTCCGTTTCTTTTGGTCTTAAACTTAATGTATATCTATGTATGTTATTCTTGAAAGTGTCTTAATGATAATTGCATCTCATGCTTGTACACCTAATAAGATAAAATCAATGAACATCTATCTTGATGATTTTACATTTTAAAACTATGCATGATGAGCGAATCTTATGTGTTAATGCTTGGCTTTCATATAAAAATTTTGAAGATACTTTATGGTATTATGCTTGATTTTTAAATTTTGCTATCATGCTTAATGAGAATTAAAGTAATGAAAATTGAAATCTCATATTTTGAAATAATGTGTATGATGAATCCATGAATCTTAATGGTTTTGATGATGTTTTTGGTTTTAAATATGATGCATGACATTTTCATATGAAAAATTTGAACATTCCTATGAAAGATCACAGCACTTAAATTGAAACACATAAAAATGAGAAAATGCACTATCATGATGATTTATGTGTGATGCATTTGATCTTAATGGGTTTGATGACAATACTCATGTTTTGGATTTAAACTTGATACTCATCTTTTAAAACATAAGCACACTTATATGAAACAAATAACTTAAAATAAAACACATTATGTATGATGAGTGACTCTCACATTTTGAACTAATGTGTATTTGTCTTAATCAATTTTACTATAAATTTTTATATGACGTGTTATATCTTTTGACTTTAAAAAACTTGATGGATTTTTCCTTTACGTCTTGAACTTTCATGATTGTCTCAATTTGATATTAAAAGACAAAGGCATGCTTATTTGAAGTAAATCATAAAAAGGAAATGCATGATTCTTGAAAATTTTTCTATCTCTAAAGTTTTAGGTTTTGATGAATCCATGTGAATTTCTTGAATCGAATCTTTTAGAAAATGCCACATGCTTAATGTGATTATAATAATCTTTATGACAAAATTTGCCTTTTGTCTTGAATGTTGACATTTGTTTTATTAAGGGCAAAAGCATGGTTATAAGAACAAATCACATATAAAAGCGAAAGGCAATCCTCTATCTCAATCTTATCAATTTTTCTATAGAAATTCATGAATCCATGCTTCATATATGAATTTATTGAATGTGATTTTGAGGATGATTCTTATTTGACAAATGCTTGATTCATATTTATAACATAGGATACATTTTAAATATGAATCATGCTTCAATCATGTTAAATGCTTCAATCATGTTCTATCTCCCTCAATTCATTTGTTCTCCTATATATCTTTTTAGTCACTAAAGAAGAGAACCTTCCAAATGTTTCATGAAATTGATGATTTTATAAATAATCTATTTGTCATTATGAATCTCTTATGAATGAGATTTTGATGATGTGTTAAAAAAATCACTTAATAAAAGAAAATGACTTTTCCATCTTATTGAGATTAATGATTTCATGATATCTTATGAATCTAAGTTTATGAAAGTGATTTTGATGATTTGATTATGAGTTTGGAGTTGATGAATTGAACTAGAATGAGTTTTATCTATATCGTGTTCTTGATAACCCTTTTTTAGATCTTACTCCATACTCTTTTATGATTCTCCCATGTTAGTGAAGAAAAATACAAATGAATCATAAATTATTTTCTCTTGACTTTTCGATACTCAACTTGAGAGAATGTACTTTGATGGGTGAGACATTGTATGCGTAATTTATTTTTCTCCTACATTTCAATATTTATTTCTACACATGACTCGATGATTGAAATATTAATGCAAAAGCGTTTGATATATCACTTGTCATGGTTTGAATATCGAAGTAAAGAAATTTTGTTCTTCTTGATATCTTTTATGAATTTGAATATGATTTGTTAATGATTCTTGACTCTTCTCTTAATCTATAGGAATCATGACTTTTTGAGATATTTGTAATGTTTAAATCAAGATCTAAAAGATTTCACTTTGCTATAAATAAATTTTATTGAAATCATGATCTTGACAATTATAACATGAAGTTCTCTCAGTTATCAAAAGAAAATTTTTCAAATGAAATGATTTGTCTTTTGATTTCTTGAAATATAAAACTTAAATTTTTATGAATTCAAAGACATTGATACCTTGATAATTGAACTTTTGTACATAATGATCTTGGTATCATGATACTTGGAATTTGTTTTGTGAAATCTTGATGAGAATTTTTATGCATGAATGAAGTTGTTCTCTTTGCTATTTTCTTTATGATGAATCAAAGAATCATGACTTGATCTATGAGAATGATATGTTTTTATGTATCATGATTCTTGGTTGTATGCCCTTTATCATGAATTGAAAATTGATGCTAAAGAAAATCTTTGTGAATTATGATTTTGATTTCTCGGAACTATATGTTTAGAATTTATTTTTAAAATCATGATCTTGATCTCGCTAAAAAAGAATAATTATGAATAGTGAATGATATCATGATGGATCTTTGTTCATGATTTGATTGAGATTAATGTAAAACTTTCATTGATGCAAATTTAATTGATATGAAAGTTGATCTTGCACTTGCATTCCTCCATTTCTTTTGACTTTGAGGGGAGAAGGGTTTTGCTATTGCATACCAAATGAATGCAAAATTCTAGCATGAAAGAAAGCAAAACTTGCATTGCCTTCTCAAAGAGATGAAAGAAATTGCATGCATATCACAAAGGAAGCAAAAAATGTAACTTGCACATCTCAAGAAGCTAATGAAAAATTGCTATCTTGCCTATCTTTAGAAAGAAAAATACAAACTTGCACATCTTTGAAAACTATTAGCCTCACATGTTCAAAGTGATGCATATTGCAAATCTTTAGCTTGAAAATTGAACTAAAAATCTTGCTAGTATAATTATAAAACTTGCATATTTTTAAACTAGCCAAGATACTTTTCTCCTTTTTGCATAGGGGAAAAGTAGATTGATGACTTCATACAATGTAATGTTGATTGAATATTTTATATATTTGTATGATGCCTTTGTTGACGATTTTTGATACATGTTACTTGGATTTGCAAGTGTTCTATCATGACATATTGATAGGGAGTTTGTGTTAAACTCCGGGAGTTATGGTTAACTCATGTCGGTCATCAATTAGTTGTCATCGATCAAAAAGGGGAGATTGTTGAATCTCATGATGAAACTAATCAGAGTGTATTTAATGATCTAAGAGTTATCTCGTCTACTATCGAGGATTGACTCGATAGGGATGAAGGCGTAAAAGCGAAACAAAGGGTCGAAGACAAGTGTGATGAATGGTTGGGAGTTCGAGTGTTCAAAGGAAGTCAGAAGATTCGTTGGGAATGCGTTAGCGAAGGCCGAGCAGTAGGAAGCTTGAAGGGTTTTGGGAGTTCGCCAGGTTGGTCGGAAGTTAGCGGAGCTTGCCAAGAAAGATCGTGCTTGCCAAAGAAGCTCAGGGGAACTTCGCCAAGATCATCGTGAAGTCAGAGCTTGCCGTGAGTCAGCGGAATGGTTTCCGAAGGTTAATCGGAAGGCGTCGGAAGTTGGCCAGGAAGCTCGGGAAGAAGTTGTCATGTGGACTTTGTAATAGCTTAGAAAGCGTCTTTAAAATTCAATGAGTTATGCGTATTTTGGGTTAGGATTAGATAACCCAAAGTGGGGGCCGCCTTGATTAGGATGATTTGGGCCAAAATTTTGGCCCAAACTAGCAGCTACGTGTATGCATCTTTGGCGGTTGCCAAGAATACATCTTCTTGTGTCATGCATGCCGCGTTGCATACATCTTTGGTGTTGCACGGCCCGGCATGCATCTTCTTTGTCATGCATACGTTGCATACATCTTTGGTAATGCTATCGCCAGCGAACAATGAGACAGCCGGTGCTGAGCGGTAACTCCGCCCGTAGGCGGTAGGCGGTAACACCGCCAAGGCTGAAGCGGTAACTCAGCGCATGCTACAAGAATCCAGCGGCCATCGCTAAGCGGTAGCACCGCCAGAAAGGTGCGCGAAGCGATAACTCGAAACCAGCCGGCGATTAGGTACGAGCGTACCCATGTGGGTAGTGAAGCGGTAGCTCCGCCAGCCAATGGCCAGGCAGAGCTGTAGCACCGCCCGGCAACACCGATAGCGTGCATGCTACTCGATAACCCGGCTCTTGTAGCCAGGCTCTGTGTGACTTAGCACCGCTTTAAGCGATAATGCCGCCCCGACTCTGCCAAGCGGTAGCACCGCTTTGGCGGGTCAGATAAACCGCTGGGTGCGGGAAAGCCGCCAAGAGCACCTTGATTGGCGATGAACACGGGTGTCGATCTGCCAAGAGTTGGTAGAAAAACTCAAAGGATTCAAATTTTGGCTCCATGTTTGGGCTCCAAATTTGAATCACTTTGAGGCTTATAAATACCCCTTCCTTTTCAGCTGAAAGGGAACCCTTTTGAGCAAAAAGTTTGAGTCTTGAGCTTTTGAAGAGTTTTTGAAAAGTGTTGTATTCTTTGCTAAGTGTTCACCTTTCTTCTTCTTGAGAGATCTTGTACAAGTGTGAACATCTTGTAAAGGGTTGTAAAAAGGGGTGTTTGATCCTTCCCTTCAAAGGACTTGCTAGTGGAAGAGCGGAGCCTCATCGCAAAGGCTTCAAAGTGGATGTAGGTCATTTGGCCGAACCACTATACATCATTGTCTCCTCAAATGTGTGAGTGTTTACATTTTCAAATCACTTCATTTCTTGGCTGCAAGTTCTTAGTTAGTTCCTTTTCACAAGCAATTACTTTCAAGTTCTCTTTCGTCGAATCGAATTCTTCCACGAACTTGTGTTTCTTTGAGAAATCGGTTTCAAGAATACGAGTTTAATCCGCTGCACTAATTCACCCCCCCCTCTTAGTGCCTTTTGATCCTAACAAAATCAAGTATTAAAGAGTGGAGTACTCAGATAGGACATCCTTGGTGTCTTAAGTTTAAGGACCAAATACACTTCTAAGCGATGAAATCGTTATCTGACAATAAGATATCATCAATCATTTAGCATTATGTAAGTGGATCGATTAGTGAACTCATTTTCCAATGAGCACCTCCACTATATCCCTAGTATCCCCACACGATCACCTGCACTATCAATCTCTCCCTTTTTGATGATGACAACCAATTGATGATGGAGTTTAAACAAACTCCCCCTATCTATATGCCATAACGAGATAAGCTTGAATTCAAATAAATAATAACTTTCTAATCCAAGTTGAAATGATTTTGTAACATATTGTAAAATCATGAGTATTGCAAGCATCATTCCAAATCATCATGTATAATTTCAAAATTATCAAGCATGATATAAAAAAATTTACATTCATCATTTCTTCATCATTATTTTCAACTCATTCAAATCATTGTTTTCAAATCATCATGCATAATTTCAAAATCATTAAGTATAATACAAAAAGATTTACATTCATCATTTCTTCATCATTATTTTTAACTCATTCAAATCATTATTTTAAAATCATCATATATAATTTTAAATATAAAATTATCAAGCATGATGCAAAAACATGAAAATTTTTAAATCTTTAAATCATCATTACTTCTCTCCCTTTGTCATTAACAAAAAGGAAAAAAGTGCATCTAGCAAGTTATTGAAATATACAAGCTTTACATCAGTTTAGAACATGCATGTTTTAGAGATATGAAATTTAGCAATATTTGCTTCTACTTGAAATGTGCAAACTAGTAATTCTTGCTTCTCTTTTAAGATGTGTAAGTTTGCAAGTTTTGCATCATGAGATAGACAAGCTAGCATTTTTGTTTCTCTTGAGATGTGTAATTTTTTTTCTCCCCTTTTGTCATTAAAAAAAGAAAGAAGAAAAGGAGAAGAGTTCAATGGTACAAAAATTTTATATCATCACATGAATGAATAAAGGATCTGAAATATCATGAATTATTTTGACAAGTCTTCTTTTGTAAATAGTGAAAGAGGAAGGAATCATAAAAAATAATTATTATATAAAAAATAAAAGATCAAGTTGTGAATACTAAAGGTCCATGAATCAAAGCTCTTCTTTTTGCAAATAGCAAGAGGAAGGAATCATAGTAAGTGATCTTAATTCAAGAGAAAACTCAAGTCAAGAATATCAAGACAAGAATTATGATTCATTTGAAAGAAAATCTTCTCTTTAGCAAAAGAAAGAGTCATAGGAAATGATCTTGATTCGAAAGGAAAACTTAAGTCATGAAAACCAAGAAATCAAGATAACGATCCAAAAAACAAATAAGAAGAATTCATGCATTTGAAAATTTTAATATGCCTAATTCTCTTTTAATAAAGTTAAATTGTTCCTCATTCAATAGTTTTATAAAAATATCTGCTAATTGATGTTTGTATTAATAAATTCTAAAGATATATCATTATTATTAACATGATTCCTAATAAAATGATAACTAATATCAATATGGTTAGTTCTAGAATGTTGAATAGGATTCTTTGTTAAACATATTGCACTAATGTTATCACATTTTATCGGGATGTTTTTCAAGTAAATTTCATAATCTTCTAAAGTATTTTTCATCCAAATAACTTATGTACAACATGCACCTGTTGTTATATTCTCAACTTCGGCTATAGATAATGCAATCGAATTTTATTTCTTAGAAGACAAAGTGATAAGTGCATGGCCTAGGAGTTGACATGTTCCAAATGTGCTTTTCTATCTATTCTACATCCAGCAAAATCAACATCGGCATAAGTAATTAATTCAAAATTTTCAGATTTTGGATACCATAATCCTAGATTGGAAGTTCCTTTTAGGTATCTAAAAATCTTCTTAACTACTTTATAATAAGATTGTTTAGGGTTAGATTGAAATCTAGCACAAAGCCCAATACATAATATTGGGTCTAGTTGTAGTAAGGTATAGTAAACTACCTATCATACCTTTATAAGTTTTTTGATCAAAGCACTCTCCTTCAATTTTCATATCTAATTTTGTAAATATGCTCATTGGTGTGTTAATGGCCTTAGCACTATCTATATGAAATCGTTATAATAGATCTAAAGCATACTTAGTTTAGCTAACAAAGGTTCCATCACTAAGTTGCTTAATTTACAATCCTAAGAAAAATATTAATTCTCTCATTAAACTCGTTTCAAATTCTTGGCTCATACTTTTGGCAAAAGACTCACATAATGACTCATTTATAGAATAAAAAAATAATATCATTAACATAAATTTGAATAATAAAAAAAATATTTTTAAAATATTTAATAAAAAATATAGTATCAACCATATCTTTTGAAAAATTATTTTGAATAAGGAAAGAACTAAGCCTCTCATACCAAGCCCTAGGAGCTTGCTCTAAACCATAAAGAGCCTTAGATAACTTGTAAATATGATTTGGAAAAAAGAATGTTTTCAAAATCGGGTGGTTGTTCAACATAAACTTCTTCTGAAATAGACCCATTAAGAAAAGTACTTTTAACATCCATTTGAAATAACTTAAAATTATTATAATAAGCATAGGCAAGACTTATCCTTATAGCTTCAAGTCAGCCACAAGAGCGAAGATTTCTTCATAGTCGATAACTTCTTCTTGGTTAAAATTTTTGGCCATTAATCTAGCATTATTTCGAACAATGATACTAAGTTCATATTGCTTGTTTCTAAAGACCCATTTAGTACCAATTACTAGATGGTCACTAGGTTTAGGAACAAGCTTCCACATCTCATTTCTCTCAAATTGATTTAACTCCTCATGCATTGTGAAAACCCATGAATTATTTTTTAGAGCATCGTCAATGCATTTCGATTCAATTTGAGATAAAAAGGTTACATTCGCATAAACCCTTTTTTAAAAAAGAATGAGTTTGAATACCTTTTGATGTATCTCCAATGATTAGATCCTTAGGATGAACATCTACATACTTTCATTTCTTGGGTAAGAATTTCTTGGAAGTAGATGCATCCAAGTTACTAGGGAGATGAGATTTTTCATTTAAATTCAAAGTATCAAAATAAAAATTATTTTTCATAAATTAAAAATCTCATTAAAAATAATATGAATAGATTCCTCAATGACTAACATTCTTTTATTGAAAACATGATAAGCTTTAGAAATAAATGAATATCCAAGAAAAATACTTTCATCGGATTTTGCATCAAAGTTTCCTAGGGCATCCTTTTCATTCAAGATAAAACATTTACAACTGAAAACTTTAAAATATAAAATATTGAGTCTTTTGTTGTTCCATAATTCATAAGGACTTTTAGATAGGAGTGGTCTTACGAGAACCCTATTTATGATATAGCATATCATGTTAATGGCTTCAGCCCAAAAGTATTTGGGTAAGCTATGTTCATTTAGCATGGTTCTTGTCATCTCTTGTCAACTCCTATTTTTTTCTCTCAACAATTCTATTTTATTATGGATTTCTTAGAGTAGAAAAATTATGGTCATACCCATTTAACTCACAAAAATCTTAAAAATCATAGTTTTTAAATTCATCACCATGATTATTATGAATAGACAAAATCATAAAACCTTTTTTATTTTGAACTAATTTATAAAATTTTGTAAAACATTTAAAAGCATCACTTTTATGTGCTAAGAAGTATATCCAAGCATATCTACTAAAGTCATCAATAATTACGAAAATATGTTTACTACATCCTAGACTTGTGATGTCAATTATGTTAAATCTTAGATTTTGATGATGAAACTAATTGATAGTGTTTTATTGTCTAACTGCATTTTGAGTGATGCAGATCTACTATCGATCAGGATTAGATAGTTGACACAAGATGAATCAGCGTTGCACTAAAAGAAATCACGTCTGGAGATTGGACATCGAGCCGGAGGTCTGGTCGACAATCGGCAGAAGGCTTCAAACATCGTGCATCAAGCCAAGAAGGGTGGTATTATGCTAAGGAGATCGGGGTTGGGGAGGTCAACTATCAATTGGGCAATAGGTCACAAGAGAGGACGGTGTATCGAAGAATTGGACGAAGCGCCGACCAATGACATGCCGAACAATAAGATGTTGATTCATATAATAATTGTCTCGATCGAAGTAGGTGTAAGATTTACTTAGTGTGCAGAATTAACTATGATAACAATGAAGACATAAAGCGAAACAAAGTACTGGAGTCAAGTACGATGGAATTGTTGGGAGTTCGAGAGTTCAACAGAAGTCCGAAGATTCATCAGGAGTGCTGTCGGAACTAGCCAAGAATGAGTAGGAAGCTTACCGAAAGGGTTTTTAGAAGTTCGTCGGAAGGTTCGTGGGAAGTTCGCGGAGCTCACCGAGAAAGATGGGAGCTTGCTAAATAAGCTCGTTGGAACTCGCCAAGATTAATTGAGAAGTCTAGGAGCTTACCAGGAGTCCATAGAATGGTGTCCGAGGGTTTGTCAGAAGACCATTAGAAGTTCATCGAAAGCTCATCGGAGGAAGACTTGATGTGCTGGACTTTGTATTAGCTTAGGAAATATTTTTAATTTCATAGTTAGCACATAATTAGGGTTAGAATTAGGTATTAATCCTATAACCCTAGTAAGGGCCAACTAGGCCCGTTAATAGATTGGTTTGGGCCGAGTGTTAGACCCTGGTTTGTGGTGGCACCGCCCAGATCCAGCTCCCCAGGTTGTACTGGGTGGTGGTACCACCTAGTGTCAAAACACCTGGGTGGTGGTACCATTGGCTGAGTGGTGGTACCTGTTGGGATCTAGAGTGGCACTAAGAGTGGGGGGAGGGGTGAATTAGTGTCATGGTAAATAATAATAATTTTCGATGATTTAAAATAATTTTGGAAACTTCATACATTGAAAACACATTTCAAAGAAAATCGATTTTGATTGCACGTATTAGAAGGATGTAAAGCTTTAAACTTGAAGCCGATTGTAACAAGGAGAGGTAGAGGAATAAGGATGGTTTGCAGAAATGTAAATTGCAAGAATATAAATACAAACCTAGATTTTTATAGTGGTTCGATCATACGACCTATGTCTACTCCTGAATCCTCTTCTCTTGAGGCGATTGACTTTCTACTAGGTATCCTCCTTCCAACGGACGAGGATTGACTCCCTTTTACAACACTCTCCTTTTGATGGGCTTAGGAGGTAACCCTTACAAAGCCTCTTACCCCTCTCTTGAACTTTTCCAACAATTAGAGTTTGAGGGGAGGATTTCTCTCAAGTTTACAACAGAATTTTTCCTCTTTTTTGATCTAAGTTGTGTGTCTTTCAACCATGAATGAGAGAGGTATTTATAGGTCTGAATGTGATTTAAATTTGGAGCCTAAATTTAAATCATCCCGAATTTCCAAGTGCTGGCGGTACCACCGCATAAACACTTGCGGTACCACCGCTAGTTTGACCCTGACACTAGCGGTACTACCGCCAACCTAGGGCGGTACTATCACCAGCCTGAGGTGATACCACCACTGTAGCTTTAATGCTAGGCGGTACCACCACCCAGACTGGGCGATACCACCATCTGCAGCTTGGAAAAGTACACTTTTTCACTTTTCCAACTCATAGGTGGTTCCACTGCTAGTTTGGCGGTGCCACCGCCTGTAGTAACTTTTGAGCCATTGAATGGGCCTCCCAATAAGCCCAAATCAGTCCTAATTTAGGCCCAATTGGCCCCTAATTGAGTTGACATTATTTCACCCAAAACCAACTCAATTTTGACTCAATCCTACTTCGATCTAGACAATTATTACAACGTGAATCGTAATTAGTTGCCCGGCACATCATTGGTCTATCGGTGCTTCGTCCAACACTTCGACGCATCATCATCTCTTGTGGTTTGTTGCCAACTGACCTCCGCAGCCCCAATCTCCTTAGCTCAACTCCACTTCTCTTGGTCCGATGCCCGATTTCTTTGTCCGAAGCCTTATGTCGATTGTCGATCAGATCTCCAGCTTGACATCCAATCTCTTGATGTGATTTCCTCTGGTACAAAATTGATTCTTCCTGTATCAATTGTCTAATCCTAATCGAGAGTAGACTTGCGTGACTCAAAACATAATTAGATAACTAAACATGATCAATTAGTTTCATCATCAAAATTCGAGATTCAACGATCTCCCCCTTTTTAATGATGACAACTAATTGATAACGGAGTTAACCTTAACTCCCCAGAGTTTAAACAAACTCTCCCTATCAATATGCCATATTGATAGAATACTTGGATTATGTCAAATCTAAGCAACATGTTATGAAAAATATTAAACCATCATACAAATATATAAAATATTCAATACTTCATTCGTTGCATGAAATCATCAATCTATTTCTCCCCCTTTGTCATCAACAAAAAGGAGAAGTTGCATCTTAGCTAGTTTTAAGGATGTCCAAATTTTACAACACACTAGTAAGATTCAATCATAGCAAGTTTATAAGATTAAGTATGACAATTTTTATTTGCTTCGTGAGACATGCAAGTTTGCACTTAGTTTCTCACGATAGGCAAGATAACAATTTTTGTAATGTTTAAGATAGCAAGTAATACTAGCAATATTTGTAACTTGAGAGATAGCAACTTTTTGCTTCTCTTTATAATATTTATACTAGCAATTTTTGTGCCCAATGAGCTAGTAATTTTACATCACTTTAAACATGCAAACTAAAACAAATTTTAACTTTGCAATTTCTTTCTTCTCTTTTGAGAAGTGCAAGCTTACAAGTTTTGCTTCCTTAGCATGCTAGCAATTTTGCTTTCATTTTTAATGCGCAAGCTAGCACACCCTTCTCCCCCTTTGTCAATGTCAAAATAATGGAGGACTCGATGGTTGAAAATTTCAATTATATCCACTTTTCATATCAATTATAAATTTGCATCAATAAAAATATACATCAAATTTTCAATCATCACATGATACAAATAAGGAAGTATTGAAACATAAAAAGAATCAATTTAAGCATATAATATTTCAATCATCGAAATCAAGTCATGAATCTAAAAGTCATAAAAAAGGTTCATGAATCATTTTGACAAGTCTCCTATTTAGGAAATAATAAGATGTCTTAGGAGATTAAACACAAGATCTTGATTTATACATAGGAATTTTTATCACAATCATGATTTCATAGGAAGAATTTCAAATAAATAGTTTCGAGAAATCCAAATCATGATTCACAAATATTTTCTTTACATTCACTTTCAAGCCATGATAAAAAGAATAAATCAATGATTCAATCATTAAACATATTTCTTTTACATCAATTTTGAATAATCATATAAGGCTTACATGGTAAAGAAATCATGTCATTTATATATCATGAAGGATATGATATCAAGGCTCAAGAAGAACATGATTCATTTGAGAGTAGATAGTACAAAGAGCAACTTGATCCATGCATAGGAATTTTCATTAAGCTCACATTTCATAAGAAATTCCAAGTATCAAGTATCAAGTGATAATCACATTTCTTGAAATTCTTCAAGTCAAGAAGTCAAAAGAAAATTTATGATTCGATTGAAAGAAAATCTCATTCAAGTTAATTTGCCAACTCAAAAATCATAATCAAATTATCATTTTTGAGATTCAAAATGACAAATAAATTTTTGACAAAAAAATTATTATCAAATCATTAATTTCATGATTCATTTAAATGGATTCTTTCACACTTCATCAAAAATCTCATTCATAATAAAAGTGATTCACAAAATATCATAAATGAATTTATCACTTGTCTTTTATGGAAACATTGAAAAACTTTTAGAGATAGTAAAATTTCAAGTATCATGCAATATTAACTAAATAAATTCATTGATCTCGATAAGATATAAAATATATTATGTTTCAATTTATGTGAATCTTCATATAAGTATGCCTTTGACTTTTAATGTCAAATAGAGATAAGCATGTAAAGTTCAAAACGTAAAGGCAAAATCTCATAAAACAACTCATCAAGCATGATTTTAAACATCCATTTTCAAGCCAAAAATACAGCACATTACACATAAGGCATCTTCAAATAAAAATTTGATTCAACATGATAATATGTTTCATTTTAAGTTGTATGTTTCATGTAAGTGTGTCAAATCCTTTTTGTATAAGGGGTGTGTATCAAGTTTAAAACTGAGACAAGTTTCATCATAAAAAATATGATGTCATCTAAAAAATTTTGTGATAAAACTGTTAAGACCAAAAGCACAATATTCTGAAATATAAGATTTCAAATTAACAAGCATGATACAATCATTAAACATGATTTCATAATGCATCATCAAAATCATTCTAACATTCTTTCTTTCATTATTATTAGTTATAATAAGATGATTTAGATTAGTGTGAGAAATCATACATCATTCATGAAAAGTCATATGTAAATCATCAAGATAGATAATCATGGATTTAAACAAGCATTGTCAACAATCATGCAAATATCATTCATAATTTTTTTTTTACTTTTCAAAAGTACTAGAGAGAAAAAGCATACAATAAAATTCCTTCCAACTATATTAAGCAACTTATGAAAGGATCAAATAATTTTAAAACAACGTAAGAGCATTTTAGATGAGTTACTTACCTAGTGGTTGAAAACCGTCAAAGCGTAATTTGCCATTTGCCTTTCGGAATTTCTTGATTCGTCCTTGGGTGTCTTCCATTTCTTTGGCCTCTTCCTCCATTCAAGTTTATTTTTAGTTTTATATTTTTTTTTAATGAACTTATTAAAATTCATTGTTATGTGTTCAATGTCCTCATCACCATCACTTGAGTTATCACTCAAGAGGTCCTCATTTGTCCAAAATTCCAAATCATTTCTGTTCTTTAGAAGGTGATTCATGTATTCATCATGTTCATTGTATTCCAAGAGTGTCATTTCATAGGTTATTAATGACCCGATTAGTTCTTCCAATGGAAAATCATTTAAATTTTTAGTCTCTTGTATTGTTGTTACTTTAGGATCCCACCTTTTTGGAAGGGTTCTTAAGATCTTGTTAGTGAGTTCAAAATTCGAAAAACATTTACCAAGACTTTTTAAGCTATTGACGATATCCGTAAAACGGGTGTACATGTTATCGATAGACTCGCTTGGTGTCATTCGGAAGAGCTCAAAATCATACAATAAGAGGCTTACTTTTAAGTCCTTGACTCTACTAGTTCCCTCATGTGTGATTTCAAGTGTCCACCAAATATCAAAAGTCATTTCACACATAGAAATCCGATTAAACTCATTTTTGTCCAAAGAGCAAAATAAGGCATTCATAGCCTTAGCATTTAAAGAAAAAGATTTTCTCTTCAAGTCCAACCATTTGTTCATCGGTTTAGAGGGAAGTTGAAAATTATTTTTAATAATGCTCCATAAATCTAAATTTAAATAAATCAAGAAAACTCTTATTCGAGTTTTCCAATATGTGTAGTCCGATCCATTAAAGAACGGGGGGCAAACAATCGAAAAACCCTCTTGAAAGTCGTTGAGAGTCATTTCTCATGGGTGTGAATCCAAAAGAGAAATAATGTGGCTTTGATACCAACTATTGGGATCTAGAGCGGCACTAAGTAGGGGGGGTGAATTAGTACAGCGGTAAATAATGATAATTTTCAGTGATTTAAAACGATTTCGAAAACTTCGTATGTTGAAAACACATTTCAAAGAAAATTGATTTTGATTGCATGTATTGGAAAGATGTAAAGCTTTAAACTTGAAGCTGATTGTAACAAGGAGAGATAGAGGAATAAGGATGGTTTGCAAAAATGTAAATTGTAAGAATATAAATGCAAACTCAGATTTTTATAGTGGTTCAATCATACGACTTATGTCCACTCCTAAATCCTCTTCTCTTGAGGCGATCGGCTTTCCACTAGGTATCCTCCTTCCAACGGGCGAGGATTAACTCCCTTTTATAGCACTCTCCTTTTGACGGGCTTAGGAGGCAACTCTTATAAAGCCTCTCACCCCTCTCTTAAACTTTTCCAAAACTTAGAGTCTAAGGGGAGGATTTCTCTCAAGTTTATAATAGAATTTTTCCTCTTTTTTTATTCTCAGTTGTGTATCTTTCAACCATAAATGAGAGGGGTATTTATAGGCCTCAATGTGATTCAAATTTGGAGCCCAAATTTGAATTATCCTGGATTTTCAAGTGCTGGCGGTACCACTGCCAATTTGACCCTGACACTAGCAGTACTATCACCAGCCTAGGGTGGTACCACCACTGCATATTTAATGCTGGGTGATACCATCGTCCAGACTAAGTGGTACCACTGCCTACAGCTTGGAAAAGTGTGCTTTTTCACTTTTCCAGCTCATAGGCGGTTCCACTGTCAGTTTGGCGGTGCCACCACCTGTAGCAACTTTTGGGCCACTGAATAGGCCTCCCAATGAGCCCAAATCAGTTCCAATTTAAGCCCAATTGGCCCCTAATTGAGTTGCTATTATTTCACCCAAAACCAACTCAATTTTGACTCAATCCTACTTCGATCTAGACAATTATTACAATACAAATCGTAATTAGTTGCCCGGCACATCATTGGTCCATCGGTGCTTCGTCCAACACTTCAACGCATTGTCCTCTCTTGCGATTTATTACCCAATCAGCAACTGACCTCCGCAGCCCCGATCTCCTTGGCATAACTCTACTCCTCTTGTCCCGATGCTCGATTTCTTTGTCTGAAGCCTTCTGTCGATCGTCGACCAGACCTCCAGCTCGACGTCTAATCTCCTGACGTGATTTTCTCTGATATAACGTCGATTCTTCCTGCATCAATTATCTAATCTTGATCGAGACTAGACCTGTATGACTCAAAATGTAGTTAGATATCTAAACATGATTAATTAGTTTCATCATCAAAATTCAAGATTCAACAGTACCACCAAGTACACTAACCGTGGCAATTTGTTAAGCGGTAGTACCACCAGACTAGGCAATGGTATCACCCAATGTCTGTTGAATCTCAAATTTTGATGATGAAACTAATTGATCATGTTTTGGTTATCAAACTACATTTTGAGTTATGTAGGTCTACTCTTGATCAAGATTAGACAATTGACGCAAGAAGAATCGATGTTATGCTGGAGGAAATCACATCAGAAGATTGGACATTGAGCTGGAGGTCCGGTCGACGATCGGTAGAAGGCTTTAGACAAAGAAATTGGGCATCAGGCCAAGAGGAGCGGAGTTGCACCAAAGAGATCGAGGCTGCGGAAGTTAATTGCTGATTAGGCAATAAATCACAAGAGAGGACGATGAGCCAAAGTGTCGGATGAAGCGCCGATAGGCCAATGACGTGCCAGGTGATATTTCGATTCATGTTATAATAATTGTCTAGATCGCAGTAAGACTGAGTCAAAATTGAGTTGGTTTTGGGTGAAATAATACCAACTCAATTAAGGGCCAACTGGGTCTAAATTGAGACTAATTTAGGCTCATTGGGAGGCCCATTCAGTGGCCCAAAAGTTGTCATAGGCGGTGGCACCGCCAAATTGGCGGTAGAACCACCTATGAGCTAGAAAAGTGAAAAAGCATACTTTTTCAAGCTGCAGGCGGTGGCACCGCCCAGCATAAAAGATGCAACGGTGGTACCGCTCCAGGCTAGCGGTAGTACCGCCAGTGTCAGGGTCAGACTGGTGGTGGTACCAGCAACACCCGGGAATCCGAGGTAATTCAAATTTGGACTCCAAATTTGAATCACCTTGAGGCCTATAAACACCCCTCTCATCCATGGTTGAAAAACAAACAAAACCTGATAAATAAAAAGGGAAAACTCTATTGTAATAGTGTCAAAATCTTTCCTCTAAGCTTTAAGTGTGATATAGTCCAAGAGAGGGGTGAGAGGCTTTGTAAGGGTTACCTCCTAAGCCCATCAAAAGGAGAGTGTTGTAAGAGAGTTAGACTTTGCCCTTGCAAGGAAGACAACTAGTGAAAAAGCCGGTGGCCTCAAGAGAACAGGAATCGGGAGTGGACGTAGGTCGTATGACCGAACCATTATAAAAATTTCGTTTGCGTTTACTTATTGGTTTTATCTTTTTGCAAACCATTTTATTTGGCTACCCTACTTTCTTATCACTGTCTTTCTTCATCTCTAAACTCTCTCAAGTTAATTATGTTTCCAATATGCATCAATCGAAATCGGTTTTAGTCGAAATGAGGTTTTCAACCTACGAAGTTTCTGAAATATGTTTTAATCACCAAAATTTATCGTTCTTAACTGCTGCACTAATTCACCCCCCCTCTTAGTGCTGCTTTAGATCCCAACAATTGGTATCAAAACCACATTGTTTCTCTTTCATATTCACACCTATGAGAAATGACTCTTCATGGCTTTCAAGAGGGTTTTTCGATTGTTCGTCCTCAGTTATTTAACGGTTCAGACTACACTTATTGGAAAACTCGAATGAGAGTTTTTTTACTTTCTATGAATTTGGATTTATGGAACATTATTGAAAATGAATTTTAACTTCCCTCTAAATCGATGAACGAATGGTTAGACTTAAAGATAAAATCTTTTTCTTTGAATGCAAAGGCTATGAATCTCTTATTTTGTGTTTTAGACAAAAACAAGTTTAATCGAATTTCTATGTGTAAAATGGCTTTTGATATTTGGCACACACTTGAAATCACACACGAAGGAACGAGTAGAGTCAAAGACTCAAAAGTTAACATTTTGATGCACGAATTTGAGCTTTTTCAAATGAAACCAAGCGAGACTATTGAAGACATATACACCCATTTCATAGATGTCGTCAATAGCTTGACAAGTCTTGGTAAATATTTTTTGAATTTTGAACTCACTAACAAGATCTTACGATCCCTTCCAAAAAGGTGGGATCCTAAAGTAACGGCAATACAAGAAACTAAAAATCTAAATGAATTTTTATTGGAAGAACTAATTGGGTCATTAATGACCTATGAAATAAGTTTCTTTGAATCCGATGAACACATGAACCACCTTCCAAAGAACATGAAGGATTTAGAACTCCGGACTATAAAATGTCACTTGAGTGATGATTCAAGTGATGAGGACAATGAAGAGGACATTAAACTTTTAATCAATTTTAATAAGTTCATTAAATAAAAATCTAAAATAAAAAATAAACTTGAATGGAGGAAGAGACCAAAGAAAAGGAAAGCACCCAAGGACGAATCAAGTAAAGAAGAAGCAAATTGGGCTTTGACGGGTTTCAACAACGAGGTAAGTAACTTACCCGAAATGCTTTTACCTTATTTTGAAATTATATGACTTTTTCATGAGTGCTTAATTTAGTTGGTAGGAAATAAAAAAATTATTTTCAAAAATTATATTATGCTTTTTTTTAGTATTTTTGAAAAGTAAAAATTATGAATGATAATTGCTTAGTTTATGAAAATGTATAAATTCCATGTATGCTTTCCGTATCGGATTTTGGTCTTAAACTTAATGTATATCTATGTATGTTATTCTTGAAAGTGTCTTAATGATAATTGCATCTCATGCTTGTACACCTAATAAGATAAAATCAATGAACATCTATCTTGATGATTTTACATTTTAAAACTATGCATGATGAGCGAATCTTATGTGTTAATGCTTGGCTTTCATATAAAAATTTTGAAGATACTTTATGGTATTATGCTTGATTTTTAAATTTTTGTATCATGCTTAATGAGGAATTAAAGTAATGAAAATTGAAATCTCATATTTTGAAATAATGTGTATGATGAATCCATGAATCTTAATGGTTTTGATGATGTTTTTGGTTTTAAATATGATGCATGACATTTTCATATGAAAAATTTGAACATTCCTATGAAAGATCACAGCACTTAAATTGAAACACATAAAAATGAGAAAATGCACTATCATGATGATTTATGTGTGATGCATTTGATCTTAATGGGTTTGATGACAATACTCATGTTTTGGATTTAAACTTGATACTCATCTTTTAAAACATAAGCACACTTATATGAAACAAATAACTTAAAATAAAACACATTATGTATGATGAGTGACTCTCACATTTTGAACTAATGTGTATTTGGTCTTAATCAATTTTACTATAAATTTTTATATGACGTGTTATATCTTTTGACTTTAAAAAACTTGATGGATTTTTCCTTTACGTCTTGAACTTTCATGATTGTCTCAATTTGATATTAAAAGACAAAGGCATGCTTATTTGAAGTAAATCATAAAAAGGAAATGCATGATTCTTGAAAATTTTTCTATCTCTAAAGTTTTCGGTTTTGATGAATCCATGTGAATTTCTTGAATCGAATCTTTTAGAAAATGCCACATGCTTAATGTGATTCGACTTAATAATCTTTATGACAAAATTTGCCTTTTTGTCTTGAATGTTGACATTTGTTTTTATTAAGGGCAAAAGCATGGTTATAAGAACAAATCACATATAAAAACGAAAGGCAATCCTCTATCTCAATCTTATCAATTTTTCTATAGGAAATTCATGAATCCATGCTTGTCATATATGAATTTATTGAATGTGATTTTGAGGATGATTCCGGATTTGACAAATGCTTGATTCATATTTATAACATAGGATACATTTTAAATATGAATCATGCTTCAATCATGTTAAATGCTTCAATCATGTTCTATCTCCCTCAATTCATTTTGTTCTCCTATATATCTTTTTAGTCACTAAAGAAGAGAACCTTCCAAATGTTTCATGAAATTGATGATTTTATAAATAATCTATTTGTCATTATGAATCTCTTATGAATGAGATTTTGATGATGTGTTAAAAAAAATCACTTAATAAAAGAAAATGACTTTTCCATCTTATTGAGATTAATGATTTCATGATATCTTATGAATCTCGTAAATTATGAAAGTGATTTTGATGATTTGATTATGAGTTTGGAGTTGATGAATTGAACTAGAATGAGTTTTATCTATATCGTGTTCTTGATAACCCTTTTTTTAGATCTCTTACTCCATACTCTTTTATGATTCTCCCATGTTAGTGAAGAAAAATACAAATGAATCATAAATTATTTTCTCTTGACTTTTCGATACTCAACTTGAGAGAATGTACTTTGATGGGTGAGACATTGTATGCGTAATTTTATTTTTCTCCTACATTTCAATATTTATTTCTACACATGACTCGATGATTGAAATATTAATGCAAACGTTTGATATATCACTTGTCATGGTTTGAATATCGAAGTAAAAGAAATTTTGTTCTTCTTGATATCTTTTATGAATTTGAATATGATTTGTTAATGATTCTTGACTCTTCTCTTAATCTATAGGAATCATGACTTTTTGAGATATTTGTAATGTTTAAATCAAGATCTAAAAGATTTCACTTTGCTATAAATAAATTTTATTGAAATCATGATCTTGACAATTATAACATGAAGTTCTCTCAGTTATCAAAAGAAAATTTTTCAAATGAAATGCAATTTGTCTTTTGATTTCTTGAAATATAAAACTTAAATTTTTATGAATTCATGACATTGATACCTTGATAATTGAACTTTTGTACATAATGTGATCTTGGTATCATGATACTTGGAATTTGTTTTTGTGAAATCTTGATGAGAATTTTTATGCATGAATGAAGTTGTTCTCTTTGCTATTTTCTTTATGATGAATCAAAGAATCATGACTTGATCTATGAGAATGATATGTTTTTATGTATCATGATTCTTGGTTGTATGCCCTTTATCATGAATTGAAAATTGATGCTAAAGAAAATCTTTGTGAATTATGATTTTGATTTCTCGGAACTATATGTTTAGAATTTATTTTTAAAATCATGATCTTGATCTTGCTAAAAAGAATAATTATGAATAGTGAATGATATCTTTTGATATTGATCTTTGTTCATGATTTGATTGAAAGATTAATGTAAAACTTTCATTGATGCAAATTTAGAATTGATATGAAAAGTTGATCTTGCAAATCTTGCATTCCTCCATTTCTTTTTGACTTTGATAAAGGGGGAGAAGGGTTTTGCTAGCTTGCATATTGCAAATGAATGCAAAATTCCTAGCATGAAAAGAAAGCAAAACTTGCAAGCTTGCTCTTCTCAAAAGAGATGAAAGAAATTGCATGCATATCACAAAGGAAGCAAAAAAAATGTAACTTGCACATCTCAAGAAGCTAATGAAAAATTGCTATCTTGCCTATCTTTAGAAAGAAAAATACAAACTTGCACATCTTTGAAAACTATTAGCCTGCATGTTCAAAGTGATGTATATTGCAAATCTTTAGCTTGAAAATTGAACTAAAAAATCTTGCTAGTATAATTATAAAACTTGCATATTTTTTAAACTAGCCAAGATACTTTTTCTCCTTTTTGTTGATGACATAGGGGGAAAAGTAGATTGATGACTTCATACAATGTAATGTTGATTGAATATTTTATATATTTGTATGATGCCTTTGTTGACAAGATTTTGATACATGTTACTTGGATTTTGGATAATCCAAGTGTTCTATCAATGGCATATTGATAGGGGGAGTTTGTTTAAACTCTAGGGAGTTGGGTTAACTCCATCAGTCATCAATTAGTTGTCATCATCAAAAAGGGGGAGATTGTTGAATCTCAAATTTTGATGATGAAACTAATTGATTGTATTTTGGTTATCTAACTGTGTTTTGAGTTATGCAGGTCTACTCTCGATCAGGATTAGACAATTGATGAAGGAAGAATTGATGTTATGCTAGAGGAAATTATATCATGAGATTGGACGTCCAGTCGGACGTCTAGTCGATGATCGACAGAAGGCTTTAGACAAAGAAATCAGACATCGGGCTAAGAGGAGCAGAGTTGCGCCAAGGAGATCGGGGCTGCGGAGGTCACCTACTGATTGGGCAACAAACTGCAAGAGAGGACGATGTGCCGAAGTGTCAGACGAAGCACCGATAGGCCAATGACGTGCTGGGCGACATTTCGATTCGCGTTGTAATTGCTAGTCATATATGCCCTGCAAGCCAATCACATGAGTGATGACACTTGTGACTTGATATGCACTTTTTCTCTTTGCGTATTATTAGGTGTTTCATTACTTTATCTTACATGTTGCATAAATTGTGATGTCCTTGGATCTGTGCAATGAGAATCGGATCGTGATGAGATCACGATAATGAGACCGATTCACCTTTAAACATAGACCCTAAATAATCCTGATCATAGGTTACTCGAGAGGGACATCGAGATAACCGGATAGACTGATGTGCTGTATACCTGTCCATATGATGGAGGTGGCCGTTCTCATAGCTACTCATGTGGGGACACTAAGGGTACAGTGTAGGTGCTCATTGGGGAATGAGTTCACTGATTGATCCACCTACGGAATGCTAGATTTTTATTGATACCTCACGTCAGATAACAATTCTGTAGTTCCAGTAGTGTATCTGGTCCTTAGACTTGAGACACTAAGGATGTCTTGTATGAGTACTCCACTCTTTGATATCGAACTTATAAGTTTGGAAAGTTTTAGATCTAGTATAGTCAGTTATTGAGAGTGGTAGCCAACCTTATGAGGGCTATTGAGTATCAATAGAGGATCATCCGCTCTCAGTATCATGAGAGGAATATCCTATGTATTCTTTCTTGAACAAATCCTTAGCCAAGGTTATTCAGATTAAGAGAGAAAGAGTTCTCTGAGAGAATCCGATAAGAGCAAGACTCGAGGAGAGACCGTATGAGCCTGACAGCACCATGCCCAGTATAGGATCTCTAGGATATTAGATGGATGAGGGACTATAGATACATGGTAACTGAGGACAGATAGGTCCAAAAGATTGGATTCTCCTGTATCGTCTGGGGGCTGCGGCGTAGTGGCCTAGTACGTCCGTAGTCGATGAGTTGGGTGAATTATTATAGAGATAATAATTCACTAAGTCAAAAGGAGTTCTGACAAGTATGACTCACAGCCAGCTCGATATTGGGCTTAGAGGGTCATATACATATGGTAGGTGTTGCGATGAGTAGAGGTTCAGATATGAGATATCCGTTGGAGCCCCTAACTTATTGGATATCCATTAAGCCCTTGAATTATTGGATCCTCAGATGAGATCCAATAATTACTAATAAGAGATTATTGAGTGGAGACCCACTAATCCAAGAGGCTTGGGTAATTGGATGGAGATCTAATACCCAACAGGGCAAGATCCATTAGGGTCTATAGAGGGCCTCTATAAATTGGAGGGAATCAAAGCTCTATAGGTTGAGGGTTTCTTTTGGTAGCCACCTTATGTTCTCCTCTCTCAGAGAGAGGAGCATCGTCAAAGTCCCTATCATGTGGATACCGCTAGAGAAGAGGACGCTTAACCTCCTTCATCCTTCCTATAGATTTGCAGTGATTTAGGGATATACGATCTCCCTAGGTATTTTCTTTTACACATGTAGTTTTCGTAGATTTGTTTTGACGCACCGATCTTCGCATGACGATGGAACCTTTCTATGGGAAATCTGGGGTGTCTTATTTTTATTCTTCCGCTGCGCATAAGATGTCGCTCCCTAGAAGGATTTCCCAACAGTGGTATCAGAGCCAAGTTGTTCATGCAAAGATCGGATCTTAAACTGCGTGTGTTATGATTTAGATAAGTTTTTATCGTCAAAAGTCATTGACGTAAAAAGCAAGGAAGGGCAGCAACTGTTGCTGTCCTTGCTACGCTCGCACAGCAGCATATAGGCTGCTTGCAACCTTGCTGCTTACACTGGCGATGGCGGTGGCGGTGGCTATGGGCATAGGGCCTGTAGGTAGGTGGCTGTCGGCCCACTCGCATCAGCAGCTCCTATAGGGCTGTCTGTGCACAAGGGCGGGCGGTGCCCGCCGGGGCTACATTGCCTACAATGGCCTACGGGCTTTGCCCCACGGGCAGAAGAGCCCACAGGGGTGGCACGTGCCTGTTGTGGCGGCCTCGCTCGTAGGGGTGATCATCACCCGGGGCACAGAGCCCACAGGGGCACCCACCTGCAAGGGCGGTGCTAGTGGGAGGCGATGTTCGCCCGCAAGGGGTAGCACCGCCCGTGGGTGAGCCACCCGCGGGCAAATGCCAGCTTGCTCGCCATGCAGTGGCCACCGTCGGCAAGGTGGCGGTGGCCACCGTCGGCAAGGTGGCGGTGGCCACATCACAGCAAAGTAGGGAGAGGAATTAGGGCTTTCTGGGCAAAATATAGTTTTGCACCTGGGAATTTTTAAAACTCTAATTTTGTCCTTTTTAACCGAATGACCAAATACCCTCCAGAATTCTAAAAATTTCCTGTATATCCCCATTTTCAAAAAATATTAGCTAATTAAAATGTTTAATTAACTATAATTATTTATCTAGTAGTCCTATAAAATAATATATACATGTGATGTATGATGTGGACAGATGATCATGGACCCGTGATGTGATGTGTGTACATGTGATTATTATTATTGGGGCCTGCAAGCCTCTATTTTTCTCATTTATTGTCAGGCCTACATGCTTGTAATTATGTTGTAATTACATAAAGAGACACAGTAGTAGCAAGACCCACACGGTCGAGACAGACGATCCGACGCATGGAGATGCGTTAAGATGCTGACGGAATCGACAAAGCGAGAAGGACGATCACAAGGCATGGAGATACTCCAAAGCACACATAGATCTTGATGTGAGTGATTGGGCCCACTGGCTCGGGCCTGATCACATTAGGATATGATCCATAATCATCTAGTGTGATTGCTCATGTGATGTGTGATTGATTATACACCTACTAGATATGTATATATATATTTGCATGCGATGTAGATATATATTAAATATGCATGTGTGTGACACATTTTATTAGCAGACCACATCAAAAATCTCCTTTATTAATAATATTAAGTCGATAAACATGAGGCACGTGGCCTTCCATCGTTATAACTAGGAACCGATTCCCGGTGTAGGTTGAGTTGGTCAAGTCCCTCGAGACTCACCTATATCGCATTTTACTATCTTATCTACGACATAGAGATGTCACCGGTGACTTAAGGATATGGTATGCTTGGTCGAGTCCCTCGAGGCCATGGTGGTTTGGAGGCCGAATAGGACGGGGACCACAAGGAGTTGTGATTGGCAAGAGTTGCCTACCTTTACGGGCTTAACGTGATTGGTTGAGTCTCTCGAGGTTACGTTAAGATGCCGATTGGATCCCGATCCCCACTAGAGATCTGCTGGGGGTCTCCGATTCATATATCGGAGGGTGTTGTGTATCTTACAAAAAATTAGTGGGAATATATTAAGATAGAAGTCCTTATCTTAACTGTTTAATTTTTGCAAAGTCTACATGTTATTTATTTCTGCTACATCTTTAATTTTAGAAAAATATTGTTTTCAAATCCTTTACGTGGCATACTTGATGCCAACCACCTCACTGGTCCAAATTATATGGATTGGCTTTGCAATCTAAGAATCGTTCTCACGACGGAGAAAATCGCGTATGTCCTTGATATAGTGATCCCTACACCCGATGAAGGGGCAAGCAAGAATGAGATCACTCGTTATGTGAAGTATATAGATGATTCCGATCTTGCTCATTGTTATATGTTGGCCACTATGACTACTGAGTTACAAAGACAACACGAAAATATGGATGCTAATTTCATACTCCTGCATCTCCGTAAATTGTTTGAGGAACAAGAAAGAACTCAGCGATATGAGATATCAAAGAGTCTTTTCCATGCCAGGATGATAGAGGGGACACCGATTCAGAACCATGTCCTTAAGATGATTAAGTGGATCAAGAAACTCATAGGTCTAGGAATGGTCCTAAAGGATAATCTGTGTGTGGATCTTGTGCTTCAATTCCTACCAGATTTCTTTTCTCAGTTCATAATGAGTTTTAACATGAACAAACTTGAGGTGACTCTCCTAGAGCTCCTCAATATGTTGAGAGAAGTAGAGAGCACCATCAAGAAAGAGAAGCCAGTTCTCTATGCTGGTGAGACCAGAAAGAAAAGGAAGGCTGAGAAGTCCCTTAAGAACGGCAAGGGCAAAGGCAAATTGGGTAAGGCTAAGGTTGCCAAGAAAGACCCAACAAAAGACAAAGGCTAGTGCTTCCACTACGGCAAAGATGGGCACTAAAAGAGGAACTGCAAAGAGTACCTTGTAGAGATGGCAAAACAGAAGCTTGGAGAAGTTTCAGGTACATTCATGATCAATCTCCATTTGTCAGAATCTTATGATAACACATGGTTATTGGATACCGAGTGTGCTTATCACATCTGCAATTCATTGCAGGTTTTGGTAGGACCGAGGAGATTGAATAGAGGTGAGATGGACCTTAAGATGGGCAATTAAATAAAGGTTGCTATAGTGGCTATCAGCAAGGTCACCTTACATCTACCTGGTGGAGCTATTATTGCATTAGATGCATACTATTATGTTCCCTCTATTATCAAAAATATTATTTCCATTTCATGTTTGACAGTTAGTGGATATAAATTAGTTTTTGAGAACAATGATTGTTCAATAATATTAGATGATGAGATCATCACGAGAGGAACATTGCATAATGATTTATTTTTGCTAGATACAGCTCCACATATCATGAGTGTAAGAGAGTCTAAGAGGAAATGAGAAGAGGTGAACAATGCATATCTGTGGCATTGTAGGCTAGGTCACATCCATGAGGGAAGGATTCAAAAGTTGCTGAAGAATGGATATCTAGATCCATTTGACTATGAGTCATATGCGACTTGTGAACTTTGCCTTTGGGGAAAGATGATAAACTCTCCATTTAGTGGAACTAGAGAGAGAGCCACTGAATTACTGGAACTCATACATAGTGATGTATGTGATCCCATGTCGACTCATGCCATAGGTGGTTACTCCAACTTCATTACTTTCACTGATGATTTCTCAAGATACAAACATGTGTACTTGATGAAGTATAAATCTAAGGCTTTTAAAAAATTTAGAAAATATAAGAATGAAGTGGAGAACTAGATAGGAAAGAGTATTAAAATCCTTCGATCAGATCGAGGAGGTGAGTACTTGAGTATAGAGTTCATCTAGTTCCTCAAAGACCATGAGATTTTATCCTAATGGACATCTCCTGATACACCACATCTTAATGGTGTATCGGAAAGGAGGAATCGCACACTATTAGACATAGTGCATTCTATGATGAGTTTCGTCGACCTACCCATCTCATTCTAGGGATATGCTCTAGAGACCGCAGCTTACCTTCTGAACAGAATTCCAACTAAGTCAGTAATGTCTACTCCATATGAGATATGGAATGGGAAGAAGCCTAATCTTAAGGTTGTTAAGATTTGGGGCTGCCCTACCCACGTTAAGAGACACAACCCTAGTAAGTTGGAATCCAAGACAGAATGGTACAAGTTTATGGGATACCCCAGGGAAACTTGTGGGTATTATTTCTATCACCCTGAAGACCAAAAGGTCTTTGTAGCCAAGAGAGCAGTATTCCTTGAGAAGGAACACATTCTTGGTGGAGACATTGGGAGCATGATAGAGTTGAGCGAGGTTGGAGAACCTAGCTCAAGTACCATTCCATAGCCAGAGTCTGTTCAGGTACCTAGCACACAAGTTCCAACTTTACGTAGGTCTAGTAGAGTATCTCATCCTCTTGAGAGATATGTGGAACATATCAGAGAAGAGGATGTTGAGGATATTGATCCTCAGACCTACAAGGAGGCTATTATGAGCATAGACTTCGGGAAATGGCAAGAAGCCATGAATTCAGAAATGGATTTCATATACTCCAACAAGGTTTGGAACCTAGTTGATGCACCTAAGGGTATTATACCCATTGGCTGCAAGTGGATCTTAAAAAAGAAGATTGGAGTAGATGGAAAGGTAGAGACCTATAAAGCAAGGCTAGTGGCTAAGGAGTATTGTCAGAGGTAAGATGTTCACAATGACGAAACTTTCTTACTTGTAGTCATGCTAAAATCCATTCGAATTCTATTGGCTATTGCAGCACACTATGATTATGAGATCTGGCAGATGGATGTCAAAACCGCATTCCTCAATGGCAACCTCGAGGAGGAGGCATATATGATATAGCTTGTGGGATTCATGTCTAGGGATAACCCAGATAAGGTATGCAGGTTGCTTAGGTCCATTTATGGACTGAAGCAAGCTTCCTGAAGTTGGAATATAAGATTTGATGAGGCGATCAGATCTTATGACTTCATTAAGAATAAAGTTAAGCCTTGTGTGTACAGGAAGGTAAGTGGGAGCACTATCATCTTTTTGATATTATATGTGGATGACATCCTGATCATTGAGAATGATGTTGGAATGCTCTCTACAGTAAAGGCTTGCTATCTAGGTACTTCTCCATGAAGGACTTAGGGGAAACATCCTACATATTGGGGATACGGATCTATAGAAATAGATCCAAGAGGATGCTTGGCTTGTCCCAGTCTAGGTACATAGATGTTAGGGATCGAGCGGCACTAAGGGGGGGGATTAGTGCAGCGGATAAAGACGATAAATTTTCGATGATTTAAAATGTGCTTTCGGAAACTTCGTACAATGAAAACCTTGTTTCAACTAAAATCAATTTTAATTTAAGCGTATTAGAAATGTAATTAGCTTAAGAGTGTTTAGAGATGAAGAAAGACAGTGATAAGGAAATAGGGCCGCCAAATAAAATGATTTGCAGAAAGATAAAAGCAATAAGTAAACGCAAACTAGATTTTTATAATGGTTCGGTCATACGACCTATGTCCACTCCCAATTCCTCTTCTTGAGGCCACCGACTTTCCACTAGATATTCTCCTTCCAATGGGCGAGAGTGAACTCTCTTACAGCACCTCTCCTTTTGATGAGCTTAGGAGACAACCCTTACAAGCACTCTTCTCCTCTCTTTTGAATGAATACAAGAGAAACTAAGGAGGGATTTCTAGAGAGATTTGAACAACATTTTCTTGCTTGCAAAGTGTATGTGCTTGTATTCCATAACCCAGTGATAGGAGAGATTTTTATAGGCTCCAAGAGGATTCAAATTTGGAACCCAAATTTGAATCTTCTCGATTTTCTAGGCTACTGGTGGTACCACTGCCTGTGCACTTTGCGTGTGTCAGTGTGCTGGGAGGTACCACTGCCCAACCTGATGGTACCACCGCCTGGCATACTGACATGGTCAATGTACTGGCGGTACCACCACCCGAGGTAGCAGTGCCACCGCCCAAAACACCTCGGATTTTAGTCCCTAGGCGGTGCCACTGCCTACACTATTCCAGTAAGGTTGAATGGGCCTTAACTTCGGCCCAAATAAGACCCAATTGGCCCCTACAAGGGTTAAATAGAATTATTACCTAATTATTACTCTAATTATGTATTAACTACTAAATTGAAACATAATTCTAAGTAAATTAACAATCGACAATATCGAGTCTTTTTTCGACGAGCTTTCCGGCGATCTTCCGACTGACTTCTAACGCACCCTCGGATTTCTTCTAGCGGACTCCCAGCAGGATCTCGAACTCTATGGCAAGTTTGATGAGTCTTTGACAAGCTTTCGAACCTTCTTGGTGAGCTCCATGAACCTCCGACGATCTTTCCGGTGAACTTCCGAAACCTTCGGTAAGTTCCCGATTCTTTCTCGGTTGGTTCTGGCAACACCTCTGACAATCCTTCGAACTTCCAATGGACTCTCAAACTCCCAACTACTTGACTCTAGTAATTTGCTTTGTCTTCAAGCTATCATAGTTAATCCTGCACACATAAGCCAAAACTCTACTTTGATCTAAACAGTTATTACAATGCAAATTAACATTCTATTGCCCAGCACGTTATTGGTCGGTGCTTCATCCGATTCTTCAGCATATCGTCCTCTCTTACGATTTGTTGCCAAATCGACAGTTAACCTCTGCAATCCCAATATCCTTAGTGCAACCTACTCTTCTTGGCCCGATGCCCGATGTCCGAAGACTTTTACCGATTGTCGACCGAAACTCCGGCACGACGTCCAATATCCTGACGTGATTTCCTCTAGTGCAATGTCAATTTCTCCTATGTTAACTGTCTAATCCTGATCTAGTAGACCTATGTAACTCAAAATGCAATTAGACAAACTAAACACAATTAATTAGTTTTATTATCAAAATCCGAGATTCAATAATCTCCCCTTTTTTGATGATGACAACTAATTGATGACTAATGGAGTTAACCTCAACTCCTCGGAGTTTAACCAAACTCCCCCTATCAATATGCCATTGATAGAACGCTTGGATTATCCCAAATCCAAGCAACATGTATCATTCATGTTATGAGAAATATCAAAACATCATGTAAATATATAAAATCTTTAATTCACATTACATTGCTTGAACTCATCAATCTACTTCTCCCCCTATGTCATCACCAAAAAGGAGTAGCTCTTAGCTAGTTTAAAAGATATGTAAGTTTATAATCATACTAGCTATCAAGATATACAACATTCAATATTCAATCATGGCAAGTTTCTCATGATATGCAAGATAGCACTTGTGATGGTGTTCATGATAGCAAGTTTTTCTTCTTTTTGAGAAGAGCAATCTTGCAAGTTTTGCTTCCTTTGCATGCAATTTGTGTAAAGATATCATCACTTTAAGCATATAAGCATAGAAGCATAGCAATTGTAGGATTACAAATTTTCTAAGTTTTGTATTTTTGCTTCTATCGAGATAGCATTTCTTTGCTTCTCTTTGTGATGTTTAAGATAACAACTTTTGAACCGTGCAAGCTATCAATTTTTGCTTTATTTCATAAAGTGCATGATAGCAAACTATCTCCCCCTTTATCATTGTCAAAAAGAAGGGAGGGAATACAAAATTTTCTTTACATTCACTTTCAAATATATTTGCATCAAAATATACATTAGTTATCACATGATGCATACAAGGTAAAGTAATCATGTCATTTCTAAGTCAAGAAAGATATGAAATCAAGGCTCTAGAAAATCAAGAAGAACATGATTCATGCACGGAATTCTCATCAAGATCTTATTTAAAAATTCAAGTATCAAGATATCAAGATTATGATTTCATAAAAGTAATTCAAAATTATAGCTTCGAGAAACAAGAGACAAGTTATATTTCATTTGAAAAATTCTCTTTTGATAAATGAAATAATCATGGTATGAAATCTTGATTTATAAAAGTATCAAGTCATAATTATCAAGATCAAGATAATAAATATTTTCTTTAGCAAACAATCACATAAGCACTTCATTATTGCATAAGAAATCTCATTGCATCATGATTTATAAATTCTTTCTCTACACATGAATCATAAGAGATATAATAGCAATGATATCGATCATGATTCATTTGGTAGCAAATTGTTAGAAAAATAATTTGTTTCATGCATAAGAAATCTTAATTTGTCAAGAAATCAAAAGAAGGTTCATGATTCGCTTGAAACAAATGATCTCATTCAAATCAATTTGTCAACTCGACAATCCATCATTAAAATTTTATTCATAGGATATTCACAAAATATACTAAATGAATTCATCACTTGTCTTTCATGAAAAATAAAAAATGTCAAGAATCATACATTTACCTTTTTATGATTATTCATTTGAACATGCTCTTGTCTTTTAATGTCAAGCATGAAAGTTCAAGACGTAAAAGCGAAAACATTATAAAAATAATTTAGACGAAAGACATATATAATATATTAGTCCAACACATATGATTCATCATGCATAGCTTTAAAATGTGAATCAAGCATTAAACAAGCTTTCATTGTTAAGATATTCGTTATTTTTAGCTCATTCAATTTTACAAAACGAATCATCAAAATCAAAAACTTTAGAGATAGAAAAATTTTCAAGATCATGCATTTTCTTTTTATGATTTACTTCAAATAAGCATGCCTTTTCATTACTTCAAATCCTCATTAATCATGAAAACCGAAGTGCACAATCATGGATTATCCTATTAAACATAATCATGCTAATTAAATTTTGTATCAAAATCATAGATCAAAATCCGATATGGAAATCATAAACATTCATGGAATTATCATCCATAATGTTCCATACATCATTCATAATTTTGAATCATAACATGCATGAAACTTTAACAATATAATTTTCAAGATCAATATTTAATTTTTTTTTAAATTGCTAAAAAGAAAAGCATAATATAATTTTCAAAAATAATTTTTTATTTCCTACTATCTAAATTAAGCACTCATGAAAAATATATCAAGTAATTTTAAAATAATGTAAAAGCATTTCGGGTGAGGTACTTACCTTGTTGACAAAAACTGACAAGGCATAGTTTGCATCTTCATCCTTTTTGCGCACTTTCCTCTTCTTCATTTTTGTGTACTTGTCTTTAGAGCATTCTGGTTTCTTGCATTCATAGCAAGAGTTGGTGTTCTTTTCATTTGTGTTCTTTAATTCTTGTTTAATGAACTTTTTAAATTTTAATGTCAAAATTTTAAAGTTCTCAACATTGTCCTCATCACTTGAGTCATCACTCAAGTGGCATTCTATTATTTGAAATGCCAAATCCTTCCTATTCTTTGGAAGGTGGTACTCATGTTTATCAAGTTCAAGAGTCATTTCATAAGTCATTAAAGACCCAATTAGTTCTTCAAGTGAATATATATTCAAGTCTTTAGACTCTTGAATAGCCATTATTTTTGAATCCCAACTCTTTAGAAGGGATCTTAAAATCTTGTTAATGAGATCAAAACTCGAAAAGATTTATCAAGACTTTTTAAACTATTGACGACATCCGTTAAGCAGGTGTACATGTCGCCAATAGTCTCGCTTGGTTTCATTCAAAAAAGCTCAAAATCATGCATCAAAATGTTAGCTTTTGAGTCTTTGACTCTACTCATTCCTTCGTTTGTGATTTCAAGTGTGTGCCAAATATCAAAAGTTGTTTCGCACGTAGAAATTTGATTGAACTCCTTTTTATCTAAAGCGTAAAATAAGACATTTATAGCCTTTAAATTTAAAGAAAAAAATTTTCTCTCTAAGTCCGACCATTCGTTCATCAGTTTAGAGGGAAGTTGAAAACTATTTTCAATAACACTCCATAAATCTAAATTTAAAGAAATCAAGAAAATTTTTATTTGAGTTTTCCAATATGTGTAGTCCGATCCGTTAAAGAACGGTGGACGAACAACCGAAAAGCCCTCTTGAAAGCTATGAAGAGCCATTTCTCATGGGTATGAATCTGAATGAGAAATAACATGCCTCTGATACCAATTGTTAGGGATTGAGCGGCACTAAGAGGGGGGGGGGTGAATTAGTGCAGCAGAAAAAGACGATAAATTTTCGGTGATTTAAAACGTGCTTTCGGAAACTTCATACAATGAAAACCTCATTTTGACTAAAACTGATTTCAATTTAAGTGTATCAGAAATGTAATTAGCTTGAGAGTGTTTAGAGATGAAGAAAGACAATGATAAGGAAATAGGGCAGCCAAATAAAATGATTTACAAAAAGATAAAAGCAATAAGTAAATGTAAACCAGATTTTTATAGTGGTTCGGTCATACGACCTACATCCACTCCTGATTCCTCTTCTTGAGGCCACTAGCTTTCCACTAGATATCCTCGTTCCAACAGGCGAGGGTGAACTCCCTTACAGCACCGCTCTTTTTGACGGGCTTAGGAGGTAACCCTTACAAGCACTCTTCTTCTCTCTTTTGAATGAATACAAGAGAAATTAAGAAGGGATTTCTAGAGAGATTTGAATAGCATTTTCTTGCTTTCAAAGTGTATGTGCTTGTATTCCTCAACCCAAGGATGGGAGGGGTTTCTATAGGCTCCAAGATGATTCAGCCCAAATTTGAATCTTCTCAGTTTTCCAAGCAACTGGTAGTACCACCGCCAGTGCACTTTGCATGTGTTAGTATGCTAGGTGGTACCACCACCCAGAATACTGCCAGCACTATTTCAACACTATTCCAGCAAGGTTGAATGGGCCCTAACTTCGGCCCAAATAAGGCCTAGTTGGCCCCTACAGGGGTTAAACAGATTATTACCTAATCCTTACCCTAACTATATGCTAACTACTAAATTGAAACATAATTCTAAGCAAATTAATAACCGGCAATGTAGAGTCTTTTTCCGGTGAACTTCTGGTCAACTTCCAACGCACCCTCGGATTTCTTCCGATAGACTCCCAATAGGCTCCCGGACTCTATGGCAAGTTTGACAAGTCTTTGGCAAGCTTTCGAACCTTCTCGGTAAGCTTCGTGAATCTCCGACGATCTTTCTGGCGAACTTTTGAAACCTTCGGTAAGTTTCCGATTCTTTCTCGGTTGGTTCCGGCAACACCTCCAATGATCCTTCGGACTTCCGGTGGACTCTCGAACTCCCAACTACTTGACTCCGATAATTTGCTTTATCTTCAAGCTATCATAGTTAATCCTGCACACATAAGCCAAAACTCTACTTCGATCTAAATAGTTATTATAACGTGAATTGACATTCTGTTGCCCAGCACGTCATTGGTCGGTGCTTCGTCCGGTTCTTCGGCATATCGTCCTCTTACGGTTTATTGCCCAATCGATGGTTGACCTCCACAACCCCAATATCCTTGGCACAACCCACTCTTCTTGGCCCGATGCCCGACGTCTGAAGCTTTCTATCGATTGTCGATCGGAACTCTAGCACGACGTCCAATATCCTGACATGATTTCCTACGACGCAACGTCAATTCCTCCTACATCAACTGTCTAATCTTGATCAAGTAGACCTACGTAACTCAAAACATAATTAGATAAAATAAACACAATCAATTAGTTTCATCATCAAAATCCGAGATTCAATAATAGACACCATTGTCAAAAGGTTTGGCATAAAAAATTCCAAGAGATCTCATACCAATGAGACATGGAATATCACTTTCTAGGAGTATGTCCCCAAAGACTCCTGAAGAAAGGGTACACAAGGATATGATACCATATGCCTCAGCGATAGGATCTATCATGTATGTTATGCTATGTACCAGGCCTGATATAGCGCATGCTTTGAGTGTCACGAGCAGGTATCAGGTAGATCCAGGCTTGGAGCACTGGAAAATAATAAAATGTATCTTTAAGTACTTGAGAAGGACTAAGGATCTTTTACTGGTATATAGAGGCAATAGCCTCAGGGTTGAGGGCTACATAGACTCGAGCTTCCAGTCCGATGTCGATGATAGTAAATCTAATTCAGGGTATGTGTTCACCCTGAATGGAGGAGCAATATACTGGAAGAGTTCTAAGTAAGATACTACTGCTGACTCAACCACATAGGCGGAATACATTGCTACGGTAGAGGCAACAAAGGAGGGAGTCAGGATGAAGAAGTTCATCACAGATCTGGGAGTCATGGCGAGCAACGAGGTTATGATTCTCTTATATTGTGATAAATACGGGGTGATTACTCAAATAAGGAAACCCGGGTCTCATCAGAAGTGTTTTGAAGAGGTTCTAGCTTATTAGAGAGGTCGTGGCCCGAAGAGATGTAGTAGTAGAAAGAGTTTCATCTGAAGATAACATTGCAGATCCACTGACAAAGCCATTTACATAAATTATTTTTTAGCGTCATAGAGGTCTGATGGGGATCAAACATATTGGTGATTGGCTTTAGGTCACTTGGGAGATTGCTAGTCATATGTGCCCTGCAAGCCAATCACATGAGTGATGACACTTGTGACTTGATATGCACTTTTTCTCTTTGTGTATTATTAGATATTTTATCATTTTATCTTACGTGTTACATATATTATGATGTCCTTGGATCTATGCAATGGGAATCAGATCATGATGAGATCATGATAATGAGACTGATTCACATTTAAACATAGACCCTAAATAATCTTGGTCATAGGTTACTCGAGAGGGACATCGAGATAACCAGATAGACTGGAGTGTTGTATACCCATTCATATAATAGAGGTGGCTGGTCTCATAGCTACTCATGTGGGGACACTAAGGATACAGTGTAGGTGCTCATTGGGGAATGAATTCACTGATTGATCTGCCTGCGGAATGTTGGATGATTATTGATACCTCACGTCAAACAGCGATTCCGTAGTCTCAGTAATGTATCTGGTCCTTAGATTTGAGACACCAAGGATGTCCTATATGAGTACTCCACTCTTTGATACCAGACTTATAGGTTTGGAAAGTTCCAAATCTAGTACAACCGATTATTGGGAATGGTAGCCAACCTTACGAGGGCTATTAAGTGTCAATAGAGGATCATTCGCTCTTGGTGTCATGAGAGAAATATCCTATGTATTCTTGCTTAAATAAATCCTTGGCCAAGGTTATTCGAATTAAGAGAGAAAGAGTTCTTCGGGAGAATTCAACAAGAGCAAGACTCAAGGAGAGACCGTATGGGCTTGACAGCACCATGCCCAGTATAGGGTCTCTACGATATTAGATAGATGAGGGACTATAGATACATGATAAATGAGGACAGATAGGTCTAAGAATTGGATTCCCTTGTATCGTCTGGGGGCTATGGTGTAGTGGCCTAGTACGTCCGTAGTCGATGAGTTTGGTGAATTATTATAGAGATAATAATTGACTAAGTTAGAATGAGTTCTGACAAGTATGACTCACGGCCAGCTTGATATTGGGCCTAGAGGGTCACATACATATGGTAGGTGTTGCGATGAGTAGAGGTTCGGATATGAGATATCCGTTGGAGCCCCTAACTTATTGGATATCCATTAAGCCCCTGAATTATTAGATCCTCATATGAGATCCAATAATTGCTAATGAGAGATTATTGGGTAGAGGCCCACTAATCCAAGAGGCTTGGGTAATTGGATGGAGATCCAATACCCAATAGGGAAAGATCCATTAGGGTTTATAGGGGGCCTTTATAAATAGGATGGAACCAAAGCTCTATAGGCTGAGGGTTTCTTTTGGTAGCCACCTTCTGTTCTCCTCTCACCAGAGAGGAGGATCGTCGTAGTCCCTGTCGTGTGGATACCGCTAGAGAGGAGGACGCTTGACCTCCTTCATCCTTCCTATAGATCTGTAGGGATTCAGGGATATACGATCTCCTTAGGTATTTTCTTTTACACATGTAGTTTTCATGAATTTGTTTTAATGCATCGATCTTCGCACGATGACGGAACCTTTTTATGGGAAATCTAGGGTATTTTATTTTTATTCTTCCGCTGTGCATGAGATGTCGCTCCCCAAAAGGATTTCCCAACAGTACTAATTGTCTAGATCGAAGTAGGACTGAGTCAAAATTGAGTTGGTTTTGGATGAAATAATACCAACTCAATTAGGGCCCAATTGGGCCTAAATTGGGACTGATTTGGGCTCATTGGGAGGCCCATTCAGTGGCCCAAAAGTTGTCATAAGCGGTGGCACCGCCAAATTGGCGGTAGAACTGCCTATGAGCTGGAAAAGTGAAATAGCATACTTTTCCAAGTTGCAGGCGGTGGCACTGCCCAGCATAAAAGCTACAATGGTGGTACCGCTCCAGGCTGGCGGTAGTACTGCCAATGTCAGGCAGTGGCACCGCAGTGTCAGGCGGTGGTACTGCTAGTGTCAGGCGGTGGTACTGCAAGTGTCAGGCGGTGGTATCGCCAACACCCGAGAATCCGAGGTAATTCAAATTTGGGCTCCAAATTTGAATCACCTTAAGGCCTATAAATACCCCTCTCATCCATGGTTGAAAACACACAAAACCTAAGAAAGAAAAAAGAAAAACTCTATTGTAATAGTGTTAAAATCTTCCCTCTAAGCTTTAAGAGTGATATAGTCCAAGAGAGGGGTGAGAGGCTTTGTAAGGGTTACCTCCTAAGTCTTTCAAAAGGAGAGTGTTGTAAGGGAGTTGGTCTTCGCCCTTAGAAGGAAGACAACTAGTAGAAAAGCCAGTGGCCTCAAGAGAAGAGGAATCGAGAGTGGATATAGGTCGTATGATCGAATCACTATAAAAATTTGGTTTGCATTTACTTATTGCTTTTATCTTTCTACAAACCATTTTATTTGGCTACCCTACATCCTTATCACTGTCTTTCTTCATCTCTAAACTCTCTCAAGTTAATTACGTTTCTGATATGCTTTAATCGAAATCGATTTTAGTCAAAACGTAGTTTTCAACGTACAAAGTTTTTGAAATCCATTTTAATCATCAAAATTTATCATTCTTAACCGCTGCACTAATTCACCCCCCCCCCTCTTAGTGCCACTCTAGATCCCAATAGTGTCAAGGTCAAACTGGCGGTGGTACCACCAATGACAGGCAATGGTACTACCAGTATCTAGTAAACTCGGGATAGGAAGGTTTTTGGTTCCATGTTTGAATTAGATTGGAGCCTATAAAAACCCCTCCCATCCCCGAGTTGAATACAATAAGCATAGAGATTTTAAAAGCAAGAAAATGTTGTAAAAATCCTTCTAAACATCCCTCCTCTAGCTCCCATTTGTATTCCACCGAAAGAGAGGAGTGAAAGTGCTTATAAGGGTTATCTCCTGAGCCCGTCAAAAGGAGAAGGCATTGTAAGGGAATCAATCCTCACCCGTTAGAAGGAGGATAGCTAGTGGAAAGCCAGTGGCCTCAAGTGAAGAGGAATCGGGAGTAGATGTAGGTCGTATGACCGAACCACTATAAATCAATTTGTGTTTATATTCTTGCAATTTACTTTACTGTAAACCATCTTCACTTTGATGCTCTACCTCCTTATCTTCTTCTTACGAATCACTTCAAGTTTAAAGCATCCTTCATTATGGATTTAATCGTAATGTAATTTTTATCATACAAAGTTTTCAATGCACGAACTAGTTTAAATTGCCCAAATTTATCATTCTCAACTACTGCACTAATTCACCCCCCCCCTCTTAGTGCTACTCTAAATCCCAACAATTGGTATCAGAGCCTCGTTATTTCTCTTTCGGATTCACACCCGTGAGAAATAGATCTTTATGACTTTCAAGAGGATTTTTCGATTGTTTGTCCTTCGTTCTTTAAAGGATCGGACTACACATATTAGAAAACTTGAATGAGAGTTTTCTTGATTTATTTATATTTAAACCTATAGAATGTCATTGAAAACGGCTTTCAACTTCTCTCTAAATCGACGAACGAATGGTTGGATTTGGAGAGAAAATCTTTTTCATTAAATGCAAAGGCTATGAATGCCTTATTTTACGCTCTAAATAAAATTAAGTTTAATCGAATTTCTATGTGTGAAATGGCTTTCGATATTTGGCACACTCTTAAAATCACACACGAAAGAATGAGTAGAGTCAAAGACTCGAAAGTTAATACTTTGATGTACGATTTTGAGCTTTTTCGAATGAAACCAAGCGAGACTATCGGCGACATGTACACCCATTTCACGGATGTCATCAATAGTTTGAAAAGTCTTAGTAAATCTTTTTCAAATTTTGATTTCATTAATAAGATTTTAAGATCCCTTCCAAAGAGTTGGGATCCAAAAATAACGGCTATTCAATAGTCTAAACACTTGAACGTTTATTCACTTGAAGAACTAATCGGGTCTTTAACGATCTATGAAATGACTCTTAAACTTGATGAACATGAGAACCACCTTTCAAAAAATAGGAAGGATTTAGCACTTCAAATAAGAGAATGCCACTTGAGTGATGACTTCAGTGATGAGGACAATGTTGAGAACTTTGAACTTTTGATATTAAAATTTAAAAAATTCATTAAACAAGAATTAAAGAACACAAATGAAAAAAACACCAACTCTTGCTATGAATGCAAGAAACTGGAATGCTCCAAAGACGAGTACACAAAAATGAAGAAGAGAAAAGCACGCAAAAAGGATGGAGATGCAAACTACGCTTTAATAGTTTTCGACAATAAGGTAAGAAACTCACTCGAAATATTTGTACGTTGTTATAAAATTACTTGATATTTTTTTATGAATTGCTTAACTTAGTTAGTAGGAAATAAATAATTATTTTTAAAAAAAATTATATCATGCTTTTCTTTCTAGTATTTTTGAAAAGTAAAAATTAAAATGATATTTGCATGATTTGTGATAATGCTTAGGATTAATCCATGCATGTGTATCTTGATGTTTTATATTACTTTTCATTTCTAAATATGATGCTTGACGATGTTATATCATGCATGAGTTTTTGAAGTGATGTTGATTTAAAACTCTGTGTTTTGGATTAACATGTTTTTAGTCTAATCGTTCTCATGACAAATTAAGATGACATAATGCATGTACACCTAAAAAGATAAATTTCATGTATGCTTTCCGTATTGATTTTCAATTTTAGACATGATACATATCTATGTATGGATTTCTTTAAAGTCTTTTGATGATAGATGTTTGTATGATGCTTATGACTTGAAATCTTCTATTTTGGATTAATGTGTTTTTGGGCTTGACGAAATTTGTTTCAGAGTCATACGATGATGGCTTTCTTATAAAAACTAGAATATACTTATATGAAATAAATAAAACATATAAAAAGGAAAGCGTATGATCATGATAAATTCATGAATCTTGATGATTTTATATTGCTTTTGGTTTCAAATAAGATGCATGATTTTTGACACAAAAAATTAATGGCATGTTTTAAGATAATGCTTGAACACCAAATATGATTAAAAAATAAAAGCAAGCATATTGATGATTTCACTTTCAACATGATGCATGGTTTTTATATAAAAATTTGAACATGCTTATATGAGATCAACCACATAAAATAAAACACATAAAAAATTGAAAATATGTTATCATGATGTTTTATTTTTGATGTGTTTGATCTTGACAGTTTTATGATGAAACTTTTGTCTCGTTTTTAAATGTTGATGCATATTTTCATAAAAGACTTGAACATGTTCACATAAAATCAATTGCATAAAATGGAAATGCATTTTCTATCCTATTGAAATTAATGAATTTATTTTACCAATCTTGTGAATCTCATGAAAATAAACAAGATGAATATTTTGAAAATAAATGAGTGTATCATGCATTTGATATTAATGATTTCTCTTGAAACTTACTTTTTGGATCTATATGATGATATATGAATCTATTAGAAAAAAACAAGAGCATGCTTACATGTAAACCATCTCCATTGCTCTTAATAAAATTTTTGAATGAAAGATTTTGATGCATTTGATCTTGATGACTTTAATAACAAAACTTGCATTTCAAATTTATACGATGATGGCTTTCATTGAACATACCTTATGAAATCATAATTGATAATGATGAAATAAAAATATTAAAAGTTTGTTATCATGTGTTTCAACTTAATGATTTTTAAGATGAAATTTGTCTTTCCATCTTAAATGTTGACACTTGTTTTATTAAAGGTAAAGACATGCTTATAAGAAGCAAATCACATGAATAGAAATTTATAAAAATAAAATACAATCCTCTATCTTATCAATTTTTCAATAAATCTGTGCTTGTCATGTATGAATTTAGTGAATGTGATTTTGAGGTTGATTACGGATTTGACAAATGCTTAATTCATATTTACGACATGAGAGACATTTTAAATATGAATTATGTTCAATGCTTCAATCATGTTCTATCTCACTTAATTCATTTTGTTCTCCTATAATTTCTTTTTATTTACCAAAGAGGAGAACCTTCCAAATGAATCATGAATTTGAATGAAATGATACTTCAAATTATTTCTTATGATTCATGATGAATATAGATCTATTATGCATAAATCAAGTTGTTCATTTTACTACCAAATGAATCATGACTTGATATTGATATATTTGTTTATATATCATGATTCTTGATTGTATACTCCTTATCATAAATTGAAAATTGATGTTAATGAAAATGTTTGAAATCATGATCTTGATACTTGAAATTTTCTTTAAAATGTGATCTTGATGAGAATTCCTATGCATGAATCAAGTTGCTCTTTGTGCTATCTATTTTCAAATGAATCATGAGCCTTGATATCATATCTTTCATGATATAGAAATGATAAGATTTCTTTGCCTTGTATACCTTATGTGATGATTGAAAATTGATGTAAAAGAAATTTGCTTAATGATTGAATCATTGATTTATTCTTTTTATCATGGCTTGAAAATGAATATAAAAAAAATATGTTTAGAATTTGTTTTAAAATCATGATCTTGATCTTGCTAAAAAGAATATTTACCATGAATGATATCTTTTGATCTTGATCTTACTAAAAACTTGATTTCATGGCCACGTATGCATCATGTGATATTGATTGACACTATTTTCTAAATGATGTAAAAAGGAAGAAAACTATGTCCTTCTTTCTTTTTGACATTAACAAAGGGGGAGAAGGGTTTGCTAGCTTGCACATTACAAATGAAAGCAAACATAGCTAACTAAACTTGCAAAAAGGCAAAACTTGCACTTCTTAAAATGAGAAAAAAGAAATTGAAAAGTTGCATTATTATTTTCTGATGAGCTTGTATGTTTAAAATATTATAAATTTTATAAAAATTACTAGCTCATTGCAAACAAAAAGTTGATAGCTTGTAAAGGCAAATTTTAGTTGCAAAAGAGAAAAATTGAAAGGGAGCTAGCTTGTGTATCGCAAAGTATGCTAGCTTGCTTATCATTATTGCTTACTTCTTTATCATCAATTTTCCTCATATCATGATTTATTTATGACTCCCTTGAACTCATGACTATATGTTAAAAATTTATGATGTAAATTTATTATTTTATCATGGTTAAAGCATTGATGTAAAAGACTATTTATACTTCATTTCTTTTTGATAATGACAAAGGGGAGCAAGAATTGCTATCTCAAAAGATGCAAAAATGCAAAACTTAGAAAATTTGTAATCTTACACTTATTATGTTTCATGCTTGTAATGAAAATTTAACTTGCATTTTTATAGTGATTGCATATTTCTAAGAGGAAGCAAAGTGTTATCTTGCCTATCGTGAGAAACAAAGTGCAAACTTGCATATCTCAAGAAGCAAGTAAAAATTGCCATGCTTGAACTTAAAAACTTGCTATGATGTATATCTTGATAGCTAGTGTGTTGTAAAACTTACATATCCTTAAAAACTAGCTAAATACTACTTCTTTTTGTTGATGACAAAGGGGGAGAAGTAGGTAGATTGATGAGTTCATGCAATGTATTGTTGATTGAATATTTTATATATTTGCATGATATTTTTTATAATATTATTTTGATACATGTTGTTTGGATTTGGCATAATCCAAGTGTTCTATCAATATAGCATATTGATAGGGGGAGTTTGGTTAAACTCCAAGAGTTAGGATCAACTCCGTCATCAATTAGTTGTCATCATAAAAAAAAGGGAGACTATTGAATATCAGATTTTGATGATAAAACTAAGTGATAGTATTTTATTGTCTAACTACATTTTGAGTGACGCAGATTTACTATCGATCAGGATTAGATAGTTGACACAGGATGAATCAGCATTGCATTGGAAGAAATCACATTAGGAGATTGGACATCGAGCTGGAGGTCCGATCGATAATCGATAGAAGGCTTTGGACATCGAGTATCAAGCCAAGAAGAGTGGTATTATGCCAAGGAGATTGGGGTTACGGAGGTCAACCGTCGATTGGGCAACAGGCCGCAAGAGAGGACGGTGCACCGAAGAACTAGATGAAGTACTAACCAATGTCATGCCGAGAAACAGGATGTTGATTCGTGTAATAATTGTCTAGATTGAAGTAGGGGTAAGATTTACTTAGTGTGTAGAATTAACTACGATAATGATGAAGACATAAAGTGAAACAAAGTGCTGGAGTCAAGTGCGATGTAATCGTTGGGAGTTCGAGGGTTTGATGAAAGTCTGAAGATTCATCGGGAGTGCTATCGGAACTGGCCAAGAATGAGTAGGGAGCTTGCCGAAGGGTTTTTAGAAGTTCATCAAAAGGTTCGTTGGAAGTTCGTAGAGCTTGCCGAGAAAGATCAGAGCTTGCCAGGAGTCCGTAGAATGATGTTCGAGGGTTCATCGGAAGACCACCGGAAGTTCACCGGAAGCTCACTAGAGGAAGACTTGATGTGTTGGACTTTGTATTAGCTTAGGAAATATTTTTAATTTCATAGTTAGCATATAATTGGGGTTAGGATTAGGTGTTAATCCTATAACCTTGGTAGGGGCCAACTAGGCCCAGTAATGGATTGGTTTGGGCCGAGTTTAAGGCCCAACCAGAAGTGCTGGACCCTGTCTAGCGGTGGCACCGCTCAGGTCTAACTCCCCAGGAAGTACTGGGCGATAGTACCGCCCAATACACTGATTGTGGCAGTATGTCAAGCGATAATACCACTAGACTAGGCAGTGGTACCGCCCAGTGTCAGGGTCAAATTGACAGTGGTACCGCCAGTGATAGGCGGTGGTACCGCCAGTACCTGGTAAACCCAGGATAGGAAGGTTTTTGGTTCCAATTTTGAATCAGATTAGAGCCTATAAAAATCCCTCCCATCCATGGGTTGAATACAACAAGCATAGAGATTTTAAAAGCAAGAAAACACTGTAAAAATCCTTCTAAACATCCCTCCTCTAGCTCCTATTTGTATTCCACCGAAAGAAAGAAATGAAAGTGCTTGTAAGGGTTATCTCTTGAGCCCGTCAAAAAGAGAAGGTAATGTAAGGGAATCAATCCTCACCCGTTAGAAGGAGGATAGCTAGTGGAAAGCCGGTGGTCTCAAGTGAAGAGGAATCGGGAGTAGACGTAGGTTGTATGACCGAACCATTATAAATTGAATTGCATTTATATTCTTATAATTTACTTTACTGCAAACCATCTTCACTTTGATGCTCTACCTCCTCATCTTCTTCTTATGAATCACTTCATTATGGATTTAATTGAAACATAATTTTTATCATAAGAAGTTTTCAATGCACAAACTAGTTTAAATCGTCAAAATTTATCGTTCTCAACTGTTGTACTAATTCATCCCCCCTCTTAGTGCCGCTCTAGATCCCAACAAATTACTCTAAATAAATCCATATGAATTAATTATAATGGTCTAAAGGTGCTTGTTTGATTTTTAGATTTAAAACTACTCTTTATTTATTTATCTAGTTGGCATGCATCACAAACTTTATCTTTGACAAATTTAATACTAGGTATTCCTCTTATTAGTTTTTTAGTTATAATTTATGAGATTAGTTTTATGCTAGCATGATGTAGTCTTCGATGCCAAAGCCATGTATCATTATTTAAACCTGAAAAATAAGTTTCATTATAAAAATCATCAAGATCAATAGTATATACATTATTAGTCCTTAAGGTAATCATTGATCTATTTTTGTATAGTATATCTATAATACAAGAATTAGATTTAAATTTGATATTATAGCCCTTATCACACAATTGACTAATACTAAGTAGATTGTATTTCAAATCATCTACTAACAAAATATTTTAATTAAAATATTTGATTTGTTACCTATTTTTTCTTTGCCAATAATTTTTCCTTTATTGTTATTTCCAAAGGTGACATTGTTTGTCTTGGCTAGTAAGATTAGAGAATTATATTGGATCTCCGGTCATATGCTTGAACATCCACTATTAAGGTACCATCTCTTGCTCCTAGCTTTTGATTGTAGACATATCTATAAAAAAAGGGGGGGTTTGCTTTAGGTACCCACTTAACTTTGGGTCTCTCATGAAAAGATCTATCTATTTTGACTATTGGCATTAAGTTATTTATGGTTCCTTTAGGAACCCAAACTAATTTATATGAATTATATTTTATAAATGAACATCTATAGGCATAGTGTCCACATCTACTACAAAAATTACATTTATTTTCAAAGGAAACATATAATATAGGTCCTTTAATAAATATAGTCAGCTTTTGGTTAGTTTTGCTATATTCCTACTTTTCTTTGTACATGACCTTTGTTAGTAAGGATCATATTTAAAGATTTATTACATATTTTAAAATTTTTTAATGTTTCTTGTAGTAAAATATTTTCCTTCTTAAGCGAATATAACTCTTCACACTTAGTGCAAGGAGTTAACATGCAACTATCATGCTTATTTTTTAAATTTTTAAATTCACTAGACAAAGAAATATGATTCTTTTTTAATGATTTATATTTTTTGCTAACTAATTTAAATTCATCAAATAAGTCATGAAATACATTGAGTAATTCATCGTAAGACAAAAGAGATTCATTTGAGTTACATACCTTATTGCCAAATGTCATTAATGCGTAGTTTGCAACTTCTTCTTTGTTGGCTTGCTTCTCATATTCGGATGCACTCTAATCATCCTAAGTCACCTTGAGTATTTTCTTTTTCTTTGATAGTTTCTTTTTCACTTGGGGATATTTATTTTTGAAGTGCCTTGGCTTTTTACATTTATAGTATATTATTGTGTCCTTTTTTAGTTTATTTTTGTTCTTAGTGTTTTGTTTTGTTTTGTTCCTTTTTAAGAATTTTTAAATTTTCTTGTAAGAAGTGCTAAATCATCATCATCATCATCATCACTTGAGTTTTCTCCCAAGTGGTCTTCTTTAGTTCTAAGTGCCATATAGTTCATGTTCTTTGGATGGTTATTCTCATGTTTATTATTGCTATACATATCATTTCATAAGTCATTAAAGACCCGATAAGTTCTTTAAGTAGAAAATTATTCAAGTCCTTTGCTTATTGTATTACCATTACTTTTTGATCTTAACTTTTTGAAAGGGATCTTAGTATTTTGTTTACAAGTTCAAGGTTAGTAAAACTTTTACTAAGTGCTTTTAAACCATTGACGACATCCATAAAATGGGTGTACATGTCTCCAATGGATTCGCTTGGTTTCATTCGAAATATGTACTAAAAGATTAATTTTAGACTCTTTGATTCTACTTGTGCTTTCATGTGTGACTTCGAGTATGTGACAAATATCATGTGTAGTTTCGCATATAAAAACATGATTAAACTTATTTTTATTTAAAGTGTAAAATAAAACATTCATAACTTTAGCATTTAAAGAAAAAAATTTCTTCTCCATTTGTTCATTGGATTAGAAGACTTTTAAAAACCACTTTCAAACACATTCTATAAATCAAAATCCATGTAAATCAAGAAGATACGTATATATGTTTTTCAATAAGTGTAGTTCGTCCCATTGAACAAAAGAGGACGAGTAATAGAGTGACCCTCTAGATTACTGGCATAAGCTCTTTAGTATCTCTAGAGCATTAAAATAACAAAGAGAAACTTGGCTTTGATATCAACTGCTAGGATCACAGTGGCACTAAGAGGGGGGGGGGGTTGGGGTGAATTAGTTCTTTCGAAAAATTATGTCGATTCAAAAAATTCATTCAATGAAATATATCGAAAATGTGTTTTTGACTTGGAATGTAAGTAAAAGCATTCAGCAACTAGCTTAGCAAGTAATATGAGTGAAAAGAATAAAGGAAAAAGAGCACACTAGATTTATAGTGGTTCGGTCCTTCAACCTACATCCACTCTCGATTCCTCCTCCGTTGAGGTCACCGATTTTCACTAATGATCTTCTTTTAATGGGCAAAAATTAATCACCCTTTTACAACTCTTTCTCCTTTTTACAGATTTAGGAGATAACATCTACAAATCTCACACCTCCCTTGGATAGAATTCTAAACATTTTAAGAGGGGAGGAACACTCCACTTTTCAAGAGTACAACTTTGATTCACTAGAGTTTTTGTTCATTTTTTTTCTTGTGTAATCCCAGCAAGGATGAGTGAGGTATTTATATGCCCCCTATGGCTTCAAAAATGAAGTCAAAATTTAAATTTTTGGGTCTTTCGTGTATGGGGTGATACCACCGCCTACTCTAGGTGGTACTACCACCTACAACACCTTAAAAACAGGGGCTCTATCAATACCACTTCCACCCTAGATAGTACCATCGCCTGCCAGCTTTAATGCTGGTGGTACCACCACCCAAATTGGGCAATATCACCACCGGCAACTTGGAAAAGTGTGCTTTTTGACTTTTTCAGCTCATAGGTAGTTCCACCATCTGACCAACTCTAGGGTCGTCGAATAGGCCTCCCCAAATTAGTCCCAATTCAGGCCCAATGGTCTTCTAATTGAGTTAGTAAGATTACATCCAAAACTAAATCAATTTAAGACCTAACTACGATAATTAAGACCTAAATAATTATAAGATACGAATCTAAGTTGTCCAGCATGTCATTGGTTCATTCGAGCTCCTAGTGAACTTCCAATGTGTCATCTAAACTTTTGGCGTATCGCTTGATCCATCAACATGTTAACTCCTGCAACATCCAATTTTGGCATAATGTCTAATTCTTCCAACCCGATGCTTGATATCTGATTCGACCCAATATCTAATTTTTCTTACTTTAATTGTTTTACGTTTTCTGATTGAAGTTAGTTCTACATCACTTATCTTAAAGCATAGAATAGATCATAAACTCATTAATTGATTCCATTATCAAAATCTAGGATTCAACAAATCTGAGATAATGACTTTGTTAGTGGATCTACTGTTAGAAAATTTGAGATGACATCAGATGCATAGTAGAAGAATAAAAAAATAAAATTGTAGAATTTTCCATAAGAAAAGGAGGTTCTTATCGTCGTGCGAAGATTGGTGCGCAAAAACTCATAAAACTAAAAAATTATGCATATAAGAAAGATATGTTATCAAAGAAGATCGTATATCCTTGAAATCCTATTGATATATTGGAGAGGATGAAGAAGGTCAAGTGTCATCCTCTCTAGTAGTGCTCCACATGGCAGGTGCTAGGATCGTAGTGGCACTAAGAGAGGAGGAGGGTGAATTAGTGCTTTCAAAAAATTACATTGATTCGAAAAATTCGTTTGATAAAACATATCGGAAATGCATCTTGACTTGGAATATAAGTAAAAGTATTGAGCAACAAGTTAGCAAGCAATAAGAGTGAAAGCCATAAAGGGAAAAGAGCATACTAGATTTATAGTGGTTCGATCCTCCAACCTACGTCCACTCCTAATTCTCGCTTTGTCGAGGTCATTGGCTTTCACTAATGATCTTCTTTCAATGGGCAAAGATCAACCACCCTTTTATAACTCTTTCTCCTTTTCACAGGTTTAGGAGATAACCTTTACAAATCTTACACCTCCCATAGACATACTTCTAAACCTTTCAAGAGGAGGGGAGGAACACGTAACGCTTTTTAAGATTACAACTTTGATTCACTAGAGTTTTAGTTTACTTTTTCTTATGTAATCCCAGTAAGAATGAGTGGGGTATTTATATGCCTCAAATGGCTCCAAAAACGAAGCCAAAATTTAAATTTTTGGATCTTCTGGGTATAGGCAATACCACCGCCTGATCTAGGCGGTACTACCGCTTGTAGCACCTTAGAAACCGGGACTTTGGTGGTATCACTACCAGCTTGGGTAGTACTACTACCTGCCAACTTTAATGCTGGTAGTACCACCACCAAGACTGGGCGGTGCCACCACCTGCAACTTCAATAAGTGCGCATTTTGACTTTTTCAACTCATAGGTGGTTCCACCGCCTGACCAACTCTATGGGTCACTGAATGAGCCTCCCAATAAGCCCAAATTAATCTCAATTCAAGCCCAATGGGCCCCTAATTAAGTTAGTAAGGTTACACCTAAAACTAACTTAATTTAAGACTAAACTATGATAATTAAGACCTAAATAATTATAAGACATAAATCTATGTTGTCTGGCATGTCATTGGTTCATCCGTTGGTGAAGTTCTGACACATTATCCGAACCTTCGACGTATTACCCGATCCATAGACATGTTGACTCTCGCAACATCCAATCTTGGCACAATATCAAATTCTTCCGGCCCAATATCTAATTCTTCTTGCTTTAATTATTTTACCTTTTCTAATTGAAGTTAGTCCTACATCACTTATCTCAAAGCACAGATTAGATCGTAAACTCATCAATTGATTCCATCATCAAAATTTGGGATTTAAAATTTTTCTCCTTTTTGATAATGACAACCAATTGATGATGGAGTTTAAACAAACTCCCCCTATCTATATGCCATATCGAGATAAGCGTGAATTCAAATATGATAACTTTCTAATCTAGGTTGAAATGATTTTAATCATATGCAACACATTATATCAATATAAAGATTTTAATCATATACAACACATTATATCAACATAAACATCATAAGTTGAAGTATTACATGCATAATTCCAAATCATCAAGCATAATTTCAAAATATAAAATCATCAAGTATGATACAAAAACATTTACATTCATCATTATTTTCAACTCATTCATCATTACTTCTCCCTCTTTGTGTTCAACAAAAAGGAGAAAAGTGTAACTATCAAGTTTTTGAAACATGCAAGTTTTATATCACTTTAGAACATGCAAGCTAGCAAGTTTTAAAGATGTGAAAGTTAGCAATATTTGCTTCAACTTGAAATATGCAAGCTAGTAATTCTTGCTTCTCTTTTGAGATGTGCAAGTATGAAAGTTTTGCATCTTGAGATGAACAAGCTAGTGCTTTTGCTTCTCTTGAGATGTGCAAAATAACACTTTTGCTTCTCTTGATATGTGCAATTTTTTTTCTTTCCTTTTGTCATTAAAAAAAATAAAGAAGAGGAGAAGAGTTCAATGGTACAAAAATTTACTATTGGGAAGTCCAGGGTGACATCTCATGCACAGCGGAAGAATACAAAAATGAAACATCCTAGATTTCTATGAAAAGGTTCCATTGTTTTACGAAGATTGATGCGTAAAAAGAAATCTATGAATCTAAAAACTATGTATATTAAAAGATAGTACATAGCGAGATCGTATATCCTTGAATTCCTATAGATCCATGGCGTGGATGAAGGAGGTCAAGCATCATTCTCTCTAGCAGTGATCCACATGGCAGGGTTGCAAAGATGCTCCTCTTTAGGGAGAGAAGAATATCAGATAGCCACCAAGAAGCCCTAGCCTATGGATCTTTGGTTCCCTCCTATTTATAGAGGCCCTATATAAACCCTAATGGATCCTGCCCTATTGGGTATTGGATCTCCATCCAATTACCCAAGCCTCTTAGATTAATGAGTCTCTACCCAATAATCTAGCTCTTATTCGATCTCATCCATGGGATCCAATAAAATAGGGGTTTATTTGATATCCAATAAGATAGAGGCTTCGACGGATATCTCATATCTGAACCTCTATTCATCGCAACACCTACCATATGTGTCTGACCCTCTAGACCCAATATCGAGCTAGCCATGAGTTATACCTGCCAGAACTTCTTCTAACTCAGTAAATTATTATCTCCATAATAATTTACTCAACTCATCGACTACGAACGTACTATTCCACAACACCGTCGTCCCTAAACGATACAGGGGAATCCAATCCTTTAGACCTATCTATCCTTAGTTACCATATACCTATAGTCTTTCATCCATCTAATATCATAGAGACCAAATATAGGGCATGGTATTGTCAGGCCCATACGGTTTCCAATCGAGTCTCGCTCTAATCAGATTCTCCTAGAGAACTCTTTCTCTCTCAATCCAAATGACCTTGGCTAGGGATTTGTCAAAGCAAGAATACATGGGATATTCCTCTTATGATATCGAGAGTGGATGATTCTCTATTGACACTCAATAGCTCTTATAAGGTTGGCTGCCACTCCCAATAATCGGTTCTACTAGATCTGAAACTTCTAAACCTATAAGTTCGGTATCAAATAGTAGAGTACTCATACAGGACATCATTGGTGTCTTCCTAATATTATTAAAACTAGATTTCATATTCAGTTTAAGTCTTAATTAAAATTTTTAGTTACTAGGTTTCTCTTTGTAACTCAAGTTTAAGATTAATTTCATTTAAACTCTCATTACTTCAGGTAATATCATCAAAAAAAATAAAATACATTAAGGAGATCTATCTTGTACATGACTAATAATTTTGCTTATTTCCAATGCAAAATAGTATGAACTTAATACTGATCCCTTGATAAACTCTCTTACTAATAAAAAAACCTAATTCAATGTTGATAAAACCTAACATAATTTTATTTAGTTTTAGTGTTAATTAAAAACCTTTAGTTAATAGGTTACCTTTTTAACTCAAGTTTGAGATTAATTTTATTTAAACTCTCATCACATAATATTATTGACAAATAAAATATACTAAGGAGGCCTATCTTGTATGTTAGACATGTAGATGTACAAGGGCTACTTACATAGTTGTTCGATATTTAGAAATTAAAACTAATTCAAATGGTGTTGCAGGGAAAATATAACCTACATGTACAAAATCCAAACGCTAAATAAATTTAGGTTACTTCACGAGTTAAATAATTTATAAAAGAAGAAAGTGGGATCGAGACATGTTTCATGGTATCCTTGAAGAGTTGTCCAAGACATCCTATCCTATAAGCTTACGTACAATCGAGCTGGTGTTGTTATTTTCTTGATTAGACATCGTAAGCTCTATAATATTACGTTGGGTTGCCTTCCTTAACAGGCAAAACGATCTCAACTATTAGTGTCTTTTGCACATTGGAATACACAACGTATGTAGTCCAATTTAGATATGTAGTGCTTGCTATATTAGAAGCCCACCATTTCTTCTCTAATTTAGTTAGATCGACAATTTTTTTTCCTATACACGCCAAAACTGAGAAATCACCACTTGAAAAGGTGATCATTCGGTCACCTGTCCAACCGAGTTATACTGAAACCACTTACATAGATGGAGCTTCCGGGGGATGCATTTAGAGTATACTAATAGTATTTATTCCGGACTATTAAGGAAGTAGGCAAAGCTTGGTAATACCGTCAATGAATTTATTCCGGACTTTATTGTGTTGTCTAAGTGATTTTTACGAGTTAGGTATTTGGCCAAGATACTCTCATTTGAATTCGGAGTAGAATATAATTAAACAGAAGCTTAAGTATAAATATATAAAATCGTATGGTGTCTCTATTATCATTATTTACCATCCTTAAACGTTCAAGAAAAAAAAAACTATAGAATGATTTGCTCAATTTTCTTTTATCCCATTTCTTTTCAAGGATAGATTTTATTTTTTATCAATGTTATGTCAATTAGTCTTTCTTAAAGCATAAATAGAATTTATAAAATTAGAATATAACTTGGGAAAATACTATATATAAATTTTAGAAATAAACAAAAAAGTACAATAACAGCAAAATGAGTAAAATACTTTACGTCTCGCTTCGGGTTCCCCAGCAGGCCACCGGAAGCAGGCAAGCTGTCCCAAAGGCGGCCCCACCAACTAGGATCGGGATAGCTTCCTCGATCGAGCATCGGGCTGGTAGGCCCTAACGGGTCGACAGAATACGTTGGATTCGAATGCTACGGAACACGCGGTAGCGATGATAGGCACGGACGTCAGCAGTCGGTGGACCTCAAGGAGTCAACCAAATCCGAGGATACTTGATTTTCCATGCGAGTCCCTCAGTAGTTTGAATCGAACGACGCGAACTTGGGGAGCGCGTGCGACCCCCCCTCCCGCGTGCCTCAAACCATCTTTATTATTGTCTCTCAATTTTTAATCTTCTTTACATCATATATATCACAATAGATACAGTAGTATATAATAAAAAAATTAAGGGAAAATAAAATTTTAATAACCACGTCAACGTCAATCAAAACACTCCACGACTACTGGTTGTGTCATTAATTCAGGCTCTCGCACTTCCCAGCTCTGATAAATAGACTGTATATATATATATATACATCAGAATTTAAAGAAATATTAAAATAAAACACAAAAGTGTCATGTAATACCTTTCACCATTCCGGTCATCACCCACTCCGGAACATGAAGAACACACCGCTACCGTTTCCAAATCCTTGCGGTCCTCTTCGTCCTCGTAAATTAATACATGAGATTTTACCGGGAAAACAAGGGACGGCCACAACAAACCCATTCCACCCTCTCACATCTGTCTTCCCCAATGCGCTTCCCCTTTCCTTCGCTTTCATCCTTCTTCGGTCCAATACTCACGGCTGTGTGTTCTCCAACTCGCTTCCCCCTCTTCCTTTTCTTCTTCTTGCTCCTGCTTCATTCACCTCTCTCACAGAGAAGTTGAGTCGCACGCGTAGGAGTGTGCGTGCGTGTGATTGCGAGAGAAATAGCTGCTGAAAGATGGATTGGTGTTCTCGCCCGTCTTTTGTGATTCTTCTGGTTGTGCTTTTGCTTTCCGTGGACGATTCTCGGTCTCAAAGAGCTCCTCCGGCGTCGGCGCCGGCAGCCACCCCCACCCCAGCCCCTGTTCCCGCGCCCTCGCCGGATGCCTTCTGCAACGGCATCTACCTCTCCTACGTGCTTGAGAAACGGGAGAAGATCCATCCCTTCACCTCTGACCCGGCGGACCAGCCCTACTCCTTCGGTGCCAACGCCACCGTCCTCAACCACAGCGCCTCCGACCTCCTCTTCTGGACCCTCCTCATCCCTTTCCGCCACCGTGAGCTCATCGTCTCCGTTGGCGGCGGCGTCCTCACTAATGGCTCCACCTTCCCCTACAACACCACCCTCGACGCTAACGCCACCGCCTTCTCCGGCTACCCCAACACCGATCTCGAGACCGCCATCGAGACCGCCAACGACCTGTCCCAGATCGGGGCCAAGATCACCCTTGTCGGTACTTTTTTCGGCTCCCCGCCCCCCTCCGTGCCCTCCCCGAGTTCCTCGCCCTGGACGATCCCTCCTACAGCTGCCCGCGGCCCACCGTCTACAACGATTCCTATGCCGTGGATACCTACTGCCTGATAAGTAGATAAGATTTCCTCCAACTATACGAGGAAATCTCTCTAGTTGTTGAGGGAAATCCTCCCTAATCTTTCTAGTTGTTGAGGGAAATTCTCCCTCTTAACCTGTATAAATAGACCTCCTATTGTATTGATCAAGATATACTTGTACAATTACTTTTCATCTTATCATGGTATCAGAGCACTTGCATTAAGCAAGAGTTTTTTTTCTTTCCGCTGTCCAGTGACAGCGTCGACACTCCTGGCCGCCTCCTCTTCTCGCTGCTGCAACAAAACATCCTCTCGCTCCTCTGCCTCCTCCTCCGGTGCCTCTTGTCGATCCGGGCCTCCACCAAGTAAAGGAACGCCTTGCCCATCGCAGCGGACACGAAGATCCGCCCGCGCGTCGTGTTGAACGACCGATCTCCGTATCCAATCGTCGTCACCGATAGGTACACGACGTTCATCCAGTCGAGATTCTCCAGCAGGCGGAGCACCACCGTCCCCACCCTGATAGAGAGCAGGACGGCCCCAACCGCCAGCCCTACCTTCGTGCGGATTCGCATCCGCCGCATCTGTGAGATCGCCACCCAGCGACCGCAGACCTTCGTGCGGATCCGCATCCGCTGCATCTGCGAGATCGCCACCCAGCGACCGCAGCAAGCCCTCGACGGCGTCATCCACTATCGCTGCTAGCCCCTTTTCTTGACAGAAGCAGAGCACTCTCTGCCTCGACAGCCACAGATAGCCTCGCCAACACCGCCCCAGCAGCTTCCACCAGCATGTGAGGGGGCAGCGTAGGCAGGTGGTTGTCCAGCATCCGGAGGATCCACGGCCTCCTTCCCGTTCTACACCGCTGCCGCTACTAGTGACCATTGACGCTGTCGCTTCTTCAAACTACCGCAGCGAGCGTGCGGTGACGCAAACAGGACAACGCCACTGATCTCTGCCTCGGCGCTCTCTTCTGACGAGAACGCTCTCTCCCGCCGAACTCCACCGAACGGTGCGATCTGCATCGGTTGAGTCTTCGACGCATCGTATCATTAAATGGCTTCATCATCTACTTCCAATACTCCAGTCATTGTCCCTGCAGGGAACAAAAGCAGTTCTCAACCTCCAAGCCTCATCACTATCAATGCTGCGGCACTCATTCCTTTCATGTTATCCAAAAGCGGAAATTATGCATCTTGGCGTGCCCAATTTTCTAATCTTCTATTTGGATATGACCTTATAGGTTACATCGACGGCTATCTCCATTGTCCGCCTGCAGTGCTCAACAGCCCAGGAGGATCTAGTATAATAGCAAATCCAGCTCACAAACTATGGTTACGTCAAGACCGTCTCATCCTCCAAGCCATTCAAGCCTCTGTCGCTGGGTCCGTCGCCCGACTAATATCTTCATGTACGACTGCTGCAGAAGCATGGTCCAAGTTGCAAACGACATTGGCAAATCGCTCGCGTACTCGCATGCTCGGACTCTTATCCATTCTGATGAAAGTGAACCAAGAGGGAAGTACTATTGCTGATTACTTACAAAATATCAAAGTGATCATCGATGACTTAACTTTGATAGGTCATTCCCTCAGTGAAGAAGAAGTCCTCGTTCATACACTTAATGGCCTAGGGGATGAATACAAAGAATTGGCAGCCGCAATTCGAGCACGTGACTCTCCAATATCATTTGAAGAATTTTATGACAAGTTGACCGACTATGAGACATATTTGAAGCACGACGATAGGCTGCCCGGACCAACTATCACAGCTCAAGTCAGTCATAAATCCAAGAGGAAGAGCAACCAATACAATAAGCACGTCAATCACGGTCCGACAAAGCTGCCTCCCGACCCTATGGGATCCACACCAAACCCCTCTCATCCACATTATCAACACTTTCATCCTCATCATCAAGGTGATATCCCCTATAATCATCAGCACTTGCGTCCTGACCTCAGCGGCCATCGCCGAATCATCTGTCAGTTGTGTGATAAGATCGGACACTCCGCGAAAGTCTGTCGCTCTCGACCTCGACTTCCTGCTCCAACACAGTGGCCTCAAGCCAATCTCACAACCACTCCAACGATTAGTCAACCCAATTGGATTGTGGACTCTGGTGCATCACATCACATCACCTCCGATCTTCAGAACTTGTCTGTCCACAACAACTATGGCGGCGATGAGGATGTTATCATCGGTGATGGTAAAGGACTCCATATCACTCATACTGGTTCTACAATGCTTAATTCACTCACCACAACATTCACACTTGATGATGTTTTGTGTGCACCCCACATCAAAAGAAACCTTATTTCTGTCTCTCAATTCTGCAAGCAAAATAATACCTCCATTGAATTTTTTCCTGACTCATTTCTTGTAAAGGATTTGAGCACGGGGGCATCCTTAGTCCAAGGCCAGAACAAAGACAACATTTATGAGTGGCCATCTGCTTCGCAAACAACCCACCCCACTGTTCACTCCTCAATTCTTTGCTCCAGGTTGATGTATGGCATCGACGTCTTGGCCATCCCTCGTCTCTTATTCAGCAAAAGTTACTTTCCCATTATTCACTTCCTACCTCTACTAGCAACATTTTAACTTATTGTGATGCTTGTCGTAGCAATAAAAGTCATAGACTACCTTTTGGCACATCTTCTATATCTTGTTCTAAACCTTTTGAAATTATTTATACTGATGTTTGGGGTCCTACCCCAACTCTTTCTTTTGACAAGTTTCATTTTTATGTTATTTTTGTTGACTATTTCACTAAGTACACATGGTTATATCCCCTCCGTCATAAATTTGAAGTTTCAACTGTCTTTACCAACTTTAGAAAGTTGGTCGAGAATTTCTTTCAGTCTTCTATTAAAACAGTTTACTCGGATGGCAGAGGTGAATATCAAGCCCTCGCATCCTGTCTTGCAGCTTGTGGTATACAACACCTCAAGTCACCTCCTCATACTCCCCAATTAGTTGGTTCTGCTGAGCGCAATCATCAACATATAGTTGAAACTGGGCTCACACTTCTACATCAGGCCTCGTTGCCATCACCTTTTTGGACAGCAGCCTTTCAAACCGCTGTCTATCTCATTAATCGTATGCTCACTCTAGTCTTACAATACAAGTCACCATTTGAGAAACTATTCCACAAGCCTCCAAACTTTCACAAACTCAAGGTCTTTGGTTGTCTATGTTATCCGTGGCTACATCCTTATGCCTCTCATAAACTTACACCACGATCTAAGTCTTGCATTTTTATTGGATACTCTCTTGAATATAATACTTTTTGATGCTACGAGCCACAATCCCAAAAAGTCTTTATGTCACGTCACGTTATTTTTGTGGAGTCTTCTTTTCCTTTTCAAAATCCTGAGTACTCTACCATGCAAGCTACTCCGACAAACACACATCATTGGAGCATCTCCTCAACCCCGTCACATGAACCTCCCACAACACCATCCAATCCTAACCCTCCTGCTCAGTACACTCCTCCTGTTCAACACCTCCTCCCTACCCCTCCAATCCCTTCTTCACAAGTTTCTTCTATTAATGAAACAATACCCTCAGCTACATCATCAGGTGCTATTGAAGTCCAGCAGACTAGTCCACTTGATCTCGCTGACTCACCACCGACTATGCCAACAACCCAACCTACCACTTCCGTAGCTCCTAGCCATCATATGATAACACGCTCCAAAAGTGGTATTGTTAAACCACGTCAAGTTCTTGATCTATATGCCATCACAAACTCTTCTCTTGAAGCTAGTGAACCCACCACAATTGATCAAGCGCAAAAATCTCTACACTGGCGTAAAGCCATGTGTGAAGAATATGATGCTCTTCTTCATAACTCTACATGGACCCTAGTTCCCTCTTCTCATACACAAAACATCATCGGGTGTAAATGGGTCTTTCGAATTAAGCGGAACCCAGATGGATCTATTGCTCGATATAAAGCACGTCTAGTTGCCAAAGGGTTTCATCAACGACCTGGTGTTGACTTCACAGAGACATTCAGCCCAGTTGTCAAACCAACAACAATACGGCTTATCTTGAGCTTGGCTATCTCAAAAGGCTGGCATATACGACAATTGGATGTTAACAATGCCTTTTTACAGGGGACTCTAACTGAAGATGTCTTCATGCAGCAACCCCCTGGCTTTGTGCATCCATAATATCCAAGGCATGTCTGCAAGCTACAAAAGGCTATTTATGGACTTCGTCAAGCTCCAAGAGCTTGGTATAATGAACTTGGCACATTTTTAACATCCATGGGTTTTATCAACTCCAAGTCTGATACCTCGTTATTCTTACGACAACAAAATAGAACCACAATATATCTTCTCGTATATGTGGACGATATTATTGTTACAGGCAATGATCCCTTGGAGATTCGGACATTCCTAAAGCAATTGGCTGATCGATTCTCCCTCAAAGATCTTGGCACCTTAAGTTACTTTCTGGGAGTTGAAGCAACATTTACATCTTCAGGTCTCCTCCTATCACAAAGAAAGTATATTCAAGATCTATTATCCAAAACAAACATGCAGGATGCAAAGGAGGTTACAACTCCCCTCTCTACGAATGAATCACTCAAATTATGTGATGGAAGCCCTGCTTCGGACGCTACTCAATACCGACAAGTACTTGGCTCCTTACAGTACTTAGCTCTCACCCGTCCAGATATCTCATTTGCAGTCAATAAATTGTCCTAATTCATGCACCAGCCATCTACTATGCATTGGTCTGCAGTCAAATGAATTTTACGGTATCTTAAAGGGACCCTTCATCATGGCCTCTTTCTCCGCAAACATGCCTCACTTAATCTCCATGCCTTTGTTGATGCTGATTGGGCGGGCAACTTTGATGATAGAACTTCTACGTCAGGGTATATTGTCTTCCTTGGAGCTAATCCTATCAGTTGGAGTTCTAAGAAGCAAAAGACAATCGCACGGTCTACAACTGAAGCTGAGTACCGTGCCATCGCTACTGCTACTACTGAAATCAATTGGGTCACAAATCTCCTTAAGGAACTCAACGTCAACTCTACCCTTCCTCCTACAATATATTGTGATAATATTGGAGCTACCTACTTATGTGCCAATCCAGTGTTCCACTCACGCATGAAACACATCGCCATTGACTTCCACTTCGTGCGAGATCAAGTTGTCAGAAATCAACTACGTGTCTCTCATGTACATACGGCTGATCAACTTGCAGATCCACTCACGAAGCCTCTTGCCCGTAAATTATTTTCATTACATCGATCCAAGATTGGCATCCTTGACAGAAGTACCATCTTGTGGGGGCATGATAAGTAGATAAGATTTCATCCAACTATATGAGGAAATCTCTCTAGTTGTTGAGGGAAATCCTCCCTAATCTCTCTAGTTGTTGAGGGAAATCCTCCCTCTTAACCTGTATAAATAGACCTCCTATTGTATTGATCAAGATATATTTGTACAATTACTTTTCATCTTATCACTGCCTTCCCAATCCCAACTACGTCCCCAAGGAAACCAACGACACTGGCTTCCTCCCTCGCCTCTTCGGCGACCTCACCATCTCCTACGACGTCTTGCAGTCCTACGGCAGCAGCTACCTCGCCCTCGTAACTATCGAGAACCACAACCCGCTCGGCCGCCTCGACCGCTGGCAGCTCTCCTGGGAGTGGGCGCGCAGAGCGAGTTCATCTACTCGATGAAGGGCGCCTACTCGTCCGTCGTCGGCGTTTTTGATGCGTCTTCGGCAGCGAGGGCAGATACTACCAGGAATCGGACTTCTCCAAGGTGCTCACCGTACAGCGCAATCCCACCATCGTCGACCTCACCCTTGGCGGTACAACGACACCGATCTTGGCCGCATCCCGCGCTCGTTGCCGCAGCGGCACCATCCTGCCGCCGGAGATGGATCCGGGCAGGCCGTCTCCGCCTTCCAGGTTCAGTGTACAAGATGCCGCCCGACCTCAATCGCTCGGTCCTCTTTCCCCGGTCAACTGGAACATCTCCGGCACCCTCAACCCGGACTACCGGTGCGGCCAAGCCAACCGCGTCGGCCCCACCACCTTCCCCGACTCGGCGGCCTCGATTCCGATAGCAGTCTCGCGCTCGCGGCTGGCGAGTGGTCTGCAACATCTCCGCCCCAAGGGCGCCACCCCAAGTGCTCGCTCTTTTCTCCGCCTTCTACAACGACTCGTGTCCCCCGCAAGACTGCGCTGCGGCGGCCCAGCCCGCACTGGCCCCCCACCTGCAACGCCACCGCGGCGACGCTTGCTCCTCCGTGAGGCCTCTCGTCGTCTTGGATTCGACAACCGGACCGCCAAGGCCCTCGCTTTGGCGGAGATCAAGCACTACAACGTCCCTTCCCCGCTACCCTGCGGCGACTACTGCGGCGTGAGCATCAACTGGCACGTCCTAACTGTTGGGTCCAGCCCATAGTTGGGCTTGGACCAAATAATTGGGCCTGAGCCCAACTCAATTAATTAATTAGATAAAGTTTCTTTTAAATAGTGCATTTAAAGAATAGACTACAGCACAGCAGCGGAGGGCAGCGAGCGGCGTGCGGCAGCAGTGAGAGAAAGGGAAGAGAGAGAAAAGAAAAAAGAAAACTAGGATCTGAGTTTTTTTGCTTGACAATCGGTGACCAAACTTCGTCGGTTTTGGCCCAGATTTGACGTAGAGAATCCTTATAATAAACTCTACAATCCTAACGGTACTAATCTACGATTTATCCTCTCTAAGGTGCTTTTCTGCTATGTCTATTTGGTGAGATCTAAATCTTTTCTTAGAAGAGATCTATCTCTAAGATGATGATGCAAGCCAAGATATCTGATCTTGATGTTATTGTGATCCTCTTATTATTTTAGAGAAGATATACTGTAAACATGTTATCATTATTGGTGATAGTGGAAGTTTGAAGTGGACTATGGTCCCGTGATTTTTCCCACATTAGGTTTTCCACGTTAAAATTCGATCTCACCTGTGATTGATCAGTTATTCTGTTGATAATATTGTTCTGGTTAATACTTGCTTTTAATATCAAGTTGGTATTTTTGATGAGGAACCCATTTTGATACACAAAGAGGGAAAAGTATTATTCCGCATTTACAGGTTTTTCCCAACAAGTGGTATCAGAGCAGCAGGTTGTGATTTGCTACTAGTGTTTTCTTGTGTGATTGAAATAGAAGAATCAGATGGTATGATTAAATTGAACTCATCAAATTATTCCACTTGGAGGCGTATGATGGAAGACTTGCTCTATTGCAAAGATTTGTATAAGCCCATCAAAGTTAAAGAAAAACCCTCTACTATGGAAGAGGAGGAATGGGAGGTCCAACACAGGAAAGCTATTGCTTATATTAGAAGATGGATGGATATAAATCTGCATGAGCATATTTCTGATGAAATCAGAGCTGATATTGTTTGGCAGAGGTTAGAAAATCTGTTTGCGAAAAAGACAATGGGAAATAGAATTTCTCTCCTTAGAAGGCTTGTTAATTTGAAGTATAAAGATGGTGACAGCATTGTTGAGCACATAAGCCTATTTCAGAGTCTTGCAAACAAGTTGATTGCTATGAAAATGAATATTGATCATGAAATGCAGGGATTGCTACTTCTCAGCTCTTTACCAGAAAGTTGGGAAACATATGTGGTGACAATTTGTAACTCCACGCCAGAGGGGATTCTAACTATAGATATGGTTAAAGATAGTTTACTGAATGAAGATGCCAGAAGGAAAGAACAGGGAGAATCTTCTTCTAGTGCACTTGTTACTGAAAAACAAGAAAGACGTGGAAGAAGTCACAGCAGAAATTCACATGGTTATAGAGGAAGATCCAAGTCTAGAAGAGATATCAGGTGTTTCCACTGCAATAGGCCAGGTCATATGAAGAAAGAGTGTAGGTTTTGGAAGCGAGAACAGAATGAAAAGAAGAAAAATGAAAAAGAGACCAATATAGTTGCTACTGAAGGTGATATCATTACTGTTTGTGATGATGGATGTGTTAGTCTTGCAGCTCAGGACAGCAACTGGGTAATTGACTCTGGAGCTTCATTCCATGTTACTTCTCATGATGATTTATTCAGATCTTATATTGCTGGTGATTTTGGCAATGTTAGAATGAGAAACAATGGTACATCCAAGATTATGGGTATTGGAGATATTTGCTTAGAGACCAGTACTGGGAGCAAATTGATACTCAGAGATGTCAGACATGTTCCAGATATTCGTCTGAATTTGATATCTACAGGCAGACTTGATGATGAGGGATTTACACATTATTTTGGTGAAAGCAAATGGAAGCTCACTAAAGGTTCTCTAGTTGTGGCGAGAGGAAAAAAGTTAAACTCTTTTTATATTATGGAAGCTAAGCTACACAAAGGAGAGATTAATGCAATTCAAAAGGGTGAAAGCATAGATCTTTGGCATAAGAGGCTTGATCATATCAGCGAGAAGGGACTTCAAACTCTTGCTAGAAAACAGTTATTACCAGAGTTACAAGGTACATCTCTTAAATCTTGTGATCATTGCTTAGTTGGAAAAACACATAGAGTTGCATTTCATACTTATCCGCCATCTAGAAGATCAAATATTATTGATTTAGTTCATACTGATGTCTGTACTATGCAAACTAGAACTCTTAGAGGTGCTCTTTATTTTGTTACTTTTATTGATGATCATTCTAGAAAAGTTTGGGCTTTTGCTTTGAAATCTAAAGATCAGGTACTCGATGTCTTCAAAGAATTTCATGTCAGTGTTGAAAGAGAAACTGGCAGAAAGCTAAAGAGTGTTCGAGCAGATAATGGTGGCGAGTACAGGGGTCCTTTTGAGAATTATTGCAGGTTTCATGGTATCAAGCTTGAGAAAACAGTTTCAAAAACTCCTCAGCAAAACGGTGTGGCAGAAAGGATGAACAAGACTATTGAAGAAAGGATTAGGCGTATACTTTCCTATGCCAAGTTACCTAAGTCATTTTGGGGGGAGGCTATGAGAACTACGGTTGACCTGATAAATCTTTCTCCATCAGTTTCTCTGCAAGGTGATGTTCCAGAGAGAGTATGGAAAGGGAAAGATATATCTTATGATCATTTGAGAGTCTTTAGATGTAAAGCATTTGTACATATTCCCAAAGATGAGAGATCCAAGCTTGATAATAAGGCAAAGGCATATATTTTCTTGGGATATGGTCATGAAGAGTTTGGGTACAGATTATGGGATCCAGTGAACAAGAAGATTGTTAGAAGCAGGGATGTTGTGTTTCTTGAAGACCAATTGTTTGATAATGGTGATACTATTGAGAAGCCAGAAACCTCTGTTTATATTCCTTGGAATTTGGGTCCAGTTCCTCCACCTATAGTTCATGATGATCATGGGGGAGATGAAGAAGAAGAATGTGGTGAGAATGTTAGTGATGATACTCCTACAGTTGATGAAGTTGAATCAACTAAGTAAGCACCTCCACCACCAGTTGAGATTCCATTGAGAAGATCCACAAGAGAGCGACAACCATCTACAATATATCCTCTACATGAGTACATTATGCTTACTGATGAGGGAGAGCCAGAAACTTACCAAGAAACTATTTTACATGAGCACAAGAATGAGTGGGTTAAAGCCATGCAAGAAGAGATGAGATCCTTGCTTGAGAACCATACCTATAACTTGGTAAAGTTGCTTAAGGAGAAGCTTGAAGCTTGTAGGCGAAGCACAGACTTAGTACAACCCACCATATGAGCTGGAGGGGGAGAATTGTTGGGTCCAGCCCATAGGTGGGCTTGGACCAGATAATTGGGCCTGAGCCCAACTCAGTTAATTAATTAGATAGGGTTTCTTTTAAATAGTGCATTTAAGGAATAGACTACAAGACAAAGACAATGAAGAGGCAGAGGCGGCGTCGTGACGTGCAAAGTCTTGGCGGCTGAGAGAAAGGAAAGAGAGAGAAAAGAAAGAAGAAAACTAGGATCTGAGTTTTTCTGCTTGACAATTGGTGACCAAACTTCATCGATTTTGGCCCAGATTTGACGTGGAGAATCCTTACAGTAAACTCTACAATCCTAACGGTACTGATCTACGATTTATCCTCTCTAAGGTGCTTTTCTGCTATGTCTATTTGGTGAGATCTAAATCTTTTCTTAGAAGAGATCTATCTCTAAGATGATGATGCAAGCCAAGATATCTGATCTTGATGTTATTGTGATCCTCTTATTATTTTAGAGAAGATATACTGTAAATCTGTTATCATTATTGGTGATAGTGGAAGTTTGAAGTGGACTACGGTCCCGTAGTTTTTCCCGCATTGGGTTTTCCACGTTAAAATTCGATATCACCTGTGATTGATCAGCTATTCTGTTGATAATATTGTTCTGGTTAATACTTGCTTTTAATATCAAGTTGGTATTTTTGATGAGGAACCCATTTTGATACACAAAGAGGAAAAAATATTATTCCATATTTACAACCACTACAAGAAGCGGTGGAGCGCCAGGGTGACGCTGTTCAACTGGCGCGAGGACCAGTTCGCGGACTGGTTCCTGGCCGTGAGAATGGACAAGGCCTCTGCAGGGTACGAGCAGATGTATTCCTTCAACGGGACGACGGCGGGGGACAACACGATCTTCATGCAGGGCCGACCGGGGCTGAACTACCTCCATGGGGAAGTGAACGGCAACAACCCGGGCAGCGATCCCAGAGTGCCCGGGAAGCAGCAGTCGGTCATCTCTTTCACCAAGACGAAGACGCCCGGGATCGACATCATTGCGGGGGACGGCTACCCCTTCAAGGTGTACTTCAACGGGGAGGAATGCTCGATGCCAGATATGATTCCTGCGAATTGGGCGCCCAGGAGCGGGGGGATTGGTCTCGTCACTCTGTTGTTGCTCGTGCTGGCTGTAGCTCTTGTGATCTCGGAGCCGTAGCTCTGTTCTCCTCCCGCAGCTGCCAATTCTTTGATTCTTTCTGTAAAATTGGGTGATGATAGTATGTATTATTCCAAACTCTCGTCTCTGGCACTTTTGAGCGTCGCCATCAACAAGCCTATACAGAGTCTGGAATTTTGTTTCTGGAGAAATGGGATAGCTGTTTACTGATGGCAACTAAGAAAGAAGATGAGATTGAGATTGAGATTCTGCAGATCTATTCATGTACTTCAGCATTACCTGTTGTGTTTTCTGCATCAACTTCGATTTCCTTTGAGACCACTTATTCACGATCATTTTCCTGCGTGAATGATACTTCGAATGAAATTTGTGTATCTTGTGCAGGAACTAACGACTCATTTCTTGCGTGTAATCTGCAAAAGCAGGACTTCTTTCATGAGAGCACCAAGGGAATTTACTGTTCCACTCTCATATTAAATTTTGACAAACAGTTGGAATGTCCCTACAAAATCCTAGTACCATATATATATATATATATATATATATATATATATATATATATATATATATATATATATATATATATATATATATATATATATATATATATGTATATATATGTATATATGTATATATGTATATATGTATATATATATATATATGTATATATATATATATGTATATATGTATATATATACTTCAGCAGATCTATTCATGTATTGAGATTGAGATTGAGATTGAGATTCTGCAGATCTATTCATTGACTTCAGCATTACCTGTTGTGTTTTCTGCATCAACTTCGATTTACTTTGAGACCACTTATTCACGATCATTTTTGCTGCGTGAATGATACTTCGAATGAAATTTGTGTATCTTGTGCAGGAACTAACGACTCATTTCTTGCGTGTAATCTGCAAAAGCAGGACTTCTTTCATGAGAGCACCAAGGGAATTTACTGTTCCACTCTCATATTAAATTTTGACAAACAGTTGGAATGTCCCTACAAAATCCTCGTAACATATATATATATATATATTTATATATATATATATATATATGTTATTAACTCACTCTCTTCAGAGCTGTTATTGAATGAACAAGAGCAAGTCTCCTTGGCAAATATTTATCTTCCCAATTTTATCTAAATTATTGCATACATGAGAACCATAGATGGGATGCTTACTGAATCCAAATGGAACATAAAAGACATAGCCCGATCTAAGATCGGCTATAATTGTTGAGTATTGTTGATGTTAGGTTCGTATCGACACTAATAGAAGGGGGGTGAATTAGTATTTTCATAAAACTTCGATGATTCAAAAAATTTCTTTCGATGAAATCATATCGAAAATGATATTAAAAGTGAACTTAACTTTAAGTAAGTATAATAAATAATTAAAATAAAAAATAATAACAATGAAGAGTAAAAAAAAAGTGTACACCAAATATATAGTGGTTCGGTCGTCGCAACCTACGTCCACTTCCGATTCCTCTTTTGTCAAGCCCATCAGCACTTACTAATGATTTTTTTTTAATGGATGAAGATCATCTACCCTTTTACAACTTTTTTTTACCTTTTTACAGGTTTAGGAGAGAACCTTTACAACTCTTACACCTCTCTTAGAATAAGCCTAAAACTTAAAGAAGAAGGAGACACTTAGCACTTTTCATAATTTTACAATTCAAAATCTCAAGATTTTTTATTCTCTTTTCATGCATCTTCAAGTAGGAAAGAGTGGAGTATTTATAGGCCCCAAAATAGCTTCAAAAATAAAAATAAAAATTAAATTTTTGGGTCTTCCGATTACAAGCGGTACCATCGCCTACAACATTAACTGCTGGTGGTACCATCATCCAGTCTATGTGGTACCACCACTTGCAGACTGACACTAGACGGTACCACTTCCCAATCTAAGGAGTACCATCGCTTATAGCCTAGAAAAGTATGCTTTTGACTTTTTCAACTCATAGGCGTTTCTATCGTCAATTTGGCGATGCCACCCCTGACCAAATCTATAGGTCCCCGAATAGGCCTCCCAATAAGCCAGAATCAGTCCCAATATAAGCACAATGGGCCCCTAATTGAGTTAGTAAGGTTACACCCAAAACTAATTTAATTTAACACCTAATTATGATAATTAAGACTTAAACAATTATAAGACACAAATCTAGGTTGTCCGGTATGTCATTGGTTCATCCGAGCTCTCGGCAAACTTTTGGTGCATCGTCTAAACTTTCAATGTATCACTTGATCCATCGGTATGTTGACTCCCACAACATCCAATCTTGGCGCAACGTTTGATTCTTCTGGCTTAATGCCCAATTTCTAACTCTGGCCCAATGTCTGATTCTTCTTGCTTTAATTGTTTTACCTTTTAAAATCAAAGTTAATCCTACATCACTTTTCTCAAAGCACAGATTAGATCATAAACTCATCAATTGATTCTATAATCAAAATCTAGGATTCAACAATCTCTTTCTTTTTTATGATGACAACCAATTGATAATAGAGTTTAAATAAACTCCCCTTATCTATATGTCATATCGAGATAAGCTTGAATTTAAATAAATGATAACCTTCTAATCCAAGTTAAAATGATTTTACAACATATTATATAATCATGAGTATTACATGCATCATTCCAAATCATCATGTATAATTTTAAAATCATGAAGCATGATATAAAATCATTTACATTCATCGTTTCTTCATTATTTTCAACTCATTCATCATTATTTTCAACTTATTTAAATCATCATGAATAATTTCAATATATAAAATCATCAAGCATGATACAAAAATATTTACATTCATTATTTCTTCATCATTATTTTCAACTCATTCAAATCATTATTTTCAAATCATTATGCATAATTTCAAAATATAAAATCATCAAGCATGATACAAAAATATGAAAATTTTTAAATCTTCAAATCATCATTACTTCTCCCCTTTTGTCATCAACAAAAGGGAGAAAAGTGTATCTAGCAAGTTATTGAAATATACAAGCCTATCAAGTTTTGCTTCTCTTAAGATGTACAAGATAGCAAGTTTTTGTGATGTGCAAATTAGTAATTTTGCTTCTCTTGAGATGTACAAAATAGTAATTTTTGCTTCTTGAGATGTAGAAGCTTGTAGTTTTTACTTCTCTTTTGAGATGTTCAAGCCAGCAATTATCTTTCTCTCCCTTTGTTGTCATCAAAAATAAAAAAAGGGAAAGGTACAAAAAATTTACATTAATGTTCTAATCATCACATAAAAAATAAAAACTCAAATTGTGAATACCAAAAAAAGCCATGAATCAAAGCTTTTCTTTTGTAAATAATAAGATTAAGGAATCATGGGAAATGATCATCACATGAAAAGATCATAGGAAGGAATACCGAAGGTCCATGAATCAAACCTCTTCTTTTATAAATAGCAAGAGGAAATAATCATAGGAAATGATCTTGATTCAAAGAAAACACAAGTCATGAAAATCAAGAAATCAAGATAATGATCCAAAAAATATATATGAAGAATTTATACATTTGAAAATTTTAACATGTCTAATTCTTTTCTAATAAAATCAAATTATTTCTCATTCAATGGTTTTATAAAAATATATACTAATTTATGTTTTATATCAATAAACTCTAAAAATATATTATGGTTATTAACATGATCCTTAGTAAAATGATGTCTAATATCAATGTGTTTAGTTCTGAAGTATTGAATGAGATTCTTTGTTAAACATATAGTACTAGTATTATCATATTTTATAGGGATATCTTTTAAGTCAAGTCCATAATCTTCTAAAGTATTTTTCATCCAAATAACTTATGCACAACATACACTTGTTACTATATACTCAGCTTCAGTTATAAATAATGTAACAAAATTTTGTTTCTTGGAAGACCAAGAAGCAAGTGCATGACCTAAGAATTAATATGTTTTAGTAGTACTTTTTCTATTTATTCTACATCTAGCAAAATTTGCATTGGCATAAGTAATTAATTTAAAAATTTTAAATTTTAGATACCATAATCCTAGATTAGGAGTTCCTTTTAGGTATCTAAAAATCCTTTTAACAACTTTAAAATAAGATTGCTTAGGATTAGATTGAAATCTAATACAAAGTTTAACACTAAACATAATATCAGGTCTAGTTGCTGTGAGGTAAAGTAAACTACCTATCATACCCCTATAAGTTTTTTGATTAAAATATTCTTTATTAATGCCTATATTTTTATATATGCACTCATTGGTATGTTAATGGCCTTAACACTATCAATATGAAATCATTTTAATAGATCTAAAGCATACTTAGTTTGACTAACAAAGGTTCCATCATGAAGTTGCTTAATTTGTAATTCTAAGAAAAATATTAATTCTACTATTAAACTCATTTGAATTCTTGGCTCATGCTTTTGGCAAAAGACTCACACAAAGACTCATTTGTAGAACTAAAAATAATATCATCAATATAAATTTGAATAATAAGAAAATTATTTTTAAAATATTTAATAAACAAGTGGTATCGACCTTACCTTTCAAAAAATCATTCCTAATAAAAAATTAAACTAAGTCTTATACTAAGCCCTTGTGGTTTGTTTTAATCCATAGAGAGTCTTAAGTAACTTAAATACATGGTTAGAAAAGAAAATATTCTCAAATCTGAGTGATTATTCAGCATAAACTTCTTCGAAAATAAAGCTATTAAGAAAAGCACTTTTAACATCCATTTGAAATAACTTAAAATTATTACAACAAGCATATGCAAGGCATCACATCTTGGATTTTTTTTTAGGATCACATCTTTCCACACATACAGAGCCAAATAGATAAACATCATTTTATTTATAATTATAAATATTTATTATAATTTATTTATTCATCAAGTCATAAGTAGAAAGGTAAATATAGTGATGTTAACTTAAAGAATCATCCAAGTGGCTCTACCTAACGGTAGAGAAAGGTTCGCTCTCCTATTGGAATCTGATTCAGTGCTAGTGGGAGGCTGCTCTGAAAATAAAAAATAAAAAAAATTTAGTAACATTGAGTACGAACCCCAAAAGTCAACTCAAAATAAATGCATGATCAAAAATCCATCATCCCATTGACATATATCAAATACCCGAAAGAGCACTCCCCCAACAGTAGATGGAGAGGCTTTATCCTACGAAATGAGTTTATATTCTCCCGACAGTGAATGGAGGCAAACTCATATCGTACTTCCAACAACAGATGGAGTAGTGTCCCTCACCCACCAAAGTGGGGACACGTTCCTCCCAACTACGGATGGAGGAAGCGTCTAACCATCATATCTGATGGCCTGCTAATCCCCAAAGGGAATCGCCCTACCTGTGCTTGGCAGAGAAATAACATAATCTCACACTGGTCATGTCTATATTGGGATGAAATAACATATTTAAAACATCTCTTTCCAATATCATCAATATCAAAAATACCAATTAGCCCTCAATTGACTTGAACCCTAGTTAAATCAGTCTAATCCAACTCGATTCACTAGAACCTAAATGAAATGATCTCTAATCCTCATTTAACTAGTCTGAAACCACCCTAGACTAGTGTAATTTGGACTACATTAGGTTCAATTTAGGTTAAACTAACTTGAAAAGTTAAACTAATTCAGAACCATCCTAAATTGATATAGACTAATCAAGTCTAGTTTAATTCAATCGATGTTTAGGCTCAAACCCAACAATCACATAATATTAGACTAGGTTGAACCGACCCAAATACCGATAATGTGTATTACACATAACTGTGTATACATCACACTAGGTTGGGCCAACCCTAGCCCATGATAGCCAATATTGGGTTGGGTTGGGTTAGCCTATGGGCTAGGGTCCGACCCGTAGGTTGGGCTTGGCCTACGAGCTATTTTAACCCAATCCTATCCAATTTCATAAATTTTAAATTATAATAACATATATCCACTAATAATAATACATTAAAATATAATAACATATTAAATAAATGATAAGATTGAAAGATAAACTTCAATACAAGGAAATAACATTCTTGATTTAATAAGAATTAGAAACCATATTTTTAATAAATGTAATATGAATAATTTTAATATGATCAAATCAAATAATAACATTCTAAATTTCAAAAAGGATAAAAAATTTTAGATAACATATTCTAATCAACAATAAAAATTTTAACATATAAAGGATTAAGAACTATTTTTGAACTACTCATGGTATATTTTAATCTAAATAAGATTAGAAGATAACTACAATGTAATAAAATAATATTCGTAATCTAAAAAAATCCGATATCATAAAACATATACAATTTCAGTATGTTTAAAAATAAAAACGTTTAAAGGGTATTAAAGGATAAAATATTTTAATTCAACAATAACTAACATCAATCTAAAAATTTCAATATAGAATTCAAATAAAAACTTTTAATTTCAAGAAAGGTAGGGAGAACTTACCCCTTCTTAGCAGGATGAAACTTCTCACCCCTCCCGCTATTAAATTCTGCTCGGTGAGGAATGAATGAGAGAAATCCCTTCCCTTAAATAGGAGGAGATGAGCCTCCATTAAAGAAAAATTTTCTAAAATTTTATATTTATTTAATATAAATTTTTTTTATTTAATATGCTAACAAATATGATATCACCCTATTTGGAATGCTTAATAATTATTTCCTAATTCGTAATGACAAACAAAGAAGTAGAATTAACATTCCCTAAATTATCTTAATCCCTAAATTATACTAGTATGTAAGGAAATAATATTTGATTTCTAAATCAAATATTTGATTTGATTACACAAGGAGAATCCTTATGGCTTCTAGTCTCGTCACAGGACTGAATGTTTCTTCATAATCGATGCATTCTTCTTGGTTGAAACCTTTAGCCACTAATCTAATCTTATTTCGATCCATAAAACCAACTTCATCTTACATATTCTTAAAAACCTATTTAGTGCTAATTACAAGATGGTCACTAGGTCTAGGAATAAGCTTTCACACCTCATTTCTCTCAAATTAATTTAACTCATACATTGCAAAAACCCATGAATCATTTTTCAAAGCATCATCAATGCATTTCGGTTCAATTTGAGACAAAAATGTCACATTCTGCTATTCGTAGGTGCCCTTCAAACTAATCATGTGAGTGATGACATGTATGACATAGCATAAACTCTTTTAGCTTATTATTATTTGATATTTTATTATTTTAATATTGTGATGTCCATAAATCTATGTAATGGGAATTGGATCATGATGAAATCATGATAATGAGATCGATTCACCTTTAAATACAAACTCTAAATAATCCTGGTCATAGGTTACTCGAGAGGGATGTCGAGATAATCGGATAGGCTAGTATGCTATTTACTCATCTGTATGATGGAGTCGGTTGGTTTCATAGTTGCTCATGTGGGGACACTAAGGATACAGTGCATGTGCTCATTGAAGAATGAGTTCACTAATTGATCCGCTCATAGAATGTTGGATAGTTGATAATACCTAATTATTATATAGCGATTCTATTATCCCAATGGTATATCTAGTCCTTCGACTTGAGACACTAATGATGTTTTATATGAGTATTTCACTCTTTGATACCATATTTATTGGTCTAGAAGTTTCAGATCTAGCATAACCGATCATCGGGAGTGGTAGCCAATTTTATAAGGAAAATTGAGTGTCAATAGAGATCATCTACTCTCGGTGTCATGAGAGAAATATCCCATGTATTCTTGCTTAGACAAATCTTTAGCCAAGGTCATTCAGATTGAGAGAGAAAGAGTTCTCCGAGAGAATCCGATTAGAGCGAGACTTGAGGAGAGACCGTATGAGCTTGATAGCACTATGCCCAATATACGATCTCTGGGATATTAGATGGATGAGGGACTATAGATATATGATAACTAATGATAGATATGTCTAATGAATTGGATTCCCCTATATCGTTTGGGGACTACAACATAGTGGCATAGTACGTTCATAATTGATGAGTCGAGTGAATTATTATGGAGATGATAATTCATTAAGCTAGAAGGAATTATGACATGTGTGACTCACAGCCAGCTCGATATTGGGTCTATAGAGTCACACGTATATGGTAGGTGTTATGATGAGTAGAGGTTCAGATATGAGATATCCATCGGAGCCCCTATCTTATTAGATATCCATTAAGCCCTTGAATTATTGGATCTCATAAATGAGATCCAATAAAAGTTAATATGAGATTATTGGATAGAGACCTACTAATCTAAGAGGCTTGGGTAATTGGATAGAGATCCAATACTCAATAGGGCAAGATCCATTAGGGTTAAGTTGATAGGGGCATCTATAAATAGGAGGGAACCAAAGGCCCATAAGCTAAGGCTTTTTAGCAGCGGCCTTCTATTCTCCTCTCCCCCTCTCCTCCTCAGCTAGCAACCCTAGTTTGGGATATGTGGATAGTAAGAAGACCCCTTCTTGATTGCATGGTGCGAACAACGAGAAGATTCGAGCAGCGATTTGATGAGCATCATCGTAGCCCCTACCAAGTGGATCACCACTAGAGAGGAAGGCACTTGAACTCCTTCATCTAATCCCATAAATTTATAAGAATTTAGAGATATACGATCTCCCTAGGTAATTATCTTATGCGTAGTTTTTCAATTTCGTGGGTTTTTACACACCAACTTTTGCATGATGATAAGAAACTTTTTTTTATAAGAAATCTATGATTTTTATTTCTGTTCTTCCACTACGCAAATGATGTCACCTTAGATTTCCCAACATATTTGTATAAAATTTTTTAAAAGAAGAACGAGTTTAAACACTTAATGTATCTCTAACAGTTAGCTCCTTAAGATGAGCATCTATATACTTTTATTCCTTGGGTAAGGATTTCTTAGAAGTAAATGCATCCAAGTTGCTTAGGAGATGAGAATATGTTGAATCTCTAATTTTGATGATGAAATCAATTGATAAATTATTGATCTAATCTATATGTTGAGAAAAGTATGCAAGATTAACTATGATAGTGAGTAAGGCATAAAGTAAACATAGTGCCGGAGTCAAAGATCAAATGATTTGTTGGGAGTCCGAGAGTTTGTCGAGAGTCCGAAAGTTCATCGGGAGTGTTGCCAGAATTTGCCGAGAGTTCATTGGGAGCTTACTGAAATGTACATCAGAAGTTCATTGAGAAGTTCATCGGAAGTTCATCGGAGCTCGCCGAGAAGATTGGAGCTCACCAAAGAAGCTTGTCAGTGCAAGTTATAGGTGCCTTATAAGCAAATCACGCGAGTGATGACACTTGTAACATGCTGCGTCAATCTCTTTACTTATGATTATTGATATTTTCTCACATTATCTGGATGTATATTGTGATGTCCTTGGAACTATGCAATGGGAATCGGATTATGATGAGATCATGATAATGAGACCGATTCACTTTTAAACACAGACCCTAAATAATCCCAGTCATAGGTTACTCGAGAGGGACATCGAGATAACCGGACAGACTAGTGTCCCATCCATATGATGGAGGTGGCTGGTCTCATAGCTACTCGTGTGGGGACACTAAGTGTACAGTGCAGGTACTCATTGGAGAATGAGTTCATTGATTGATCCGCTTACAGAATACTGGATGGCTATTGATAGCTCACGTCAGACGGCAATTTCATAGTCCCAGTAGTGTATCTGGTCCTTAGACTTAAGACACCAAGGAAGTCCTGTATGAGTAATCTACTCATTGATACCTGACTTATAGGTTTGAAAATTCTAAATCTAATACAACTAGTTATTGAGAGTGGCAGCCAACCTTACGAGGGCTATTGAGTGTCAATAGAGGATCATTCACTCTCGATATCATGATAGGAATATCTCATATGTTGTTGCTTAGGCAAATCCTTGGCCAGGGTCATTTGGATTAAGAGAAAAAGTTCTCTGAGAGAATTCGATTAGAGTGAGACTCGAGTGAAAATCGTATGGGCCTGATAGCACCATGCCCGATATACGATCTCTGGGATATTAGATGGATGATGGGCTATAGGTACATGGTAATTGAGGGCATATAGGTTCAAAAGATTGGATTCTCCTGTATCGTCTGGGGACTACGGCGTTGTGGCCTAGTACGTCCGTAGCCGATAAGTCAAGTGAATAATTATAGAGATAATAATTCACTAAGTTAGAAGGAGTTCTGACATGTATGACTCATGGCTAGCTCGATATTGGGCCTAGAGGGTCACACACATATGGTAGGTATTGCGATGACTAGAGGTTCGGATATGAGATATCCGCCGGAGCCCCTATCTTATTGGATATCCAATAATCCCCTGAATTATTGGATCCCATGGATGAGATCCAATAAGAGCTAGATTATTAGGTAGATCTAAGAGACTTGGATAATTGGATAGAGATCTAATACCCAATAGGACTGGATCCATTAGGGTTGATAGGGGCACCTTTATAAATAGGAGGGAACCAAAGGCCCATAAGTTGGGGTTCTTTTTGGTAGCCATCTTCTATTCTCCTATCCCCATAGAGGAGCATCGTTGTAATCCCTATCGTATAGATACCACTAGAAAGGAGGACGCTTGACCTCCTTCATCCTCCCCATGGATCTACAAGAACTCAGGGATATATGATCTCCCTAGGTACTATCGTTCTTTTCATACATGCAGTTTTCGGATTCGCGGATTTATTTTTGACACACCGATCTTCGCACGACGATGGAACCTTTTATGAAAATCTAGGATGTTTTATTTTTATATTCTTCCACTACGAATGAGATGTCGCCCCCTTGAATTTCCCAACAGTGGTATCAGAACTAGGTTGTTTGTGTGAAGATCGGATTTAACTACATGTGTTGTGTTTTTACGTCAAAATCATTGATGCAAAAGTGAAAAAGGGCAGCAACTGTTGCTACCCTTGCAGATGGTAGCCTTGGCTATCATCTGCATGCAAGCGGCAACCGATGGCCTATGTGCAGGTGGCAGCTAGCAATTGACGGCCTGCGGGTGCATGGGGCAGGTGTTGTGGGTGGCCTGCCCGCAAGGGTGGCCACCAGGCAAGCAGCGCTTGCAAGCTACCTGCGCAAGTGCACGCTTGCAAACGACATTCCCACATGGGACAAGGGGCACTGGCGGGCACTGTGCCTGCTAGGGCAGCAATGCTCGTAGGGGCGACCACTGTTGCCCGTAAGCAGGGATGAATGCTCGCCCTACGGGTGTGACACCACCCGCGGGCAAGCAGCCCGCAAGGGGCAGCGCTTGTGGGCGTTGTGCCCGTAGGTGATCGGTAGTGCCCCGCGGGTGGCGCTCACCCGCGATAGGGGTAGCGCTTGCTACGGCGACGTCGCCCACAGTCATGGGTGCCATAGCGCAGTAGCAAGAAGAGGAGGGAATAGAGTTTTTCAAGCAAAAGATAGCTTTACCCCTAAGAATTTTTAAAATTTCAATTATGTTCATCATGGCTGAATGACCAAAATGCCCTTTAAAATTTAGAAAATTTTCTATATGTCCCTATTTTCAGAAAAATATTAGTTAATTAAAATATTTAATTAACCATTATTATTTATCTAGTAGTCCTATATAATAACATATATATGTGATATATTACATGGATAAATGATCATGGACCATATGATGTGATTATTATTATTGGAGTCTACGAGTCTCTATTTTTCTCATTTATTATCGGGCCTGCGTGCCTATAATTATATTGTAATTACATAAGGAGTTGCAGTGGTTGCGGGACCCATGAAGTCGAGACAGATGATTTGACGTATGAAGATGCGTTGAGATGCCGACGGAACCAACAAAGCAAGATGGACGATTACAAGGCATGGAGATGCACCGAAGCACACATAGATCTTGATGTGAGTGATTGGGCTCATTGGCTCGGGCTTGATCATATTAGGAAGTTGTCCATGATCATCTGGTATGATTACTCATATGATGTGTGATTGGTTATACACCTACTAGATATGTATATATATATTTGTATATGATGTAGATATATATTAAATATGTATGTGTGCAACACATTATATTAGGAGACCAACTCAAAAATTTTCTCTATTAATAATATTAAGTCGATAAACGTGAGGCAATTAGATTGACCCACGTGGCCTTCCATCGTTATAGGTAGGAACCAATTCCAATGTAGATTGAATTGGTCGAGTCCCTTGAGACTCACCTATATCGTGATTCGCTATCTTATCTACGACATAAAGATGTCACCGGTGACCTGAGGACATGGTATGCTTCGTCAAGTTCCTCGAGAGTATATCATCGAATCAGACTCATCTTGTAATAATGGTGATGACTTAACCGAACATCATGGTTGGTCGAGTCCCTCGAGGCCATGGTGGTTCGAAGGCCGAACAAGATGGGAATCATAAGGAGTTATGATCGGCAAGAGTTGCCCACCTTTTGGGCTTAGTGTGATTGGTTGAGTCCCTCGAGGTTACACTAAGATGCTGATTGGATCTCGATCCCCACTAGAAGTCTGCCGGAGACTTCCATTTCAAGTGCTGAGGCTGTCGCGTGACTCGCTAGAAAAATAGTGGGAGTATATCAAGATAGAAGTCCATATCTTGATTATTTATATTTCTGCAAAATCTACATGTTATTTATGCTACATCTTTATTTTTTGAAAATGTCACTATTAGACTCTCTACATGGCATACTTGATGCCAATTGTCTCACTAGTCAAAACTATGCAGACTAACTCCGTAACCTGAGAATAGTTCTCACAACGGAGAAAATCACATATGTCCTTGAAATAGTGATGTCTATGCCCAAGGACAGGAGAAATGAGGATGAGATCACTTGCTACTTGAAGTACGCAGATGTCTCTACTCTTGCTTAGTATTATATGTTAGGCTCCATAACTCTTGAGTTACAAAGACAACATAAAAAGATGGATGACAGAACCATACTCCTACATCTCAACAAATCGTTTGAGGAATAGGGAAGAACTTAACGATATGAGATATTGAAGAGTCTTTTCCATACCAAGATGACTGAGAGGACACTGGTTCAGAATCATGTCCTTAAGATGATCAAGTGGATAGGGATACTCATAGGTCTAGGAATGGTCCTAGAGGATAACCTGTATGTGGATCTTGTGCTTTAGTCCCTACTCGATTTCTTTTCAAAGTTCTCTATGCTGGTAAGACTAGAAAGAAAAGGAAGATAGAGAAGTCCCTTAAGAAGGGCAAAGGGCAAGGGTAGATCGGGTAAAGCAAAGGTTGCTAAGAAGACCCGGAAGAGGGCAAAAGCTAGTGCTTCCACTATTGTAAATATGGGCATTAGGAGGGGAACTACAAATAGTATATTGTAGAGAATGCGAAATAGAAGCTTCAGATATACATTCATGATTAGTCTCTATTTGTTAGACTCATATGATAACACATAGGTATTGGATACCAATAGTATTTATTCTATCTGTAATTCGTTACAGGTTCTGGCAAAACCTAAGAGATTGATGAGAGGCAAGATGAACCCTAAGATTGGCAACGAAGAGTTGCTGCTATTACTATTAGCAAGGTCACTCTACATCTGCTTGGTGGAGCTACTATTACATTAGATACATGCTATTTTGTTTTCTTTATTATTAAAAACCTTATGTTCATTTTATGTTTGACATTAAATAGTTATAAAGTAGTTTTTTAGAATAATACTTGTTCAACTATTGAGGATGATACGACTATCACGAGAGGAACATTGTATAATGGTTTGATTATGCTAAACACTACTCCACGTATCATGAATGTAAGTGTGTCCAAGAAGAAACAAGATGAGGAGAACAATGTAAACCTATGGCATTGTAGGCTAGGTCATATCCATAAGGGAATGATTAAAAAGTTACTGACATATGGATACCTAGATCTATTTGACTATGAGTCGTATGCGACTTACAAACCTTGCTTTCATGGAAAGATAACTAACTCTCTATTTAGTAGAACTGGAGAGAGAGCCACTAAGTTGTTGGTACTTATACATAGTGATGTATGTGGTCCCATCTCAACTCAGGCCATCAATAGTTATTCCTACTTCATTATTTTCACTAACGATTTCTCTAAGTACGGACACGTGTACTTGATGAAGTACAAGTCCGAAGCCTTCAGGAAATTTAGGGAGCATAAGAATGAAGTAGAGGTTTAGACTAAAAAGAGTATCAAGACTCTTCAATTAGATCGAAGAGGTAAGTACTTAAGTATAAAGTTTGCCCAATTCCTCAAGGACTAGGGGATTCTATCCCAATGGACACCTCCTTATATACCCTAGCTCAATGGTGTATCTAAAAGGAGAAATTATACACTGTTAGATATGGTGAAGTCCATGATGAGTTTCGTTGACCTACCCATCTCATTCTAGGGATATGCCCTAGAGTCTGCAGCTTATCTTCTAAACAGATTTCCAACTAAGTCAGTAGTGTCTACACCATATGAGATATGGAAAGGGAAGCCTGATCTTAAGGTTGTTAAGATTTAGGACTGCCTTGCCCATGTTAAGAGACACATACCCGATAAGTTGGAATCCAGGACGGAATGGTGCAAGTTCGTGGCATACCCCAAGAAAGCTTGTAGGTATTATTTCTATCATCCCATCTTTGTAGCTAAGAGAGTAGTGTTCCTTGAGAAAGAACACATTCTTGGTGGAGACAGTGGGAGCATGATAGAGTTGAGTGAGATTGGAGAACCTAGCTCAAGTACCATTCCATAGCCAGAGTTTGTTCAGGTACCTAGCACACAAGTTCCAACTTTACGTAGGTGCAGTAGAGTATCTCATCCTCCTAAGAGCATGTGAGACATATCAGAGAAGCAGATGTTGAGGATATTGATCCTCAAACCTACAAGGAGCCTATTATGAGTATAGACTCCAAGAAGTTGCAAGAAGCCATGAATTCAAAGATGGATTCCATATACTCCAATAAGGTTTTGAACCTAGTTGATGCACCCGAGGGCATCGTACCCATTGGCTGCAAATGGATCTTTAAGAAGAAGATCAAAGTAGATGGAAATGTAGAGACATGTAAAGCAAGGCTAGTGGCTAAGGGGTATCATCAAAGGTAAAGTGTTGACTATGATGAAACATTCTCACCCGTAGCCATGCTAAAATCCATTTAAATTATATTAGCCATTATAGCACACTATGATTATGAGATCTGGCAGATGGATGTCAAAATCGCATTCCTCAATGGTAACCTCGAGGAGGTGTATATAATACAACCTGAGGGATTTGTGTCCAATGACAGTCCAGATAAGGTGTGCAAATTGCTTAGGTCTATCTATGGACTGAAGCAAACTTCCTGAAGTTGGAACATAAGATTTGATGAGGTGATCAGATCTTATGACTTCGTTAAGAACAAAGATGAGCCTTTTGTGTATAGGAAGGTAAGTGGGAGCACTATCACCTTTTTAGTATTGTATGTGGATGACATCATAATCATTAAGAATGATATAGGAATGCTCTCCACAATAAAGGCTTGGCTATCTAGATACTTTTCCATGAAGGACTTAGGAGAAGCATCCAACTTATTAGGGATTTAGATCTATAGAGATAGATCCAAGTAGATGCTTAGCTTATCCTAGTCCAGGTACATAGATACCATTGTCAAAAGGTTTGACATAAAAAATTCCAAGAGAGGTCTCAGACCGATGAGATATGAAATATCACTTTCTAGGAGTATGTCCCCAAAGACTCTTGAAGAAAGGGCACACCTGGATAAGATACCATATGCCTCAACGATAGGATCTATTATGTATGCTATGCTATGTACTAGGCCTGATATAGTGCATGCTCTAAGTGTCACGAGCAGGTATCAGGCAGATCCAGGCTTGGAGTACTGGAAAGTAGTAAAGTGTATTCTTAAGTACTTGAAAAGAACTAAGAATCTTTTACTAGTATATAGAGAAAGTAGCCTTAGGATTGAGGGCTATACGGACTCAAGCTTCCAATCCGATGTCAATGATGACAAGTCTAATTTAGGGTATGTATTCATTTTGAATGGAGGAGTAGTATGCTGAAAGTATTCTAAGTAAAACACTACTACTGACTCAACCACATAGAGGCGGAGTACATTGCTGCAGTAGATGCAGTAAAGGAGGGAGTCTTGATGAAGTAGTTCATCACTGATTTGGGAGTCGTACCAAGCAACGAGTAGCTGATTCTCTTATATTGCAACAACTATGGGGTGATTACTCAAATAAAGGAATCCGGGTCTTATCAAAAGTGTTCTGAGGAGGTTCCAGCTTGTTAGAGAGATCATGGCCCAAAGAGATGTAGCAGTGGAAAGAGTTTCATTTGAAGATAACATTGCAGATCCACTGACAAAGCCATTAACTTAGATTGTCATTAACCATTACAGAGGGGGGATCAGACACATAGGTGATTGGCTTTAGGACAAGTGAGAGATTGCTAGTTATAGGTGCCCTACAAGCCAATCACGTGAGTAATGGCACTTGTAATATACTATATCAATCTCTTTGCTTATGATTATTGGCATTTCCTCACATTATCTAGATGTATATTGTGATGTCCTTAGATCTGTGCAATGGGAATCGGATCGTGATAAGATAATAATAATGAGACCGATTCACCTTTAAACACAGACCCTAAATAATCCCGATCATAGGTTACTCGAGAGGGACATTGAGATAACCGGACAGATTAGTATACTGTATACCCGTCCATATGATGGAGGTGGCTGGTCTCATAGCTACTCATGTGGGGACACTAAGAGTACAGTGTAGGTGCTCATTGGAAAATGAATTCTTTGATTAATCCACTTACGGAATGCTAGATGGTTATTGATACCTCACATTAAACGATGATTCTATAGTCCCAATAGTGTATCTGGTCCTTAGACTTGAGACACCAAGGAAGTCCTGTATGAGTACTCCACTCTTTGATACCAGACTTATAGGTTTAGAAGTTCTAGATCTAGTACAACCGGTTATTGGGAGTGACAACCAATCTTACGAGGGCTATTGAGTATCAATAGAGGATCATCCACTCTCAGTATTATGAGAGGAATATCCCATATGTTCTTGCTTAGGCAAATCCCTAGCCAGGGTCATTCGGATTAAGAGAGAAAGAGTTCTCCTAAAGAATCCGATTAGAGCAAGACTCGAGTGAAAATCATTTGGGCCTAGCAGCACCATGCCTGATATACAATCTCTGGGATATTAGATGGATAAGGGAATATAGGTACATAGTAACTAAGGGCAGATATGACTAAAGGATTGGATTCTCTTGTATTGTCTGGGGACTTCGATGTAGTGGCCTAATAATTTCGCAGTCGATGAATTGAGTGAATTATTATAGAGATAATAATTCATTGAGTCAGAAGGAGTTCTGACATGTATGACTCATGGCCAGCTCGATATTGGGCCTAGAGGGTCACACACCTATGGTAGGTGTTACAACGAGTAGAGGTTTAGATATGAGATATCCGTCGGAGCCCCTATCTTATTGGATATCCAATAAGCCCTTGTATTATTGGATCCCATGGATAAGATCCAATAAGAGCTTGATTTTAGGTAGAGACCCATTTATCTAAGAGGCTTGGGTAATTGGATAGAGATCTAATATCCAATAGGGCTGGATCTATTAGGGTTGACAAGGGGCCTCTATAAATAGTAGGGAACCAAAGACCCATAGGCTGTGGTTCTTTTTGGTAGCCACCTTCTATTCTCCTCTCCCCATAGAGGAACATCGTTGTAGTCCCTGCCGTGTAGATATCGCTAGGGAGGAGGACGCTTGACCTTCTTCATCCTCCCCATAGATCTACAGGAACTCAGGGATATATGATCTCCCTAGCTACTATCGTTCTTTTCATACACAGTTTTCGGATTCGTGGATTTGTTTTTGATGCATCGATCTTCGCACGATGACGGATCATTTTACGAAAATCTAGGGTGTTTTGTTTTTCTGTTCTTTCGCTACGTATGAGATATCGCCCCCTTGGATTGCCCAACAATCGAAACTCACCAAGAAGATTGTTAAGCATTTAAGAGCTTGCAAGGAGTCCACTAGAAGGTTGCCGAGAGTGTTAGGATCAAGAGCAACACTAAGAGGGGGGTGAATTAGTGCAGCAGTTAAGTACGATAAATTCGGTGCTTTTTAGAAACTTCGTATAATAAAAACCACATTTCATATTATGAAAGCTGTATCGAAGAAATCATATTGAAAAAGCTCTAACTTAAAGATGTTTGCAAAGATGAGAAAGTAGAGCAGCAGTAGAGATGGTTTGCAATAAGGATAAACAACAAGAAATAAATGCAAATCAGATTTTTATAGTGGTTCGGTCATACGACCTACATCCACTCCCGATTCCTCATCACTTGAGTCCATCGGCTTTCTACTAGTTGTCTTTCTACCAACAGGTGAAGACAAACTTCCTTACAGTGCGCTCTCCTTTTGACGGGCTTAGGAGGTAACCCTTACAAGCACTTCACTCCTCTCTTTAGGTGGAATACAAATGAGGACTTGAACAGTGTTTTTCTACTTTCAAAGTATGTCTTGTATGTTTTATTAGGATCTAGAGTGGCACTAAGAGGGGGGAGGGTGAATTAATGTAGCGGTTAAAAAACATTTGTGTGATTTCAAAAAACTTTGTTTGAGAATAATCACGTTTCGATGAAAACTAATTTCGATTGAATTTTAACTTAAAGAAATTCATAAGTGAAAGAAAAGGATTCAAGTGATTGCAATAAAGTAAAGGATTTGTAGAAATGTAAATTGCAAGAAAAGAAACGCAAACTGATTTTATAGTGGTTCGTTCCTCCGACCTACGTCCACTCCTGATTCCTCCTCCGTTGATGTCACCAATTTTCACTAATGATCTTCTTTCAATGGGTGAAGATCAACCACCCGTTTACAACTCTTTCTCCTTTATAAAGGTTTAGGAGATAACCTCTACAAGTCTCATATCTCCCTTAGACAAACTTCTAAACTTTTCAAGAGGAGGGAGGGAATACTCAAGACTTTTTCAAGATTACAACTTGATTCACTAGAGTTTTAGCTTACTTTATCTTCTGTAATCCTTGTAGGGATGAGTGGGGTATTTATAGGCCCCAAATGGTCTAAAAATGAAGCCAAAATTCAAATTTCTGAATCTTCCGAGTATGGGCAGTATGATCGCCTGCATTGGGCGGTGCCACCGCCCGTAGAACCTTGAAAATAGAGGTTTTGGCAGTGCTACTGCCAGTTTGGAGTGGTATCACCATTGCAGCTTTATTGCTAGGTGGTACCATCGCTCAGACTGGACGGTACCACCACTTGGAACCTGGAAAAATGTGCTTTTTCACTTTTTCAACTCATAGACGATTCTATTGCCAGTTTGGTAGTGCCACCGCCTATAGCAACATTTGGGCCACTGAATGGGCCTCTCAATGAGCCCAAATTAGTCCCAATTTAGGCTTAATTGACCCCTAATTGAGTTGTCATAATTTCACCCAAAACCAACTCAATTTTGACCTAACCTTCGACCGTTAAGACATAAACAACTATAAGCTACGAATCTGATTTCTCTGGCATATCATTGGTTCTCTCGATGAACTTCTAGCAACCTTCTGGTGAACTTCAGGTACATCATCCGAACCTTCAGTATAGTGCCCGATCCATCGGCTTGTTAACTCCTACAACTATTCTCAGTGCATTGTCCGATTCTTCCGACCCGATGCCCGAACTTTGACTCCAACCCAACACTTGATTCTTCTTGCTTTAATTGTTTTGCCTATTTTGATCATGATTAGTCCTGCATCACTTATCTCAAAGCATAGATTAGATAACAAACTTATCAATTGATTTCATCATTAAAATCCAAGATTCAATAATCTCCCCCTTTTTGATGATGATAACCAATTGATGGAGTTAAACTTAACTCCCCCTATCTATATGGCATATCAAAATAAGGTAAACTTGAATTCAAAAGAAATAATAACTTTTAAATTCAAGTGAAACAATTTTGATCATATATAACATATTGTATCAAGATTTCATACTTCGTGCATCATAATTTCGAATCATCAAGGTACAATATGCACAATCACAACAAATCAACATCACTTTAGGTATAACATACATTGATGTCAAAACATTAAGATTTTCAATCATTCATCATTACTTCTCCTCCTTTGTCATCAACAAAAAGGAGTAAAGTTCACAAGTGAATTTTGAAATATGCAAGATAGTACTTTAGCGAGTTTTATTTTAGAATATTCAAGCTAGCAAGTTTTTGAGGTTGGAAGTTACACAAAAAATTTCTACTTCTTGAAATAGCCAAGCTATCACTTTTCTTTAGATGTACAAGCACTTTTGGATCTCTTGAGATATGCAAGCTAACATTTTTACTTTTCTTGAGATGCTAGCAAATTTCTTTCTCCATTTTGTCATTAAACAAGAAATGAAGAAGAGGAGAAGAGTTCATTGTACAAAAATTTATATCATGAATGAATAAATATCAAGGAAATGATCATGACATGAAAGATAAAAGATTAAGTGATAAATTCAAATTATCATGAACCATTTTGGTAAATCTTCTTTTGTAAATTGTGAAAGAGGAAGGAATCATAAGTAACGATCTTGATTTAAAAAGAAAACTCAAATTATGAAAATAAAAAAATAAAAATATATATAATAGAAATTCATGCATTAGGAAGATTTAACATGCCTAATTATCTTATAATAAAATCAAATTGTTTCTTATTCAAAGGTTTTGTAAAAATATCAACTAATTGATTTTCATGTTAATAAACTCTAAGGTTATATCATGATTATTAACGTGATCTCATATAAAATGATACATAATGTCAATATGTTTAGTTCTAGAGTGTTGAATGGGGTTTTTAGTTAAACATATAGCAATTGTGTTATCACATTTTATGATAATATTCTTTAAATAAATTCCATAATCTTCTAATATATTTTCCATTCAAATAACTTGTGCACAACATGCACTTGCGGCTATGTATTCAGCTTCGACCGTAGATAGTGCAACTAAGTTTTGTTTCTTGGAAGACCAAGAAACAAGTGCATATCCAAAAAATTGACATGTTCCGGATGTGCTTTTTCTATCTATTCTAGATCCATCAAAATTGGCATCCGCATAAGCTATTAAATCAAAGTTATCAGATTTTGGATACCATAATCCTAGATTAGGAGTTCCTTTAAGATATCTAAGGATTCTTTTAACGGCTTTAAGATGAGATAATTTAGGATTAGCTTAAAATCTAGTACAAAGTCCTACACTAAACATGATATCCTGTCTAGTTATGGTGAGGTAAAGTAAACTACCTATCATTCTCCTATATGTTTTTTGATCAAAACTTTCTCCACTTTCGTCTATGTCTAACTTAGTGGAGGTACTCGTAAAAGTGTTGATGGCTTTTGAACCATCAATATTAAACCATTTTAACAATTCTAAAGCATATTTGGTTTGACTAAGAAATATACCATCACTAAGTTGTTTAATTTGTAATCCTATAAAAAAGGTTAGTTCACCCGTTAGACTCATTTCAAACTCTTAGCTCATACACTTGGCAAATGATTCACATAATGATTCGTTTGTAGAACCAAAGATAATATCATCAACATAAATTTGAATAATAAGAAAATTATTTTTAAAATATTTAATAAACAATGTAGTATCGACCTTGTCTTTAGTGAAATTATTTAAAATAAGAAAAGAACTAAGCCTCTCATACCAAGCCCTTGGGGCTTGTTTTAACCTATATAGAGTCTTAGTCAATTTAAACACATGATTAGGAAAAAGAGAGTTTTCAAAACCAGGTGGTTGTTCAACAAACACTTCTTTGGAAATAAAACCATTTAAGAAAGCACTTTGACATCCATTTGAAATAATTTAAAATTATTATTTCTAGCATAGGCAAGGAGCATCCTAATGGCTTTTAATCTTGCCATAAGAGTGAAGGTCTCTTCGTAATCAATACCTTCTTTTTGATTAAAACCTTTGGCCACTAATCTAGCCTTGTTTCTAACCACGATACCAAATTCATCTTATTTATTTCTAAATACCCATTTAGTACCTATAGCTAAATGGTCACTTAGGTCTAGGAACAAGCTTCCACACCTCATTCCTCTCAAATTGGTTCAATTTCTCTTGGATTGCGATAACCCAAGAATCATTTTTCAAGGCTTTGTCAATGTACTTAGGTTCAATTTGAGAAAGGAAAGCGGTGTTAGCACAAAAATTCTTAAAAGAGGAATGAGTTTGAACCCCTTTTGATATGTCTCCTATAATTAGCTCCTTTGGATGGGCATCTATATACTTCCATTCCTTAGGTAAGGAAATTTGGGAAGAAGATGCATCCAAGTTACTATTTTGAGGACAGGGTTCATTCAAATTCAAACTATCAAACCCAAGATCATTATCAAAATTATTTTTCTTAAATTCAGAAACTTTATTAAAAACTACATGAATAGACTCTTCTATAACCAAGGTTCTTTTGTTGAAAACACGAAAGGCTTTAGAAATGGAAGAGTAACCAAGAAAGATGCCTTCATCGGATTTAGCATCGAATTTTCCTAAGGCATCCTTTTCATTCAAGATAAAGCATTTGCAATTGAAAACTTTAAAATAAGAAACATTTGGTTTTTGTTATTTCACAATTTATAAGGGGTTTTGGATAGAGATGATCTTACTAGAACCCTATTCATGACATAGCAAGCCGTATTAACGGCTTCGGCCCATAAGTATTTGGGTAAGCTATGTTCATTTAACATGGTTCTTGTCATTTCTTGTAAATTTTTATTCTTTCATTTTACTACTCTATTTTGTTGAGGATTCCTCGGAGTAGAGAAGTTATGGTTATATCCATTAGATTCACAAAAATTTTGGAAGTTATGATTTTGGAATTCACCACCATGATCACTCTGAATCGATGAAACCATGAAACCCTTTTCATTTTGAACAAGTTTACAAAATTTAGAAAAATATTTAAAAAAATCACTTTTGTGAGCCAAGAAATAGGTCCAAATGTATCTACTATAGTCATCTACTATGACAAACGCATATTTGCTACATCCTAGGCTCATTGTGTCAATTGGTCTAAATAAATCCATATGGATCAATTGTAATAACCTAGAGGTGCTTATTTGATTCTTTGGTTTGAAGCTAGTTTTTATTTGTTTTCCTAGTTGACATCCATCACATACTTTGTCTTTAATGAACTTAACATTGGGAATACCTCTTACAAGTCCTTTAGATGTGATTTGAGTGATTAGTTTCATGCTCGCATGACCTAATCTCTTATGCCAAAGCCAAGCATCATCATTCAAAACCGAAAAACATATTTCATTACTAAGATCATCAATGTTTATGGTGTAGACATTATTTTGTTTTAGTACAATCATAGATGTGTTGTTATGTTGTTTTTCAATGATACAAGCATTAGATTCAAATTTCACAATATATCCCTTATCACATAATTGACTAATACTCAAAAGATTATGCTTTAAACCATCTACTAATAACACATTATCAATTGAAAAACTTGATTTGTTACCTATAGTTCCCTTGCCAATGATTTTACCCTTGTTGTTATCTTCGAAGGTGACATAACCTTTGTCTTGGCTCATGAGCTTAGAGAATTGAGATGGATCTCCAATCATGTGCCTTGAGCATCCACTATCAAGGTACCATCTCTTGCTCCTAGCTTGTGTGGGTGAATGTGTCTACAAAAGAGGATGGGTTTTAGGTACTCATTTGAACTTGGGTGCCTCAAAAATTGATCTACTAAATGTGTCATTGTTCATTGAGTTTCTTATTGTTCCTTTAGGAACCCATATTAACCTTTGTGGGCTATGTTTCTTATACGGACATTTGTAGGCAACATGTCTGGATTTACAATAAAAATTACATTTCAAATGAGATGATACATATAGTGTGGGTCCTTTAATGAAGGTGGTTGGAGTTCGGTGAGATCCACTCATGAATCCAATACCACTCCTTTTTCCGACATGACCCTTATTTGCAAGGATCATGTCCAAGCACTTGCTACCAACCTTAAACTTGTTTAGGGTCTCTTTAAGTAGCAAGTTCTCATTTTTTATTGCCTCTAAGTATTCACACTTAGAGCATGGGAGTAAAGAGGGAGTATTGAGTTTAAGACTATCAAGCTTATCTAGTAATAAAGCATACTCCTTTTTTAATAAATTGAACTTTTTACTAATAGCTCTACATTCATCAGATAATTCATGGAAAGCAATTAAAAGTTCATCAAAAGATAAATCTTCATTAATTAACTCACATACCTCTTCTCCGAAAGCCATCAATGCAAAGTTGACCTCCTCTTTGTTGCTTGCTTCTTCAACTTCGGAACCACTTGAGTCGTCCCATGTCACCTTTAGAGCATTCTTCCTCTTTGTTTGCTTCTTCTTGGTTTGGAGGCATTCACTTTTAAAGTGCCCTAGCTTCTTGTATTTATAACATATAACTTGATCATTTTTGGGTTCAAGTTTACTTTTAGTGTCATTTTTAAATTTATTCTTTCTTCTAAATTTTTTAAATTTTCGAGTTAAGAGTGCAAGTTCATCATCAAGGTTCTCATCACTTGAAGATTCCTTTAAGTGGTCTTCTTGTGTTCTTAATGTCATAGCCTTCTTGTTCTTTGGAAGGGGGTTATCTAGCTCATCATGAGCATGACATGTCATTTCGTAGGTCATTAAAGTCCCAATGAGTTCTTCGAGAGGAAAAGTTTTAAGATCCTTGGCCTCTTGAATGACCGTAACTTTTGGATCCCAACTGTTTAGAAGGGATCTTAAAATTTTAATTACAAGTTTGAAATTAGAAAAATCTTTACCAAGTGCTATGAGTCCATTGACGATATCCGTGGAACGGGTGTACATGTCTCCGATGGACTCACATGGTTTCATCTGAAACAATTCATAAGAATGCACCAAGAGATTGATTTTGGACTCTTTCGCTTGGCTAGTATTTTCATGAGTGATTTCAAGAGTACGCCAAATATCAAAAACCAATTCACAAATCGAAATACGATTAAACTTATTTTTATCAAGTGCATAAAACAAGGCATTCATAGCCTTTGCATTAAGTACAAAAATATTTTTCTCTAATTCATTCTATTCATTCATTGGAAGAGAAGATTTTTTAAATCCATTTTCAACGATATTATAAAGATCAAAACCTATGGAGAACAAAAAAATCTTCATACGAGTCTTCCAATAAGTGTAATCTGACCCATTAAACATAGGCGGACGTGCAATGGAATGACCCTCTTGCATGCCACAATAAGCCATCTCTCTTGGGTTTTAAACCAATTGAGAGTGACTAAGCTCTAATACCAACTGTTAGGATCTAGAGCAGCACTAGGGGTGGGTGAATTATTGCAGCAGTTAAAAAATATTGATTTGTGTGATTTCGAAAAACTTCATTTGAGAAGAATCACGTTTCAATGAAAACCAATTTCGATTATGTTTTAACTTAAAGAAATTCATAAGTGAAAGGAAAGAATTCGAGTGATTGCAATAAGGTAAAGGATTTGCAAAAATATAAATTACAAAAAAAGAAATGTAAATCGATTTTATAGTGGTTCGGTCCTTTGACCTACGTCCACTCCTGATTCCTCCTCCATTGAGGTCACCAGCTTTCACTAATGATTTTCTTACAATGGGTGAAGATCAACCACCCTTTTACAACTCTTTCTCCTTATCAAAGATTTAGGAGATAACCTCTACAAGTCTTACACCTCCCTTAGACAAACTTTTAAACTTTTCAAGAGGAGGGAGGGAACACTCAAGACTTTTTTGTTGGGAAATCCACAAGGGGAGCGACATCACATACGCAGCGGAAGAATAGAAAACAAAACCCCAGATTTTTTGTAGAAAGTTTTCATCGTCGTGCGAAGATCGGTGCGTCAAAAACAAATCTGCAAAACTGCATGTGTAAAAGAAGATACCTAGGGAGATCGTATATCCCTGAATTCCTACAGATCTGTGGGAGAGGATGAAGGAGGTTAAGCGTCCTCCTCTCTAGCGGTATCCACATAGCAGGGATTACGACGATGCATCTCTCTCTTTGGGGAGAGAAGAACAAGAGGTGGCTACCAAAAACCCTCAACCTATAGAGCTTTGGTTCCCTCCTATTTATAGAGGCCCCCTGAAAAACCCTAATGGATCGTTTGCCCTATTGGGTATTGGATCTCCATCCAATTACCCAAGCCTCTTGGATTAGTGGGTCTCTACCCAATAATCTCTTATTAGCAATTATTGGATCTCATCTCAGGATCCAATAATTCAGGGGCTTAATGGATATCCAATAAGATAGGGGGTTCAGCGGATATCTCATATCCGAACCTCTACTCGTCGCAACACCTACCATATGTGTATGACCCTCTAGGCCCAATATTGAGCTGGCCGTGAGTTATACTTGTTAGAACTCCTTCTGACATAGTGAATTATTATCTCTATAATAATTCACCCAACTCATCAACTACGGACGTACTAGGCCACTATGCCGCGGTCCCCAAACGATACAGGGGAATCCAATCCTTTAGACCTATCTATCCTCAATTACCATGTATCTATAATCTCTCATCCATCTAATATCTCAGAGATCCTATACCGGGCATAGTGCTGTCAAGCCCATACAGTCTCTCCTCGAGTCTTGCTCTTGTCGGATCTCCCGGAGAACTCTTTCTCTCTCAATCCGAATAACCTTGGCCAAGGATTTGTTCGAGCAAGAACATATGGGATATTCCTCTCATGATACCGAGAGCAGATGATCCTCTATTGACACTTAATAGCCCTCGTAAGGTTGGCTACCACTCCCAATGATCGGCTGTACTAGATATGAAACTTTCCAAACCTATAAGTCCGGTATCAAAGAGTGGAGTACTCATACAGGACATCCTTGGTGTCTCAAGTCTAAGGACCAGATACACTACTAGGACTACGGAATTGCTGTCTAATGTGAGGTATCAATAACCATCCAACATTCCGTAGGTGGATCAATCAGTGAACTCATTCTCCAATGAGCACCTGCACTGTACCCTTAGTGTCCCCACACGAGTAGCTATGAGACCAGCTACCTCCAACATATGAACAGTATACAAAGACACCGCTATCCGGTTATCTCGATGTCCTTCTTGAGTAACCTATGACTAGGATAATTTAGGGTCTGTGTTTAAAGGTGAATCAGTCTCATTATCGTAATCTCATCACGATCCAATTCCCATTGCACAGATCCAAGAACATCACAATATACATCTAGATAATGTGAGATAATGCCAATAATCATAAGCAAAGAGATTGATGTAGTGTGTTACAGGTGCAATCACTCATGTGATTGGCTTGTAGGGCACTTATAACTAGCAATCTCCCACTTGACCTAAAGCCAATCACCAACATGTCTGATCCCCATCAGACCTTTGTGACGCTCAAAGACAATCTGAGTCAATGGCTTTGTCAATGGATCTCTAATGTTATCTTCGGATGGAACTCTTTCCACTACTATATCTCTTCGGGCCACGATTCCTCTAATAAGTTGGAATCTCCTCAGAACACTTCTGATGAGACCCGAGTTCTCTTATTTGAGTAATCATCCCGTATTTATCGTAATATTAAGGAATCAGCTCCTCACTGCTCGGGATGACTCCTAGATCTGTGATGAACTTCTTCATCCAGACTCCCTCCTTTATTGCCTTTGTCACAGCAATGTATTCTACCTCTATGGTCGAGTCAGCAGTAGTGTCTTGCTTGGAACTCTTCTAGCATACTGCTCCTCCATTCAGGGAGAACACATACCCTGAATTAGACTTGCTATCATCGACATCGGACTGGAAGCTCGAGTCCAAGTAGCCCTCAACCTTGAGGCTACTACCTCCATATACTAGTAAAAGATCCTTAGTCCTTCTCAAGTACTTAAGGATACATTTTACTGCTTTCTAGTGCTCCAAGCCTAGATCTGCTTGATATCTGCTCGTGACACTCAGAGCATGCGCTATATCAGGCCTGGTACATAGCATAGCATACATGATAGATCATATCACTGATGCATATGGTATCATATCCATGTGTGCCCTTTCTTTAGGAGTCTTTGGGGACATACTCCTAGAAAGTGATATTCCATTTCTCATTGGTTTGAGACCTCTCTTGGAATTTTCCATGCCAAACCTTTTGACAATGGTGTCTATGTACCTGGACTAGGACAAGCCAAGCATCCTCTTGGATCTATCTCTATAGATCCGTATCCCCAATAATGTAGGATGCTTCCCCTAAGTCCTTCATGGAGAAGTGCCTAGATAACCAAGTCTTTACTGTGGAGAGCATTCCTACATCATTCCTAATGATCAGGATGTCATCCACATATAATACCAAAAAGGTGATAGTGCTCCCACTTAATTTCCTGTACACACAAGATTCATCTTCATTCTTAACGAAGTTATAAGATCTGATCGCCTCATTAAATCTTATGTTCCAACTTCGAGAAGCTTGCTTCAATCCATAAATAGACCTAGGCAACCTGCACACCTTATCTGGGTTATCCTTGGACACGAATCCCTCAAGCTGTATCATATACACCTCCTCATCGAGGTTACCATTGAGGAATGCGGTTTTGAGGTCCATCTGCTAGATCTCATAATCATAGTGTGCTGCAATAGCCAATAGAATTTGAATGAATTTTAGCATGGCTACAGGTGAGAAAATTTCGTCATAGTCAACACCTTGCCTTTGACGATACCCCTTAGCCACTAGCTTTGCTTTATAGGTCTCTACCTGTCCATCTACTTCAATCTTCTTTTTGAAGATCCACTTGCAACCAATAGATACAATACCCTCGGGCGCATCAACTAGGTTTCAAACCTTGTTAGAGTACATGGAATCCATTTCTGAATTCATGGCTTCTTGCCATTTTCTGGAGTCTATGCTCATAATAGCCTCCTCGTGGGTCTGAGGATCAATATCCTCAACATCCTCTCTTCTGATATGTCCCACATATCTCTCAGGAGGATGGGATACTCTATCGGACCTATGTAAAGTTAGAACTTGTGTGTTAGGTATCTGAACAGATTCTGGAATGGTGCTTGAGCTAGGTTCTCCAACCTCGCTTAACTCTATCATGCTCCCACTGTCTCTACCAAGAATGTGTTCCTTCTCAAGGAACACTGCTCTCTTGGCTACAAAGACCTTTCGGTCCTCAGGGTGATAGAAATAATACCCACAAGTTTCTTTGGGGTATCCCACGAACTTGCACTGTTCCATCCTAGATTCCAACTTGTCAGGGTTGTGTCTCTTAACATGGGCAGGGCAGCCCCAAATCTTAACAATCTTAAGATCGGGCTTCTTCCCATTCCATATCTCATATGGAGTAGACATCACTGACTTAGTTGGAATTCTATTCAGAAGGTAAGCTGTGGTTTCTAGGGCACATCCCTAGAATGAGATGGATAGGTCGGCGAAACACATCATGGAATGCACCATGTCTAACAATATGTGATTTCTCCTTTCTGATACACCATTAAGCTGTGGTGTATAAGGAGGTGTCCATTGGGATAATATTCCATAGTCTCTGAGGAACTGGGTGAACTCTGTACTCAAGTACTCACCTCCTCGATTTGATCGAAGGGTTTTAATACTCTTTCCTCTTTAGTTCTCCACTTCTCGTTTCCTCTTAGACTCACTTACACTCATGATATGTGGAGCTGTATCTATCAAAAATATACCATTATGCAATGTTCCTCTCGTGATGATCTCATCATCTAATATTATTGAACAACCATTGTTCTCAAAAACTAATTTATATCCAATAACTGTCAAACATGAAATGGAAATAATGTTTTTGATAATAGAAGGAACATAATAGCATGCATCTAATGCAATAATAGCTCTACCAGGCAGATGTAAGGTGACCTTGCCAATAACCAGTGCAACAACCTTTGCTCCATTGCCCATCTTAAGGTCTATCTCGCCTCTGTTCAATCTCCTAGGTCCTACCAGAACCTGTAACGAATTACAAATATGATAAGCACTCCCGGTATCCAATACCCATATGTTATCATAAGATTCTAACAAATGGAGACTGATCATGAATGTTCCTGAAGCTTCTGCAAGCTTCTGTTTTGCCCTTTCTACAAGGTACTCTTTGCAGTTTCTCTTCCAGTGCCCATCTTTGCCGCAATGGAAGCACTGGCCTTTGTCCTTTGTTGGGTCTTTCTTGGTAACCTTTGCCTTACCCATTTTGCCCTTGCCCTTGCCCTTCTTAAGGATCTTCTCAGTCTTTCTTTTCTTTCTGGTCTCACCAGTGTAGAGAACCAGCTTCTCTTTCTTCAAGGTGCTCTCGACTTCTCTCAACATATTGAGGAGCTCTCGGAGGGTCACCTCAAGTTTGTTCATATTAAAATTCATTATGAACTGAGAAAAGGAATTTGGTAGGGACTGAAGTACAAGATCCACACACAGGTTATCCTCTAGGACCATTCCTAGACTTGTGAGTTTCTCGATCCACTCAATCATCTTAAGGACATGGTTCTGAACCGGTGTCCCCTCAGTCATCCTAGTACGGAAAAGACTCTTTGATATCTCATATCGCTGAGTTCTTCCTTGTTCCTCAAACAGTTTGTTAAGATGTAGGAGTATGGAATTAGTATCCATATTTTCATACTGTCTCTGTAACTCAGTAGTCATAGAGGCCAACATATAGCACTGAGCAAGAGTGAAATCATCTAAGTACTTCACATAATGAGCGATCTCATCCTCGCTTACCCCTTCGTTGGGCATAGGGATCACTGTATCAAGGACATACGTGATTTTCTCCACCGTGAGAATGATTCTCAGATTGCGAAGCCAATCCATATAATTTGGACCAGTGAGGCGGTTGGCATCAAGTATTTCACGTAAAGGATTTGAAAATGACATTTTTCTAAAATAAAAGATGTGGCAGAAATAAATAACATGCAGACTTTACAGAAATTTAAACAATTAAGATAAGGACTTCTATCTTAATATATTCCCACTAATTTTTCGTGAGACACACAACACCCTCTGGTATGTGAATCGGAGACCCCCGGCGGATCTCTAGTGGGGATCAGAATCCAATCGACGTCTTAACGTAACCTTGAGGGACTCGACCAATCACGTTAAGCCCGTAAAGGTAGGCAACTCTTGCCAATCACAACTCCTTGTGATTCCCGTCCTGTTCGGCCTCCAAGCCACCATGGCCTCGAGGGACTCGACCAACCATGATGTTTGGTTAAGTCATTAACATCGTTACCAGATGAGTCTGATTAGGTGATATACTATCGAGGGACTCGACCAAGCATACCATGTCCTCAGGTCACCTCTGACATCTCTATGTCGTAGATAAGATGGCGAGATGTGATATAGGTGAGTCTCGAGGGACTCGACCAACTCAACCTACACTGAGAATCGGCTCCTAGCTATAACGATGGAAGGCCACGTGGGTCAATCTAATTGCCTCACATTTATCGACTTAATATTATTAATGGAGAGGATTTTTGATTTGGTCTTCTAACATAATGTGTCACACACATACGTATTTAATATATATATCTACATCGCATGCAAATATATATATACATATTTAGTAGGTGTATAACTAATCACATATCACATGAGCAATCACACCAGATGATCATGGACCATATCCTTATGTGATCAAGCCCGAGCCAGTAGGCTCAATCACTCACATCAAGATCTATGTGCACTTCGACGCATCTCTATGCCCTATGATCATCCATCTCACATCGTTGGATCCGTCGGCATCTAAACGCATCTCCATGCATCGGATCGTCCGTCTCGCAAACCCCAATAATAATAATCATATATACACACATTACATCACAAGTTCATGATCATCTGTCCACATCATACATCACATGTATATGTTATTTTATAGGACTACTAGATAAAAAATAATAGTTAATTAAACTATTTAATTAACATATTTAATTTTTTGAAATCAGGGACATAAAGGAAATTTTCAATTCCTAGGGGTATTTTGATAATTCGGACAAAAGGATATTTTGGTAATTTTGTCAAAAGGGATAGAATCTGGAATTTCTGAAATTTCGATGGGCAAAACCGTATTATGCCCAAAATCCTAATACCTTTCCCTTCTACAGAGTTGCGGCCGCTGCCACCCTGTCGGCGGTGGCCACTACGACCGGGCGCGCCGCCCCTGCTCGCGGGTGCAACGCCCGTATGCGGTCTATTCGCAGGCCGCGCTGCCCCTTCTTGAGTGCGCCCACATCTGCGGCATATCGCCGCAGCGCATCTGTCCCCTTGCGGGCTGCCACGAAGCGGCGCGCGTGCCCCTTGCGGGTTGGCCATGGGCGGCGTGTTCCTTGTCTTGCGGAGGAGGCGGCGCCACCACTACCTCGCGGGCACAGTGCCCGCCGCTAGCGCCTCTGCGGCATTGGCCTACGGTAACGGGTGCCTAGCGCCGGCGCCTCTGCGACGCTGGCCCGCGGGCGCAGCGCCCACCGGCACCCCTGGGGTGCTGCCCTGGTGCCGCTGCCCCACGGGCGCAGCGCCCGTAGGCACTGTAGGTAGCCCTCCGATTGCTACCTGTGTAGGCAGCAAGGCTGCAAGCAGCCTTGTGGTTGCTGCACGAGCGGGCAGCAATAGTTGCTGCCCTTTCTCGCTCTTCGCACCAATGATTTTGGCATCAGAAGCTGAACAAAAATAAAATACACGTAGTTTAAGATCCAATCTTCGCACGAAAAACCTGGCTGTGATACCACTGTTGGGAAATCCACAAGGGGAGCGACATCACATGCGCAGCAAAAGAATAGAAAACAAAACACCAGATTTCCCATAGAAAGTTTCCGTCGTCGTGCGAAGATCGGTGTGTCAAAAACAAATCTGCAAAACTACACATGTAAAAGAAGATACCTAAGTAGATCGTATATCCCTGAATTCCTGCATATCTGTGGGAGAGGATGAAGGAGGACAAGCGTCCTCCTCTCTAGCGGTATCCATACAGGAGGGATTGCGACGATACACCTCTCTCTCTGGGGAGAGGAGAACAAGAGGTGGCTACCAAAAACCCTCAGCCTATAGAGTTTTGGTTCCCTCCTATTTATAGAGGCCCCCTGAAAAACCCTAATGGATCTTTTTCCCTATTGGGTATTAGATCTTCATCCAATTACCCAAGCCTCTTGGATTAGTGGGCCTCTACCTAATAATCCCTTATTAGCAATTATTGGATCTCATCTCAGGATCCAATAATTCAGGGGATTAATGGATATCCAATAAGATAGGGGGTTCAGCGGATATCTCATATCCGAACCTCTACTCGTCGCAATACCTACCATATGTGTGACCCTCTAGGCCCAATATCGAGCTGGCCGTGAGTCATACTTGTCAGAACTCCTTCTGACTTAGTGAATTATTATCTCTATAATAATTCACCAAACTCATCGACCGCGGACGTACTAGGCCACTACGCCGTGGCCCCCAGACGATATAGGGGAATCCAATCCTTTGGACCTATCTATCCTCAGTTACCATGTATCTATAATCTCTCATCTATTTAATATCTCAGAGACTCTATACCGAGCATGGTGCTGTCAGGCCCATACGGTCTCTCCTCGAGTCTTGCTCTTGTCGGATTCTCCCGGAGAACTCTTTCTCTCTCAGTCCGAATAACCTTGGCCAAGGATTTTTTCGAGCAAGAATACATGGGATATTCCTCTCATGGTACCGAGAGCGGATGATCCTCTACTGACACTTATTAGCCCTTGTAAGGTTGGCTACCACTCCCAATGACCGACTGTACTAGATATGAAACTTTCCAAACCTATAAGTCTAGTATCAAAGAGTGGAGTAATCATATAGGACATCCTTGGTGTCTCAAGTGTAAGGACCAGATACACTACTGAGACTACGGAATCGTTGTCTGTCATGAGGTATCAATAACCATCCAGCATTCCGTAGGCGGATCAATCAGTGAACTCATTCTACAATGAGCACCTGCAGTGTACCCTTAGTGTCCCTACACGAGTAGCTATGAGATCAGCTACCTCCATCATATGAATGGGTATACAGCACACCAGTCTATCCGGTTATCTCGATGTCCTTCTCGAGTAACCTATGACCAGAATAATTTAGGGTCTGTGTTTAAAGGTGAATCGGTCTTATTATCGTAATCTCATCACGATCTAATTCCCATTGCACAGATCCAAGGACATCACAATATACATCTAGATAATGTGAGATAATGCCAATAATCATAAGCAAAGAGATTGACACAACGTGTTACAGGTGTAATCACTCATGTGATTGGCTTGTAGGGCACCTATAACTAGCATTTTTAATATTACAACTTGATTCACCAAAGTTTTAGCTTACTTTTTCTTCTATAATCTATACAGGGATGAGTGAGGTATTTATAGGTCCTAAATGGCTCCAAAAACAAAGCCAAAATTCAAATTTTCGGGTGTTCCAGGTACAGGCGGTACTACTGCCTGCATTAGGCAGTGCCTCTGCCCCCAAAACCTCGAAAATAGAGGTTTTGGTGGTGCTACCACCAGCCTAGAGTAGTACCACCACTGTAGCTTTACTGCTTGGTGGTACTACCACCCAGACTGGGTGGTACCACCGCCTGCAGCCTGGAAAAGTGTGTTTTTTCATTTTTCCATCTCATAGGTGGTTCTACTACCAGTTTGGTGGTGGCACCGCCTACAGCAATATTTGGGCCACTGAATGGGTCTCTCAATGAGCCCAAATCACTTCCAATTTAGGCTCAATTGGCCCCTAATTGAGTTGATATGATTTTACCCAAAACCAACTCAATTTTGACCTAACCTTCGACTATTAAGACATAAACAACTACAAGCTATGAATCTGAGTTCTCTGACATGCCATTGGTTCTCCCAGTAAACTTTCGGTGACCTTCCGGTGATCTTCCAATGAACTTCCGGTGCATCATCCGAACCTTCGGTGTAGTGCCCGATCTATTGGCATGTTGACTCCTGCAACATCCGTTCTCGGTGCATTATCCAATTCTTTCGACCTGATGCTTGAACTTTGACTCCGACCTAACACTTGATTCTTCTTGCTTTAATTGTTTTGCCTCTTTTGATCAAGATTAGTCCTGCATCACTTATCTCAAAGCATATATTAGATTAAAAAACTTATCAATTAATTTCATCATCAAAATCCAAGATTCAATATGTTTAACCTAGGGATGAGAGGGGCATTTATATGCTTCAAGTGGATTCAAACTTGGAGTTAAAAACCATCCTATCCCGGGTCTACCAGGTTCTGGCGATACCACCGCCAGTATTGGATGGTACCACCGCCCAGCATAACCTAACACTAGGCGGTACCATCGCCTAGTCTAGTGGCACCATCACTTAGGCATAATACTCTATCAGTGTATTGGGCAGTATCAGCACCTAAGTACACTGAAACTAGGTGGTACCACCACCCAATCTGGGTAGTACCTGCTAGTTATAGGTGACCTACAAGCCAATCACATGAGTGATTGCACCTGTAACATGCTGCGTCAATCTCTTTGCTAATGATTATTGGCATTATCTCACATTATCTAGATGTATATTGTGATGTCCCTGGATCTGTGCAATGGGAATCAAATCGTGATGAGATCACGATAATGAGATCGATTCACCTTTAAACACAGACCCTAAATTATCCTGGTCATAAGTTACTTGAGAAGGACATCAAGATAACCGGATAGACTGGTGTACTGTATACCCGTTCATATGATGGAGGTAGCTGGTCTCATAGCTACTCGTGTGGAGACACTAAGGGTACAGTGCAGGTGCTCATTGGAGAATGAGTTCACTGATTGATCCGCCTATGAAATGCTGGATGGTTATTGATACCTCACGTCAGATAGCGATTCCATAGTCCCAGTAGTGTATCTGGTCCTTAGACTTGAGACACCAAGGATGTCCTATATGAGTACTCCACTCTTTGATACCAGACTTATAGGTTTGGAAAGCTCTATCTCTAGTATAGCCGGTCATTGGGAGTGGTAGCCAACCTTACGAGGACTATTGAGTGTCAATAGAGGATCATCCGCTCTTGGTATCATGAGAGGAATATCCTATGTGTTCTTGCTCGAACAAATCCTTGGCCAAAGTTATTCGGACTGAGAGAGAAAGAGTTCTCTGGGAGAATCCGACAAGAGCAAGACTTGAGGAGAGACCGTATGGACCTGACAGCACCATGCCCGATATAGAGTCTCTGAGATATTAGATGGATGAGAGATTATAGATACATGGTAACTGAGAACAGATAGGTCCAAAGGATTGATTCCCTCAGTATCATCCGGGGCCGCGTAGTAGTGGCCTAATACGTCCGCTGATCGATGAGTTGGGTGAATTATTATAGAGATAATAATTCACTAAGTCAGAAGGAGTTCTGAAAAGTATGACTCATGGCCAGCTCGATATTGGGCCTAGAGGGTCACACACATATGGTAGGTATTGTGACGAGTAGAGGTTCGGATATGAGATATCCGCTGAACCCCTTATCTTATTGGATATCCATTAAGCCCCTGAATTATTAGATCCTGAGATGAGATCCAATAATTGCTAATAAGAGATTATTGGGTAGAGGCCCACTAATCCAAGAGGCTTGGGTAATTGGATAGAGATCCAATACCCAATAGGGCAAAAGATCCATTAGGGTTTTTCAGGGGGCCTCTATAAATAGGAGGGAACCAAAGCTCTATAGGTTGAGGGTTTTTGGTAGCCACCTCTTGTTCTCCTCTCCCCAAAGAGAGAGGTGCATCGTCGTAATCCCTGCTGTGTGGATACCGCTAGAGAGGAGGACGCTTAACCTCCTTCATCCTCTCCCACAGATCTGTAGGAATTCACGGATATACGATCTCCCTAGGTATCTTCTTTTATACGTGCAGTTTTGCATATTTGTTTTTGACGGACCGATCTTCACACAACGATGAAACCTTTCTACGGGAAATCTGGGGTTTTGTTTTCTATTCTTCCGCTGTGCATGTGATGTCGCTCCCCATGACGGATTTCTCAACTATGGTATCAAAGCCAAGTTGTTCATGCAAAGATCGGATCTTAAACTGCGAGTGTTGTGATCTAGAATGGGTCTTATCATCAAATTCATTGGTGCGAAGATCGAGAAAGGGCAGCAACTGTTGTTGCCCGCTCGTGCAACAACCGCAAGGCTTCTTGCAACCTTGCTGCCTGTACAGGCAGCAGCCGATGGGCTGCCAGTAGGGCAGCGGCACCAGGGCAGCTTTGCTGCCTACGCCGGCCCAGCTGGCGCCATGGGCCAGCGCCAGCCTGAGCGCGCCGGCCAGTTGCCACGGGTGCCGCGAAGCGGCGCCCTGGCAGCCTAGCGCCCGCTTCTTCTTCGATAATCTTTGCCCACTTTCTTCGCGCCGTCGTCTTTGCCGCGACGCCGCACCGGCTAGGTGGCGGCGGCGCTCGCTTCATGCGAAGGGGCGATGATGAGCCGCCGCCTCCCCACGCCAAGGCGTCGCCGGGCAGGTGCGCCGGCCACCACCGCAACGCAATGCCGTAGAGGGAGGGGAGTTAGGATTTTTGGACAAAAGATGGTTTTGCCCCTTGGAATTTCAAAAATTCCATATTCTGTCCCCTTTGATAGAATTACCAAAATATCCTCAGAATTTGAGAAATTCCATTCTCTATCCCTTTTGGTCGAATGACCAAAATACCCTTGGGAATTCAGAAAATTCCCTATATGTCCCTATTTTCAGAAAAATTAAATAGTTTAATTAACTATTATTTTTTAACTAGTAGTCCTATAAAATAACATATACATGTGATGTATGATGTGGACATATGATCATGGACTTGTGATGTGGTTAGTGTACATGTGATTATTATTATTGGGGTCTGCGAGCCTCTATTTTTCTCATTTATTATCGGGCCTGCGTGCCTATAATTTTGTTGTATGTATCAGAGGAGGCGTAATGGTTGCGTGACTCACGAGGCCGAGACGGACGATCCGACGCATGGAGATGCATTGAGATGCCGACGGATCCGACGAAGCGAGATGGACGATCACAGGGCATAGAGATACGCCAAAGTATACATAGATCTTGTTGTGAGTGATTAGGCCCACTGGCTCGGGCCTGATCACATTAGGATATGGTCCATGATCATCTCGTGTGATTGCTCATGTGATGTGTGATTAGTTATACACCTACTAGATATGTATATATATATTTGTATGCGATGTAGATATATATATTAAATACTTATATGTGTGACACATTATGTTAGGAGACCAAATCAAAAATCCTCTCCATTAATAATATTAAGTCGGTAAACGTGAGGCAATTAGATTAACCCACGTGGCCTTCCATCGTTATAGCTAGGAGGCGATTCTCGATGTAGGTTGAGTTGGTCGAGTCCCTCGAGACTCACCTATATTGCGTCTCGCCATCTTATCTACGACATAGAGATGTCAGAGGTGACCTGAGGACATGGTATGCTTGGTCGAGTCCCTCGAGAGTATATCACCTAATCAGACTCATCTGGTAACGATGTTAATGACTTAACCGAATATCATGGTTGGTTGAGTCCCTCGAGGCCATGGTGGCTCGAAGGTTGAACAGGACAGGAATCACAAAGAGTTGTGATTGGCAAGAGTTGCCTACCTTTACAAGCTTAACGTGATTGGTCGAGTCCCTTGAGGTTACGTTAAGACGTCGATTGGATCCTGATCCCCACTAGAGATCCGTCGGGGGTCTTCGATTCACATACCGGAGGGTGTTGTGTGTCTCACGAAAAATTAGTAGAAATACATTAAGATAGAAGTCCTTATCTTAATTATTTAATTTTAGCAAAGTCTGCATGTTATTTATTTCTGCTACATCTTTTATTTCAAAAAAATATCACTTTCAAATCCTTTACGTGGCATACTTGATGCCAACCGCCTCATTGGTCCAAATTATATGGATTGGCTTCGCAATCTGAGAATCATTCTCACGACGGAGAAAATCACATATGTCCTTGATACAGTGATCCCTACGCCCGATGAAGGGGCAAGCGAGGATGAGATCGCTCGTTATGTGAAGTACTTGGATGATTTCACTCTTGCTCAGTGTTACATGTTGGCCTCTATGACTACTGAGTTACAGAGACAGCATGAAAATATGGATGCTAATTCCATACTCTTACATCTTCGTAAACTGTTTGAGGAACATGGAAGAACTCAGCGATATAAGATATCAAAGAGTCTTTTCCATGCTAGGATGACTGAGGGGACACTGGTTCAGAACCATGTCCTTAAGATGATTGAGTGGATCGAGAAACTCACAGGTCTAGGAATGGTCCTAGAGGATAACCTATGTGTGGATCTTGTACTTTAGTCCCTACCAGATTCCTTTTCTCAGTTCATAATAAATTTTAATATGAACAAACTTGAGGTGACCCTCCCAGAGCTCCTTAATATGTTGAGAGAAGCAGAGAGCACCAGAAGCCGGTTCTCTACACTGGTGAGACCAGAAAGAAAAGGAAGGCTGAGAAGACCCTTAAGAAGGGCAAGGGTAAGGGCAAGGGTAAAATGGGTAAGGCAAAGGTTATCAAGAAAGACCCAACAAAGGACAAAGGTCAGTTCTTCTACTGTAGTAAAGATGGGCACTGCAAAGAGTACTTTGTAGAGAGGGTGAAATAGAAGCTTGCAGAAGCTTCAAGTACATTCATGATCAATCTCCATTTGTCAGAATCTTGTGATAACACATGGGTATTAGATACCGGGAGTGCTTATCATATTTACAATTTGTTGCAGGTTCTGGTAGAACCTAGGAGATTGAACAGAGGTGAAATGGACCTTAAGATGGGCAATGGAGCAAAGGTTGCTGCACTGGCTATTGGCAAGGTCATTATTGCATTAGATGCATGCTATTATGTTCCTTCTATTATCAAAAACATTATTTCCATTTCATGTTTGACAGTTGTTGGATATAAATTAGTTTTTGAGAACAATGGTTATTCAATAATATTAGATGATGAGATCATCACGAGAGGAACATTGCATAATGGCTTATATATGCTAGATACAACTCCACATATCATGAGTGTAAGCAAGTCTAAGAGGAAACGAGAAGAGGTGAATAATGCATATCTTTGGCATTGTAGGCTAGGTCACATCCATGAGGGAAGGATTCAAAAGTTGCTGATGAATGGATATCTAGATCCATTTGACTATGAGTCATATGCGACTTGCGAACCTTGCCTTCGAGGAAAGATGACCAACTCTCCATTTAGTGGGATTGGAGAGAGAGCCACTGAGTTACTGAAACTCATACATAGTGATGTATGTGGTCCTATGTTGACGCATGCCATAGGTGATTACTGCTACTTTATTACCTTCACTGATGATTTCTCAAGATACGGACATGTGTACTTGATGAAGTACAAGTCTAAGGCTTTTGAGAAATTCAGGGAATATAAAAATGAAGTGGAGAACTAGACTGGAAAGAGTATTAAAACCCTTCGATCAGATCGAGGAGGTGAGTACTTGAGTATAGAGTTCACCTAGTTCCTTAAAGACTATGGGATATTATCCCAATGGACACCTCCTTATACACCATAGCTTAATGGTGTATCATAAAGGAAGAATCATATACTATTTGACATGGTGCGTTCCATGATATGTTTCGCCGACCTACCCATCTCATTATGGGAATATGCCTTAGAGACCGCAGCTTACCTTCTGAACAGAATTCCAACTAAATCAGTGATGTCTACTCCATATGAGATATGGAATGGGAAGAAACCCGATCTTAAAGTTGTTAAGATTTGGGGCTGCCCTTCCCACGTTAGGAGACACAGCCTTGACAAGTTGGAAACTAGGACGGAACGGTGCAAATTCGTGGGATACCCTAAAGAAACTTGTGGGTATTATTTCTATCACTCTGAAGACCGATAGATCTTTGTAGCCAAGAGAGCAGTGTTCCTTGAGAAGGAACACATTCTTGGTGGAGACAGTGGGAGCATGATAGAGTTGAGTGAGGTTGGAGAACCTAGCTCAAGCACCATTCTATAGCCAGAGTCTGTTCGGATACCTAACACACAAGTTCTAACTTTACGTAGGTCCGATAGAGTATCCTATCCTCCTGAGAGATATGTGGGACATATCAGAAGAGAGGATGTCGCTCCCCTTGCATGGATTTCCCAACAGTACCACTGCCCAGACTCAATCTAGAAGACTGAGCCTTCTAGTGGTGCCACCGCCAACCCTGGCGGTGCCACCACCAACCCTGGCGGTGCCACTGCTTGACATGGCACTTGGGCACTGTTTAAGCCTTTCATTTGGCCCAACATAGCCTTAATGCAGGCCTAGTTGGCCCTTAATTGGGTTGGCCTAATTACAACCCAATTAGACCTAATCCTACTTCGATCTAGGCAATTATTATTACAACATGAATCAAAATGTCGCCCAACACGTCATTGACCCATCGGTGCTTCATCCGATACTTTGGCGCATCGTCCTCTCTTACGACTTATTGCCCAATCAGTAGTTGACCTCCGTAGCCCTGATCTCATTAGTGAAACTTCACTCTTCTTGGCCCAATGCCCAATTTCATTGTCCGAAGCCTCTTACCGATCATCGACCGGTCCTCGGGCTCGACGTCTAATCCCTTAACGTGTTCTCCTCTAGCGCAATGCTGATTTATCCTATGTCAATTGTCTAATCCTGATCGAGAGTAGACCTGCATGACTAAAAACATAGTTAAATCATAAATCACACTCAATTAGTTTCATCATCAAAATCTGAGATTCAACAATACCTTTTTTGATGATGACATCTAATTGATGATGGAATTAACCTTAACTCCTAGAGTTTAACCAAACTCTCCCTTGTTGAATCTTAAATTTTGATGATAAAACTAATTGATCGTGTTTATTTATCTAACTGCATTTTCAGTCATGCAAGTCTACTCTCGATCAGGATTAGATAATTGATGTAGGAAGAATCGACATTGTGCTAGAGCAAATCACGTCAGGAGATTGAATGTCGAGATGGAGGTCCGGTCGATGATCAGCAGAAGGCTTCGGACAAAAAATTGGGCATCGGGCCAAGAGGAGCGGAGTTGTGCTAAGGAGATTGGGACTGCAAAGGTTAGCTACTGATTGGGCAACAAACCACAAGAGAGGATGATGCATTGAAGTGTTGGACAAAGCGTCGATGAACCAACGATGTGCCGGGCAACTAATTATGATTCACGTTGTAATAATTGTCTAGATCGAAGTAGGATTGAGTCAAAATTGAGTTGATTTTGGGTGAAATAATACCAACTCAATTAGAAGCCAATTGGGCCTAAATTGGAACTGATTTGGGCTCATTGGGAACCCATTAAGTGGCCCAAAAGTTGTTGTAGGCGGTGGAACCACCTATGAGTTGGAAAAGTGAAAAAATATACTTTTCTAGGCTGCAAGTGGGTGTACTACCCAATCTGGGCGATGGTACCACCTAGCATTAAAGCTGCAGCGATGGTATCACCCTAAGCTAGTGGTAGTACCACTAGTGTCAGAATCAGACTAGCGATGGTACTGCCAGTGTCGGGCGGTGGTACCGCCAACACATGGAAATCTGGGATGATTCAAATTTGAGTTCCAAATTTGAATCACCTTGAGGCCTATAAATGCCCCTCTCATCCATGGTTGAAACACACACAACCTAGAATGAAAAAGAGAGAAAATTCTATTGTAAACTTGAGAGAAATCCTCCCCTCAAATTCTAAGTGTTGGAAAAGTTCAAGAGAGGGGTGAGAGGCTTTGTAAGGGTTACCTCCTAAGCCCGTCAAAAGGAGAGTACTGTAAAAGGGAGTCAATTCTCACTCGTTGGAAGGAGGATAGCTAGTGGAAAGATAGTAGCTATTAGGGATCGAGCGGCACTAAGAGGGGGGGGGGGTGAATTAGTGCAGGGGTAAAGAACGATAAACTTTCGGCGATTTAAAACAAGTTCGAAAAACTTCGTACTATTGAAAGCAATGTTTCGTTTGAAATCATTTCGATTGCGTTTTAATTTGAAAGCATACGTAAGAAGATGAATAGGAAGTCGAGTAAGTAAGACAGCAAAATAAAGATGGTTTGCAGTATTGCAAGTTGCAAGAAAGTAAATGCAAACCGATTTATAGTGGTTCGATCATGCGACCTACGTCCACTCCCGATTCCTCTTTGCTTGAGGCCACCAGCATTCCACTAGCTATCCTCCTTCTAATGGGCAAGGATAAACTCCCTTACAGCTCTTCTCCTTTTGACGGGCTTAGGAGGAAACCCTTACAAGCACTCTCTCCTTTCTTTTGGTGGAATACAAGTGAAAACTAAGGAGGATTTTCTAAAGAGATTTGAGCAGCGTTTTCTTACTTTCAAAGTGTTGTGCTTGTTATATTTCTTGCAGGAACACTTGAGATATTTATAGACCCCAAGAGGATTTAAATTTGGAGCCCAAATTTGAATCTCTTTCGTTGTTCCCGGTGCTGGCAGTGCCACCGCCTGTCAATTGTCAGACTGATAGTGTACAGGTCAGTTCCACCGCCCAAGGTAGCGGTGCCACCGCCCATGCTCTCGGGTGCTGGGCGGTGCCACTGCCCCAGCCTGGGTGGTGCCACTGCCTAGCTCTCGGTCATTGGGCAGTGCCACCGCACAGCTCACTGGTCCTGGGCAGTGCCATCGCCAAGCACTTTTCAGCACACTAGTTTGGGCCAAAAACTCAACCCAAACCGATCCAAAACAAGGCCCAATGGGCCCCTACTTGGGTTATAGTATTAACACCTAATCCTAACCCAAATTAACATGCTAACTATAAAATTAAAGATATTTCTTAAGCTATTACAAAGTCCGACAAGTCAAGACTTTTTCCGACGAGCTTCCGGTGAACTTCCGGCGGTCTTTCGGTAAACCCTCGGAAACCATTCTGCGGACTCCCGGTAAGCTCCTAGACTTCACGATGATCTTGGCGAGTTCCAACGAGCTTCATTGGCAAGCTTCGAACTTTCTTAGCAAGCTCCGCGAACTTCTGATGAACCTTCCAGCGAACTTCCGAAAACTCTTCGGCAAGGTCCCTACTCATTCTCGGCCAGTTCTGGCAGCACTCCTAACGAATCTTCGGACTTCCGTCGAACTCTCGAACTCCCAATGATCCATCACACTTGTCTTCTGGCATTTTGTTTTGCATTACGTCTTCATCGTTATCGTAGTTAATCTTACACACACACAAATAAAAACTTTACTTCGATCTAGACAATTATTACAATACGAATTGACATTCAGTTGCCCGACACATCATTGGTCGGCACTTTATCCGATTCTTTGGTACATTATCCTCTCTTGTGGCTTGTTAGGATATCGGGGTTGACCTCCGTAACCCCGATATCCTTGGTGTAACTCCACTCTTTTTGGCCTAATGCCTGACGTACGAAGTCTTCTACCGATTGTCGTTCGAATCTTCAGCTTGACATCCAATATCCTGACATGATCACCCAGCGTAATGTCAATTTCTCCAACATCAACTGTCTAATCTTGATCGATAATAGACCTACGTAACTCAAAATGTAATTAGATCATAAAACACAATCAATTATTTTCATCATCAAAATCTGAGATTCAACAATCTCCCCCTTTTTTATGATGACAACTAATTGATGACTAACGGAGTTAACCATAACTCTTCGGAGTTTAACCAAACTCCCCCTATCAATATGCCAGTGATAGAAACCTTGGATTAACCTAAATCCAAGCAACATTCATTACATGTTAAGAGAATCAAAACCATCATGCAAATATATAAAATATTCAATTCAATGCATGAAGTCATCAATCTACTTCTCCCCCTATGTCATCAACAAAAAGGAAAAGTTGCATCATAGCTAATTTAAAAGGATATGCAAGTTTTATAATCATACTAGCTATTAATCACATCATACAGCATTTATACATAGGAATTCAACACTTGCTTCTTGTGCAAGTTTGCACCTTGATTTCCTTGTAAAAGATAGGCAAGATAGCAATTTTTTCATTCACTGCTTGAGATGTGCAGGTTGCGCTTTCTTTGCTTCCTTTACGATATACAATCAATTTGTGTAAGCATTTCATCACTTTAAATATGCAAGCAAAACATTATAACATAGAAGCATGGCAAGTGTAGGAATGCAAATTTTCTAAGTTTTGCATTTTCTCTTCTTGAGATAGGCAAGATAGCAATATTTGCATCCTTTGAGATAGCAATCCTTAGCTTCTTGTGAAATTGCAAGGTAGCAATTTTTCTCCCCCTTTGTCTTTGTCAAAAAGAATATGAGGATCAAATACAAAGATTTTCTTTACATTCTCTTTTCATATCATTTATCAACTTGCTACCGGAACTTTAAATTCATCAAATAAGTCATGAAATATATTGAGTAATTCATCGTAAGACAAAAGAGATTCGTTTGAGTTACATACCTTATTGCCAAATGTCATTAATGCGTAGTTTGCAACTTCTTCTTGTTGGCTGGCTCCTCATCTTCGGATGCACTCGAATCATCCGAAGTCACCTTGAGTACTTTCTTTTTCTTTGGTAGTTTCTTTTTCACTTGGGGATATTTATTTTTGAAGTGCCTTGGCTTTTTTACATTTATAGTATATTATTGTGTCCTTTTTTAGTTTATTTTTGTTCTTAGTGTTTTGTTTTGTTTTGTTCCTTTTTAAGAATTTTTAAATTTTCTTGTAAGAAGTGCTAAATCATCATCATCATCATCATCATCATCACCATCACTTGAGTTTTCTCCCAAATGGTCTTCTTTAGTTCTAAGTGCCATATAGTTCTTGTTCTTTGGATGGTTATTCTCATATTCATCAATGCTATACATATTATTTCATAGGTCATTAAAGACCTGATAAGTTCTTTAAGTAGAAAATTATTTAAGTCCTTTACTTATTGTATTGTCGTTACTTTTTTATCTTAACTTTTTGAAAGGGATCTTAGTATTTTGTTTACAAGTTCAAGGTTAGTAAAACTTTTACTAAGTTGTTTTAAACCATTGACGACATCCATAAAATGGGTGTACATGTCTCCAATGGATTCGCTTGGTTTCATTCAAAATATGCACTAAAAGATTAATTTTAGACTCTTTGATTCTACTTGTGCTTTCATGTGTGACTTTGAGTGTGTGACAAATATCATGTATAGTTTCACATATAAAAATATATTTAAACTTATTTTTATTTAAAACATAAAATAAAGCATTCATAGCTTTAGCATTCAAAGAAAAAATTTTCTTCTCCATTTGTTCATTGGATTAGAAGACTTTTAAAAACCACTTTCAAACACATTCTATAAATCAAAATCCATGAAAATCAAGAAGATATGTATACATGTTTTTCAATAAGTGTAGTTCGTCCCATTGAACAAAGAAGGATGAGTAATAGAGTGACCCTCTAGATTACTGGCATAAGCTCTTTAGTCTCTCTAGATCATTAAAATAATGAAGAGAAACTTAGCTTTGATACCAACTGCTAGGATCGCAGTGGTACTAAGAGGGGGGGGGGGGTGGGGTGAATTAGTTCTTTCGAAAAATTATGGCGATTCAAAAAATTCATTCAATGAAATGTATCGAAAATGTGTTTTTGACTTGGAATATAAGTAAAAGTATTCAGCAACTAGCTTAGCAAGCAATATGAGTGAAAAGCATAAAGGGAAAAGAGCACATTGGATTTATAGTGGTTCGGTCCTTCGACCTATGTCCACTCTCGATTCCTCCTTCGTCGAGGTCATCGATTTTCACTAATGATCTTCTTTTAATGGACAAAAATTAATCACCCTTTTACAACTCTTTCTCCTTTTCACAGGTTTAGGAGATAACATCTATAAATCTCACACCTCCCTTAGATAGAATTCTAAACATTTTAAGAGGAGGGGAGGAACACTCCATTTTTCAAGAGTACAACTTTGATTCACTAGAGTTTTTGTTCATTTTTTTCTTATGTAATCCCAACAAGGATGAGTGAGGTATTTATAGGCCCTAAATGGCTTCAAAAAAAAAGCCAAAATTTAAATTTTTGGGTCTTTTGGGTATAGGGCGATACCACCGCCTACTCTAGGCGGTACTACTGCCTGCAACACCTTATAAACAAGTGCTCTGTCAATACCACTTCCACCCTAGGTAGTACCACTGCCTGTCAGCTTTAATGCTGGTGGTACCACCACCCAAATTGGGCAGTACCACCACCGACAACTTAGAAAAGTGTGCTTTTTGACTTTTCTAGCTCATAGGTAGTTCCACCATCTGACCAACTCTAGGGTCATCGAATAGGCCTCCCCAAATTAGTCCCAATTTAGGCCTAATGGTCTTCTAATTGAGTTAGTAAGATTACATCCAAAACTAAATCAATTTAAGATCTAACTACGATAATTAAGACCTAAATAATTATAAGACACGAATCTAAGTGGTCCAGCATGTCATTGATTTATTCGAGCTCCTAGCAAACTTCCAATGCGTCATCCAAACTTTTGGCGTATCGCTCGATCCATCAACATGTTAACTCCTGCAATATCTAATCTTGGCATAATGTTTAATTCTTCTAGTCCGATGCCTGATTTTTGACTCGACCCAATATCTAATTTTTTTTACTTTAATTTTTTACATTTTCTGATTGAATCTAGTTCTACATCACTTATCTTAAAGTATAGAATAGATCATAAACTCATTAATTGATTCCATTATCAAAATCTAGGATTCAACAAATCCAAGACAATGACTTTATTAGTGGATCTACTGTTAGGAAATCTGAGATGACATCAGATGCACAGTAGAAGAACAAAAAAAATGAAATCATAGAATTTCCCATAAGAAAAGGAGGTTCTTATCGTCGTGTGAAGATTGGTACGCAAAAACTTGTAAAACTGAAAAACTACGCATATAAGAAAGATGTGTTATCAAGGAAGATCATATATCCTTGAAATCCTATAGATCTATTGGAGAGGATGAAGAAGGTCAAGTGTCATTCTTTCTAGTAGTGATCCATATGGCAGGTGTTAGGATCGTAGTGGCACTAAGAGGGGAGGAGGGTGAATTAGTGCTTTCAAAAAATTACATTGATTCAAAAAATTCATTCGATGAAACATATCGGAAATGTGTCTTGACTTGGAATATAAGTAAAAGTATTGAGCAACAAGTTAGCAAGCAATAAGAGTGAAAGCCATAAAGGGAAAAGAGCACACCAGATTTATAGTGGTTCGATCCTCCGACCTACGTCCACTCTCAATTCTCCCTTTGTCGAGGTCATTGGCTTTCACTAACGATCTTCTTTCAATGGGCAAAGATCAACCACCCTTTTATAACTCTTTCTCCTTTTCACAGGTTTAGGAGATAACCTTTATAAATCTCACACCTCCCATAGACAGACTTCTAAACCTTTCAAGAGGAGGGGGAGGAACACTTAGCACTTTTTAAGATTACAACTTTGATTCAATAGAGTTTTAGTTTACTTTTTCTTGTGTAATCCCAATAGGGCTGAGTGGGGTATTTATAGGCCTCAAATGGCTTTAAAAACGAAGCCAAAATTTAAATTTTCGGATCTTCTAGGTATGGGCAATACCACCGCCTGATCTAGGCGGCACTACCGCTTGTAGCACCTTAGAAACTGGGGCTCTGGTGGTATCATTGCCAGCCTGGATAGTACCACTACCTGCCAACTTTAATGCTAGTAGTACCACCACCAAGACTGGGCAGTGCCACCACTTGCAACTTCAATAAGTGCGCGTTTTGACTTTTTCAACTCATAGGTGGTTCCACCGCCTGACCAACTCTATGGGTCACTGAATGAACCTCCCAATAAGCCCAAATTAGTCCCAATTCAAGCCCAATGGGCCCCATTAGTAAGGTTACACCTAAAACTAACTTAATTTAAGACCTAACTATGATAATTAAGACCTAAATAATTATAAGACACAAATCTAAGTTGTGTGGCATGTCATTGGTTCATCCATCGGTGAACTTCCGACACGTTATCCGAACCTTCGATGTATTACCCGATCTATAGATATGTTGACTCCCGTAACATCTGATCTTGGCATAATATCCGATTCTTTCGGCCCAATGTCTAATTCTTCTTACTTTAATTATTTTACCTTTTCTGATTGAAGTTAGTCCTACATCATTTATCTCAAAGCACAGATTAGATCGTAAACTTATCAATTGATTCTATCATCAAAATTTGGGATTCAAAATTTTTTTCTTTTTGATAATGACAACCAATTGATGATGGAGTTTAAACAAACTCCCCCTATCTATATGCCATATCGAGATAAGCTTGAATTCAAATATGATAACTTTCTAATCTAGGTTGAAACGATTTTAATCATATGCAACACATTATATCAATATAAAGATTTTAATCATATACAATACATTATATCAACATAAACATCATAAGTTGAAGTATTACATGCATAATTCCAAATCATCAAGCATAATTTCAAAATATAAAATCATCAAGTATGATACAAAAACATTTACATTCATCATTATTTTCAACTCATTCATCATTACTTCTCCCTCTTTGTGATCAACAAAAAGGAGAAAAGTGTAACTATCAAGTTTTTGAAACATACATGTTTTACATCACTTTAGAACATGCAAGCTAGCAAGTTTTAAAGATGTGAAAGTTAGCAATATTTGCTCCTACTTGAAATGTGCAAGCTAGTAATTCTTGCTTCTCTTTTGAGATGTGCAAGTTTGTAAGTTTTGCATCTTGAGATGGACAAGCTAGTTGTTAGGACTCTAGCTAAGAGAGTCCTAATCTGTTGGGACTCTAGTTAGGAGAGTCATAATTTAGTTTCATTAATAAGAGTATTCATGTAAATCCTATCTAGCCGACCCCTATTAAAGAGGTGAAGAGGCCGACTAGGATAGGGTTAGGTTGCTTCTTAGAAAAGGAGTCCTATTAGAAATAGGAGTCATATTAGAAATAGGAGTCATATTAGAAAAAGAGTTCTATTAGAAGTAGGAGTCCTACTAGAGAAGAAGTCCTATTAGAAGTAGGAGTCCTATTAGAGAAAGAGTCTTATTAGAAGTAGGAGTCCTGCTAGAGAAGAAGACCTATTAGAAGAAGGAGTCCTATTAGAGAAAGAGTCTTATTAGAAGTAGGAGTCTTGAGTAAGATTCCTATTATGAGTTGGAGCTTAGAAACCCTATAAATAGTCATGTATTCATCCTCTTTTCATCAATGAATAGATCAATCTTTTAGTAGCCTTTGAGCAGCAATTTGGAGGAAGGAACCCCTATAGAGTTCCAAGGAGGCCGATCCCCTATAGAGATCAACCCCAAGCTTAGAATCCGCAAGGGTTCTAACACTAGTACTTTTGCTTCTCTTGAGATGTGCAAAATAACACTTTTGCTTCTTTTGAGATGTGCAATTTTCTTTCTTCCCTTTTGTCATTAAAAAAAATAAAGAAGAGGAGAAGAGTTAACTGGTACAAAAATTTACTGTTGGGAAATCCAGGGTGACATCTCATATACAGCGAAAGAATACAAAAACGAAACATCCTAGATTTCCATGAAAATGTTCCATCATTGTGTGAAGATTGATGTGTAAAAAGAAATCTATGAATCTGAAAACTATGTATATAAAAAGATAGTACATAGCGAGATCATATATCCTTGAATTCCTACAGATTCGTGGCGTGGATGAAGAAGGTCAAGCATCATTCTCTCTAGCGGTGATCCACACGGTAGGGCTACAAGAGATGCTCCTCTTTAGGGAGAAGAGAATATCAGATAGCCACTAAGAAACCCTAGCCGATGGATATTTGGTTCCCTCCTATTTATAGAGGCCCTATATAAACCCTAATGGATCCTACCCTATTGGGTATTGGATCTCCATCCAATTACCCAAGTCTCTTAGATTAATGAGTTTCTATCCAATAATCTAGCTCTTATTAGATCTCATCCATGGGATCCAATAATATAGGGGCTTATTGGATATCTAATAAGATAGGAGCTTCGACGGATATCTCATATCCGAACCTCTATTTGTCGCAACACCTACCATATGTGTCTGACCCTCTAGACCCAATATCGAGCTAGCCGTGAGTCATACCTGCCAGAACTCCTTCTAACTCAATAAATTATTATCTCCATAATGATTTACTTGACTCATTGACTACGAACGTACTATGCCATTACACCGTAGTCTCCAAACGATACAGGGGAGTCCAATCCTTTGGACCTATCTATCCTTAGTTACTATGTACCTATAGTCCCTCATCCATTTAATATTACAGAGATCAAATATAGGGCATAGTGTTATCAGGCCCATACAGTTTCCAATCGAGTCTCGCTCTAATCAGATTCTCCTAAAGAACTCTTTCTTTCTCAATCCGAATGACCCTGGCTAGGGATTTGCTAGAGCAAGAATACATGGGATATTCCTCTCATGATATCGAGAGTGGATGATTCTCTATTGACACTCAATAGCTCTTATACGGTCGGCTGCCACTCCCAATAATCGATTCTACTAGATCTGAAACTTCTAAACCTATAAATCCGGTATCAAAGAGTAGAGTACTCATACAGGACATCATTGGTGTCTTCCTAATATTATTAAAATTAGATTTCATATTCAGTTTAAGTCTTAATTAAAATTTTTTAGTTACTAGGTTTCTCTTTGTAACTCAAGTTTAAGATTAATTTCATTTAAACTCTCATTACTTCAGGTAATATCATCAAAAAAATAAAATACATTAAGGAGATCTATCTTGTACATGACTAATAATTTTGCCTATTTCCAATGCAAAATAGTATGAATTTAATACTGATCCCTTAATAAACTCTCTTACTAATAAAAAACCTAATTCGATGTTGATAAAACCTGACATAATTTTATTTAGTTTTAGTGTTAATTAAAAACCTTTAGTTAATAGGTTTCTTTTTTAACTCAAGTTTGAGATTAATTTTATTTAAACTCTCATCACATAATATTATTGACAAATAAAATATACTAAGGAGGCCTATCTTGTATGTTAGACATGTAGATGTACAAGGGCTACTTACATGGTTGTTCGACATTTAGAAATTAAAACTAATTCAAATGGTGTTGCAGGGAAAATATAACCTACATGTACAAAATCCAAACGCTAAATAAATTTAGGTTACTTCACGACTTAAATAATTTATAAAAGAAGAAAGTGGGATCGAGACATGTTTCATGATATCCTTAAAGAGTTGTCCAATACATCCTATCCTATAAGCTTACGTACAATCGAGCTGGTGTTATTATTTTCTTGATTAGACATCGTAAGCTCTATAATATTACCTTGGGTTGCCTTCCTTAACAGGCAAAACGATCTCAACTATTAGTGTCTTTTGTACATTAGAATACACAACGTATGTAGTCCAATTTAGATATGTAGTGCTTGCAATATTTGAAGCCCACCATTTCTTATCTAATTTAGTTAGATCGACAATTTTTTTTCCTATACACGCCAAAACTGAGAAATCACCACTTGAAAAGGTGATCATTCGGTCACTTATCCAACCGAGTTATACTGAAACCACTTACATAGATGGGAGCTTCCGGGGGATGCATTTAGAGTATACTAATAGGATTTATTCCGGACTATTAAGGAAGTAGGCAAAGCTTGTTAATACCGTCAATGAATTTATTCCGGACTTTATTGTGTTGTCTAAATGATTTTTACGAGTTAGGTATTTGGCCAAGATACTCTCATTTGAATTCGGAGTTGAATATAATTAAACAGAAGCTTAAGTATAAATATATAAAATCGTATGGTGTCTCTATTTTCATTGTTTACCATCCTTAAACGTTCAAGAAAAAAAAAACTATAGAATGATTTGCTAAATTTTCTTTTATCCCATTTCTTTTCAAGGATAGATTTTATTTTTTATCAATGTTATGTCAATTAGTCTTTCTTAAAGCATAAATAGAATTTATAAAATTAGAATATAACTTGGGAAAATACTATATATATAAATTTTAGAAATAAACGAAAAAATAAAATAGCAATAAAATGAGTAAAATACTTTATGTCTCGCTTCGGGTTGCCTAGTAGGCCACCGGAGGCAGGCGGGCTGTCCCGAAGGCGACCCCACCAACTGGGACTGAGATAGTTTCCTTGAGCGAGCGTCAGGCTGGTAGGCCCCAACGGGTCGACAAAGTACATTGGATTCGAATGCTACGGAACACGCGATAGCGATAATGGGCACGGACGTCAGCAATCGAGGGGCCCCAAGGAGTCGACCAAATCCGAGGGTACTTGGTTTTTCATGTGGGTCCCTCAACAGTTTGAATTGAACGACGCAAACTAGGGGAGCGTGTGCGATCCGGGTGCCTCATACCATTATCATTATTGTTCTCTCTCAATTTTTAATCTCCTGTATACCATATATATCACAATAGATATAGTAGTTGTTGGGCTGAGAGCCCAGTTTAGCCCATATGGGCTTTAGCAGTCCATAGCCCTCTTGTTAACCCTAAACCCTAACCTAAACCTAATTATATATAGGGGCTAATGGTGGCTGCGAATTAGATAGATTAAACATCGCAGCAAAGGGCAGAATCTTCACAGCGACATTAGGGATTCAAAGAGAGGAGAAAAGGGTAGAAAAATAAGAGAAAAAAATAGAGAAGAAGACAAGGAAAACACAGAAATTGTTCTCACTCATCCAAACAGTTTCTCATCTCAGGTTAGATCAGATTTTCAGTGAATTCTTTTGTGATTGCTTGAGGAGGTTTTGGATATTGTGCACAGTGACGTGATCCTTGTATCCCAATTATTCTCTTGTGATTGTTGCTTGGGTTTTGGGCAAGAGATTCGAGAATTATACATTTATTATTTCTATAGTGAATTTTCTCTTATTTGCCCCGTGGTTTTTACCCTTCACGTTGAAGGGGTTTTCCACGTAAATCTTGGTGTTCTATTTGATTGTGATTTCTGTTTAATTTCGCTGTGTGTTACAGCCTGCTAGTATTTGTTCATATACAAAAGTTATTGTTTATTGCCTATCCTTTTTATTTTCACCCATCAATTGGTATCAGAGTAAGGTTTTGGTTATTTAATTTTTGTATTTGAACATAGAGGCTGGTAATGTTTCTCGCATGATTATTTTGAACGGAAATAATTGGATGATATGGAAACCAAGAATGGAAGATCTCTTATATTACAAAGATTTGTATGGACCTTTGCAAGGGGATAGTGAAAAACCCACAACTATGACAGATGATGAGTGGAAGAGATTAGATCGAAAAACGGTTGGGTTTATTCGATAGTGGCTCGATGATAGTGTCTTTCACCATGTTTCTACTGAAAGTTCTGCATATTCTCTTTGGAAAAAGTTGGAAGGTCTCTATGAAAGAAAAATCGCTGGCAACAAAGCTTTTTTGATCAGAAAACTTGTGAACCTAAAATATAAAGAGGGTGCTTCTATTGCTGAGCATTTGAATGAAATACAGAGTATTACTAACTAGTTATCTTCTATGAAAATGTCTCTTGATGATGAGTTGCAGGCATTGTTACTTCTCAGTTCATTGCTAGAAAGTTGGGAGACACTGGTGGTTTCCCTTAGTAATTCTGCGCTAGATGGTATTGTTACCATGAGTCAAGTAACAAGCAGTTTGTTGAATGAGGAGTTGAGAAGAAAGAACTCAATAGTAACTCAGATTGATTCACAGGCACTTATCTCAGAGAACAGAGGAAGGTCAAGGTCTAAAGATAGAAGCAGTTCACGTATAGGTAGAAGCAAGTCAAGATCAAGGAAAGATATTATTTGCTATAACTGTGGTGAGAAAGGACATTATAAGAATCAGTGTAAGCAACCTAAGAAGAGCAAGAAAAAGGGAAAAGAAGTGGAGTCTATAGAGTCAAAAGAGAATACTATGGCTACAGTGCAGGTTGGTGATTATTTGATTTTGTCCCCTTCTGATGATATTTTTTCTTGTGTTTGTTAGAATCTTGAGTGGATAATTGACACAGGAGCTTCTTATCATGCTACACCACGGAGGGAGTTTTTTGCTACGTACAGATCTAGAAATTTTGGTGTTGTCAAGATGGGCAACCATGGCACAGCAGACATCATTGGCATGGGTGACATCCACGTAAAGACCAATCTTGGATGCAAGTTGGTACTTAAGGATGTGAGGCATGTGATTGACTTGAGGCTGAATCTAATTTCAGTTGGAAGATTAGATGATGAAGACTATGATAGCAGGTTTTACAAAGGGCAATGGAAACTCAGTAAGGGTTCTCTTGTTATAGCTAATGGAAAGAAATGTCACACTTTGTACAGGTTGCAGGCCAAAGCTTGTGGTGAACAGTTAAATGCTACAGAGAAAGACTTCAGCATGGAGTTGTGGCATAAGCGATTAGGACACATGAGCGAGAAGGGACTGCAAGCTCTTTCCAAGAGAGAGGCATTGCATGACCTCAGAGGTATACATTTGAACCCTTGTATTGATTGTTTAGCTGGTAAACAACATAGAGTTTCATTTGCTAGTCCTGCTTTGTCTAGAAAAATGCATGCCTTGGACCGTGTTTATACAGATGTATGTGATCATTTGAGGATAAAAACTCCTAATGGTTCTACAAATGTTCCTGGCATCAGTGGTGCACTTTACTTTGTTACTTTTATAGATGACTTTTCTAGAAAAGTTTGGGCTTATACTTTGAAGACCAAGGATCAGGTTATTGGTTTCTTTAAAGAGTTTCATACCGGGGTTGAAAGGGAGACAGAAAGATAGTTGAAATGCATAAGATCAGATAATGGTGTTGAGTATACAGGATTGTTTGATGATTATTGCAGGTCACATGGCATCTAGCATGAGATGACAGTTCCTGGTACACCTCAGCATAATGCAATTGCAGAGAGGATGAACCGCACCATCATGGAAAAGATCAAATGTATGCTTTCACAGGCAAAGCTACCTAAAAGGTTTTAGGATGAGGCTTTGAGGACTGCAGTTGATGTGATCAACTTATCTCCCTATACAACCCTAGATGCTGATGTTGCAGAGCATGTTTGGTCAGGGAAAGATGTTTCCTATAAGCATTTGAGAGTATTTGGTTGTCATGCATTTGCACATATTCTAGATAATGAAAGGTCTAAACTGGATGGTAAGACAAAAGAATGTATTTTTCTTGGCTACTCACATGATCAATTTGTTACTGAGCTTTGGGATCCGAAAAGCGAGAAGGTGTTTAGAAGCGAGATATGGTCTTCTTTGAGGATCAAACCCTTGAGGATTTGAAGAAGGAGGCACTAGCCAAGACTTCTGCAGAAGGATTAGCAGATTGTGACCCAGTTGTTCCTCCAAAGATATCAGGGTGATGGGGAGATGTGCGCAGAAGATGATGTAGAGCCGAGATATTAATCTACCTGCGCAGGACATGTTGAGCAAGAAGAAGTTGAGGAGCGGCTTCCTCGTAGAACCTCAATTGAGAAGATCTTCTAGACAACGTCGACCTTCCGAAGATACTCTACGAATGAGTATGTGATGCTTACTGATGCAGGTGAACCAGAGAGTTACTAGGAAACAATTGAAAATGAGCAGAACAAAATGTGGCTAGTTGCTATGCAGGAAGAGATGGATGCTCTATAGATGAATCATACATATGATTTGGTGCAACTTCCACAGGGAATGAAGGCCTTGAAGAACAAGTGGGTTTTCAGGTTAAAGACTCAAGAATATTGTTCTCAACCAAAGTACAAAGCCAGATTGGTTGTGAAAGGCTTTGGTCAAAAGAAAGGTATTGACTTTGAAGAAATTTTTTCTCCTGTTATTAAAATGTATTCTATTCGTGTTGCTCTAGGTATTGCTGCTAGCCAAGACTTGGAGGTGGAGCAGTTAGATGTGAAGACAGTTTTCCTTCATGGTGATTTGGAGGAGGAAATTTATATGGAGCAACCAGAAGGTTTCAAAGTCAAAGGTAAAGAAAATTTTGTCTACAAGTTAAGAAAGAGTTTGTATGGATTGAAGCAAGCTCTAAGACAGTGGTACAGAAAGTTTGATTCATTTATGATTGGAAATGGATACAAAAGAACGACTTCAGATCATTGTGTGTACATCAAACGGTTTGGTGAGGATTTTATTATTCTCTTACTTTATGTTGATGATATGCTTATCCTTGGGAAAGATATGCATACAATTGACAGGTTGAAGAAGGAACTAAGTGAGTCCTTTGCAATGAAGGACATGGGGCCAGCTAAGCAAATACTGGGCATGTAGATTTCTCGTGACAGGAAAAATAAGAAGATTTGATTATCACAGGAGAAGTATATTGAGAAGGTATTAGAAAGGTTAAGTATGAGCAATGCAAAGCCAGTTGGTTCTCCTCTTTTAGGTCACTTTAAGTTGTGCTCGAACAGAGTCCGTCAAGTGATGAGGAGAAGGAGAAAATGCAAAGGTTCCTTATGCTTTAGCGATTAGAAGTTTAATGTATACAATGGTATGTATGTACTTGAAGCAGTCGGACATCGACTTTATGTATGCATGGATTTACACTGAGGGGGGAGGTGTTACTAGTAGATTTTTTTTTGCAAATCCAGGCAAAGAGCATTTGGCAAAAGGCATGAAGTGGATATTGAGATATCTCGAGGAAGCTCTAAGGTTTATTTAAGGTTTGGAGGTGGACCACCTATGCTAACTGCAGGTTACACTGAGATCAGATATGGCTAGAGATATTGATACAAGAAAATCCACATCGTGTTTTGTACTTACTTTTGCAGAAGGGTGTCTTTGTGCCATGACAATCCAGACATAAAGGTGTATTGCTCTCTCCACCACAAAGCGGGTTAATATATATATTCTTTGCTATAGAGGTTTGCAAAGAAATATTATGGATGAAAGAATTCTTACAAGAATTGGGGTTGAAACAGAAAACTATGTGGTGTATCACGAAAATCAACTAGAGTTCCATCCATTTATGTAAGAACCCAGTTTTTCTATCGATTCCAAGTCAAAGCATATAGATGTCGATATCACTAGATCATGGATTCAAATGTACTTGAAGAGAAGTAGTTGCAACTTTAGAAAATTCATACTGAGATGATAATGGAGCGTACATGTTGACAAAGACTTTACCAAAAGAGAGCGGAGATGTGTCGATAGTTGGTCGGCATGGATTTACACTGAGTCATGTAAACCAGAATCCTACATCCACCGATCCACAAACCCTTTCAACCACCACTTCCTCAAACAATGAAAAGAGAGATCTTAATATTACAGATCTGGAGGAGGCGAAGCAAATGCTAAATTCGAAGCCTTCGAGACGCGCAATTGCTATGGAGGATAAGATTCGGCTCTCTTTCGCCGAACTCGCTCTGAGAACACCGAGCCCAAAGAAATAGATGACTCCCAAGAGGTGAAGATGGGAAGGGAGGTTGTTGGGCCATCTTGAAGGAGAGCCCAGTTCAACCCATATGGGCTTTAGCAGCTCATAGCCCTCTTGTTAACCCTAAATCCTAACCTAAACCTAATTATATATAGGGGCTAATGGTGGCTACGAATTAGATAGATTAAACATCGCAACAAAAGGCAGAATCTTCACAGCGACATTAGGGATTCAAAGAGAGGAGAAAAGGGCAGAAAAACAAGAGAAAAGAAAGAGAAGAAGACAAGAAAAACACAAAAATTGTTCTCACTCATCCAAACAGTTTCTCATCTCAGATTAGATCAGATCTTTAGTGAATTCTTTTGTGATTGCTTGAGGAGGTTTTGGATATTGTGCCGACTTCTTCCTCCTACCAATTAATGATTATGAGGGCGTGATCCTTGTATCTCGGTTATTCTCTTGTGATTGTTGCTTGGGTTTTGGGCAAGAGATTCGAGAATTGTATATTCATTATTATTCTAATAATTTTCTAAAAGGTTCTTCTTTCGGATGGCGCTCTGTCTCTCGAAGGTTGCAATGAGTTCAGTAGTAAAGGTTGTGGCCTGAATCTAAAATCTCGATTTCTATAGTGAATTTTCTCTGGTTTGTCCCGTGGTTTTTACCCTTCACGTTAAAGGGGTTTTCCACATAAATCTTGGTGTTCTATTTGATTGTGATTTCTGTTTAATTTCGCTGTGTGTTATAGTTTGTTAGTATTTGTTCATATACAAAAGTTATTGTTTATTATCTATCTTTTATATTTTTACCGATCAGTAATATATAATAAAAAATAAGGAAAAAAACACTCCACAACTACTGTTATGTCATTAATTCAGGCTCTCTCACTTCCCAGCACTGATAAATAGATTATATATATATATATATCAGAATTTAAAGAAATATTAAAATAAAACACAAAAGTGTCATTGAATCCCTTTCACCATTCCAACGTTCGGAAAAGTCCGGTCATCACCCACTCCGGAACACGAAGAACACACCGCTACCGTTTCCAAATCCTTGCGGTCCTCTTCGGCCTCGTAAATTAATGCATGAGATTTTATCAAAACAAGGAAAGGACAGCTCAACCATGTAACATGCCTAATAAAACCCTCATGAGAATGTAATAAACCCCACCTAGCCACCTCTATCCTATGGACTTTGGCCACAACAAATCCATTCCACCCTCTCAATAGAATTCTCCACATCTGTCTTCCCTAATGCGCTTTCCTTTCCTTCGCTTTCATCCTTCTTCGGTCCAATACTCACGGCTGTGTTCTCCAACTCGCTTCCCCCTCTTCCTTTTCTTCTTCTTGCTCCTGCTTCATTCACCTCTCTCACAGAGAAGTTGAGTCGCACGCGTAGGAGTGTGCGTGCGTGTGATTGCGAGAGAAACAGCTGCTGAAAGATGGATTGGTGTTCTCGCCCGTCTTTTGTGATTCTTCTGGTTGTGCTTTTGTTTTCCGTGGACGATTCTCGGTCTCAAAGAGCTCCTCCGGCAGCGACCCCCACCCCAGCCCCTGTTCCCGCGCCCTCGCCGGATGCCTTCTGCAACGGCATCTACCTCTCCTACGTGCTTGAGAAACGGGAGAAGATCCATCCCTTCACCTCTGACCCGGCGGACCAGCCCTACTCCTTCGGTGCCACCGCCACCGTCCTCAACCACGGCGCCTCCGACCTCCTCTCCTGGACCCTCCTCATCCCTTTCCGCCACCGTGAGCTCATCGTCTCCGTTGGCGGCGGCGTCCTCACCAATGGCTCCACCTTCCCCTACAACACCACCCTCGACTCTAACGCCACCGCCTTCTCCGGCTACCCCAACACCGATCTCGAGACCGCCATCGAGACCGCCAACGACCTGTCCCAGATCGGGGCCAAGATCACCCTTGTCGGTACTTTTTTCGGCTCCCCGCCCCCCTCCGTGCCCCTCCCCGAGTTCCTCGCCCTGGACGATCCCTCCTACAGCTGCCCGCGGCCCACCGTCTACAACGATTCCTATGCCATGGATACCTGCTGCCTTCCCAATCCGAACTACGTCCCCAAGGAAACCAACGACACTGGCTTCCTCCCTCGCCTCTTCGGCGACCTCACCATCTCCTACGACGTCTTGCAGTCCTACGGCAGCAGCTACCTCGCCCTCGTAACTATCGAGAACCACAACCCGCTCGGCCGCCTCGACCGCTGGCAGCTCTCCTGGGAGTGGGCGCGCAACGAGTTCATCTACTCGATGAAGGGCGCCTACTCGTCCGTCGTCGACGTTTTTGACTGCGTCTTCGGCAAGCAGGGACAGTACTACCAGGAACTGGACTTCTCCAAGGTGCTCAGCTGCAAGCGCAATCCCACCATCGTCGACCTCACCCCTTGGCGGTACAACGACACCGATCTTGGCCGCATCCCGCACTGTTGCCGCAACGGCACCATCCTGCCGCCGGAGATGGATCCGGAGCAGGCCGTCTCCGCCTTCCAGGTTCAGGTGTACAAGATGCCGCCCGACCTCAATCGCTCGGTCCTCTTTCCCCCGGTCAACTGGAACATCTCCGGCACCCTCAACCCGGACTACCAGTGCGGCCAAGCCAACCGCGTCAGCCCCACCACCTTCCCCGACTCGAGCGGCCTCGATTCCGACAGTCTCGCGCTCGCGAGCTGGCAGGTGGTCTGCAACATCTCCCGCCCCAAGGGCGCCAGCCCCAAGTGCTGCGTCTCTTTCTCCGCCTTCTACAACGACTCCGTCGTCCCCTGCAAGACCTGCGCCTGCGGCTGCCCGGCCCGCACCAGCGGCCCCACCTGCAACGCCACCGCGGCGACGCTGCTCCTCCCGCCGGAGGCCCTCCTCGTGCCGTTCGACAACCGGACCGCCAAGGCGCTCGCCTGGGCGGAGATCAAGCACTACAACGTCCCTTCCCGCTGCCCTGCGGCGACTACTGCGGCGTGAGCATCAACTGGCACGTCCTGACCAACTACAACAAGGGGTGGAGCGCCAGGGTGACGCTGTTCAACTGGCGCGAGGACCAGTTCGCGGACTGGTTCCTGGCCGTGAGAATGGACAAGGCCTCTGCGGGGTACGAGCAGATGTATTCCTTCAACGGGACGGCGATGGGGGACAACACGATCTTCATGCAGGGCCGACCGGGGCTGAACTACCTCAATGGGGAAGTGAACGGCAACAACCCGGACAGCGATCCCAGAGTGCCCGGGAAGCAGCAGTCGGTCATCTCTTTCACCAAGACGAAGACGCCCGGGATCGACATCATTGCGGGGGACGGCTACCCCTCCAAGGTGTACTTCAACGGGGAGGAATGCTCGATGCCAGATATGATTCCTGCGAATTGGGCGCCCAGGAGCGGGGGAATTGGTCTCGTCACTCTGTTTTTGCTCGTGCTGGCTGTCGCTCTTGTGATCTCGGAGCCGTAGCTCTGTTCTCCTTCCGCAGCTGCCAATTCTTTGATTCTTTCTGTAAAATTGGGTGATGATTGTATGTATTATTCCAAACTCTCGTCTCTGGCACTTTTGAGCGTCGCCATCAACAAGCCTATACAGAGTCTGAATTTTGTTTCTGGAGAAATGGGATAGCTGTTTACTGATGGCAACTAAGAAAGAAGATGAGAATGAGATTGAGATTGAGATTCTGCAGATCTATTCATGTACTTCAGCATTACCTGTTGTGTTTTCTGCATCAACTTCGATTTACTTTGAGACCACTTATTCACGATCATTTGTGCTGCGTGAATGATACTTCGAATGAAATTTGTGTATCTTGTGCAGGAACTAACGACTCATTTCTTGCGTGTAATCTGCAAAAGCAGGACTTCTTTCATGAGAGCACCAAGGGAATTTACTGTTCCACTCTCATATTAAATTTTGACAAACAGTTGGAATGTCCCTACAAAATCCTCGTACCATATATATATATATATATATATATATATATATATGTATATATATATATGTATATATGTATATATGTATATATATATATATATATATGTATATATGTATATATATATATATATATATATGTATATATATATATATATATATATATATATATGTATATATGTATATATGTATATATATATATATATATATATATATATATATATATATATATATACATATATATATATATGTATATATGTATATATATATACATATATATATATATATATATATATATATATATATATATATATGTTATTAACTCACTCTCTTCAGAGCTGTTATTGAATGAACAAGAGCAAGTCTCCTTGGCAAATATTTATCTTCCCAATTTTATCTAAATTATTACATACATGAGAACCATAGATGGGATGCTTACTGAATCCAAATGGAACATAAAAGACATAGCCCGATCTAAGATCGACTATAATTGTTGAGTATTGTTGATGTTAGGTTCGTATCGACACTAATAGAAGGTGGGTGAATTAGTATTTTCATAAAACTTCGACGATTCAAAAAATTTCTTTCGATGAAATCATATCGAAAATGATATCAAAAGTGTACTTAACTTAAAGTAAGTATAATAAGTAATTAAAATAAAAAATAATAACAATGAAGAGTTAAAAAAAAGTGCACATCAAATATATAGTGGTTCGGTCATCGCAACCTACGTCCACTCCCGATTCCTCTTTTGTCCAAGCCATCGGCACTTACTAATGATTTTTTTTTAATGGATGAAGACCATCTACCCTCTTTACAATTTTTTTTTACCTTTTTACAGGTTTAGGAGAGAACCTTTACAACTCTTACACCTCTCTTAGAATAAGCCCAAAACTTAAAGAATAAGGAGACACTTAGCACTTTTCACAATTTTACAATTCAAAATCTCAAGATTTTTTATTCTCTTTTCATGCATCTTCAAGAAGGAAAGAGTGGAATATTTATAGGCCCTAAAATTGCTTCAAAAACAAAAATAAAATTTAAAATTTTGGGTCTTCCGATTATAGGCGGTACCATCGCCTACAACATTAACTGCTGGTGGTACCATCGCCCAGTCTATATGGTACCACCACTTGCAGACTGACACTAGACGGTACCACTTCCCAGTCTAGGGAGTACCATCCCTTATAGTCTAGAAAGTATGCTTTTGACTTTTCTAACTCATAGGCGATTCCATCGCTAATTTGGCGATGCCACCCCCGACCAAATCTATGGGTCACTTTGAATAGGCCTCCCAATGAACCCGAATCACCCCAATATAAGCACATAATGGGCCCCAATTGAGTTAGTAAGGTTACACCCAAAACTAACTCAATTTAATACCTAATTATGATAATTAAGACTTAAACAATTATAAGACATAAATCTAGGTTGTCCGGTATGTCATTGGTTCATCCGAGCTCTTGGGAAACTTTTGGCGCATTGTCCAAACTTTCAATGTATCACTTGATCCATCGGTATGTTGACTCCACAACATCCAATCTTGGCGCAACGTTTGATTCTTCTAGTTTAATGCCCGATTTCTAACTCTGGCCCAACGTCTGATTCTTCTTGCTTTAATTGTTTTACCTTTTAAAATCAAAGTTAGTCCTACATCACTTATCTCAAAGCACAGATTAGATCATAAACTCATCAATTGATTTTATAATCAAAATCTAGGATTCAACAATCTCTTCCTTTTTTTATGATGACAACCAATTGATAATGGAGTTTAAACAAACTCCCCTTATCTATATGTCATATCGAGATAAGCTTGAATTTAAATAAATGATAACCTTCTAATCCAAGTTGAAATGATTTTGTAACATATTATATAATCATGAGTATTACATGCATCATTCCAAATCATCATGTATAATTTCAAAATCATGAAACATGATACAAAATCATTTACATTCATCGTTTCTTCATTATTTTCAACTCATTCATCATTACTTCATCATTATTTTTAACTCATTTAAATCATCATGAATAATTTCAATATATAAAATCATCAAGCATGATACAAAAATATTTACATTCATTATTTCTTCATCATTATTTTCAACTCATTCAAATCATTATTTTCAAATCATCATGCATAATTTCAAAATATAAAATCATCAAGCATGATACAAAAATATGAAAATTTTTAAATCTTCAAATCATCATTACTTCTCCCTTTTGTCATCAACAAAATGGAGAAAAGTGTATCTTATAAGTTATTGAAATATACAAGCTTATCAATTTTTGCTTCTCTAGAGATATGCAAGCTAATAAGTTTTGCTTCTCTTGAGATGTACAAGATAGCAAGTTTTTGTGATGTACAAGTTAGTAATTTTGCTTCTCTTGAGATGTACAAAATAGTAATTTTTGCTTCTTGAGATGTAGAAGCTTGTAGTTTTTACTTCTCTTTTGAGATGTTCAAGCTAGCAATTATCTTTCTCTCCCTTTGTTGTCATAAAAAATAAAAGAAGGGAAAGGTACAAAATATTTACATTAATGTTCTAATCATCACATAAAAAATAAAAAATCAAATTGTGAATACCAAAAAAATCCATGAATCAAAGCTTTTCTTTTGTAAATAATAAGATTAAGGAATCATGGGAAATGATCATCACATGAAAAGATCATAGGAAGGAATACCGAAGGTCCATGAATCAAACCTCTTCTTTTGTAAATAGGAAGAGGAAATAATCATAGGAAATGATCTTGATTCAAAGAAAACACAAGTCATGAAAATCAAGAAATCAAGACAATGATCCAAAAAATATATATGAAGAATTTATACATCTAAAAAATTTAACATGTCTAATTCTTTTCTAATAAAATCAAATTATTTCTCATTCAATGGTTTTGTAAAAATATATGCTAATTTATGTTTTATATCAATAAACTCTAAAGATATATTATGGTTATTAATATGATCCTTAATAAAATGATGTCTAATATCAATGTGTTTAGTTCTAGAGTATTGAATGAGATTCTTTGTTAAACATATAGTACTAGTATCATCACATTTTATATGGATGTCTTTTAAGTCAAGTCCATAATCTTCTAAAGTATTTTTAATCCAAATAACTTATGCACAATATACACTTGCTACTATATACTTAGCTTCAATATAGATAATGTAACAAAATTTTATTTTTTAGAAGACAAGAAACAAGTGCATAACCTAAGAATTGACATGTTTTAGTAGTACTTTTTCTATTTATTCTACATCTAGCAAAATTAGCATTGGCATAAGTAATTAATTTAAAAATTTTAAATTTTAGATACCATAATCCTAGATTAGGAGTTCCTTTTAGGTATCTAAAAATCCTTTTAATAACTTTAAAATAAGATTACTTAGGATTAGATTGAAATCTAATACAAAGTCTAACACTAAACATAATATCAAGTCTAGTTGCTGTGAGGTATAGTAAACTACCTATCATACCCCTATAAGTTTTTTGATTAAAGCATTCTTTATTAATGTCTATATCTAATTTTATATATGCACTCATTGGTATGTTAATGGCCTTAACACTATCAATATGAAATCATTTTAATTGATCTAAAGCATACTTAGTTTGACTAACAAAGGTTCAATCACTAAGTTGCTTAATTGTAATTCTAAGAAAAATATTAATTCTACTATTAAACTCATTTTGAATTCTGGCTCATGCTTTTGGCAAAAGACTCATACAAAGATTCATTTATAGAACTAAAAATAATATCATTAATATAAATTTGAATAATAAAAAAATTATTTTTAAAATATTTAATAAATAAGTGGTATCGACCTTACCTTTCAAAAAATCATTCCTAATAAAAAATTGAACTAAGTCTCAAACCAAGCCCTTGTGGTTTGTTTTAATCCATAGAGAATCGTAGGTAACTTAAATACATGGTTAGAAAAGAAAATATTCTCAAATCTGAGTGATTATTTAGCATAAACTTCTTCGGAAATAAAGCTATTAAGAAAAGCACTTTTAATATCCATTTGAAATAACTTAAAATTATTACAACAAACAGCAAGGCGTCACATCTTGGATTTTTTTTCAAGATCACATCTTTCCACACATACAGAGCCAAATAGATAAACATCACTTTATTTATAATTATAAATATTTATTATAATTTATTTGTTCATCAAGTTATAAGTAGAAAGGTAAATATAGTGATGTTAACTCAAAGAATCATCCAAATGGCTCTACCTAGCAGTAGAGAAAGGTCCGCTCTCTCATTGGAATTTGATTCAGTGCTAGTGGGAGGCTGCTCTGAAAATAAAAAAATAAAAAAAATTCAGTAACGCTGAGTAGGAACTCCAAAAGTCAACTCAAAATAAATGCATGATCAAAAATCCATTATCCCATTGGCGTATATCAAATACCCGAAAGAGCACTCCCCTAACAGCAGATGGAGAGGCTTTATCCTACGGAATGAGTTTATATTCTCTCGACAATGGATGGAGGCAAACTCATATCGTACTTCCAACAACAGATGGAGTGGTATCCCTTACCTACCAAAGTGGGGATACGTTCCTCCCAACTACGGATGGAGGAAGCGTCCAACCATCATATCTGACGGCCTGCTAATCCCCGAAGGGAATCGCCCTACTTGCGCTTGGCAGGGAAATACCATAATCTCACACTGGTCATGTCTATATCGAGATGAAATAACATATTTAAAACATCTCTTTCCAACATCATCAATATCAAAAATACCAATTAGCCCTCAATTGACTTGAACCCTAGTTAAATCAGTCTAATCCAACTCGATTCACTAGAACCTAAATGAAACGATCTCTAATCCTCATTTAACTAGTCTGAAACCACCTTAGACTAGTATAATTTGGACTACATTAGGTTCAATTTAGGTTAAACTGACTTGAAAAGTTAAACCAATTCGGAACCATCCTAAATTGATATAGACTAATTAAGTCTGGTTTAGTTCAATCAATGTTTAGGCTCAAACCTAATAATCACATAATATTAGACTAGGTTGAGTCGACCCAAATATCGATAATATGCATTACACATAACTGTGCATGCATCACACCAGGTTGGGCCAACCCTAGCCCATGATAGCCCATATTGGGCTGGGTTGGGTTAGCCTGTGGGCTAGGGCCCGACCCGTAGGTTGGGCTTGGCCTGCGAGCTGTTTTAATCCAATCCTATCCAATTTCATAAATTTTAAATTATAATAATATATATCCACTAATAATAATACATTAAAATATAATAATATATTAAATAAATGATAAGATTGAAAGATAAACTTCAATACAAGGAAATAACATTCTTGATTTAATAAGAATTAGAAACCATATTTTTAATAAATGTAACATGAATAATTTTAATATGATCAAATCAAATAATAACATTCTAAATCTCAAAAAGGATAAAAAAATTTTAGATAACATATTCTAATCAACAATAAAAATTTTAACATATAAAGGATTAAGAACTATTTTTGAACTACTCATGGCAGATTTTAATCTAAATAAGATTAGAAGATAACTACAATGTAATAAAATAATATTCGTAATCTAAAAAAATCTGATATCATAAAACATATGCAATTTCAGTATGTTTAAAAATAAAAATGTTTAAAGGGTATTAAAGGATAAAATATTTTAATTCAATAATAACTAATATCAATATAAAAATTTTAATATGAAATTCAAATAAAAACTTTTAATTTCAAGAAAGATAGGGAGAACCTACGCCTTCTTAGCAGGATCAAACTCCTCCCCTCTCCCGCTATTGAATTCTGCTCGGTGAGGAACGAATGAGAGAAATCCCTCCCCTTAAATAGGAGGAGATGAGCCTCCAATAAAGAAAAATTTTCTAAATTTTTATATTTATTTAATATAAATTATTTTTATTTAATATGCTAACAAATATGATATCACCCTATTTAGAATGTTTAATAATCATTTCCTAATTCGTAATGACAAACAAAGAAGTAGAATTAACATTCCCTAAATTATGTTAATCTCTAAATTATACTAGCATGTAAGGAAATAATATTTGATTTCTAAATCAAATATTTGATTTGATTACACAAGGAGAATCCTTATGGCTTCTAGTCTCGTCACAGGAGTTTCTTCATAATCGATGCATTCTTCTTGGTTGAAACCTTTAGTCACTAATCTAATCTTATTTCGAACCATGAAACCAACTTCATCTTACATATTCTTAAAAACCCATTTAGTGCTAATTACAAGATGGTCACTAGGTCTAGGAATAAGTTTTCACACCTCATTTCTCTCAAATTAATTTAACTCATATATTGCAAAAACCCATGAATAATTTTTCAAAGCATCATTAATGCATTTTGGTTCAATTTGGGACAAAAATGTCACATTCTGCTATTCGTAGGTGCCCTTCAAACTCATCATGTGAGTGATGACATGTATGACATAGCATAATCTCTTTTAGCTTATTATTATTTGATATTTTATCATTTTAATATTGTGATGTCCATAAATCTATGTAATGGGAATTGGATCATGATGAGATCATGATAATGAGATCGATTCACCTTTAAATACAAACTCTAAATAATCCTGGTCATAGGTTACTCGAGAGGGACATCGAGATAACCGGATAGGCTAGTATGCTGTTTACTCATCTATATGATGGAGGCAGTTGGTTTCATAGTTGCTCGTGTGGGGACACTAAGAATACAGTGCATGTGCTCATTGAAGAATAAGTTCACTAATTGATCCGCTCATGGAATGTTGGATAGTTGATGATATCTAATTATTATATAGTAATTCTATTGTCCCAATGGTGTATCTAGTCCTTCGACTTGAGACACTAATAATGTTTTATATGAGTACTCCACTTTTTGATATCATATTTATTGGTCTAGAAGTTTCAGATCTAGCATAACCGATCATCAGGAGTGGTAGCCAACTTTATAAAGGAAATTGAGTATCAATAGAGGATCATCTACTCTCGGTGTCATGAGAGAAATATCCCATGTATTCTTGCTTAGACAAATCTTTAGCCAAGGTCATTCGGATTGAGAGAGAAAGAGTTCTCCGAGAGAATCCGATTAGAGCGAGACTTGAGGAGAGACCGTATGAGCTTGATAGCACTTTGCCCAATATATGATCTCTGGGATATTAGATGGATGAGGGACTATAGATATATGGTAACGAAGGATAGATAGGTCTAATGAATTGGATTACCCTATATCGTTTGGAGACTACAACACAGTGGCATAGTACGTTCATAATCGATGAGTCGAGTGAATTATTATGGAGATGATAATTCATTGAGCCAAAAGGAGTTATGATATGTGTGACTCATAGCCAGCTTGATATTGGGTCTATAGAGTCACACACATATGGTAGGTGTTATGACGAGTAGAGGTTCAGATATGAGATATCCGTCGGAGCCTCTATCTTATTAGATATCCATTAAGCCCTTGAATTATTGGATCCTATAGATGAGATCCAATAAAAGTTAATATGAGATTATTAGATAGAGACCTACTAATCTAAGAGGCTTGGATAATTGGATAGAGATCCAATACTCAATAGGGCAAGATCCATTAGGGTTAAGTTGATAGGGGCATCTATAAATAGGAGGGAACCAAGGCTTATAAGCTAAGGCTTTTTAGCAGCCACCTTCTATTCTCCTCTCCCCCTCCTCCTCACCAAAACCCTAGTTTGGGATGTGTGGATAGTAAGAAGACCCTTCTTGATTGCATAGTGTGAACAACGAGAAGATTCGAGTAGCGATTTGATGAGCATCATCGTAGCCCCTACCAAGTGGATCACTACTAGAGAGGAGGGCACTTGAACTCCTTCATCTAATCCCATAGATCTATAGAAATTTAGGATATACGATCTCCTAAGTAATTATCTTATGCATAGTTTTTTAGTTTCGTGGGTTTTACGCATCAACTTTTGCATAATGATAAGAAACCTTTTCTTATAGGAAATCTATGATTTTTGTTTCTATTCTTCTATTATGCATATGATGTCGCCTTAGATTTCCCAACACATTCGTATAAAAATTTTTAAAAGAAGAACAAGTTTAAACACCTTTTGATGTATCTCTAACAGCTTAGCTCCTTAAGATAAGCATCTACATACTTCTATTCCTTGGGTAAGGATCTCTTAGAAGTAGATGCATCCAAGTTGCTTAGGAGACGAGAATATGCTGAATCTCAAATTTTGATGATGAAATCAATTGATAAATTATTGATCTAATCTATATGTTGAGAAAAGTATGCAAGATTAACTATGATAGCGAGCAAGGCATAAAGTAAACATAGTGCTAGAGTCAAAGATCAAATGATTCATTGGGAGTCCGAGAGTTTGTTGAGAGTCTGAAAGTTCATCGGGAGTGTTGTCGAAATTTGTCGAGTGTTCATTAGGAGCTTACCGAAATGTACATCAGAAGTTCGTCAGAAGTTCACCGGAGCTCGTCGAGAAGATCGAAGCTCACCAAAGAAGCTTGTCGGTGCAAGTTATAGGTGCCTTATAAGTAAATCACGTGAGTGATAGCACTTGTAACATGCTGCATCAATCTCTTTGCTTATGATTATTAGTATTTTCTCACATTATCTGGATGTATATTGTGATGTCCTTGGAACTATGCAATGGGAATCAGATTGTGATGAGATTATGATAATAAGACCGATTCACTTTTAAACACAGACCCTAAATAATCCCGGTCATAGGTTACTCGAGAGGGATATTGAGATAACCGGACAGACTAGTGTCCCGTCCATATGATGGAGGTGTCTGGTCTCATAGCTACTCATGTGGGGACACTAAGGGTACAGTGCAGGTGCTCATTGGAGAATAAGTTCATTGATTGATCCGCTTACGGAATGCTGAATGGTTATTGATACCTCACATCAAATGGCAATTTCATAGTCCCAATAGTGTATCGGGTCCTTAGACATAAGACATCAAGGAAGTCCTGTATGAGTACTCTACTCGTTGATACCTGACTTATAGGTTTGGAAGTTTCAAATCTAGTACAACTAGTTATTGGGAGTGGCAGCCAACCTTACGAGGCTATTGAGTGTCAATAGAGGATCATTCACTCTCGATATCATGAGAGGAATATCTTATATATTCTTGCTTAGGCAAATCCTTGGCTAGAGTCATTCGGATTGAGAGAAAGAGTTCTCTGGGAGAATTTGATTAGAGTGAGGCTCGAGTGAAAATTGTATGGGCTTGATAGCACCATGCCCGATATATGATCTCTAGGATATTAGATAGATGATGAGCTATAGGTACATGGTAATTGAGGGCAGATAGGTCCAAAGGATTGGATTCTCCTGTATCGTCTGGGGACTACGGCGTAGTGGCCTAATACGTCCGTAGTCGATAAGTCGAGTGAATTATTATAGAGATAATAATTCACTGAGTTAGAAGGAGTGTTAACATGTATGACTCACTGCCAGCTCGATATTGGGCCTAGAGGGTCACATACATATGGTAGGTATTATGACGACTAGAGGTTTAGATATGAGATATCCACTTGAAAACCCTATCTTATTGGATATCCAATAATCCCTCGAATTATTGATCCCATGGATGAGATCCAATAAGAGCTAGATTATTGGGTAGATCTAAGAGGCTTGGATAATTGGATAGAGATCCAATACCCAATAGACCGGATCCATTAGGGTTGACAGGGGGCCTCTATAAATAGGAGGGAACCAAAGGCCTATAGGTTGGCGTTCTTTTTGGTAGCCATCTTCTATTCTCTTATCCCCATAGAGGAGCATCATTGCAATCCCTGCCATATAGATACCGCTAGAAAGGAGGATGCTTGACCTCCTTCATCCTCCCCATGAATCTACAAGAACTCATGGATATATGATCTCCTAGGTACTATCGTTCTTTTCATATATGCGCTTTTGGATTCGTGGATTTATTTTTGACACACCGATCTTCGCATGACGATGGAACCTTTACGAAAATCTAGGGTGTTTTATTTTTCTATTCTTCCACTACGAATAAGATGTCGTCCCCTTGAATTTCCTAACAAAGGGTATCGTAACCAAGTTGTTCATGCGAAGATCGGATTTAACTCTGGTGTTGTGTTTTTTACGCCAAAATCGTTGATGCAAAAGTGGAAAAGGGTAGCAATTGTTTCTACCCTTGCGGATGGTAGCCTTGGCTACCATCTACATGCAAGCGCAACCGACGGCTAATGGCACTGTGTGCGGTGGTAGCTAACAACCGGTGGCACTGCGGGTGCAAGGGTGTGTCTTGTGGGCGGCCTACACCGCAAGGGTGGCCGCCAAGCAGCGGCGCTGCGGTGCGCTCACGCAGTGCACGCTTGCAGACGACATTCCCACATGGGCCAAGGGGCGTTGGCGGGCACCGTGCCTAGTAGGGCAGCAATGCTCGTAGGGCGATCGCCGTTCCGCGAGCCGATGAATGCTCGCCCCTCACGGTGCGACACCACCCGCGTGGCGAGCACCGCAAGGGCAACGCTTATGGGCATTGTGCCCGTAGGTGATCGGTGGTGCCCGCGGTGGTGCTCACCAGCGGTAGGCAGCACTTGCACGGCTGGCGTCGCCCACAAGCATGGGTGCCAGCAACGCAGCAAAGAAGAAGAGGAGGGAATAGAGTTTTTCGAGCAAAAGATAGTTTTACCCTAGGAATTTCTAAAATTTCAATTTTGTTCATCATGGTTTGAATGACCAAAATGCCTTCAAATTTAAAAATTTTCTATATGTCACTATTTTCAGAAAAATATTAGTTAATTAAAATATTTAATTAACCATTATTATTTATCTAGTAGTCCTATATAATAACATATATATATGTGATATATTATGTGGACAAATGATCATAGACCATGTGATGTGATGTGTGTGATTATTATTATTGGGGCCTCATGAGTCTCTATTTTTCTCGTTTATTATCTGACTGTGTGTGCTATAATTATATTGTAATTACACGAGGAGGTGCAGCGGGAGCGGGACTCATGAGGTCGAGACGGATGATCCGATGTATAAAGATGCGTTGAGATGCCGATGGAACCAATAAAGCAAGATGGACGATTACAGGGCATGTAGATGCGCCGAAGCACACATAAATCTTGATGTGAGTGATTGGGCCCATTGGCTTGAGCTTGATCATATTAGGATGTGGTCCATGATCATCTGGTGTGATTACTCATGTGATGTGTGATTAGTTATACACCTACTAGATATGTATATATATATATTTACATATGATGTAGATATATATTAAATATGTATATGTGCTATATTATATTAGGAGACCAACTCAAAAATGTTCTATATTAATAATATTAAATTGGTAAACGTGAGGTAATTAGATTGACCCATGTGGCCTTCCATCGTTATAGGTAGGAATCGATTCCAGTGTAGGTTGAGTTGGTCGAGTCCCTTGATACTCACTTATATCGTGATTTGCTATCTTATCTACGACATAAAGATGTCACCGGTGACTCGAGGACATGGTATGCTTCATCGAGTTTCTCAAGAGTATATCATCGAATCGGACTCATCTTGTAACGATGGTGATGACTTAACCGAACATTATGGCTGGTCGAGTCCTCGAGGCCATGGTGGTTCAAGGTGAATAGGACTAATCACAAGGAGTTATGATCGGCAAGAGTTGCTCACCTTTTGGGCTCGATGTGATTGGTCGAGTACCTCGAGGTTACACTAAGATGCTGATTGGATCTCGATCCCTACTAGAAGTTTGCTGGAGACTTCCATTTCAAGTCTTCGAGGTGTCGTGACTCGCTAGAAAAATAGGAGTACATCAAGATAGAAGTCCATATCTTGATTATTTATATTTCTGTAAAATCTACATATTATTTATGCTACATCTTTATTTTTTGAAAATGTCACTATTAGACTCTCTACATGGCATACTTGATGCCAACTGCCTCACTGGTCAAAACTATGTAGATTGACTCCATAACACGAGAATAGTTCTCACAAAGAGAGAAAATCACATATGTCCTTGAAATAGTGATGTTTATGCCCAAGAAAAGGAGAAGTGAGGATGAGATCGCTCGCTACCTAAAAATACGCAGATGACTCTACTCTTGCTCAAGATTATTTGTTAGGCTCCATGACTCTTGAGTTACAAAGACAACATAAAAGATGGATGATAGATCCATACTCCTACATCTCAAAGAAATCGTTTGAGGAATAGGGAAGAACTTAACGATATGAGATATTGAAGAGCCTCTTCCATGCCAAGATAATTGAAGGACAGTTGAATTATGTCCTTAAGATGATCGAGTGGATAGAGATACTCATAGGTCTAGGAATGGTCCTAGAGGATAACTTGTATGTGGATCTTGTGCTTGATCCCTACTCGATTTCTTTTCAAAGTTCTCTATCTTTGGTAGGGCCGGAAAAAAAAGGAAGATGAGATGTCCCTTAAGAAGGGCAAAGGGCAAGGGCAGATCGGGTAAAGCAAAGATTGCTAAGAAGACCCGGAAGAGGACAAAAGCTAGTGCTTCTACTATGACAAATATGGGCATTAGGAGAGGAACTACAAATAGTATATTGTAGAGAATGCTAAAGAGAAGCTTAGATATGCATTCATGATTAGTCTTTATTTGTTAGACTCATATGATAACACATAGGTATTGGATACCGATAGTGTTTATCATATTTGTAATTCATTGCTGGTTCTGGCAAAACCTAAGAGATTGATGAGAGGCAAGATAGACCCTAAGATGGGCAATGAAGTAAGAGTTGCTGCTATTACTATTAGCGAGGTCACTCTACATCTGCCTGGTGGAGCTACTATTATATTAGATACATGCTATTTTGTTTTCTTTATTATTAAAAACTTTATGTCCATTTTATGTTTGACATTAAATAGTTATAAAGTAGTTTTTGAGAATAATACTTGTTCAACAATTAAGGATGATAAGACCATCACGAGAGGAAATTGCATAATGGTTTGATTATGCTAAATACTACTCCACGTATCATGAATGTAAGTGTGTCCAAGAAGAAACGAGATGAGGAGAACAATGTAAACCTATGGTATTATAGGCTAGGTCATATCTATAAGGGAAGGATTAAAAAGTTGCTGACAGATGGATACCTAGATCCATTTGACTTCATGGAAAGATGACTAACTCTCTATTTAGTGGAACTGGAGAGAGAGCCACTGAGTTGTTGGTGCTTATACATAGTGATGTATGTGGTCCCATGTCAACTTAGGCCATCAGTGGTTATTCCTACTTCATTATTTTCACTAACGATTTCTTTAAATACGGACATGTGTACTTGATGAAGTATAAGTCCTTGAGCCTTCAGAAATTTAGGAGTATAAGAATGAAGTAAAGGTTTAGACTGAAAGAGTATTAAGACTCTTCAATTAGATCGAGGAGGTGAGTACTAAAGTACAAAGTTTACCCAATTCCTCAAGGACTAGGGGATTCTATCCCAATGGATACCTCCTTATACACCCTAGCTCAATGGTGTATCAGAAGGAGGAATCGTACCTTTGTTAGATATGGTGAAGTCCATGATAAGTTTCATTGACCTACCCATCTCATTCTAGGGATATGCCCTAGAGTTCAGCACTACCTTCCTCAACAGATTTCCAACTAAGTCGGTAGTGTCTATACCATATAAGATATGAAAAGGAAGCTTTGATCTTAAGGTTAAGATTTGGGGCTGCCTGCCCATGTTAAGAGACACATATCCGATAAGTTGGAATCCAAGATGGAATGATGTAAGTTTGTGGATAACCCAAGAAAGCTTGTGGGTATTATTTCTATCATCCCATCTTTGTAGCTAAGAGAGTAGTGTTCCTTGAGAAGGAACACATTCTTGAGTGGAGACAATGGGAGCATGATAGAGTTGAGTGAGATGAGAACCTAGCTCAAGTACCATTCCATTCCGTGATCTGTTTAGTTACCTAGCACATAAGTTCCAACTTTACGTAGGTGCAAAAGTAGAGTATCCCATCCTCCTAAGAGCACGTGAGACATATCAAGGAGGCGGATGTTGAGGATATTGATCCTCCAACCTACGAGAGCCTATTACGAGTATAGACTTTACCGGGAAGTTACAAGAAGCCATGAATTCAAAGATGGATTCCATATACTCCAATAAGGTTTTGAACTGGTTGATGCACCAGGGTATCATACCCATTGGTACGTAAGTGGATCTTTAAGAAAAGATCGGAGTAGATGGTAGAGAGATATAATGCAAGGCTTTTGGCTAAGAGGTATCATCAAAGGTAAGGTGTTGACTATGTCTTTCTCACCCGTAGCCATGCTAAAATCCATTCAAATTCTATTAGCTATTGTAGTACACTATGATTATGAGATCTGGATGGATGTCAAAATCGCATTCCTCAATGGTAACCTTGAGGAGGTGTATATAATACTTTAGTGGAATCCTAGATAAGGTGTGTAGATTGCTTAGGTCATCTGCACTTCACCAGTTACATAAGATTTGATGAGGTGATCGATCTTATGACTTAGTTAAGAATGAAGAACACCTTTTTGGTATTATATGTGGATGACATCATAATAGAGAATGATATAGAAATGCTGCTCCACAATGGTTGATCTTAAAGGGACGGCCACAACAAATCCATTCCACCCTCTCACATCTGTCTTCCCTAATGCGCTTTCCCTTTCCTTCGCTTTCATCCTTCTTCGGTCCAATACTCACGGCTGTGTTCTCCAACTCGCTTCCCCCTCTTCCTTTTCTTCTTCTTGCTCCTGCTTCATTCACCTCTCTCACAGAGAAGTTGAGTCGCACGCGTAGGAGTGTGCGTGCGTGTGATTGCGAGAGAAACAGCTGCTGAAAGATGGATTGGTGTTCTCGCCCGTCTTTTGTGATTCTTCTGGTTGTGCTTTTGTTTTCCGTGGACGATTCTCGGTCTCAAAGAGCTCCTCCGGCAGCGACCCCCACCCCAGCCCCTGTTCCCGCGCCCTCGCCGGATGCCTTCTGCAACGGCATCTACCTCTCCTACGTGCTTGAGAAACGGGAGAAGATCCATCCCTTCACCTCTGACCCGGCGGACCAGCCCTACTCCTTCGGTGCCACCGCCACCGTCCTCAACCACGGCGCCTCCGACCTCCTCTCCTGGACCCTCCTCATCCCTTTCCGCCACCGTGAGCTCATCGTCTCCGTTGGCGGCGGCGTCCTCACCAATGGCTCCACCTTCCCCTACAACACCACCCTCGACTCTAACGCCACCGCCTTCTCCGGCTACCCCAACACCGATCTCGAGACCGCCATCGAGACCGCCAACGACCTGTCCCAGATCGGGGCCAAGATCACCCTTGTCGGTACTTTTTTCGGCTCCCCGCCCCCCTCCGTGCCCCTCCCCGAGTTCCTCGCCCTGGACGATCCCTCCTACAGCTGCCCGCGGCCCACCGTCTACAACGATTCCTATGCCATGGATACCTGCTGCCTTCCCAATCCGAACTACGTCCCCAAGGAAACCAACGACACTGGCTTCCTCCTCGCCTCTCCGGCGACCTCACCATCTCCTACGACGTCTTGCAGTCCTACGGCGGCAGCTACCTCGCCCTCGTAACTATCGAGAACCACAACCCGCTCGGCCGCCTCGACAGCTGGCAGCTCTCCTGGGAGTGGGCGCGCAACGAGTTCATCTACTCGATGAAGGGCGCCTACCCGTCCGTCGTCGACGTTTCCGACTGCGTCTTCGGCAAGCAGGGACAGTACTACCAGGATCTGGACTTCTCCAAGGTGCTCAGCTGCAAGCGCAATCCCACCATCGTCGACCTCACCCCTTGGCGGTACAACGACACCGATCTCGGCCGCATCCCGCACTGTTGCCGCAACGGCACCATCCTGCCGCCGGAGATGGATCCGGAGCAGGCCGTCTCCGCCTTCCAGGTTCAGGTGTACAAGATGCCGCCCGACCTCAATCGCTCCGTCCTCTTTCCCCCGGTCAACTGGAACATCTCCGGCACCCTCAACCCGGACTACCAGTGCGGCCAAGCCAACCGCGTCAGCCCCACCGCCTTCCCCGACTCGAGCGGCCTCGATTCCGACAGTCTCGCGCTCGCGAGCTGGCAGGTGGTCTGCAACATCTCCCGCCCCAAGGGCGCCAGCCCCAAGTGCTGCGTCTCTTTCTCCGCCTTCTACAACGACTCCGTCGTCCCCTGCAAGACCTGCGCCTGCGGCTGCCCGGCCCGCACCAGCGGCCCCACCTGCAACGCCACCGCGGCGACGCTGCTCCTCCCGCCGGAGGCCCTCCTCGTGCCGTTCGACAACCGGACCGCCAAGGCGCTCGCCTGGGCGGAGATCAAGCACTACAACGTCCCTTCCCCGCTGCCCTGCGGCGACTACTGCGGCGTGAGCATCAACTGGCACGTCCTGACCAACTACAACAAGGGGTGGAGCGCCAGGGTGACGCTGTTCAACTGGCGCGAGGACCAGTTCGCGGACTGGTTCCTGGCCGTGAGAATGGACAAGGCCTCTGCGGGGTACGAGCAGATGTATTCCTTCAACGGGACGGCGATGGGGGACAACACGATCTTCATGCAGGGCCGACCGGGGCTGAACTACCTCAATGGGGAAGTGAACGGCAACAACCCGGACAGCGATCCCAGAGTGCCCGGGAAGCAGCAGTCGGTCATCTCTTTCACCAAGACGAAGACGCCCGGGATCGACATCATTGCGGGGGACGGCTACCCCTCCAAGGTGTACTTCAACGGGGAGGAATGCTCGATGCCAGATATGATTCCTGCGAATTGGGCGCCCAGGAGCGGGGGAATTGGTCTCGTCACTCTGTTTTTGCTCGTGCTGGCTGTCGCTCTTGTGATCTCGGAGCCGTAGCTCTGTTCTCCTTCCGCAGCTGCCAATTCTTTGATTCTTTCTGTAAAATTGGGTGATGATTGTATGTATTATTCCAAACTCTCGTCTCTGGCACTTTTGAGCGTCGCCATCAACAAGCCTATACAGAGTCTGGAATTTTGTTTCTGGAGAAATGGGATAGCTGTTTACTGATGGCAACTAAGAAAGAAGATGAGAATGAGATTGAGATTGAGATTCTGCAGATCTATTCATGTACTTCAGCATTACCTGTTGTGTTTTCTGCATCAACTTCGATTTACTTTGAGACCACTTATTCACGATCATTTGTGCTGCGTGAATGATACTTCGAATGAAATTTGTGTATCTTGTGCAGGAACTAACGACTCATTTCTTGCGTGTAATCTGCAAAAGCAGGACTTCTTTCATGAGAGCACCAAGGGAATTTACTGTTCCACTCTCATATTAAATTTTGACAAACAGTTGGAATGTCCCTACAAAATCCTCGTATTATATATATATATATATATATATATATATATATATATATATGTATATATATATATATATATGTATATATGTATATATATATATATATATATATGTATATATGTATATATATATATATATATATATATATGTATATATGTATATATGTATATATATATATATATATATATATATGTATATATATATACATATATACATATATATATATATATATATATATATATATTATTAACTCACTCTCTTCAGAGCTGTTATTGAATGAACAAGAGCAAGTCTCCTTGGCAAATATTTATCTTCCCAATTTTATCTAAATTATTACATACATGAGAACCATAGATGGGATGCTTACTGAATCCAAATGGAACATAAAGACATAGCCCGATCTAAGATCGACTATAATTGTTGAGTATTGTTGATGTTAGGTTCGTATCGACACTAATAGAAGGTGGGTGAATTAGTATTTTTATAAAACTTCGACGATTCAAAAAATTTCTTTCGATGAAATCATATCGAAAATGATATCAAAAGTGTACTTAACTTAAAGTAAGTATAATAAGTAATTAAAATAAAAAATAATAACAATGAAGAGTTAAAAAAAAGTGCACATCAAATATATAGTGGTTCGGTCATCGCAACCTACGTCCACTCCCGATTCCTCTTTTGTCCAGGCCATCGGCACTTACTAATGATTTTTTTTTAATGGATGAAGACCATCTACCCTCTTTACAATTTTTTTTTACCTTTTTACAGGTTTAGGAGAGAACCTTTACAACTCTTACACCTCTCTTAGAATAAGCCCAAAACTTAAAGAATAAGGAGACACTTAGCACTTTTCACAATTTTACAATTCAAAATCTCAAGATTTTTTATTCTCTTTTCATGCATCTTCAAGAAGGAAAGAGTGGAATATTTATAGGCCCTAAAATTGCTTCAAAAACAAAAATAAAATTTAAAATTTTGGGTCTTCCGATTATAGGCGGTACCATCGCCTACAACATTAACTGCTGGTGGTACCATCGCCCAGTCTATATGGTACCACCACTTGCAGACTGACACTAGACGGTACCACTTCCCAGTCTAGGGAGTACCATCCCTTATAGTCTAGAAAGTATGCTTTTGACTTTTCTAACTCATAGGCGATTCCATCGCTAATTTGGCGATGCCACCCCCGACCAAATCTATGGGTCACTGAATAGGCCTCCCAATGAACCCGAATCAGTCCCAATATAAGCACAATGGGCCCCCAATTGAGTTAGTAAGGTTACACCCAAAACTAACTCAATTTAATACCTAATTATGATAATTAAGACTTAAACAATTATAAGACATAAATCTAGGTTGTCCGGTATGTCATTGGTTCATCCGAGCTCTTGGGAAACTTTTGGCGCATTGTCCAAACTTTCAATGTATCACTTGATCCATCGGTATGTTGACTCCACAACATCCAATCTTGGCGCAACGTTTGATTCTTCTAGTTTAATGCCCGATTTCTAACTCTGGCCCAACATCTGATTCTTCTTGCTTTAATTGTTTTACCTTTTAAAATCAAAGTTAGTCCTACATCACTTATCTCAAAGCACAGATTAGATCATAAACTCATCAATTGATTTTATAATCAAAATCTAGGATTCAACAATCTCTTCCTTTTTTATGATGACAACCAATTGATAATGGAGTTTAAACAAACTCCCTTATCTATATGTCATATCGAGATAAGCTTGAATTTAAATAAATGATAACCTTCTAATCCAAGTTGAAATGATTTTGTAACATATTATATAATCATGAGTATTACATGCATCATTCCAAATCATCATGTATAATTTCAAAATCATGAAACATGATACAAAATCATTTACATTCATCGTTTCTTCATTATTTTCAACTCATTCATCATTACTTCATCATTATTTTTAACTCATTTAAATCATCATGAATAATTTCAATATATAAAATCATCAAGCATGATACAAAAATATTTACATTCATTATTTCTTCATCATTATTTTCAACTCATTCAAATCATTATTTTCAAATCATCATGCATAATTTCAAAATATAAAATCATCAAGCATGATACAAAAATATGAAAATTTTTAAATCTTCAAATCATCATTACTTCTCCCCTTTTGTCATCAACAAAATGGAGAAAAGTGTATCTTATAAGTTATTGAAATATACAAGCTTATCAATTTTTGCTTCTCTAGAGATATGCAAGCTAATAAGTTTTGCTTCTCTTGAGATGTACAAGATAGCAAGTTTTGTGATGTACAAGTTAGTAATTTTGCTTCTCTTGAGATGTACAAAATAGTAATTTTTGCTTCTTGAGATGTAGAAGCTTGTAGTTTTTACTTCTCTTTTGAGATGTTCAAGCTAGCAATTATCTTTCTCTCCCTTTGTTGTCATAAAAAATAAAAGAAGGGAAAGGTACAAAATATTTACATTAATGTTCTAATCATCACATAAAAAATAAAAAATCAAATTGTGAATACCAAAAAAATCCATGAATCAAAGCTTTTCTTTTGTAAATAATAAGATTAAGGAATCATGGGAAATGATCATCACATGAAAAGATCATAGGAAGGAATACCGAAGGTCCATGAATCAAACCTCTTCTTTTGTAAATAGGAAGAGGAAATAATCATAGGAAATGATCTTGATTCAAAGAAAACACAAGTCATGAAAATCAAGAAATCAAGACAATGATCCAAAAAATATATATGAAGAATTTATACATCTGAAAAATTTAACATGTCTAATTCTTTTCTAATAAAATCAAATTATTTCTCATTCAATGGTTTTGTAAAAATATATGCTAATTTATGTTTTATATCAATAAACTCTAAAGATATATTATGGTTATTAATATGATCCTTAATAAAATGATGTCTAATATCAATGTGTTTAGTTCTAGAGTATTGAATGAGATTCTTTGTTAAACATATAGTACTAGTATCATCACATTTTATATGGATGTCTTTTAAGTCAAGTCCATAATCTTCTAAAGTATTTTTAATCCAAATAACTTATGCACAATATACACTTGCTACTATATACTTAGCTTCAGCTATAGATAATGTAACAAAATTTTATTTTTTAGAAGACAAGAAACAAGTGCATAACCTAAGAATTGACATGTTTTAGTAGTACTTTTTCTATTTATTCTACATCTAGCAAAATTAGCATTGGCATAAGTAATTAATTTAAAAATTTTAAATTTTAGATACCATAATCCTAGATTAGGAGTTCCTTTTAGGTATCTAAAAATCCTTTTAATAACTTTAAAATAAGATTACTTAGGATTAGATTGAAATCTAATACAAAGTCTAACACTAAACATAATATCAAGTCTAGTTGCTGTGAGGTATAGTAAACTACCTATCATACCCCTATAAGTTTTTTGATTAAAGCATTCTTTATTAATGTCTATATCTAATTTTATATATGCACTCATTGGTATGTTAATGGCCTTAACACTATCAATATGAAATCATTTTAATTGATCTAAAGCATACTTAGTTTGACTAACAAAGGTTCAATCACTAAGTTGCTTAATTGTAATTCTAAGAAAATATTAATTCTACTATTAAACTCATTTTGAATTCTGGCTCATGCTTTTGGCAAAAGACTCATACAAAGATTCATTTATAGAACTAAAAATAATATCATTAATATAAATTTGAATAATAAAAAAATTATTTTTAAAATATTTAATAAATAAGTGGTATCGACCTTACCTTTCAAAAAATCATTCCTAATAAAAATTGAACTAAGTCTCAAACCAAGCCCTTGTGGTTTGTTTTAATCCATAGAGAATCGTAGGTAACTTAAATACATGGTTAGAAAAGAAAATATTCTCAAATCTGAGTGATTATTTAGCATAAACTTCTTCGGAAATAAAGCTATTAAGAAAAGCACTTTTAATATCCATTTGAAATAACTTAAAATTATTACAACAAACAAAGAGGCGTCACATCTTGGATTTTTTCAAGATCACATCTTTCCACACATACAGAGCCAAATAGATAAACATCACTTTATTTATAATTATAAATATTTATTATAATTTATTTGTTCATCAAGTTATAAGTAGAAAGGTAAATATAGTGATGTTAACTCAAAGAATCATCCAAATGGCTCTACCTAGCAGTAGAGAAAGGTCCGCTCTCTCATTGGAATTTGATTCAGTGCTAGTGGGAGGCTGCTCTGAAAATAAAAAAATAAAAAAAATTCAGTAACGCTGAGTAGGAACTCCAAAAGTCAACTCAAAATAAATGCATGATCAAAAATCCATTATCCCATTGGCGTATATCAAATACCCGAAAGAGCACTCCCAATAACGAGCCAGATGGAGAGGCTTTATCCTACTGGAATGAGTTTATATTCTCTCGACAATGGATGGAGGCAAACTCATATCGCACTTCCAACAACAGATGGAGTGGTATCCCTTACCTACCAAAGTGGGGATACGTTCCTCCCAACTACGGATGGAGGAAGCGTCCAACCATCATATCGACGGCTTGCTAATCCCCGAAGGGAATCGCCCTACTTGCGCTTGGCAGGGAAATACCATAATCTCACACTGGTCATGTCTATATCGAGATGAAATAACATATTTAAAACATCTCTTTCCAACATCATCAATATCAAAAATACCAATTAGCCCTCAATTGACTTGAACCCTAGTTAAATCAGTCTAATCCAACTCGATTCACTAGAACCTAAATGAAACGATCTCTAATCCTCATTTAACTAGTCTGAAACCACCTTAGACTAGTATAATTTGGACTACATTAGGTTCAATTTAGGTTAAACTGACTTGAAAAGTTAAACCAATTCTAACCATCCTAAATTGATATAGACTAATTAAGTCTGGTTTAGTTCAATCAATGTTTAGGCTCAAACCTAATAATCACATAATATTAGACTAGGTTGAGTCGACCCAAATATCGATAATATGCATTACACATAACTGTGCATGCATCACACCAGGTTGGGCCAACCCTAGCCCATGATAGCCCATATTGGGCTGGGTTGGGTTAGCTGTGGGCTAGGGCCCGACCCGTAGGTTGGGCTTGGCCTGCGAGCTGTTTTAATCCAATCCTATCCAATTTCATAAATTTTAAATTATAATAATATATATCCACTAATAATAATACATTAAAATATAATAACATATTAAATAAATGATAAGATTGAAAGATAAACTTCAATACAAGGAAATAACATTCTTGATTTAATAAGAATTAGAAACCATATTTTTAATAAATGTAACATGAATAATTTTAATATGATCAAATCAAATAATAACATTCTAAATCTCAAAAGGATAAAAAATTTTAGATAACATATTCTAATCAACAATAAAAATTTTAACATATAAAGGATTAAGAACTATTTTTGAACTACTCATGGCAGATTTTAATCTAAATAAGATTAGAAGATAACTACAATGTAATAAAATAATATTCGTAATCTAAAAAAATATGATATCATAAAACATATGCAATTTCAGTATTTTAAAAATAAAAATGTTTAAAGGGTATTAAAGGATAAAATATTTTAATTCAACAATAACTAATATCAATATAAAAATTTTAATATGAAATTCAAATAAAAACTTTTAATTTCAAGAAAGATAGGGAGAACCTACCCCTTCTTAGCAGGATCAAACTCCTCCCCTCTCCCGCTATTGAATTCTGCTCGGTGAGGAACGAATGAGAGAAATCCCTCCCCTTAAATAGGAGGAGATGAGCCTCCAATAAAGAAAAATTTTCTAAATTTTTATATTTATTTAATATAAATTATTTTTATTTAATATGCTAACAAATATGATATCACCCTATTTAGAATGTTTAATAATCATTTCCTAATTCGTAATGACAAACAAAGAAGTAGAATTAACATTCCCTAAATTATGTTAATCTCTAAATTATACTAGCATGTAAGGAAATAATATTTGATTTCTAAATCAAATATTTGATTTGATTACACAAGGAGAATCCTTATGGCTTCTAGTCTCGTCACAGGAGTTTCTTCATAATCGATGCATTCTTCTTGGTTGAAACCTTTAGTCACTAATCTAATCTTATTTCGAACCATGAAACCAACTTCATCTTACATATTCTTAAAAACCCATTTAGTGCTAATTACAAGATGGTCACTAGGTCTAGGAATAAGTTTTCACACCTCATTTCTCTCAAATTAATTTAACTCATATATTGCAAAAACCCATGAATAATTTTTCAAAGCATCATTAATGCATTTTGGTTCAATTTGGGACAAAAATGTCACATTCTGCTATTCGTAGGTGCCCTTCAAACTCATCATGTGAGTGATGACATGTATGACATAGCATAATCTCTTTTAGCTTATTATTATTTGATATTTTATCATTTTAATATTGTGATGTCCATAAATCTATGTAATGGGGAATTGGATCATGATGAGATCATGATAATGAGATCGATTCACCTTTAAATACAAACTCTAAATAATCCTGGTCATAGGTTACTCGAGAGGGACATCGAGATAACCGGATAGGCTAGTATGCTGTTTACTCATCTATATGATGGAGGCAGTTGGTTTCATAGTTGCTCGTGTGGGGACACTGAGAATACAGTGCATGTGCTCATTGAAGAATAAGTTCACTAATTGATCCGCTCATGGAATGTTGGATAGTTGATGATATCTAATTATTATATAGTAATTCTATTGTCCCAATGGTGTATCTAGTCCTTCGACTTGAGACACTAATAATGTTTTATATGAGTACTCCACTTTTTGATATCATATTTATTGGTCTAGAAGTTTCAGATCTAGCATAACCGATCATCAGGAGTGGTAGCCAACTTTATAAAGGAAATTGAGTATCAATAGAGGATCATCTACTCTCGGTGTCATGAGAGAAATATCCCATGTATTCTTGCTTAGACAAATCTTTAGCCAAGGTCATTCGGATTGAGAGAGAAAGAGTTCTCCGAGAGAATCCGATTAGAGCGAGACTTGAGGAGAGACCGTATGAGCTTGATAGCACTTTGCCCAATATATGATCTCTGGGATATTAGATGGATGAGGGACTATAGATATATGGTAACGAAGGATAGATAGGTCTAATGAATTGGATTACCCTATATCGTTTGGAGACTACAACACAGTGGCATAGTACGTTCATAATCGATGAGTCGAGTGAATTATTATGGAGATGATAATTCATTGAGCCAAAAGGAGTTATGATATGTGTGACTCATAGCCAGCTTGATATTGGGTCTATAGAGTCACACACATATGGTAGGTGTTATGACGAGTAGAGGTTCAGATATGAGATATCCGTCGGAGCCTCTATCTTATTAGATATCCATTAAGCCCTTGAATTATTGGATCCTATAGATGAGATCCAATAAAAGTTAATATGAGATTATTAGATAGAGACCTACTAATCTAAGAGGCTTGGATAATTGGATAGAGATCCAATACTCAATAGGGCAAGATCCATTAGGGTTAAGTTGATAGGGGCATCTATAAATAGGAGGGAACCAAGGCTTATAAGCTAAGGCTTTTTAGCAGCCACCTTCTATTCTCCTCTCCCCCTCTCCTCCTCAGCCAGCAACCCTAGTTTGGGATGTGTGGATAGTAAGAAGACCCCTTCTTGATTGCATAGTGTGAACAACGAGAAGATTCGAGTAGCGATTTGATGAGCATCATCGTAGCCCCTACCAAGTGGATCACTACTAGAGAGGAGGGCACTTGAACTCCTTCATCTAATCCCATAGATCTATAGAAATTTAGGGATATACGATCTCCCTAAGTAATTATCTTATGCATAGTTTTTTAGTTTCGTGGGTTTTTATGCATCAACTTTTGCATAATGATAAGAAACCTTTTCTTATAGGAAATCTATGATTTTTGTTTCTATTCTTCTATTATGCATATGATGTCGCCTTAGATTTCCCAACACATTCGTATAAAAATTTTTAAAAGAAGAACAAGTTTAAACACCTTTTGATGTATCTCTAACAGTTAGCTCCTTAAGATAAGCATCTACATACTTCTATTCCTTGGGTAAGGATCTCTTAGAAGTAGATGCATCCAAGTTGCTTAGGAGACGAGAATATGCTGAATCTCAAATTTTGATGATGAAATCAATTGATAAATTATTGATCTAATCTATATGTTGAGAAAAGTATGCAAGATTAACTATGATAGCGAGCAAGGCATAAAGTAAACATAGTGCTAGAGTCAAAGATCAAATGATTCATTGGGAGTCCGAGAGTTTGTTGAGAGTCTGAAAGTTCATCGGGAGTGTTGTCGAAATTTGTCGAGTGTTCATTAGGAGCTTACCGAAATGTACATCAGAAGTTCGTCAGAAGTTCACCGGAGCTCGTCGAGAAGATCGAAGCTCACCAAAGAAGCTTGTCGGTGCAAGTTATAGGTGCCTTATAAGTAAATCACGTGAGTGATAGCACTTGTAACATCTGCATCAATCTCTTTGCTTATGATTATTAGTATTTTCTCACATTATCTGGATGTATATTGTGATGTCCTTGGAACTATGCAATGGGAATCGATTGTGATGAGATTATGATAATAAGACCGATTCACTTTTAAACACAGACCTAAATAATCCCGGTCATAGGTTACTCGAGAGGGATATTGAGATAACCTGGACGGACTAGTGTCCCGTCCATATGATGGAGGTGTCCGGTCTCATAGCTACTCATGTGGGGACACTAAGGTGCAGTCAAGGTGCTCATTGGAGAATAAGTTCATTGATTGATCCGCTTACGGAATGCTGGATGGTTATTGATACCTCACATCAAATGACAATTTCATAGTCCCAATAGTGTATCGGGTCCTTAGACATAAGACATCAAGGAAGTCCTGTATGAGTACTCTACTCGTTGATACCTGACTTATAGGTTTGGAAGTTTCAAATCTAGTACAACTAGTTATTGGGAGTGGCAGCCAACCTTACGAGGCTATTGAGTGTCAATAGAGGATCATTCACTCTCGATATCATGAGAGGAATATCTCATATATTCTTGCTTAGGCAAATCCTTGGCTAGAGTCATTCGGATTGAGAGAAAGAGTTCTCTGGGAGAATTTGATTAGAGTGAGGCTCGAGTGAAAATTGTATGGGCTTGATAGCACCATGCCCGATATATGATCTCTAGGATATTAGATAGATGATGAGCTATAGGTACATGGTAATTGAGGGCAGATAGGTCCAAAGGATTGGATTCTCCTGTATCGTCTGGGGACTACGGCGTAGTGGCCTAATACGTCCGTAGTCGATAAGTAGAGTGAATTATTATAGAGATAATAATTCACTGAGTTAGAAGGAGTGTTAACATGTATGACTCACTGCCAGCTCGATATTGGGCCTAGAGGGTCACATACATATGGTAGGTATTGCGACGACTAGAGGTTTAGATATGAGATATCCACTGAAAACCCTATCTTATTGGATATCCAATAATCCCCTGAATTATTGGATCCCATGGATGAGATCCAATAAGAGCTAGATTATTGGGTAGATCTAAGAGGCTTGGATAATTGGATAGAGATCCAATACCCAATAGGACTGGATCCATTAGGGTTGACAGGGGGGCCTCTATAAATAGGAGGGAACCAAAGGCCTATAGGTTGGCGTTCTTTTTGGTAGCCATCTTCTATTCTCTTATCCCCATAGAGGAGCATCATTGCAATCCCTGCCATATAGATACCGCTAGAAAGGAGGATGCTTGACCTCCTTCATCCTCCCCATGAATCTACAAGAACTCATGGATATATGATCTCCCTAGGTACTATCGTTCTTTTCATATATGCAGTTTTCGGATTCGTGGATTTATTTTTGACACACCGATCTTCGCATGACGATGGAACCTTTTACGAAAATCTAGGGTGTTTTATTTTTCTATTCTTCCACTACGAATAAGATGTCGTCCCCTTGAATTTCCTAACAGTGGTATCAGAACCAAGTTGTTCATGCGAAGATCGGATTTAACTGCGTGTGTTGTGTTTTTACGTCAAAATCGTTGATGCAAAAGTGGAAAAGGGTAGCAATTGTTTCTACCCTTGCGGATGGTAGCCTTGGCTACCATCTACATGCAAGCGGCAACCGACGGCTAATGGCCTGTGTGCAGGTGGTAGCTAGCAACCGGTGGCCTGCGGGTGCAAGGGGCAGGTGCTGTGGGCGGCCTACCTGCAAGGGTGGCCACCAAGCAAGCAGCGCTTGCAGGCTGCCTACGCAGGTGCACGCTTGCAGACGACATTCCCACATGGGCCAAGGGGCGTTGGCGGGCACTGTGCCTAGTAGGGCAGCAATGCTCGTAGGGGCGATCGCCGTTGCCCGCGAGCTGGGATGAATGCTCGCCCTACGGGTGCGACACCACCCGCGGGCGAGCAGCCCGCAAGGGGCAACGCTTATGGGCATTGTGCTCGTAGGTGATCGGTGGTGCCCCGCGGGTGGTGCTCACCCGCGGTAGGGGCAGCACTTGCTACGGCGGCGTCGCCCACAAGCATGGGTGCCGCAACGCAGCAGCAAGAAGAGGAGGGAATAGAGTTTTTCGAGCAAAAGATAGTTTTACCCCTAGGAATTTCTAAAATTTCAATTTTGTTCATCATGGCTGAATGACCAAAATGCCTTCGAAATTTAAAAAATTTTCTATATGTCACTATTTTCAGAAAAATATTAGTTAATTAAAATATTTAATTAACCATTATTATTTATCTAGTAGTCCTATATAATAACATATATATATGTGATATATTATGTGGACAAATGATCATAGACCATGTGATGTGATGTGTGTGATTATTATTATTGGGGCCTGCGAGTCTCTATTTTTCTCGTTTATTATCGGGCCTGTGTGCCTATAATTATATTGTAATTACACGAGGAGGTGCAGCGGGAGCGGGACTCATGAGGTCGAGACGGATGATCCGATGTATAAAGATGCGTTGAGATGCCGATGGAACCAATAAAGCAAGATGGACGATTACAGGGCATGTAGATGCGCCGAAGCACACATAAATCTTGATGTGAGTGATTGGGCCCATTGGCTTGAGCTTGATCATATTAGGATGTGGTCCATGATCATCTGGTGTGATTACTCATGTGATGTGTGATTAGTTATACACCTACTAGATATGTATATATATATATTTACATATGATGTAGATATATATTAAATATGTATATGTGCGACATATTATATTAGGAGACCAACTCAAAAATGTTCTATATTAATAATATTAAATTGGTAAACGTGAGGTAATTAGATTGACCCATGTGGCCTTCCATCGTTATAGGTAGGAATCGATTCCAGTGTAGGTTGAGTTGGTCGAGTCCCTTGATACTCACTTATATCGTGATTTGCTATCTTATCTACGACATAAAGATGTCACCGGTGACCTGAGGACATGGTATGCTTCATCGAGTTTCTCAAGAGTATATCATCGAATCAGACTCATCTTGTAACGATGGTGATGACTTAACCGAACATTATGGCTGGTCGAGTCCCTCGAGGCCATGGTGGTTCGAAGGCTGAATAGGACGGGAATCACAAGGAGTTATGATCGGCAAGAGTTGCTCACCTTTTGGGCTCAGTGTGATTGGTCGAGTACCTCGAGGTTACACTAAGATGCTGATTGGATCTCGATCCCTACTAGAAGTTTGCTGGAGACTTCCATTTCAAGTGCTGAGGGTGTCGCGTGACTCGCTAGAAAAATAGGAGTACATCAAGATAGAAGTCCATATCTTGATTATTTATATTTCTGTAAAATCTACATGTTATTTATGCTACATCTTTATTTTTTGAAAATGTCACTATTAGACTCTCTACATGGCATACTTGATGCCAACTGCCTCGCTGGTCAAAACTATGTAGATTGACTCCATAACCTGAGAATAGTTCTCACAGTAGAGAAAATCACATATGTCCTTGAAATAGTGATGTTTATGCCCAAGAAAAGGAGAAGTGAGGATGAGATCGCTCGCTACCTAAAGTACGCAGATGACTCTACTCTTGCTCAGTATTATTTGTTAGGCTCCATGACTCTTGAGTTACAAAGACAACATAAAAAGATGGATGATAGATCCATACTCCTACATCTCAGCAAATCGTTTGAGGAATAGGGAAGAACTTAACGATATGAGATATTGAAGAGCCTCTTCCATGCCAAGATAATTGAAAGGACACTGGTTCAGAATTATGTCCTTAAGATGATCGAGTGGATAGAGATACTCATAGGTCTAGGAATGGTCCTAGAGGATAACTTGTATGTGGATCTTGTGCTTCAGTCCCTACTCGATTTCTTTTCAAAGTTCTCTATGCTGGTAGGGCCAGAAAAAAAAGGAAGACAGAGATGTCCCTTAAGAAGGGCAAAGGGCAAGGGCAGATCGGGTAAAGCAAAGATTGCTAAGAAGACCCGGAAGAGGACAAAAGCTAGTGCTTCTACTATGACAAATATGGGCATTAGGAGAGGAACTACAAATAGTATATTGTAGAGAATGCGAAAGAGAAGCTTCAGATATGCATTCATGATTAGTCTCTATTTGTTAGACTCATATGATAACACATAGGTATTGGATACCGATAGTGTTTATCATATTTGTAATTCATTGCTGGTTCTGGCAAAACCTAAGAGATTGATGAGAGGCAAGATAGACCCTAAGATGGGCAATGAAGTAAGAGTTGCTGCTATTACTATTAGCGAGGTCACTCTACATCTGCCTGGTGGAGCTACTATTACATTAGATACATGCTATTTTGTTTTCTTTATTATTAAAAACTTTATGTCCATTTTATGTTTGACATTAAATAGTTATAAAGTAGTTTTTGAGAATAATACTTGTTCAACAATTAAGGATGATAAGACCATCACGAGAGGAAATTGCATAATGGTTTGATTATGCTAAATACTACTCCACGTATCATGAATGTAAGTGCGTCCAAGAAGAAACGAGATGAGGAGAACAATGTAAACCTATGGCATTATAGGCTAGGTCATATCTATAAGGGAAGGATTAAAAAGTTGCTGACAGATGGATACCTAGATCCATTTGACTTCATGGAAAGATGACTAACTCTCTATTTAGTGGAACTGGAGAGAGAGCCACTGAGTTGTTGGTGCTTATACATAGTGATGTATGTGGTCCCATGTCAACTTAGGCCATCAGTGGTTATTCCTACTTCATTATTTTCACTAACGATTTCTTTAAGTACGGACATGTGTACTTGATGAAGTATAAGTCCGAAGCCTTCAGGAAATTTAGGGAGTATAAGAATGAAGTAAAGGTTTAGACTGGAAAGAGTATTAAGACTCTTCAATTAGATCGAGGAGGTGAGTACTTAAGTACAAAGTTTACCCAATTCCTCAAGGACTAGGGGATTCTATCCCAATGGATACCTCCTTATACACCCTAGCTCAATGGTGTATCCGAAAGGAGGAATCGTACACTGTTAGATATGGTGAAGTCCATGATAAGTTTCATTGACCTACCCATCTCATTCTAGGGATATGCCCTAGAGTTCGCAGCTTACCTTCTGAACAGATTTCCAACTAAGTCGGTAGTGTCTATACCATATAAGATATGAAAAGGGAAGCCTGATCTTAAGGTTAAGATTTGGGGCTGCCCTGCCCATGTTAAGAGACACATATCCGATAAGTTGGAATCCAAGATGGAATGATGTAAGTTTGTGGGATAACCCAAGAAAGCTTGTGGGTATTATTTCTATCATCCCATCTTTGTAGCTAATAGAGTAGTGTTCCTTGAGAAGGAACACATTCTTGGTGGAGACAATGGGAGCATGATAGAGTTGAGTGAGATTGGAGAACCTAGCTCAAGTACCATTCCATAGCCAGAGTCTGTTTAGTTACCTAGCACATAAGTTCCAACTTTACGTAGGTGCAGTAGAGTATCCCATCCTCCTAAGAGCACGTGAGACATATCAAAGGAGCAGATGTTGAGGATATTGATCCTCAAACCTACGAGGAGCCTATTACGAGTATAGACTCTGGGAAGTTACAAGAAGCCATGAATTCAAAGATGGATTCCATATACTCCAATAAGGTTTTGAACCTGGTTGATGCACCCGAGGGTATCATACCCATTGGCTGTAAGTGGATCTTTAAGAAAAAGATCGGAGTAGATGGAAAGGTAGAGAGATATAATGCAAGGCTTTTGGCTAAGAGGTATCATCAAAGGTAAGGTGTTGACTATGACGAAACTTTCTCACCCGTAGCCATGCTAAAATCCATTCAAATTCTATTAGCTATTGTAGTACACTATGATTATGAGATCTGGCAGATGGATGTCAAAATCGCATTCCTCAATGGTAACCTTGAGGAGGTGTATATAATACAACCTGAGGGATTCGTGTCCAACGACAGTCCAGATAAGGTGTGTAGATTGCTTAGGTCTATCTATGGACTGAAGCAAGCTTCTCGAAGTTGGAACATAAGATTTGATGAGGTGATCAGATCTTATGACTTCGTTAAGAATGAAGATGAGCCTTGTGTGTACAGGAAGGTAAGTGGGAGCACTATCACCTTTTTGGTATTATATGTGGATGACATCATAATCATTGAGAATGATATAGAAATGCTCTCCACAATAAAGGCTTGGCTATCTAGATACTTTTTCATGAAGGACTTAGGGGAAGCATCCAACTTATTAGGGATTTAGATCTATAGAGATAGATCCAAGTAGATGGTTATCTTATCCTAGTCCAGGTACATAGATACCATTGTCAAAAGGTTTGACATGAAAACTTCCAAGAGAGGTCTCATACTGATAAGATATGAAATATCACATTCTAGGAGTATGTCCCCAAAGACTCTTGAAGAAAGGGCACACCTGGATAAGATACCATATGCCTCAACGATAGGATCTATTATGTATGCTATGCTATGTACTAGGCCTGATATAGCGCATGCTCTGAGTGTCACGAGCGAGTATCAGGCTAATCCAAGCTTGGAGCACTGGAAAGCAGTAAAGTGTATCCTTAAGTACTTGAAAAGGACTAAGGATCTTTTACTGGTATATAGAGAAAGTAGCCTTAGGATTGAGGGCTACATTGACTCAAGCTTCTAGTCTGATGTCGATGATGACAAGTCTAATTCAGGGTATGTATTTATTCTGAATGGAGGAGTAGTATGCTGAAAGTATTCCAAGCAACACGCTACTACTGACTCGACCACATAAAGGCGGAGTACATTGCTGCAGTAGATGCAGTAAAGGAGGGAGTCTGGATGAAGTAGTTCATCACTGATTTGGGAGTCGTACCAAGCAATAAGTAGCTGATTCTCTTATATTGCAACAACTATGGGGTGATTACTCAAATAAAGGAATCCGGGTCTCATCAGAAGTGTTCTAAGGAGGTTCCAGCTTGTTAGAGAGATTATGGCCCAAAGAGATATAGTAGTGGAAAGAGTTCCATCCGAAGATAACATTGTAGATCCACTAACAAAGCTATTGACTCAGATTGTCGTTAAGCATCACAGAGGTTTGATGGGGATTAGACACATAGGTGATTGACTTTAGGTCAAGTGGGAGATTGCTAGTTATAGGTGCCCTACAAGCCAATCACGTGAGTGATGGCACTTGTAGCACACTATATCAATCTCTTTGCTTTTGATTATTGGTATTTCCTCATATTATCTAGATGTACATTGTGATGTCCTTGGATCTATGCAATGGGAATCGGATCGTGATGAGATAATAATAATGAGATCGATTCACCTTTAAACACAAACCCTAAATAATCCCGGTTATAGGTTACTCGAGAGCGATATCGAGATAACCAGACAGATTAGTGTACTATATACCCGTCCATATGATGGAGGTGCCTGGTCTCATAGCTACTCATGTGGGGACACTAAGAGTATAGTGCAAGTGCTCATTAGAGAATGAATTCATTGATTGATCCACTTACGAAATGTTGGATGGTTATTGATACCTCACATCAAACGATGATTCCATAGTCCCAATAGTGTATCTGGTCCTTAGACTTGAGACACCAAGGAAATCTTGTATGAGTACTCCACTCTTTGATATCGGGCTTATAGGTTTGGAAGTTCTAGATCTAGTACAGCTAGTTATTAGGAGTGATAGCCAATCTTATGAGGGCTATTGAGTATCAATAGAGGATCATCCACTCTCGATATCATGAGAGGAATATCCCATGTGTTCTTGCTTAGGCAAATCCCTAGTCAGGGTCATTCGGATTAAGAGAGAAAGAGTTCTCCTAGAGAATCCGATTAGAGCGAGACTCGAGTGAAAACCATTTGGGCCTGATAGCACCATGCCCGATATACGGTCTTTGGGATATTAGATGGATGAGAGACTATAGGTGCATAGTAATTAAGGGCAGATAGGTCTAAAGGATTGGATTCGCCTGTATTGTCTAGGGACTTCGACGTAGTGGCCTAGTACATCCGTAGTTGATGAGTCAAGTGAATTATTATAGAGATAATAATTCATTGAGTTAGAAGGAGTTCTGACATGTATGACTCACGGTTAGCTCGATATTGGGCCTAGAGGGTCACACACATATGGTAGGTGTTGTGACGAGTAGAGGTTCAGATATGAGATATCCGTCGGAGCCCCTATCTTATTGGATATCCAATAAGCCCATGTATTATTGGATCCCATGGATAAGATCCAATAAGAGCTTGATTATTAGGTAGAGGCCCATTTATCTAAGAGGCTTGGGTAATTGGATAGAGATCTAATACCCAATAGGGCTGGATCTATTAGGGTTGACAAGGGGCCTCTATAAATAGTAGGAACCAAAGACCCATAAGCTGGGGTTCTTTTTGGTAGCCACCTTCTATTCTCCTCTCCCCATAGAGGAACATCGTTGCAGTCCCTGTCATGTAGATATCGCTAGAGAGGACGCTTGACCTCCTTCATTCTCCCCATAGATCTACAGGAACTCAGGGACATACGATCTCCTTAGCTACTATCGTTCTTTTCATACATAATTTTTGGATTCGTGGATTTATTTTTGACGCATTGATCTTCGCACGATGACGAATCATTTTACAAAAATCTAGGGTGTTTTATTTTTTTTATTCTTTCGCTACGTATGAGATGTTGCTCCCTTGGATTTCCCAATAGTTGAAACTCACCAAGAAGATCGTCGAGCATTTAAGAGCTTACCGAGAGTCCACTAGAAGATTGCTGAGAGTGTTAGGATCAAGAGCGACACTAAGAGGGGGGTGAATTAGTGCAGCAGTTAAGTATGATAAATTCAGTGCTTTTTAGAAACTTCGTATGATAAAAATCATATTTCATATTATGAAAGCCGTATCGAAGAAATCATATCGGAAAAGCTCTAACTTAAAGATGTTTGCAAAGAGGAGAAAGTAGAGTAGTAGTAGAGATGGTTTGCAGTAAGGATAAACAACAAGAAATAAATGCAAATCAGATTTTTATAGTAGTTCGATTATATGACCTACATCCACTCTCGATTCCTCTTCACTTGAGGCCATCGGCTTTCTACTAGTTGTCTTCCTACTAACAAGTGAAGACAAATTTTCTTACAGTGCGCTCTCCTTTTAACGGGCTTAGGAGGTAACCCTTATAAGCACTTCACTCCTCTCTTTAGGTGGAATAAAAATTAGGACTTGAATAATATTTTTCTACTTTGAAAGTGTGTCTTGTATGTTCTATTAGGATCTAGAGTGACACTAAGAGGGGGGGGGTGAATTAGTGCAGCGGTTAAAAAACATTTGTGCGATTTCAAAAAACTTTGTTTGAGAATAATCATGTTTCGACGAAAACTAATTTCGATTGAATTTTAACTTAAATAAATTCATAAGTGAAAGAAAAAGATTCAAGTGATTGCAATAAGGTAAAGGATTTGCAGAAATGTAAATTGCAAGAAAAGAAACGCAGACTAATTTTATAGTGGTTCATTCCTTCGACCTATGTCCACTCCCGATTCCTCCTCTGTTGATGTCACCGGCTTTTTCTAATAATCTTCTTTCAATGGGTGAAGATCAATCACTCGTTTACAACTCTTTCTCCTTTTTAAAGGTTTAGGAGATAACCTCTATAAGTCTCACACCTCCCTTAGACAGACTTCTAAACTTTTCAAGAGGAGGGAGGGAACACTCAAGACTTTTTCAAGATTACAACTTGATTCACCAGAGTTTTAGTTTACTTTATCTTCTGTAATCCTTGCAGGGATGAGTGGCGTATTTATAGGCCCCAAATGGCTCCAAAAACAAGGCCAAAATTCAAATTTCTGAATCTTCCGAGTACGGGCGGTATGATCGCCTGCATTGGGCAGTGCCACCGCCCATAGAACCTTGAAAATAGATGTTTTGGTAGTGCTACTACCAGTTTGGAGTGGTATCACCATTGCATCTTTATTGTTGGGTGGTACCATCGCTCAGACTGGGTGGTACCACCACCTGCAACCTGAAAAAATGCGCTTTTTCACTTTTCCAGCTCATAGATGATTCTATTGCCAGTTTGGTAGTGCCACCACCTATAGCAACATTTGGGCCACTGAATGGGCCTCTCAATGAGCCCAAATCAGTCCTAATTTAGGCTCAATTGACCCCTAATTGAGTTATCATAATTTCACCCAAAACCAACTCAATTTTGACCTAACCTTCGACCATTAAGACATAAACAACTATAAGCTACGAATCTGATTTCTCTGGCATATCATTGGTTCTCTCGATGAACTTTTGGTGACCTTCCGGTGATCTTCCGGTGAACTTCCGATGCATCGTCTGAACCTTCGGTGTAGTACCCGATCCATCGGCTTATTAACTCCTACAACTGTTCTCGGTGCATTGTCCAATTCTTCCGACCCGATGCCTGAACTTTGACTCTGGCCCAACACTTGATTCTTCTTGCTTTAATTGTTTTGCCTCTTTTGATCATGATTTGTCCTGCATCACTTATCTCAAAGCATATATTAGATAACAAACTTATCAATTGATTTCATCATTAAAATCTGAGATTCAACAATCTCCCCCTTTTTGATGATGACAACCAATTGATGGAGTTAAACTTAACTCCCTCTATCTATATGATATATCGAAATAAGATAAACTTGAATTTAAAAGAAATAATAATTTTTGAATTCAAGTGAAACAATTTTGATCATATATAACATATTGTATCAAGATTTCATACATCGTGCATCATAATTTCAAATCATCAAGGTACGACATACACAATCACAACAAATCAACATCACTTTAGGTATAACATACATGATGTCAAAACATTAAGATTTTCAATCATTCATCATTACTTCTCCCCCTTTGTCATTAACAAAAAGGAGAAAAGTTCACAAGTGAATTTTGAAATATGCAAGATAGTACTTTAGCAAGTTTTATTTTAGAATATTCAAGCTAGCAAGTTTTTGAGGTTGGAAGTTACACAAAAAATTTCTACTTCTTGAAATAGCCAAGCTAGCACTTTTCTTTAGATGTACAAGCACTTTTGGATCTCTTGAGATGTGCAAGCTAGCATTTTTGCTTTTCTTGAGATACTAGCAAGTTTCTTTCTCCATTTTTCCATTAAACAAGAAATGAAGAAGAGGAGAAGAGTTCATGGTACAAAAATTTATATCATGAACGAATAAATATCAAGGAAATGATCATGACATGAAAGATAAAAGATCAAGTCATAAATTCAAATTATCATGAACCATTTTGGTAAATCTTCTTGTGTAAATTGTGAAAGAGGAAGGAATCATAAGTAACGATCTTGATTTAAAAAGAAAACTCAAATTACGAAAATCAAGAAATAAAAAAATATATAATAGAAATTCATGCATTAGGAAGATTTAACATGCCTAATTATCTTCTAATAAAATCAAATTATTTCTTATTCAAAGGTTTTATAAAAATATCAACTAATTGATGTTTCGTGTCAATAAACTCTAAGGTTATATCATGATTATTAACGTGATCTCATATAAAGTGATACTTAATGTCAATATGTTTAATTCTAGAGTGTTGAATGAGGTTTTTAGTTAAACATATAGTAATTGTGTTATCATATTTTATGAGAATATTCTTTAAATAAATTTCATAATCTTCTAATATATTTTTCATTCAAATAACTTGTGCACAACATGCACTTACGACTATGTATTCGGCTTCGACTATAGATAGTGCAATCGAGTTTTGTTTCTTGGAAGTTCAAGAAACAAGTGTATATCCAAAAAATTGACATGTTCCGGATGTGCTTTTTCTATCTATTCTAGATCTGCTAAAATCGGCATTCGCATAAGCTATTAAATCAAAGTTATCATATTTTAGATACCATAATCCTAGATTAGGAGTTTTTTAAAGATATCTAAGGATTCTTTTAATGGCTTTAAGATGAGATAACTTAGGATTAGCTTGAAATCTAGTACAAAGTCCTACATTAAACATGATATCCGGTCTAGTTATGGTGAGGTACAGTAAACTACCAATCATTCCCCTATATATTTTTTGATCAAAACTTTCTCCACTTTCGTCCATGTCTAACTTAGTGGAGGTACTCATACGAGTGTTGATGACTTTTGAACTATCAATATTAAACCATTTTAACAATTCTAAAGCATATTTGGTTTGACTAAGAAATATACCATCACTAAGTTGTTTAATTTATAATCCTAAAAAGAAGGTTAGTTCACCCATTAGACTCATTTCAAACTCTTAGCTCATACACTTGGAAAATGATTCACATAATGATTCATTTGTAGAACCAAAGATAATATCATCAACATAAATTTGAATAATAAGAAAATTATTTTTAAAATATTTAATAAACAATGTAGTATCGACCTTGCCTTTAGTGAAATTATTTAAAATAAGAAAAGAACTAAGCCTCTCATACCAAGCCCTTGGTGCTTGTTTTAACCCATATAGAGTCTTAGTTAATTTAAACACATGATTAGGAAAAAGAGAGTTTTCAAAACCGAGTGGTTGTTCAACAAATACTTCTTCGAAAATAAAACCATTTAAGAAAACACTTTTGACATTCATTTAAAATAATTTAAAATTATTACTACTAGCATAGGCAAGGAGCATCCTAATGGCTTCTAATCTTGCCACAAGAGTGAATGTCTCTTCGTAATCGATACATTCTTCTTGATTGAAACCTTTGGTTACTAATCTAGCCTTATTTCTAACTACGATACCAAATTCATCTTGCTTGTTTCTAAATACCCATTTAGTACCTATAGCTAAATGGTCACTTGGTCTAGGAACAAGCTTCCACACCTTATTCCTCTCAAATTGGTTCAATTTCTCTTGGATTGCGATAACCCAAGAATCATTTTTCAAGACTTTGTCAATGCACTTAGGTTCAATTTGAGAAAGGAAAGCGGTGTTGGCACAAAAATTCTTAAAAGAGGAATGAGTTTGAACCCCTTTTGATATGTCTCATATAATTAGCTCCTTTGGATAGGCATCTACATACTTCCATTCCTTAGGTAAGGAAATTTGAGAAGAAGATACATCCAAGTTACTATTTTGAGGAGAGGGTTCATTCAAATTCAAACCATCAAAACCAAGATCATCATCAAAATTATTTTTCTTAAATTCAAAAATTTTATTTAAAACTACATGAATAGACTCTTCTATAACCAAGGTTCTTTTGTTGAAAATATGAAAGACTTTAGAAATGGAAGAGTAACCAAGAAAGATGCCTTCATCGGATTTAGCATCGAATTTTCCTAAGGCATCCTTTTCATTCAAGATAAAGCATTTGCAATTGAAAACTTTCAAATAAGAAACATTTGGTTTTTGTTATTTCATAATTCATATTTGGTTTTTGGATAGAGATGATCTTACTAGAACCCTATTCATGACATAGCAAACCGTATTAATGGCTTCAGCCCAAAAGTATTTGGGTAAGCTATGTTCATTTAATATGGTTCTTGCCATTTCTTATAAATTTCTATTCTTTCATTTTACTACTCTATTTTGTTGAGGATTCCTTGGAGTAGAGAAGTTGTGGTTATATCCATTAGATTCACAAAAATTTTGGAAGTCATGGTTTTAGAATTCACCACCATGATCACTCTGAATCGATAAAATCATGAAACCCTTTTCGTTTTGAATAAGTTTATAAAATTTAGAAAAATATTTAAAATAATCACTTTTGTGAGCCAAGAAATAGGTCCAAGTGTATCTACTATAGTCATCTACAATGACAAATGTATATTTGCTACCTCCTAGACTCGTTGTATCAATTAGTCTAAATAAATCCATATGGATCAATTGTAATGGTCTAGAGGTGCTTATTTGATTCTTTGGTTTAAAGCTAGTTTTTATTTGTTTTCCTAGTTGACATCTATTACATACTTTTATCTTTAATGAACTTAACATTGGGAATACCTCTTACAAGTCTTTTAGATATGATTTGAGTGATTAGTTTCATGCTCGCATGACCTAATCTCTTATGCCAAAGCCAAGCTTCATCATTAAAAACCGAAAAACATATTTCATTACTAAGATCATTAATGTTTATAGTGTAGACATTATTTTGTTTTAGTGCAATCATAGATGTGTTGTTGTGTTGTTTTTCAATGATGCAAGCATTAGATTCAAATTTCATAATATATCCCTTATCACATAATTGACTAATGCTCAAAAGATTATGCTTTAAACCATCTACCAATAACACATTATCAATTGAAAAACTTGATTTGCTACCTATAGTTCCCTTGCCAATGATTTTACCCTTGTTGTTGTCTTCGAAGGTGACATACCCTTCGTCTTGGCTCGTAAGTTTAGAGAATTGAGATGGATCTACAATCATGTGTCTTGAGCATCCACTATCAAGGTACCATCTCTTGCTCCTAGCTTGTATGGGTGAATATGTCTACAAAAAAGGATGGGTTTTAGGTACCCATTTAAACTTGGGTGCCTCAAAAATTGATCTACTAAACGTGTCATTGTTCATTGAGTTTCTTATTGTTCCTTTAGGAAACTATATTAACCTTTGTGGGCTATGTTTCTTATACGGACATTTGTAGGCAACATATTCGGATTTACAACAAAAATTACATTTTAAATGAGAAGATACATATGGTATGGGTTCTTTAATGAAGGTGGTTGGAGTTCGGTGAGATCCACTCATGAATCCAATACCACTTCTTTTTCCGACGCGACCCTTGTTTACAAGGATCATGTCCAAGCCCTTGCTACCAACCTTAAATTTGTTTAGGGTCTCTTTAAGTAGCAAGTTCTCATTTTTTATTGCCTCTAAGTATTCACAATTAGAGCATGAGAGTAAAGAGGGAGTATTGAGTTTAAGACTATCAAGCTTATCTAGTAATAAAGCATACTCCTTTTTTAATAAATTGAACTTTTTACTAATAGCTCTACATTCATCAGATAATTCATGGAAAGCAATTGAAAATTCATCGAAAGATAAATCTTTATTAATTAACTCATATACCTCTTCTCTGAAAGCCATCAATGCAAAGTTGGCCTCCTTTTTGTTGCTTGCTTCTTCAACTTCGGAACCACTTGAGTCGTCCCATGTCACCTTTAGAGCATTCTTCCTCTTTAGTTGCTTCTTCTTGGTTTGAGGGCATTCACTTTTGAAGTGCCCTAGTTTCTTGTATTCGTAACATATAACTTGATCATTTTTGGGTTCAAGTTTACTTTTAGTGTCATTTTTAAATATATTTTTTCTTCTAAATTTTTTGAATTTCTGAGTTAAGAGTGCAAGTTCATCATCAAGGTTCTCATCACTTGAAGATTCTTTTAAGTGGTCTTCTTGTGTTCTTAATGCCATACCCTTCTTATTCTTTAGAAGGGGGTTATCTAGCTTATCATGAGCATACCATGTCATTTCGTAGGTCATTAAAGGCCCAATGAGTTCTTCGAGAGGAAAAGTTTTAAGGTCCTTGGCCTCTTGAATGACCGTAACTTTTAGATCCCAACTCTTTAGAAGGGTTCTTAAAATTTTGGTTACAAGTTTGAAATTAGGAAAATCTTTACCAAGTGCTATGAGTCCATTGACAACATCCGTAAAACGGGTGTACATGTCTCCGATGGACTCACTTGGTTTCATCCGAAACAATTCATAAGAATGCACCAAGAGATTGATTTTGGACTCTTTCACTCGGCTAGTGCCTTCATGAGTGATTTCAAGAGTACACCAAATATCAAAAACCGATTTACAAATTGAAATACGATTAAACTTATTTTTATCAAGTGCACAAAACAAGGCATTCATAGCCTTTGCATTAAGTGTAAAAATATTCTTCTCTAATTCATTCTATTCATTCATTCGAAGAGAAGATTTTTGAAATCTATTTTCAATGATATTATAAAGATCGAAATCCATGGAGATCAAAAAAATCTTTATACGAGTCTTCCAATAAGTGTAATCCGACCCATTAAACATAGGCAGACGTGCAATGGAATGACCCTCTTGCATGCCAGAATAAGTCATCTCTCTTGGGTTTTAAACCAATTGAGAGTGACCAAGCTCCGATACCAACTGTTAGGATCTAGAGCAGCATTAGAGGGGGGGTGAATTAGTGCAACAGTTAAAAAAATATTGATTTGTATGATTTCGAAAAACTTCATTTGAGAAGAATCATGTTTCGACGAAAACTAATTTCGATTATGTTTTAACTTAAAGAAATTCATAAGTGAAAGGGAAGAATTCGAGTGATTGCAATAAGGTAAAGGATTTGCAAAAATATAAATTGCAAGAAAAGAAACGAAAATCGATTTTATAGTGGTTCGGTCCTCTGACCTACGTCCACTGCTGATTCCTCCTCCGTTGAGGTCACCAGCTTTCACTAATGATCTTCTTTCAATGGATGAAGATCAACCACCCTTTTACAACTCTTTCTCCTTTTCAAAGGTTTAGGAGATAATCTCTACAAGTCTCACACCTCCCTTAGACAAACTTTTAAACTTTTCAAGAGGAGGGAGGGAACACTCAAGACTTTTTCAAGATTACAACTTGATTCACCAAAGTTTTAGCTTACTTTTTCTTCTGTAATCCTTACAGGGATGAGTGTAGTATTTATAAGCCCTAAATAGCTCTAAAAACGAAGCCAAAATTTAAATTTTTGGGTCTTTCGGGTACGGGCGGTACTACCGCCTGCATTGGGCAGTGCCTTTGCCCACAAAACCTCGAAAACAAAGGTTTTGGTGGTGCTACCACTAGCCTAGAGCAGTACCACCACTGTAGCTTTACTGCTTGGTGGTACCACCACCCAGACTAGGCGGTACCATCGCCTGTAGCCTAGAAAAGTATATTTTTTCATTTTTCCAGCTCATAGGTGGTTCTACCGCCAGTTTGGCGATGGCACCGCTTACAGTAATATTTGGGCCATTGAATGGGCCTCTTAATGAGCCCAAATCACTCCCAATTTAGGCTCAATTGGCCCCTAATTGAGTTGGTATGATTTTACCCAAAACCAACTCAATTTTGACCTAACCTTCGACCATTAAGACATAAACAACTATAAGCTATGAATCTGAGTTCTCCGGCATGTCATTGGTTCTCCCGGTAAAATTCTGGTGACCTTCCGGTGATCTTCTGGTGAACTTCTAGTGCATTGTCTGAACCTTCGGTGTAGTGCCCGATCCATTGGCATGTTGACTCCTGCAACATCCGTTCTCGGCGCATTATCCAATTCTTCCGACCTGATGCCTGAACTTTGACTTTGGCCCAACACTTGATTCTTCTTGCTTTAATTGTTTTGCCTCTTTTGATCAAGATTAGTCCTGCATCACTTATCTCAAAGCATATATTAGATAAAAAACTTATCAATTGATTTCATCATCAAAATCCGAGATTCAACATGTTCAACCCAAGGATGAGAGAGGTATTTATATGCTTCAAGTAGATTCAAACTTGGAGTAAAAAACCATCCTATCCTGGGTCTACCACGTTCTAGCGGTACCACCGCCAATATTGGATGGTACCACCGCCCAGTACAACCTGACACTAGGCGGTATCACCGCCTAGTCTAGCGGCACCATCACTTGGGCATAATATTCTATCAGTGTATTGGGCGGTACCACCACCCAGGTACACAGAAACTGGGCGGTACCACCACCCAATCTGGGTAGTACCACTGCCCAGATTCAGTATAGAAGACTGAGCCTTCTAGTGGTGCCATTGTCAACCCTGGTGGTGCCACCACTTGACGTGGCACTTGGGCACTGTTTAGGCCTTTCATTTGGCCCAACACAGCCCTAATGCAGGCCTAGTTGGCCCTTAATTGGGCTGGCCTAATTATAACCCAATTAGACCTAATCCTACTTTGATCTAGGCAATTATTATTACAACGTGAATTAAAATGTCGCCTAGCACATCATTGGCCCATCGGTGCTTCATCCGATACTTTGGTGCATCGTCCTCTCTTACGACTTATTGCCCAATCAGTAGTTGACCTCTGTAGCCCTGATCTCCTTAGTGCAACTCCGCTCTTTTTGGCTCAATGCCCAATTTCATTATCTGAAGCCTTCTACCAATCGTCGACCAGTCCTTGGGCTCGATGTCCAATCCATTAACGTGTTCTCTTTTAGCACAATGCTGATTTATCCTACGTCAATTATCTAATCCTGATCAAGAGTAGACCTATGTGACTAAAAACACAGTTAGATCATAAATCACACTCAATTAGTTTCATCATAAAAATTCGAGATTCAATAATCTATCCCTTTTTGATGATGACATCTAATTGATGATGAAATTAATCTTAACTCCTAGAGTTTAACCAAACTCCCCCTGGTTGAATCTCGAATTTTGATGATGAAACTAATTGATACATAAGAAGAATCGATATTGTGTCAGAGAAAATCATGTCAAGAGATTGAATGTCGAGCCAGAGGTTTGGTCGACGATCGGCAGAAGGCTTCGGACAAAAAATTGGGCATCGGGTCAAGAGGAGCGGAGTTGCGCTAAGGAGATCGGGGCTGCAGAGGTTAGCTATTGATTGGGCAACAAACCACAAGAGAGGATGATGCATCGAAGTGTTGGACGAAGCGCCGATGAACCAACGATGTGTCGGGCAACTAATTATGATTCACGTTGTAATAATTGTCTAGATCAAAGTAGGATTGAGTCAAAATTGAGTTGGTTTTAGGTGAAATAATACCAACTCAATTAGAAGCCAATTGGGCCTAAATTAGAACTGATTTGGGCTCATTGGGAGACCCATAAAGTGACCCAAAAGTTGCTATAGGCAGTGGCACCGCCAAACTGGCGGTGGAACCGCCTATGAGCTGGAAAAGTGAAAAAGCATACTTTTCCAAGTTGCAAGTGGTTGTACCACCCAGTTTGGGCGATGGTACCACCCAGCATTAAAGCTATAGCGATGGTATCACCCTAGGCTAGCGGTAGTACCACCAGTGTCAAAATCAGACTAGCGGTGGTACCGCCAGTGTCGGGCGGTGGTACCACCAGCACATGGAAATCCGGGATGATTCAAATTTGAGTTCCAAATTTGAATCACCTTGAGGCCTATAAATACCCCTTTCATCCATGGTTGAAACACACACAACCTAGAATGAAAAAGAGGAAAAATTTTGTTGTAAACTTGAGAGAAATCCTCCCCTCAAATTCTAAGCGTTGGAAAAGTTCAAGAGAGGGGTGAGAGGCTTTGTAAGGGTTACCTCCTAAGCCCGTCAAAAGGAGAGTACTGTAAAAGGGAGTCAATCCTCACTTGTTGGAAGGAGGATAGCTAGTGGAAAGATGGTGGCTATTAGGGATCGAGCAGCACTAAAAGGGGGGAGGGGTGAATTAGTGCAGTGGTAAAGAATGATAAACTTTCAATGATTTAAAATAAGTTCAGAAAACTTCATACTATTGAAAGTGACGTTTCATTTTAAACCATTTTGATTATATTTTAACTTGAAAGCATACGTAAGAAGATGAATAGGAAGTCGAGTATGTAAGACAGCAAAATAAAGATGGTTTGCAGTATAGTAAGTTGCAAGAAAGTAAATGCAAACCGATTTATAATGGTTCGGCCATGTGACCTACGTCCACTCCCGATTTCTCTTTGCTTGAGGTCATCGGCTTTCCACTAGCTATCCTCCTTCCAACGGGCAAGGATGAACTCCCTTACAGCTCTTCTCCTTTTGATGGGCTTAGGAGGAAACCTTTACAAACACTCTCTCCTTTCTTTCGGTGGAATACAAGTGAAAACTAAGGAGGATTTTCTAGAGAGATTTGAGTAGCATTTTCTTGCTTTCAAAGTGTTGTGCTTGTTATATTTCTTGCAGGAACACTTGAGGTATTTATAGACCCCAAGAGGATTTAAATTTAGAGCCCAATTTTGAATCTCTTTCATTGTTCTCGGTGCTGGTGGTGCCACCGCCTGTCAGTGGTCAGACTGACAATGTACAGGGCGGTTGCACCGCCCAAGGCAGCGGTGCCACCGCCCATGCTTTCGGGTGCTGGGTAGTGCCACCGCCCCAGCCTGGGTGGTGCCACCGCCCAGCTCTCGGTCACTGGGTGGTGCCACCACCTAGCTCACTGGTCCTGGGCGGTGCCATCGCCCAGCACTTTTCAGTACACTAGTTTGGGCCAAAAACTTGGCCTAAACCGATCCAAAACAAGGCCCAATGGGCCCCTACTTGGGTTATAGTATTAACACCTAATCCTAACCCAAATTAATATGCTAACTATGAAATTAAAGATATTTCTTAAGCTATTACAAAGTCCAACAAGTCAAGACTTCTTCCGGTGAGCTTCCGACGAACTTCCGGCGATCTTCCGACGAACCCTCGGAAACTATTCTGCAGACTCCCAGCAAGCTCCTGGACTTCACGACGATCTTGGAGAGTTCTAATGAGCTTCATTGGTAAGCTCTGATCTTTCTTGGAAAGCTTCACGAACTTCTGATGAACCTTCTAGTGAACTTCCAAAAACCCTTCGGCAAGCTCCCTACTTGTTCTCGGCCAATTCCGACAGCACTCCCAACGAATTTTCGGACTTCCGTCGAACTCTCGAACTCTCAATGATCCATCATACTTATCTTTCAGTACTTTGTTTTGCTTTACGTCTTCATTGTTATCGTAGTTAATCCTGCACACACACAAACAAAAACTCTACTTCGATCTAGACAATTATTACAATGTGAATTGACATTCAGTTACCTAGCACATTATTGGTTGGCGCTTCATTCGATTCTTCGACGCATCGTCCTCTCTTGCGGCTTGTTGCCCAATCGGCGGTTGGCCTCCACAACCCCTATATCCTTGGTGCAACTTTGCTCTTCTTGGCCCGATGCCCAACGTACGAAGTCTTCTGCCGATTGTCGACTGAACCTTCGACTCGACATCCAATATCCTGATGTGATCACCCGGTGCAACATCAATTCCTCTAGTGTCAACTATCTAATCTTGATCGATAGTAGACCTATGTAACTCAAAATGCAGTTAGACAATAAAACACAATCAATTAGTTTCATCATCAAAATTCAAGATTCAACAATCTCCCCCTTTTTTATGATGATAACTAATTGATGACTAACGGAGTTAACCATAACTCCCTAGAGTTTAACCAAACTCCCCCTATCAATATGCCATTGATAGAAACCTTGGATTAACCTAAATCCATGCAACATTCATTACATGTTAAGAGAATCAAAACCATCATGCAAATATATAAAATATTCAATTCAATGTATAAAGTCATCAATCTACTTCTCCCCCTATGTCATCAACAAAAAGGAGAAGTTGCATCATAGCTAGTTTAAAAGGATATACAAGTTTTACAATCATACTAGCTATTAATCACATCATATAACATTTAAGCATAAGAATTCAACACTTGCTTCTTGTGCTAGTTTGCACTTTGATTTCCTTGTAAAAGATAGGCAAGATAGTAATTTTTTCATTCACTGCTTGAGATGTGCAGGTTGCGCTTTCTTTGCTTCCTTTGTGATATGCAATCAATTTGTGTAAGCATTTCATCACTTTAAATATGCAAGCAAAACATTATAACATAGAAGCATGGAAAGTGTAGGAATGTAAATTTTCTAAGTTTTGCATTTTCTCTTCTTGAGATAGGCAAGATAGCAATATTTGCATCCTTTGAGATAGCAATCCTTAGCTTCTTGTGAAATTGCAGTGTAGCAATTTTTCTCCCCCTTTGTCTTTGTCAAAAAGAATAGGAGGATCAAATACAAAGATTTTTTTTTCATTCTCTTTTCATATCATTTATCAACTTGCATCAATAAAAATTTTCATCAATCTTCAAATCATGATACAAATATAATGGATCAAGTCATGATCATAAAAGATATAAAAAAGAACACAATTTCTTTTACTTCAATATTCAAATCATGATAAGTGATACATATCAAAATTCTACATGAATATTTCAATCATCAAGTCATGAATCATACAAAGAGGTATTGAAGCATAGGAGAAAAAATCAATTTAAGCATGCAATCAAGTTCAAGTCATGGATACCAATGCTAGCATATTTTGCATGTATTTTTATGCCATGATAAAAAGAATAAATTAATGATTCAATCATATCATGTAACAAAAGATATTAATATGAAAATCAACAAGGATAAAAAGATATCATACATGGTTCACAAATGTCCTTTTAGCAAGATCAAGATAAATGTATCAATTTTCAATTCAAGATAAATGTCATACAACCAAGAATCATGATATATAAAAGCATATCAATATCAAGGATCAAGTCATGATTACAAGTGCTAATATATTTTCTTTTCATTCATTTTTAAGATATGATAAAAGAATTCAATCATTAAGCACATTTCTTTTTCATCAAATTTTCAATCATCACATAAGGCATTCAAGCCAAAGAATTCTTGTCATTTCTATATCATGAAAGATATGATGTCAAGTCTCATGATTCATTTTATAGTAAAAGCAACAACTTGATTTATGCATAATAGATCTAAATTCATGAAAAATAATTTCAAGTATCACTTATCGATATATCAAGACTTTGATTGTTTTCCTCTTTAGTAAATGATAAAAAGAAACAACTATAGAGGAAAGTATTTCAATTCATATAAAATATCTCAAGTCAAGAATTTAAAGTCATGATTTCAAGAGATCAAGTGAGGAGTCATAAATTCTTTTGTTAACTCAAAACTCATAATCAAATTATCAAAATCATTCTCGAGATTCAAGAATATAATATACATGGATTCATTATTTGTCTTTTATCGAAAATTCAAAAATTTTAAGAATCATATATTTCCCTTTTTGATTAAATTCATTTAAGCATGTCTTTGACTTAAAAGAAAATGTCAATATTCAAGATGGAAAGATAAATTTCGTTATAAAGATCATTAAGTTAAATTACATTAATTATGTGGCATTTTTCAAAAGATTTGATTTGAGAGATTCACATGGATTCATCAAGACCGAAAACTTTAGAGATAGAAAAATTTTCAAGATCATGCATTTTCTTTTTATGATTCATTTCATATAAGTATGTCTTTGTCTTTTAACGTCAAATTGAGACAATCATGAAAGTTCAAGGCAAAATCTCATAAAACAACTCATCAAGCATGATTTTAAACATCCATTTTCAAGCCAAAATTATAGCACATTACACATAAGACATCTTTCAACAAAAATTTGATTCAACATGATAATATGTTTCATTTAAGTGTGCTCAAGTCCTTTTTGTAAAAGGGATATGTATCAAGTTTAAAACTTAGACACGTTTCACTATTAAAAATATGATATGTCATCTAAAAAATTTCGTCATGAAATCGATAAGACCAAAAACACAATAGTTCAAGATGTAAAATTTACTCATCATGCATAATGTGTTTCATTTTAAGTTTGTTTTATATGAGTGTGCTCATGTTTTAAAAGATGAGTATCATGTTTAAAACCAACACATGAGTTTCGTCATCATGATATAACACCATTAAATTCTCATGATATCATTAAATCATTAAGCATGACAATAAATTTTTAATATTTTCATTTCATCATTATCAATGATGATTTCATAAGGTATGTTCAAATATTTATATGAAAGCCATCATTGTATAAATTCAAAATACAAGTTTGTCATTAAACCCATTAAGATCAAATGCATCAAACATCATGATTGTGCATTTTCTCATCTTTATGAGTTTCAATTTAAGTGACTTGATCTTTCATAAGAATGTTCAAAATTTTCATATGAAAATGTCATGCATCATATTTAAAAATAAAAATATCATCAAAATCATTTTAATTCTTTCTTTAATTAGTTATAACAAGATGATCGGTGCTCAAATTTTTGCTAAAGTCATTTTATAAATTTCATCATAAAAATGATTAAGACCAATTAATCCAATATAGAGGTTTTAAAATCATAAGCATGATAAAACATCCATTATCAAAAGACTTTAACAAAATCCATACATAGATATGTTTCATATTTAAAATTGAAAATCGATATGGAAAAGCATACATAGAATTCATCTTTTTAGGTGTTCATGCATTATGTCATCTTAATTGGTCATGAGAACGATTAATCCAAAACACGTTAATCCAAAACATAGAGTTTCAAATCAACATTACTTCAAAAACTCATGCATGATATAGAATCATCAAGCATCAAGTTTAGAGATGAAAAATAAAACATCAAGATACACATGCATGGATTAATCCTAGGCAATATCACAAATCATGCAAGTATCATTTAAAATTTTTTACTTTTAAAAAATACTAGAAAGAAAAGCATAATATAATTTTTGAAAATAATTTTTATTTCTTACTAACTAAATTAAGCACTCATGAAATACATCATGTAATTTCATAAGGTAAAAGCATAATGGGTGAGTTGCTTACCTCATTGGCAAAAACCGTCAAAGCCCAGTTCATTTCTTCTTTACTTGATTCTTCTTGGCGATTATTCTTCTTCTTCTTTGGTGGCCTCTTCTTTCGTTCAAGTTCATTTTTAGTTTTAGATTTTTGTTTAATGAACTTATTAAGATTCATTAAAAGTTCAATGTCATTTTCATTGTCCTCATCACTTGAGTCATCACTCAAGTGGCATTTCATAGTTCAGAGTTACAAAACCTTCTTGTTCTTTAGAAGGTGATTCAAATGTTCATCATGTTCAACATGTTCCAAGAAACTCATTTTATATGTCATTAAGGATCCAATGAGTTCTTCAATAGAATAATCATTTAAATCTTTAGTTTCTTGTATCGTCATTATTTTAGGATCCCACCTTTTTGGAAGGGATCTTAAGATCTTGTTAGTGAGTTCAAAATTCAAAAAACATTTATCAAGACTTTTCAAGTTAGTGACGACATCTATGAAATGGGTGTACATATCGCCGATAGTTTCGCTTGGTTTCATTTGAAAAATCTCAAAATAATGCAATAAGAGGTTTACTTTCGAGTCTTTAACTCTACTAGTATCCTCGTGTGTGATTTCAAGTGTTCGCTAAATTACAAAAGCCATTTCACACGTAGACATCCGATTGAACTCGTTTTTGTCCAAAACGCAAAATAAGGCATTCATAGCCTTTGCATTTAAAGAAAAAGATTTTTTCTCTAAGTTCGACCATTTGTTCGTCGGTTTAGAGGGAAGTTGAAAATGGTTTTCAATAATGTTCCACAAATCTAAATCCATTGAAAGCAAGAAAACTCTCATTTGAGTTTTCAATAGGTATAGTCCGATCCGTTAAAGAACGGTGGACGAACAACCGAAAAGCCCTCTTGAAAGCCATGAAGAGCCATTTCTTACGGGTGTAAATCCGAATGAGAAATAACATGGCTCTGATACCAATTATTAGGGATCGAGTGGCACTAAGAGGGGGGGGGAGGGTTGAATTAGTGCAGCGGTAAAGAACGATAAACTTTCGGTGACTTAAAACAAGTTTGGAAAACTTCATACTATTGAAAGCGACGTTTTGTTTGAAACCGTTTCAATTTCATTTGAAACCGTTTTTGATTGCATTTTAACTTGAAAGCATACGTAAGAAGATGAATAGGAAGTCGAATAAGTAAGGTAGCAAAATGAAGATGGTTTACAGTATAGTAAGTTGTAAGAAAGTAAATGCAATCCAATTTATAGTGGTGACCTACATCCACTCCCGATTTCTCTTCGCTTGAGGCCACCGGCTTTCCACTAGCTATCCTCCTTCCAACGGGCTAGGATGAACTCCCTTACAGCTCTTCTCCTTTTGATGGGCTTAGGAGGAAACCCTTATAAGCACTCTCTCCTTTCTTTCAGTGGAATACAAGTGAAACTAAGGAGGATTTTCTAGAGAGATTTGAGCAGTATTTTCTTACTTTCAAAGTGTTATGCTTGTTATATTTCTTACAGGAACACTTGGGGTATTTATAGACCCCAAGAGGATTCAAATTTGAATCTCTTTCATTATTCCCGGTGCTAGCGGTGCCACCGCCTGTCAGTGGCGGTGCCACCGCCTGTCAATTGTCAGACTGATAGTGTACAGAGTGGTTCCACCGCCCAAGGTAGCGGTGCCACCGCCCATGCTCTCGGGTGCTAGGCGGTGCCACCGCCCAGCTCTCGATCACTAGGTGGTGCCACTGCCTAGCTCACTGGTCCTGGGCGGTGCCACCGCTCAGCACTTTTCAGCACACTAGTTTGGGCCAAAAACTCGGCCCAAACCGATCCAAAACAAGGCCCAATGGGCCCCTACTTGGGTTATAGGATTAACACCTAATCCTAACCCAAATTAATATACTAATTATAAAATTAAAGATATTTCTTAAGCTATTACAAAGTTCGACAAGTTAAGACTTCTTCCAGCGAGCTTCCGGTAAACTTCTGACGGTCTTCTGATGAACCCTAAGAAACCATTCTGCGGACTCCCGATAAGCTCCTGGACTTCACGATGATCTTGGCGAGTTCCAATGAGCTTCATTGGCAAGCTTCGATCTTTCTTGGCAAGCTTCGCGAACTTCCGATGAACCTTCTGGTGAACTTCTGAAAACCCTTCGGCAAACTCCCTGCTCATTCTCAGCCAATCCGGTAGCACTCCCAATGAATCTTCGGACTTCTGTCGAACTCTCGAACTCCCAACGATCCATCACACTTGTATTTCAGCACTTTGTTTCACTTTACGTCTTCATCGTTATCATAGTTAATCTTGTACACACACAAATAAAAACTCTACTTCAATCTAGATAATTATTACAACGTGAATTGATATTCAGTTGCCCGGCACGTCATTGGTCAGCGCTTCGTCTGATCCTTCGATACATTGTCCTCTCTTACAGCTTGTTGCCCAATCGATGGTTGATCTTCATAACCCCGATATCCTTGGCGTAACTCTACTCTTCTTGGCCTGATGCCCGACGTACGAAGCCTTCTATCAATTATCGACCGAACCTTTGGCTCGACATCTAATATCCTGACATGATAACCTAGTGCAATATCAATTCCTCTAGTGTCAACTATCTAATCCTGATCGATAGTAGACCTACGTAACTCAAAATACAGTTAAATCATAAAATACAATCAATTAGTTTCATCATCAAAATCCAAGATTCAACAGTGGCCTCAAGAGAAGAGGAATCGGGAGTGGACGTAGGTCGTTTGACCGAACCACTATTAAATCTGCTTTGTATTTTCTTATTGTCATTTACATTACTGCATGCCTTTACTTTACTTGCTCCACTACCACTTCATCATCGTATGTGTTCAAGTTAAACACAATCGAAATGCTTTTAATTGAAATATTGCTTTGAATCGTACAATATTTTTGAACTTGTTTTAAATCGCTGAAATTTGTCATCTTTATCAGTTGCACTAATTCACCTCTCCTCTTAGTGACACTCTAGATCCCAACAATTGGTATCAGAGCCTCGTTATTTCTCTTTCAGATTCACACCCATGAGAAATGACTCTTTATGGTTTTCAATAGGATTTTTCAATTGTTCGTCCTCCATTGTTTAACGATTTAGACTACACTTATTGGAAAACTTGAATGAGAGTTTTCTTGATTTCTATGAATTTAGATTTATGGAATATTATTAAAAATGACTTTCAACTTCCCTCTAAATCGATGAACGAATGGTCGGACTTGGAGAGAAAATCTTTCTCATTAAATGTAAAGGCTATGAATGCCTTATTTTGCGCTTTAGATAAAAAAGAGTTCAATCAGATTTCTTTATGAGAAATAGCTTTTGATATTTGGCAGACACTTGAAATCACGCATAAGGGAACTAGTAGAGTCAAAGACTCAAAAGTAAACCTCTTATTGCATGATTTTGATCTCTTTCGAATGACACCAAGCGAGTCTATTGGCGATCTGTACACTCATTTCACGAATATCATAAATAGCTTGAAAAGTCTTGGTAAATGTTTTTCAAATTTTGAACTCATTAACAAGATCTTAAGATCCCTTCCAAAAAGGTGGGATCTTAAAGTAACCGCAATACAAGAGACTAAAAATTTAAATAATTTTTCATTGGAAGAACTCATTAGCTCTTTAATAACATATGAAATGAGTTTCTTGGAATATGTTGAACTCGATGAACACATGAACCACCTTCCAAAGAACAGGAAGGATTTGACACTTCGAACAAGAGAATGCCACTTGAGTGATGACTCAAGTGATGAGGACAATGTTGAGAACGTTGAACTTTTGACATTAAAATTTAAAAAGTTCATTAAACATGAATTAAAGAACATAAATGAAAAGAACACCAACTCTTGCTATGAATGCAAGAAACCAAAATACTCCAAAGACGAGTACACAAAAATGAAGAAGAGGAAAGCGTACAAAAAAGATGAAGATGCAAACTACGCTTTGACGAGCTTCGACTACAAGGTAAGCAATTTAACTCCCTTGAATTATTTTGAAATTACTTAATTTTTTTTTCATGAGTGCTTAATTTAGAAAGTAGGAAATAAAAAATTTATTTTCAAAAAATTATATCATGCTTTTCTATTTTGCATTTTTGAAAAGTAAAAATTAAAATGATACTCGCATGATTTATGATAATGCATGCACTCCTAATAGGATTAATCCATGCATGTGTATCTTGATGTTTTATATTTTTTTTCGTCTTTAAATATGATGCTTGACTCCTTCATAAAACCTTTTTTTTTAACATGCTCAACTTAAAATGAAACATGTAATAAAAAAAATCATAATCATAATAAATCCATGAATCTTAATGGTTTTGATGATGCTTTCGGTTTTAAAGATGATGCATGACATTTTCATATGAAAAATTTAAACATTCTTATGAAAGATCACATCACTTAAATTGAAACACATAAAAATTGGAAAATACACTATCATGATGATTTATGTGTGATGCATTTGATCTTAATGGGTTTGATGACAATACTCATGTTTTGGATTTAAACTTGATACTCATCTTTTAAAACATGAGCACACTTATGTGAAACAAACAACTTAAAATAAAACACATTATGTATGATGAGTGACTCTCACGTTTTGAACTAATGTATATTTGGTCTTAATTGTTTTCACGATAAATTTTTATATGACGTGTTATATCTTTCAATTTTAAAAATCTTGATGATGGTTTTTGCCTTTACGTCTTGAACTTTCGTGCTTATCTCTATTTGACATTAAAAGACAAAGGCATACTCATATGAAATAAATCATAAAATGGAAATGCATATTTCTTGAAATCTTTCTCTCTAGAGTTTTTTTATTTTTCCATAAAAGACAAGTGATGAATTCATTTATGATATTTTGTGAATCACTTGAATTATGAATGAGATTTTGATGATGTGTTAAAAGAATCACTTAAAAAGAAAATGCTTTTCCCATGTTATTGAGATTAATGATTTCATAATATCTTATGAATCTCATAAATTATGAAAGTAATTTTGATGATTTGTTTATGAGTTTGGAGTTGATGAATTGAACTAGAATGAGTCTTATCTATATCGTGATCTTGATAACTTGAGTTTTTCAAGATCTCTTACTCCATACTCTTTTATAATTCTCCCATATTATTGAAGAAAAATGCAAGTGAATCATAAATTGTCTTTTCTTGACTTTTCGATACTAAACTTGAGAAAATGTGCTTTGATGATTGAAATATTGCATGTGTAATTTGATTTTTTCTCTTATATTTCAATACTTCTTTGTATGCTTCATGACTTGATGATTGAAATATTGATGTAGACCTTTGATATATCACTTGTCATGATTTATACAAATTGCTAGCATTTTGAATCTCGAAAATGATTTTGATTTGATTATGGGTTTCAAGATGTTAAATTGGTTTGAATGAGATTTTTGTTTCAAGCAAATCATGAACTCTCTAATGAATTCTTGACTTGAGATATTTTATACAAATTGAAATACTTTCCTCTATGATTACTTCTTTTTTCACTTACTAAAGAGGAAAACAATCCAAGTATTGATATATCGATAAGTAATACTTGAAATTATTTTTATGATTCATGATGAATTTAGATCTATCATGCTTAAATCAAGTTGTTCCTTTTTACTACCAAATGAATCATGACTTGATCTTTGATATTGATATTTCTTTTATCATGATCCTAGGTTGTATAATTCTTTTGCTTTATTAAAAAGATTTGTCAAATGAATCATGTCCTTCTTGAATTTTCTTGATATCATGACATGATTTCTTTATATGGTTTAAAATTTTTAGCCATTGAGTCCTCCACTTCATTTTGACAATAACTAAGGGGGAGCTAGCTTGTTGGCTTGAATGTTAAATTCATGATTTGAATTTTGATGATAGAAACATTTATGCCAATATTTATTTCTAATATCACATTTGCCATTTTGATGAAAAAGGAAATCAATTATAACATTGAATCCTCTCTTCTTTTTGAGAATGATAAAGGGGGAGAAAAATTGCTAGCTTGAAGCAAAATTACTAGCTTAGAGAAAACTTGCTAGCTTGTGTATCACAAGAAAAAGTGGCAAAAGTAGCTAGCTAAAACTTACAAAAATTGCTATCTTGTAATTTCATGAGAAGCTAAGAATTACTATCTTAAAGGATGTAAATATTGCTATCTTGCCTATCTCAAGAAGAGAAAATGAAAAACTTATAAAATTTACATTCCTGCACTTGCCATGCTTGTATGTTGTAATGAAAATTTGGCATACATGTTTAAAGTGATTATACAAAATTGCTAGCTCATTGCAAATAAGAAGTTGATAGCTTGCAAAGGCAAAACTTAGAAAGGTGCTAGCATGAAGTATTATAAAAAGAAGCAAAATGCTATCTTGCGTATCCTGAGAAACTTACCATGATTAAATGTTGATGAAAATCTAGCTAGTATGATTGTAAAACTTGCATATTTTTTAAACTAGCTATAATATTACTTCTCCTTTTTATTGATGAGAAAGGGGGAGAAATAGATTGATGAGTTCATGCAATATAATGTTGTTTGAATATTTTATATGTTTGTATGATGGTTTGATGTTTCTCATAATATGTTGCTTGGATTTGGCATAATCCAAGGGTTTTATCAATATGGCATATTGATAGGGGAAGTTTATTTAAACTCTAGGGAGTTAAGGTTAACTCTGTCATCAATTAGTTGTCATCATAAAAAAGGGAGAGATTGTTGAATCTTGGATTTTGATGATAAAATTAATTGATCGTGTTTAGTTATCTAACTATATTTTGAGTCATGCAGGTCTACTCTCGATCAGGATTAGACAATTGATACAGGAAGAATTGACATTGTGCTAGAGGAAATCACATCAGGAGATTGAACATCGAGCCAGAGGTCCGATCGACGATCAGTAGAAGGCTTTGGACAAAAAATCAAGCATCGGGCTAAGAGGAGTGGAGTTGCACCAAGGAGATCGGAGCTATGGAGGTTAGCTACTGATTGGGTAATAAACCGCAAGAGAGGATGATGCATCGAAGTGTTGGACGAAGCGCCGATGGACCAATGATGTGTCGGACAACTAATTACGATTCGTGTTATAATAATTATCTAGATCGAAGTAGGATTGAGTCAAAATTGAGTTGGTTTTGGGTGAAATAATATCAACTGAATTAGGAGCCAATTGGGCCTAAACTGGGACTGTAGCCCAAAAGTTGCTACAGGCGGTGGCACCGCTAAACTAGTGGTGGAACCGCCTATGAGCTGGAAAAATGAAAAAGTGCACTTTTCCAAGCTATAGGCGGTGGTACCGCCCAGTCTAGGTGATGGTACCACCCAACATTAAAACTACATTGGTGGTACCACCCCAGGCTGGCGATAGTACTACCAATGTTAGAATCAGACTGGCGATGGTACCGCTAGTGTCAGGCGATGGTACCGCCAGCACTTGAAAATCCGGGATGATTCAAATTTGGGTTCCAAATTTGAATCACCTTGAAGCCTATAAATACTCCTCTCATTCATGGTTGAAACACACATAACCTAGAATGAAAAAGAGGAAAAATTCTATTGTAAACTTGAGAGAAATCCTCCCCTCAAATTCTAAATGTTAGAAAAGTTTAAGAGAGGGGTGAGAGGCTTTGTAAGGGTTACCTCCTAAGCCCGTCAAAAGGAGAGTGCTATAAAAGAGAGTCAATCCTCTCTCATTGGAAGAAAGATAGCTAGTGGAAAGCCGATGGCCTCAAGAGAAGAGGAATCGGGAGTGGACATAGGTCGTATGACCGAACCACTATAAAATCAGGTTTGCATTTTCTTATTCTCATTTACATTACTACAAGCCTTTACTTTACTTGCTCCACTTTCACTTCATCATCTTACGTATGTGATCAAGTTAAACGCAATTGAAATGCTTTTAATCGAAACATTTTAGCTAAATCCTTATTTCGTCGGATCAAATTTTCCATTCGAACAACTATCTCCGAAATCGGTTTCAAGTTTACAAGTTTTAATCTGCTACACTAATTCACCCCCCCCCTCCCTTCTTAGTGCCACTCAAATTCTAATACCCCTATCAATATCCCATATTGATAGAACCCTTGGATTTCAATAAATCCAAGTAACATGTATCAAAAACATATCAAAAATATCATGCAACTATATAAAATATTCAATACTTCATTCATTGTATGAAATCATCATTCTACTTCTACCCCTTTGTAATCAACAAAAAGGAGAAGTTGCTTCTAGCTATTTTAAAAGATATGTAAGGTTTACAACTTCAAGCTAGCAAGATATACAATATTCAATCATAGCAAGTTTTTAAGTTCAAGCATGGCAATTTTTACTTGCTTCTTGAGATGTGCAAGCTTGTACTTAGTTTCTCACGATTGGCAAGAGAGCACTTTGATTATTCTTCTTTTGAGAAATGCAACAAGTTTTGCCTTTGCAAGCTTAGCAATTTTTTAGCAAAGTTTTTGCCTCTCTTGAGATAGCAACTATTTGCTTCTTAATGTTTAAGCTAGCAAGTTTTTCTATTCTCCTTTGAGAAGTGCAAGCTAGCAAGTTGCTTTTCTTTGCATTGGTCGAGCTAGTAATTTTTGCTAGCAATGAGCTAGCAATTTTGTAAACATTATATTACTTTAAACATGCAAGCTAACAAGTTAAAAATGTGTAACTTTACAATTTCTTTCTTCTCTTTTGAGAAGTGCAAGCTTGCCAGTTTTGCTTCCTTTGCATGCTAGTAATTTGCTTTCATTTGCAATACACAAGCTAGCAAACCCTTCTCCCCCGTTGTCAATGTCAAAAAGAAAGGGAGGATTAATATTTCAATCAAATAATTTTGCATGAGATTCAACAATTGGTAACAAAAATGCTAGCAATATTTACTTCAAGTTAGTAATTTTTCTCCCCCTTTATCATTCTCAAAAAAAGGGAGGAACGAATGATGTAGACTTTTACATCAATTGTAAATATGCATCAATAAAAATTTTACATCAATCTTTCAATCATCACACAATGCATATAAGCCATAGATGCAAAGAATTCATGAAAGATATCAATATGAAATATCAACAAGGATCAATACCAAAAGATATCATTCATGGTTCATAAATATTCCTTTTAGGAAGTATCAAGATCATGATTCAATGATTTATCATAAAGCAAATTAATTTTCAATCATCACATAGGGCATACAAGCTAAACTAATCATATCATTTCTAAGTCATGAAAGATATGATATCAAAGATCAAGAGAAAATCAAGAACATGATTCATTTGACAAGTTTTTTTAATGAAGATATCAAGAAAAAATAAAATTTCTTTTACATCAATTTTCAAACAATGACAAGTGATATATCAAACATTAGGATCAATATTTCAATCATTGAGTCATATGTAGAAAGAAGTATTGAAACATAGGAGAAAAAATCAAATTACGCATGCAATGTTTTAATCATCAAAGGCATATTTTCTCAAGTTGAGTGTCGATAGGTCAAGAGAAAATAACTTATTATTCATTTGAATATCTCTTCAATAACATGGGAGAATCATAAGAGAGTATGGAGTAAGAGATCTTGAAGAAAAACTCAAGTTATCAAGATCACAATATAGATAAAACTCATTCAAATCAATTCGTCAACTCCAACCTCATTATCAAAATTATCAAAGTCACTTTTGAGATTCATAAAATGACATAGATAGATTTGGATTGTTTTTCTCTTTAGTAAATGATAGAATGAAGGAATCATAGAGGAAAAAAATTTTGATTCCCATTAAAAGTATTTCAAATCATAAGTCCGAGAAATCAAGATAAAAAAAATGAAATTTCAAGTAGGGAACTAAAAAATTATCAATTCAAGCATTCAAACTATCATTACTCATCATATATAATTTCAAAATGAAAAAAAATCATCAAATATGATTCAAAACATTCATCATGATTTTCAACTTATTTAAATCATCGAATCATCAAAATCAATATCATAGTTTGAGAGATTCAAAAAATAGATTTATCACTAAGAATCGCATGTTGAAAAATAAAAAAGATAGAGATAAAGCCATTTTAAGAGATACTTTCTTCTTTTTGTGATTTCACTTCATGTGTTGATTTCATATAAACATGCTTTTGTTTTTTTTATATCAAATAGGATCAAGCATGAAAATTCAAGACCTAAAGGCAAATTTCATAAAACAAATAATCAAGCATGATTCCATAACTTTCAAGCATGATAACAACCTCTTAATATTTTCATTTTATCATTATCAAGGATGATTTCAGAAGGTATATTCAAAATTTTTATACAAAAGCCATCATCGTATAAATTCAAAATACAAGTCTTGTCATCTAAGCCATCAGGACCATAAAACATTTTGATGGTGTATTTTCAATTTTTATATGTTTCAATTTGAGTGAGCATGTTTAAATTTTTCATGTAAGGGCCATCATCAAAACCACTTTTCTTTTATTTGAAAAATTTATTGAAAGCAATGTAGATTAATTTCATGTAAGCATGCTCAACACAAGTATCAACATTCAAAATGAAAAGCCAAATTTCATCAAAAGGATCATCAAGGTCAAAAATATAACACGTCAAACATATGTCATGTTTAAAAATTTGATTCAAAAGATTCATAACATGCATAGATGTGTATCATGTTTAAAATCAAAATTAATATGAAAAGTATACATGGAATTGATCATGTTAGGTGTACAAGCATTATCTCCCATCATTCAAGTATCACTTTTCATTTTCAAAAACACTACCATGATATAATTTTTGAAAACAATTTTTATTTCCTATTAACTAAATTAAACAATTCATGAAAAACATCAAATAATCTCATAATAAGGTAAAAGCACCTTGGGTGAGTTACTTACCTTATTGTCGAGAACCGTCAAAGCATAGTTTGTCGTTTCGCCTTCGGATGCACTTGATTCTTCTTGAAGTTCTTCCTTCTTCTTTGGCCTCCTTTTCTTTTCTTTTGTGTGCTCGTCTTTGGAGCTCTTCAGCTTCTTGCGTTCATAGCAAGAGTTGATGTTCTTTTTTAAATTCATTAGTGTTTTTCAATTCTTGTTTAATAAACTTTTTAAATTTTAATGTCAAAAGTTCAATGTCCTCAATATTGTCCACATCACTTGAGTCATCACTCAAGTGACATTCTCTTGTTCAAAGTGTCAAATCCTTCCTATTTTTTGAAAGATAGTTTATGTGTTCATCGAGTTCTAAAAAGCTCATTTTATACATCAACAATGAGCCAATTAGTTCTTCCAATAGAAATTCATTTAGATCTTTAATTTTTTATAATGTCATTACTTTAGGATCCCACCTTTTTAGAAGGGATCTTAAGATCTTGTTAGTGAGTTTAAAATTCAAAAAACATTTACCAAGACTTTTTAAACTATTGACGACATCCATAAAATGGGTGTACATATCATCGATAGTCTTGCTTGGTGCCATTCGAAAAAACTTAAAATCATACATTAAGAGGTTTACTTTTGAGTCTTTGACTCTACTAGTACCCTCGTGCGTGATTTCAAGTGTATGTCAAATATCGAAGGCCGATTCACAAAAAAAATCTAATTAAATTTGGTTTTATCTAAGGCACAAAATAAGGTATTCATTGCCTTTGCATTTAATGAAAAAGATTTTTTTTCTAAATCTGACCATTCGTTAATCAGTTTAGAGGGAGTTTGAAAATGATTTTCGATGATGTTTCATAAATCCAAATTCATAGAAAGCAAGAAAACTCTCATTCAAGTTTTTCAATAAGTGTAGTCTGACCCATTAAAGAAGGGAGGACGAACGATCGAAAAACCCTCTTGAAATCCAAAAAGAGTCATTTTTGTGGGTGTGAATCTAAAAGAGAAATACCGAGCTCTGATACCAACTGTTAGGATCAAGAGTGGCACTAAGAGGGGGGGGTGAATTAGTGCAGTGGTTAAGTATGACAAATTCGGTGCTTTTTTGAAACTTCGTATGATAAAAATCACATTTCGTATTATGAAAGCCGTATTAGTGAAATCGTATCAGAAAATCTCTAACTTAAAGATGTTTGTAAAGATGAGAAAGTAGAGCAGTAGTAGAGATGGTGTGCAGTAAGGATAAACAACAAGAAATAAATGCAAACTAGATTTTTATAGTGGTTCAGTCATATAACTTACGTCCACTCCTGATTTCTCTTTACTTAAGGCCATCGGCTTTCTACTAGTTGTCTTCCTTCCAATGAGTGAAGACAAACTCTCTTACAATGCTCTCTCCTTTTGATGAGCTCAAGAGGTAACCCTTATAAATACTTCACTCCTCTCTTTAGATGGAATACAAATAAGGACTTGAGGAGGGGTTTCTAAAGTGATTTGAACATCATTTTTCTACTTTCAAAGTGCGTGTGCCTTGTATGTTCAACTCAAGGATGCGAGAGGTACTTATAGGCTTCAAGTGGGTTCAAACTTGGAGCCAAAAACCATCCCATCCTGGGTCTATTGGGTTCTGGTGGTACCACCACTAGTGCTGGGCAGTACCACTGCCCAGAACACCATGACACTAGGCGGTACCAACACTTAGTCTGGCGGTACCACCACTTGGGCAAACTGCTCTATTAGTATACTAGGTGGTACCACTGCCCATTAGGCGGTACCACTGCCTAGACTCAGTCTAGAAGATTGAGCCTTTTGGTAGAATCACCACCTGATGTGGCACTTGGGCACTGTTTGGGCCTTTCATTCAATTCAACACAGCCCTAATGCAGGCCTAGTTGGTCTCTAATTAGATTGGCCTAATTACAACCCAATTAGACCTAATCCTACTTCATTCTAGATAATTATTATTACAATGTGAATCAAAATGTCACTCAGCACGTCATTGGCCCATCGGCGCTTCGTTCGACGCTTCGGTGCATCGTCCTCTCTTGTGGCTTATTGCCCAATTAGCAGTTGACCTCCACAGCCCCAATCTCCTTAGTGTAACTTTTCTCTTCTTGGCCCAATGCCCGATTTCATTGTCCGAAGCCTTCTACCAATCGTCGACCGATCCTCCGACTCGACCTTCAATCTCCTAACGTGTTCTCCTTCGATGCAAAGCTGATTCATTCTGCATCAATTGTCTAATCCTTATCGAGAGTAGACTTGCATGACTCAAAACACAGTTAGATCATAAATCACACTCAATTAGTTTCATCATCAAAATCCAAGATTCAATAGAGAGTTCATCGGAAGTCCGCCGGAAGATCGCTAGAATAAATTTTGACCTACCAAACTTACTTGCGTTAGTATATGCATTACATATCATAGTTAGGGTGTAATTAGAGTTAGGTTGGGAGGTAATCCCACTAACTTTGTTAGTGGCCAACTGGGCCCAAATCTGAACTATTTTAGGCTAGATTATTGGCCCAAACAATGTTATTGAACCTTGTCTAGCGATGCCACCGCCAGAATTGGGCGATGAAATTTGTTGGTTGTAGGTGCCCTACAAGCTAATCACGTGAATGATGGCACCTGTGACATGTTATGTTGATCTCTTCGTGTATTATTATTAGTATTTTCTCATATTATCTGGATGAATATTGTGATGTTCATGGATCTGTGCAATGGGAATCGAATCGTGATGAGATCACGATAATGAGACCGATATACCTTTAAACACAGATCCTAAAATATCCTAGTCATAGGTTACTAGATGAGGACATCGAGATAATGTAGGTGCTCATTGGAGAATGAGTTCACTGATTGATCTGCTTATAGAATGTTGTATGGTTAATGATACCTAATGTCAGATAGCGATTCCATAGTCCCAGTAGTGTGTCTGGTCTTTAGACTTGAGACACCAAAGATGTCTTGTTTGAGTACTCCATTCTTTAATGCCAGACTTACAGGTTTAGAGAGCTCCAAATCTGGTATAGTCGGTTCTCGGGAATGATAGCCAACCTTACGAAGGCAATTGTGTGTTAATAGAGGATCATCCACTCTCAGTATCTTGAGAGATATATCTCGTGTGTACTCGCTCAAGCAAAATCCCTAGCTATGGTCGTTCGAATTGAGAGAGGAGTTCTCTGGGAGAATCTGATTAGAGAGAGACTCGAATAGGATTCCGTATGGGCCTGACTTTACCATGCCCAATATATGGTCTCTGGGATATTAGATGGATGAGAGACTATAGATATATGGTAACTGAGGACAGACAAGTCTCATGGATTAGATCCTCTTGTACCGTTTGGGGACTATGGTGTAGTGGCCTAGTACATCTATAGTCGATGAGTCGAGTGAATTATTATGGAGATAATAATTCACTATATCAGAAGGTATTCTGAGTCAGAAGGAGTTCTAACGGGAGCGACTCACGACTAGCTTAGTATCGGGCCTAGAGGGTCACACACATAAGGTGGATATTGTGACGAGTAGAGGTGCGGATATGAGATATCTGCAAAGCCCCTAGTTTGAATCCTATGGATGAGATCCAATTAAATAATTGGACAAGATCTAATTGGATTAGAATAAATTGGATTATATGGATAAGATCCAATAAGATCCAATTGGATATGGATCTAGTGTGAACAGAATCTATTAAGGATAAGCTTCCTCCACCTCTATAAATAGGAGGAACCTCCTGGTTCATAGCCTGAGAGCTATTGATAGTCATCCTCCTATTCTCCTTAGTCTCCTCTCCTTCTCCTTGGCTCTGGCAGCCTTGTGGTGCACGTAGAGAGAGATCCCGTGGTGATCTGAGGAGCATCGTTGTTGCGTTTGCTGTATGGATTACTGCTAGAGAGGAGTACGCTAGTGCTCCTTCATCCTCTTCATCGGATCTGAAATTTTCAGGGATATACGATCTCCCCAGGTAACGCTTCTGACATGATACATATGGATTTTTTGGATTTATGATTTTTACACACGAATCATTGCACGATGGCCAAGTATGTAACTATGGGAAATCCGATCTTGTTTTTGTTTTCCGCTATGTATGAGTTACCGAATCTCCTGATTTCCCAACAGTGCTATCAGAGCAAGGTTCGTCGTGCAATAATTGGCTTGTAAACTGTATGTGTTGTGTTTGGATGTGCTTTTGATGCTAAAATCATTGACGCAAAAGATGAGAGAGGGCAGCAACTGTTGCTGTCCTCGTAGTTTGGCCAAGGCTGCTTGTAGCCATGGTCATGCGTGTAGGGCCACCGGTGGCCGTCTGCCCGCAGTGGCAGCACTGGCCGCATGCTCGTAGGGAGCCCACAGGGGCAAGCGCCACCCACGAAGGCAGCACCGCACTTAGCAAGGGCAGCGCCTGTGGTCGCTAGGCTCGCAAGCAGCCTACCTGCAAGGGAGGGCAACACCAGCGCCCATGGGGGCAACGCCGCTAATGGTGGCTCACTCGCAAAAGGGGGGTAGCGTCGCCTGTAGGTTTTGCTCGCAAGGGTAGCACCGTAGGGGCGTCCACAGGGAGGCCCGTGGGACAGTGCCGTAGAGGCAGCGCTTACGGGCACTACGCTCGCAAGCAACGGCGATGCCCCCCCGCGGTGCCCCGCACGCATGGTCGCCGCCGACAGGGTAGCGACGGCTGTAGCCATAGCACTACAGAAAGCATAGGGAATGGGAATTAGAATTTTTTGGCCAAAAGATAGTTTTGCCCCTTAGAATTTTAGAAATTTCAATTTTGTCCCTTATGACAGAATGATCAAAATACTCTTCAGAATTTAGAAAATTTCTTGTATGTCCTTGATTTTAATTTTTAGTTTTTTAAAAGGTTTAAGTAACTATTATTATTTATCTAGTAATCCTACATGATATATACATGTGATGTGATGTGATGTGGGAAGATGATCATAGACTTTGTGATGTGTGTATGTGACTATTGGGGCCTGTGAGTCTTCATTTTTCGTTGATTGTCGGGCCTGCATGCCTGTAATTATGTTGTAATTATCATAGAGGCGTGGTGGAATCCTGGAGGTGAAGCAAGACCCCTAAGGCCGATTCAGACGATCGCGACGCATAGAGATACATCGACGTGCCAACAGATCTGACGATGACGAGATGGATGATCACCATGTATAGAGATGTACTGATATGCACATAGATCCTGATGTAAGTGATTAGGATTACTAGCTCAGGCCTAATTATATTAGGTTGAAGTCCATGATCATCTTGTGTGCTTATGCATGTGAATGCTATACACCTATTATATAAGTATATATATATATATATATTTGCATGCGATATAAATATATTAAATATGTATGTGTGTGACATGTCATATCACAAGACCGAACCTAAAACCTCTCTTATGATAATATTAAGTTGGTAAGCATGAGACAATAAGATTGACCCACGTTGTAACATCCCTCGTATTTTTTTCTCGTTTCTAAATTTTGTATAAGAGTTTAATTATAATATTACTATCCATCTTAAATTCTATAGATGAGCCCAAATAAATCTTAAATCCTATTTATAAAATATGAGGACTTGTTTGTAAAATTCTAAGGACCTATTTGTAAATACGAGAAATGTTTAACAATTCTTTAGCACTAAATATTTTTATATTAAAAGTTTAGTGCTAGGGACCAAAATATGAATACTAATACTTAGATAGGATTTATGAAAGATTTATATTCAGTTTAAGAAAGAAAGAAAGAAAATAAATAAAATAAAAATAGAGGACAAGTGGCATTAGTTAATCTAAGAATGAGCCACTTGTGTTTATTCTAAGAATGACACCTAAGCCTCCATCATGCATGCTTGCCATCTTACAAATCTTTGCATGAGCCAAACCTAAGTGATTAGAGGAGAAAACTGGCTGCCAACGTAGAAAAGGAGAAGGAATTGAAGGAGAAGAACTTTTGTCTCAGCTCAAGGTTTTGCATCAACTCTTCATAGTTGGGAATCAAACTTTTGTAAGGCAAGTATTCCACTCTTTTCTACTGCAATTCCCCATCTTTGCTTTTACTTTGGATATGAGAAATTTGAATTATTCTAGCCTTAAAATCTGATATCTCTATTGTTTGAAATGTAAATGTTTGAATCTGAAAAATTATCAAGATTCTGACCCTTCTACTTTCTTTTGGCTATAAATCCCTGTACAGAATTCTAATATAGGTAAAACTTATTTAATTTGAATATAGACTTGTAAACCTTTCTTTTGATAGCTTACTTGTATGATTTGGAGTAAATTTGCCTATCCAAACATCAAATTGAATCAGCTCTATAAAATCTATAAAACAGAGATAATAAGCTCTGACCTTTTGATATTAAACTTCCTATAACTCTTTATTGGAAACTCTGATTTATATAAAACTTACTTTGTTGGAAACTAGACTTATTGATCTTTCTGTTGATACCTAGATTGAAAGGTTTGGAATTAAAATGACTACCCAGAATTCTATTGAATTCGATCCTATTGTTTCTGAAAATAGAGATTTCATTTCTTAACTTTTAGTTACCGAATTATTTGTAACTCTTTGATTGAAACTCCTATTTATATGAAACTTATTTTATCTAAAAGTAGATCGATTTAGCTTTCCAATGATATCTTTCTTGAGTAATTTGGAGTATAATTAATTATCCAAATAATCTATGTAATGTACCTTTCAAATTCTGCCAAAATCAAGTTCTTTTGTTGCTGTTGTCTATTCATGTTTCATCCTATTGGAAACTGATTCAGCTAAATTCTTCTTCAGTTGAGCTTTATATTAGTCCTTTGCAATTCTTGTATTATTCATCCTAAAATTATTTGTATACCTGAAATCTATTATGTAATGTTCATGTTTGCATTATCTTATTTCGTAAAGGCACACGCATATTTGTTCCGCATGTGCTTCCGATATGTGCCAATGTTATTATTCATACTACCCTTTTGTACTCTAGTGCCTTGTGGGATGATTTGGACCTTTGTTAGAAATGGTAAAGGGAATGTGATAAGAGCTCTGCGATTGCTCTGCCGGCCCCATTGACTTCACTAAGACGTGAGTGGATGGAGCTCCCAGACATAGGAGACTTATGTTTGGTAGTCATCCAGAAATGGATAAACCATATTATGAATGTGATCCCACAGCACCCTTTGTATTTTTGATATAATATCCAAAGCCTTGCTTATATGTTTGTATGCGTGCTTTGGATGAGAATGAAATGAATGAACGTTAGATATGACATTTGAGCTTCTATTTTTGATTTGTTCTTCTAATATGCTCTGAGATATCTCATATGCCATTATTGTCCTTTGAAATATGTTCTAAAACTATTTCATATACTATTTGATATGTTTAGAAATGTTTTATTTATCATTGATATGCTTCAAAACATTTCGTATGCTATTGATATGCTCCGAAATATCCTATGTGTCATTGATATGCTTCGAAATGTCCTATGCGTTATTCATATGCCCTGAACTATTTCATTTGCTCTTGATATGCTCCAAAATCATTTCATACATCTTTGCTATATTCCGAAACATTTCCCTTGCTCTTGATATGCTTCGAAACCATTTCATATGTCTTTGCTATATTCCAAAATGTTTCCCTTGCCCTTAATATGCTTCAAAACATTTCTTACGTCTTTGTTATGTTTCAAAATATTTTATTTACACTTGATATACTCCAAAACATTCCCTATGACATCGATATGCTCCGAAATATACTAAGTGCCATTGATATGTTCCGTAATATCCTATGTGTCATTTGATATGCTCCGAATTGCTTCTTCTGCCATTGATATATTCCGAAATATTTCTTCTGCCATTAATACGTTCCAAAATGCTTCTTATGCCCTTGATATGTTTCGAAATGATTCTTGTGTTAATTGATATACTCTGAAATACTAATTACGTCATCTGATAAGTTCTAATTCCTCTTTACTGCCTTTGTTATGAACCAAATATGTTTGAATGAAATGACATTTGTGATTCTATAACTAATGAGCTTATATCCATGAATTCTTGTATCTCTGCCTTGCATTTGGATACCAAGTCTATTTGAAGCTATTCTTCTCTTGTTCTGGATTTGCTTACTACTTGCTGAGCTTTGTAGCTCACTCCGTTGTTATATAATCCTCTTTCAGGTTAGTTGGTCACATGCTAAAATGTTAGAATTGAGCTAAGGTAGTGAAAAGTTATTCAGATTGTGGCACATCTTTGTGGGTTGTTTTATTATTGTTGTATAGATATGTTTTGTATGTAATGAAATATTATCGATGAATCTGAATTGATGTATCATGTAAAAGCTTTAAAAGACCTCGCACGATTGAAATTTGAAATGTTGAGTTTAGTTTACGATGATATGAATTTATGGTAAATGGTTAGAATTCTAATTTGTATAATTCTTACACTTGTGGAATTATAAGTGAGATTGATATTTTGTTAAGTTGGCTTGGGTTCTTATAAAGGTTCGTGTGATGTGATGTATGATAATAACTGCATAGGTTTTATGGGCATGATTGATATTTGAATGATCCTCCGTATCCTTAAACGCTAGTATGGATCCTGGATTGCATTGTTGGTACAAAATTTAATATTATGGATTTTAAGACAGGGTCACACCTCCTGAACGAGATTAAAAAAAATTCGGGATGCGTGACACACGTGGCCTTCCATCGTTAGGGGCAGGAACCAATTTCCGATGTAGGCTGAGTTGGTCGAGTCCCTCTAGGCTGAGTTGGTCGAGTCCCTCGAGGCTCACCTATTTCACATCTCGCTATCTTGTCTTCGACATAGAGATGTCACCGGTGACCTGAGTACGTGATATGCTTGGTCGAGTCCCTCAAGGGTATATCATCGAATCAGACTCATCTTGTAACGATGGTGATGACTTAACTAGACATCATAGTTAGTCGAGTCTCTCGAGGCCATGGTGGTTCGGAGGCCAAATATGACGAGAATCACAAGGAGTTGTGATTTGCAAGAGTTGTCTACCTTTTGGGCTTAGTGTGATTGGTTGAGTCCCTCGAGGTTATACTAAGATGTTGATTGGATCCTGATCCCCACTAGAAGTCTATCGAAGACTTCTGTTTCACGTGCATGAGGGTGTCACGTGACTCGCTAGAAAAATTAGTGGGAGCATGTCAAGATAGAAGTCCATATCTTGATTGTTTTTGTGAAATCTATATGTTATTCACTTATGCTATATCTCCTATTTATCAAAAATATATCATCATCAAACCCTCTATGTGGCATACTTGATGCCAACCGCCTTACTAGTCTAAATTATACGGATTGGCTCCACAACCTAAGAATAGTTCTTACAGTGGAGAAAATCACATATGTCCTAGATACGGTCATACCCTAACCTAAGGCAGAAGCTCCTTAAGAAGAGTTTGCCCAATATGCGAAGTATATAGATAATTCCATTCTCGCTCAGTGTTACATGTTAGCCTCTATGACTTCTGAGTTACAGAGACAACATGAAATCATGGATGCTCATTCCATACTCTTGCACCACCGTAAATTATTTGAGGAGCCAGGAAGAACTAAGAGATATGAGATATCTAAGAGTCTCTTCCGTACTAGGATGAGTAAGGGGACAACGGTTCAGAACCATGTCCTGAAGATGATAGAGTGGATTAAAAAACTCACAGGTCTAGGAATGGTCCTAGATGATAACCTATGTGTTGATCTTATACTTCAGTCCCTACCAGATTCCTTTTCTTAGTTCATCATGAATTTCAATATGAACAAACTTGAGGTATCTCCCTGAGCTCCTCAATATATTGAGGGAGGTAGAGAGCACAATCAAGAAAGAGAAATTAGTTTTTTTATGTTGGTGAGACCAAAAGGAAAAGGAAGGTTGGGAAGACCCTTGAGAAGGGTAAGGGCAAGGGCAAATGGGGTAAGGCAAAGGTTATTAAAATTGACCCAGCAAAGGACAAAGGCTAGTGCTTCCACTGCGGTCAAGATGGGTGTTGGAAGAGGAACTGCAAGGTGTATCTTGTAGAAAAAGCGAAACAGAAGCTTGGAAAAGCTTTAGGTACTTTCATGATCAGTCTCAATATGTCAGATTCTTGTGATAATGCATTTGTATTGGATACCGGTAGTGCTTATCATATCTATAATTTATTGTAGGTTCTAACAAGGTATAGGAGATTGGCAAAAGACGAGATGGACCTCAAGATGGGCAATGGAGCAAGAGTTGTTACTGTTGCTGTCGGTGAGGTCACTCTACATTTGCTTGATGGAGCTATTATTGTATTAGATGCATGTTATTTTGTTCCCTCTATTATCAAAAATATTATTTTCATTTCATGTTGACATTAAATGGTTATAAAGTGCTTTTTTAGAATAATTATTATGCAATTAGTAAGAATGATAAGATCATTACTAGAGGGACATTGCATAATGGTTTATTTATGCTAAATACTACTTCACATATCATGAATGTAAGCATGGCCAAGAGGAAACGAGAAGAGGTGAACAATGCATATTTATGACATTGTAGGCTAGGTCATATTCATGAGGGAGGAATTCAAAAGTTGTTGAAAAATGGATACTTAGATCCATTTGACTCCGAGTCATATACAACTTATGAGCCTTTCCTTCATGGAAAAATGACCAACTCTCCATTTAGTGGAACTGGAGAAAGAGCTATTGAGTTACTAGAACTTATACATAGTGATGTATGTGGTCCTATGTCAACTCATGCCATAGGTTGTTATTCCTACTTCATTACTTTTACTAATGATTTCTCTATGTATGGATATGTGTACTTGATGAAGTATAAGTCTGAAGCCTTCGAGAAATTCAGGGAATATAAGAATAAAGTAGAGAACCAGACTGGAAAGAGTATTAAAACTGTTCGATCAAATCGAGGAGAATACTTGAGTACAGAATTTACCCAATTCCTCAAGGACCATGGGATTCTGTCCCAATGGATACCTCCTTATACACCACAACTCAATGGTATATCAGAAAGAAAGAATCACACACTCTTAGATATGGTATGGTCCATGATGAGTTTCGCTGACCTACCCATCTCATTTTGGGGATATGCCCTACAGACCGCAATTTACCTCTAAATAAAGTTTCATCTAGATCGATAGTATCTACACCATATGAGATATGGAGAGGGAAGAAATCCAATCTTAAGGTTGTTAAGATTTGGGGCTGCCCTACCCATGTTAAAAGACACGACCCCGATAAGTTGGAATCCAGGACAGAATAGTGTAAGCTTATGGGATACCCTAAGGAAACTTATGGTTATTATTTCTATCACCCTGAGGACTAAAAGGTCTTTGTTGCCAAGAGAGCAGTGTTTCTTGAGAAGGAACACATTCTTGGCGAAGATAATGAGAGCATGATAGAATTGAGCAAGGTTGGAGAACCTAGCTCAGGCACCATTCCAAAGATAGAGTATGTTCAGGTACCTAACACACAAGTTCCAATTTTGTGTAGGACTAGTAGAGTGTCACACCCTTCTGAAAGATATGTAGAACATATTAGTGGATAGGACATTTAGAACATTGATCCTCAGACCTACAAGGAGGCTATTATAAGCATAGACTTGGGAAGTGGCATGAAGCCATGAATTCTGAGATGGAATTCATGTACTCCAATAAGGTTTGGATCCTTGTTGATGCACCTGAGGGTATCGTACCCATTGGCTGCAAATGGATCTTCAAGAAGAAGATCGGAGTAGATGGAAAAGATGAGACCTATAAGGCAAAGCTAGTGGCTAAGGGGTATCATCAGAGGCAAGGTGTTGACTATGACAAAACCTTTGCACCCATAGCTATGCTGAAATCCATTCGAATTCTATTGACTATTGCAGCACATTATGACTATGAGATCTGGTAGATGGATGTAAAAACTGTATTCCTCAATAACAACCTCAAAGAGGAAGTGTATATGATACAGCCTAAGGGGTTCATGTCCAAGCACAGTCCAGATAAGATGTGCAGATTGCTTAAGTCCATTTATGGACTAAAGCAATCTTCCCAAAGTTGGAATATAAGATTTGATAAGGCGATCAGATCTTATAACTTCGTTAAGAATAAAGATGAGCCTTGTATGTATAAGAAGGTAAGTGGGAGCGCTATCACCTTCTTGGTATTATATGTGGATGACATCTTAATCATTGAGAATGATATAGGAATGCTCTCCATGGTAAAAGCTTTGCTACCTAGACACTTCTCCATGAAAGACTTAGGGGAAGCATCCTATATTCTGGGGATTTAGATCTATAGAGATAGATCCAAGAGGATGCTTGGCTTGTCCCAATCCAGGTACATAGACTCTATTGTCAAAAGGTTTAGTATGAAAAATTCCAAGAGATGTCTCATACTTATGAGACATGCGCTGGTCATATGTGCCCTGCAAGCCAATCACATGAGTGATGACACTTGTGACTTGATATGCACTCTTTCTTTTGCTTTTTATTATTAGGCATTTTATCACTTTATCTTGCATGTTACATATATTGTGATGTCCTTGGATCTGTGCAATGGGAATTGGATCGTGATGAGATCATGATAATGAGACCGATTCACCTTTAAACACAGACCCTAAATAATCTCAGTCAGAGGTTACTCGAGAGAAACATCAAGATAACCGGATAGACTGGTGTGCTACATACTCATCCATATGATGAAGGTGGCTAGTCTCATAGCTACTCGTGTGGGGACACTAAGGGTACAATGTAGGTGCCCATTGGGAAATGAGTTCACTGATTGAATCGCTTACGAAATACTGGATGGTTATTGATACCTCATGTCAGACAACGATTCTGTAGTCTTAGTAGTGTATCTAGTCCTTAGACTTGAGATATTAAGGATGTCTTGTATGAGTACCCCACTCTTTGATACCAGACTTATAGGTTTGAAAGTTTCAAATCTAGTACAATTGGTCATTGGAAATGATAGCCAACCTGACGAGGGCTATTGAGTGTCAATAGAGGATCATCCACTCTCGATATCATGAGAGGAATATCTCATGTATTCTTGCTCGAACAAATCCTTAGACAAGGTTATTCAGATTGAGAGAAAAAGAGTTCTCCGGAAGAATCCGACTAGAGCAAAACTCGAGGAGAGACCGTATGGGCTTAACAGCACCATGCCCGGTATAACGTCTCTGGGATATTAGATGGATGGAGACTTTAGATATATGATAACTAAGGATAGATAGGTTCAAAGGATTAGATTCTCCTGTATCGTCTGGGGACTATGGCGTAGTGGCCTAGTAGTCAATGAGTCGGATGAATTATTATAGAGATAATAATTCACTGAGTTAGAAGGAGTTCTGACAAGTATGACTCACGGCCAGCTTGATATTGGGCCTAGAGAGTCACAAACATATGGTAGATGTTACGACGAGTAGAGGTTCAGATTGTTAGGATCGAGAGTGGCACTAAGAGGGGGGCGTTTGAATTAGTGTAGCGGTAAAGAACGATAGATTCGGTGATTTTAAAACACTTTTAGAAACTTCGTACGATAAAAATTATACTTCGATTAAATCCATAACGAAAGATGCTTTAAACTTGAAGTGATTTGTAAGAAGAGACAAGGAAGTAGAGCATCAAAGTGAAGATACTTTGTAGTAATGTAAATGACAATAAGATAAATGCAAATCGATTTATAGTGGTTTGATCATACGACCTATGTCCACTCCCAATTCCTCTTTACTTGAAGCCATCGGCTTTCCTACTAATTGTCATCCTTCCAACGGGCAAGGACTGGCTCCCTTATAGCACTCTCCTTTTGACAGGCTTAGGAGTTAACCCTTACAAGCACTCTATCCTTTCTTTCAGTGGAATAGAAGTAAAAATTAAAGGAGAGATTTCTAGAGAGATTTCTACAAAGTTTTGTTGCTTTGAAAGTGTATGTGCTTATTTTTTCTAACCAGGGATAAGAGGGGATTTTATAGACCCCAAGAGGATTCAAATTTGGATCCCAAATTTGAATCACCCCGGATTTCAGGGGTATTAGCGGTACTACCGCTAGTGCTGGGCACCTAGGCTTTTTGCCCCTATCAGTGTACTAAGTGGTACCATTGCCCAGCCTAGCAGTACCATCGCCTGACATTCTGACATGGTTGGTGTACTAGGTGTTGAATCTCAGATTTTGATGATGAAGTTAATTGGTGAATTATTTGTTCTAATCCATATTATCGAGATAAGAGTGCAGGATTAACTACGATGGGCTGAAAACATAAACCAATTTACCGAGGTCAAGTTCGTTGGGAGTTTGAGAGTTCACCGGAAGTCTGAAGGATCATCAGAAGTATTGCCGGAATCAACCGAGATAGAATCAAGGACTTACCGAAGGTTTCGAAAGTTCGCTAGAAAGATCGTCGGAGGTTCGTGGAGATCATCGAGAAGGTTCAAAAGCTTGTCGAAGACTCATTGAACTCGTCATGGAATCTGGGAGCTTACTAGGAGTCGGTCGGAAGAAATCCGAAAGAGTGTCGGAAGTCCATCGAAATTTCACCAGAAAGCTCGCCGGAAGAAGACTTGAAGAATGTCGGTTTAAATCACTTAGAATTATGTTTCAATTTTATAATTAAGCATATAATTTGGGTTAGGATTAGGTGTTAATCCTATAACCCAAATTAGGAGCCCATTGGGCCTTGTTTTGGACCAGTTTGGGCCAAGTTTAAGGCCCAAATCGATGTGCTGAAACATGCTGGGCGGTGGCACTGCCTAGAGGCCGAAAGCTAGGTGGTGGCACCGCCCAGCCTGGGGTGGTGGCACCACCCAGCACCCGAGAGACTGGGCGGTGGAACCGCCCAGTGCATTGTCAGTCTAACAACTAATAGGCGATGACACCGCCGACACCGGGAAACCCAAAATGAATTCAAATTTGGAGCCCAAATTTGAATCCTCTTGGGGTCTATAAATACCTCTCTTTTCTCAACAGAAAGAGCACCCTTTTGAGAGTTAGAAATTGAGCAAAAGCTTTGGCAAATTCTTGTTTTCAATAGCTAGTGTTCACCTCCCTCTTTCTCTTTGAAAAATCTGTAAGAGTGTGAACCTCTTGTAAAAGGGTTGTAAGAGGGCTATTTGGTCCTTTTCCTTCAAATTGACTTACTAGTAGAAGTTGGGAGTCTCATCGAAGAAGGCTTCAGAAGTGGATATAGGTCACTTGACTGAACCACTATACATCATGGTGTTCTTGAATGTGTGAGTGTTTAAATTTCTGAATCATTTCCATACTTAGCTGCAAATCATTCAATTTTCATCTCCTTTACTCAAGCTACTTCAACTAAGTCATCTTCATCGAATTGAAATCTCAATACGAACTAGCTATTTACGAAATCGGTTTCAAACTTACGAGTTTTAATCGGTTGCACTAATTCGCCCTCCCCCCCACCCTCTAGTGCCTCTCCGATCCTAACAATTGGTATCAGAGCAAGGTTCGCTCTCAGATTTGGTTTAAAACCCAAGAGAGATGACCTATTCCAGCATGCAAGAGAGTTATTCCATTACACGTCCACCTATGTTTAATGGGTCAGATTACACATATTGGAAGACTCATATGAGCATCTTTCTTATTTCCATGGATTTTGAACTTTGGAGCATCATCAAAAATGGTTTTAAAAAATCTTCTCTTCTAATGAGTGAATGGAATGAATCGGAGAAGAAGACTTTTGCTTTAAACACAAAGGCTATGAATGCATTATTTTGAGCTCTCGACAAAAATAAATTTAATCACGTTTTGATTTATGAATCGATTTTTGATATTTGGGGTACTCTTGAGATCACTCATGAATGGACTAGCTGAGTGAAAAAGTCCAAAATCAACATTCTTATGCATTCTTACGAATTTTTCCGAATAAAACCAAGTGAGTCCATCGGAGACATGTACACCCGCTTCACGGATGTCATCAATGGACTTAAAGCACTTGGTAAAGGTTTTTCTAATTTTGGACTTGTAACTAAAATTTTAAGATCCCTTCCAAAGAGTTGGGATCCAAAAGTTACGACCATTCAAGAGGCTAAGGATCTTAAAACTTTTCTTCTTGAAGAACTTATTGGGTCTCTAATGACCTATGAAATGATGTGTCATGCTCATGAAGAGCTCGAGAACCCCCTTCCAAAGAACAGGAAGGATATGACACTAAGAACACAGGAAGACCACTTGAAAGGAACATCAAGTGAAGAGGATAGTGACAATGACATTGCACTTTTAACTCGAAAATTTAAAAAATTTATAAGAAAGAACCAATTTAAAAATGATGCAAAAAATAAACTTGAACCAAAAAAGGACCAAGTCATATGTTATGAATGTAAAAAGCCGGGACGCTTTAAATATGAATGCCCCCAAGCCAAGAAGAAGCAACTCAAGAAGAAGAAGGCATTGAAGGCTACATGGGATGACTCAAGTGACTTTAAGGATGAAGAAGCAAGTGACAAAGAGGAGGCCAACTTCGTGCCAATGGCTTTAGGAGAAGAGGTTAGTGAGTTATTTAATGAAGAGTTATCTTTTGATGAACTTTCTATCGCTTTTCATGAATTATTTGATGAATGTAGAACTATTAGTAATAAGTTAAATTTATTAAAGAAAGAGCATGCTTTATTACAAGATAAGTTTGATAGTCTCCGAACTCCTTCTTCACTCACCCCCATGCTCTAAGTGTGAACACTTAGAAGCAATCAAAAATGAGAACTTGCTACTTAAAGATACTCTAAACAAGTTTAAGATCGATAGCAAGGGCTTGGACATGATCTTTGCAAACAAGGGTCACGTCGGAAATAGAAGTGAAATTGGATTTGCAAGTGGATCTCACCGAAATCCTACCACCTTCATTAAAGGACCCACATTATATGTTTCACCTCATTTAAAATGTAATTTTTGTTGTAAATCCGGATATATTGTTTACAAATATCCATTTAGGAAAATTAGTCCACATAAATTAATATGGGTTTCTAAAGGAACCATAAATAATTCAATGCTAAATAACAAAGTTAGTAGATCAATATTGGAGGCACCCAAAATCAAATGAGTACCTAAAAACCATCCTCTTTTGTAGAACCATTCATCATCATAAGCTAGGAGTAAGAGATGGTATCTTGATAGTGGATACTCAAGGCATATGACCGAAGATCTATCTCAATTCTCTATGCTCACTAGCAAAGAAGAAGGGTATGTCACCTTCAGAGACAACAACAAGGGTAAAATCATTGGCAAGGGAATCATAGGTAACAAATCAAGTTTTTCATTTAATGATGTATTACTAGTTGATGGATTAAAACATAATCTTTTGAGCATTAGTCAATTATGCGATAAAAGTTATATTGTTATATTTGAATCTAATGCTTGCATCAGTGAAAAACCAAATAACAACATATCCATGATTGCGTTAAAACAAAATAATGTTTACCCCATTAACATTGAAGAACTTAGTAATAAAATGTGCTTCTCCGTTCTAAATGATGATGCTTGGCTTTGTCATAGGAGATTAGGCCATGCAAACATGAAACTAATATCTAAAATTTCTTTTAAAGAACTAGTATGAGAAATTCCAAATATCAAGTTTGACAGGGACAAAGTATGTGATGCATGTCAACTAGAAAAATAAATAAAAACTAGCTTCAAATCAAAAAATCAAATAAGCACCTCTAGACCATTACAATTGATTCATATAGATTTATTTAGACCAATCAACACAACAAGTCTAGGAGGTAGCAAATATGCATTTGTCATTGTAAATGACTATAGTAGATATACTTGGACCTATTTTTTGACTCACAAAAGTGATTGCTTTAAATATTTTTCTAAATTTTGTAAACTTACTCAAAACGAAAGGGTTTCATGATTTCATCTATTCGAAGTGATCATGGTGGAGAATTCCAAAACCATGACTTTTAAATTTTTTGTGAATCTAATGGGTATAACCACAACTTCTCTACTCCAAGAAATCCTCAACAAAATGGAGTAGTAGAAAGAAATAATAGAAATTTACAAGAAATGGAAAGAACCATGTTAAATGAACATAGTTTACCCAAATACTTTTGGGTTGAAGCCGTTAATATGACTTGCTATGTCATGAATAGGGTTCTAGTAAGATCATCTCTATCTAAAACCCCTTATGAATAATGGAATAACAAAAAATCAAATGTTTCTTATTTTAAAGTTTTTGATTGCAAATGCTTTATCTTGAATGAAAAGGATGCCTTAGAAAAATTCGATGCTAAATCTGATGAAGGTATCTTTCTCAGTTACTTTTTCGTTTCTAAAGCTTTTCATGTTTTTAACAAAAGAACGTTAATTATAAAAGAGTCTATTCATGTAGTTTTTAATGAACTTTTCGAACTTAAGAAAAATGATTTTGATGATGATCTTGGTTTTGATAGTTTGAATTTAAATGAACCCTCTCCTCAAAATAGCAACTTGGATGCATCTTCTTCCCAAATTTTCTTACCTAAAGAATGAAAGTATATAGATGCCCATCCAAAGGAGCTGAGACACATCGAAAGGGGTTCAAACTCGTTCTTCCTTTAAAAATTTTTATGCCCATACCACTTTTCTTTCTCAAATTAAACCTAAGTGCATTGACGATGCCTTGAAAGATGATTCTTGGGTCATTGCAATGCAAGAAGAATTGAATCAGTTTGAGACAAATGAGGTATAGAAGCTTGTTCCTAGACCTAATGACTATTTAGTTATTAGTACTAAATGGGTCTTTAGAAATAAGCAAGATGAATATGGTATCATGGTTAGAAACAAGGCTAGATTAGTAGCCAAAGATTTCAACCAAGAAGAAGGTATTGATTACGAAGAAACCTTCACTTCTGTGACAAGATTAGAAGCCATTAGGATACTCCTTGCCTATGCTAGTAGTAATAACTTTAAGCTTTTTCAAATGGATGTCAAAAGTGCTTTCTTAAATAGCTTTATTTCCGAAGAAGTGTATGTTGAACAACCACCCGGTTTTAAAAACTCTCTTCTTCCCAATCATGTGTTTAAACTAAGTCTCTCTATGAATTAAAACAAGCCCCTAGAGCTTGGTATGAGAGGCTTAGTTCCTTTCTTATTTTAAATAATTTTACTAAAAGCAAAATTGATATTGTATTGTTTATTAAACATTTTAAAAATAATTTTCTTATTATTCAAATTTATGTTGATGATATTATTTTTGGTTCCTCAAAAGAATCATTACGTGAATCATTCGCTAAGTGTATGAGTCATGAATTTGAAATGAGTCTAATAGGTGAACTAACCTTTTTTCTAGGATTGCAAATTAAACAACTTAGTAATGGTATATTTCCTAATCAATCCAAATATGCATTAGAATTGTTAAAACGATTTAACATGGATGGTTCAAAAGCTATAAACACTCCTATGAGTACCTCCACTAAGTTAGACATGGATGAAAGTGGAGAAAATTTTGATCAAAAAATATATAGGGGAATGATATATAGTTTATTTTACTTTACCGCAACTAGACCAGATATCATGTTTAGTGTAAGACTTTGTACAAGATTTCAAGCTAATCCTAAGTTGTCTCATCTTAAAGCTGTTAAAAGAATCCTTAAATATCTTAAAGGCACTCCTAACTTAGGATTATGGTATCCAAAATTCGATGATTTTGATTTAAAAGCCTATGCAGATGTAGATTTTGGCAGATGTAGAATAGATAGAAAAAGCACATCCGAAACATGCCAATTTTTAGGACATGCACTTGTTTCTTGGTCTTCCAAGAAACAAACTCAGTTACACTATCTATGATCGAAGCCGAATACATAGCCACTAGTGCATGTTGTGCATAAGTTATTTAGATAAAAATAAATTATAAGATTATGGAATTTATTTAAAGAATATTCTCATAAAATATGATAACACTAGTACTATTTGTCTAACCAAAAATCACATTCAACACTCTAGGACTAAGCAGATTGACATTAGGCATCATTTTATACAAGATCATGTAAATAATAACGATGTCATTCTAGATTTTATTAGAAGGGAATTAGGCATGTTGAATTGTCGTGAATGAATTTATTTTATATATTTCTTCATAGTTAGCACATAATTAGGGTAAGGATTAGGTAATAATTTTGTTAACCCTTGTAGGGGCCAACTGGGCCTTATTTGGATTGATTTAGGCCAAATTCAAGGCTCATTCAGCCTTGCTGGAATAGTCTAGCAGTGGCACCGCCCAGAGACCTAAATCCCAAGTGTTCCAGGTGGTGGCACTGCCCCAGGTCAGCGGTGGTACCATCAACTTTAATGCTTAGCAGGCGGTGGTACCGCTAGTGTCAAGCGGTGGTACCGCCAGACCACAAAGCCCGAGGACTCTGTCAGGCGGTGGTACTGCCAGTAGCCTGGAAAATCAAGAAGATTCAAATTTGAGCTCCAAATTTGAATCCTCTTGGAGCCTATAAAAACCTCTCCCATCCCTGGGTTGGATTATGTAAGCACATACACTTTGAAAGCTAGAAAATGCTGTTCAAATCTCTCTAGAAATCCCTCTTTTAGTTTTCTCTTGTGTTCGATTCAAAAGAAAGGAGTGAGTGCTTGTAAGGGTTGTCTCCTAAGCCCGTCAAAAGGAGAAAGCGCTGTAAAAGGGAATTGGTCTTCGTCCTTGGAAGGAAGACACCTAGTGAAAAGTTGGTGGACTCAAGAGAAGAGGAATCAGGAGTGGACGTAGGTCATATGACCGAACCACTATAAAAATTTTGGTTTGCGTTTCAATATTGTTATTTGTATTTCTACAAACTTGTTCATTTACTTACTCCACTTCCTCCTCACTTTCTTACGAATTATTTTAAGTTTGTACGTAATTGAAATCGGATTTTATCAAAATGTAATTTTGTTGCACAAAGTTTCCGAAGTTGTTTTAAATCACCAAAAAGTTATCGTTATTAACCGCTGCACTAATTCACCCCCCCCCTCTTAGTGCCACTCGATCCCTAATAGAAATTATGCATGAAGGCATCAGTAGAGTAAAAGATTCTAAGATAAATCTTTTGATGCATCATTTTGAATTATTTCATATGAAACCAAGCGAAATCATTGGAGACATATACACCCAGTTTATGGATGTTATCAATGGTTTAAAAGCACTTAGTAAATCTTTTTCTAATCTTGAACTTATAAACAAGATTCTAAGATCCCTTCCAAAAGATTGGGATCCTAAAGTAATGGCATTACAAGAAGCAAAAGACCTAAATAATTTTTCACTCGAAGAACTTATCGGGTCCTTGATGACCTATAAAATAACTCATTTGACACATGATGAACATGAGAATCACCTTCTAATAAATAGAAAGGATATAAGACTGAGAACCAAAGAAGATCACTTGAGTGATCACTTGAGTGATAACTCAAGTGATGATGATGGTGACCTTGAACTCGTAATAATAAAATTTAAAAAATTCATAAAATAAGAATTAAAGAATAAAAATGAACTCAATCCGGACACAACCACTTGCTATGAACGCAAGAAGCCAGGGGACTCCAAAGACAAGTATATAAAAGTAAAGAAGAAGAAAACACTCAAGAACGAATCAGAGTGATGAAGTTGCAAACTATACTTTAGTGGCCTTTGACAACGATGTAAGCAACTCAACCAAAACCCCTTTACTTTACTGTGAAATTACTTGATGTGTTTCATGAGTTATTTTTAATTAGTAAAAAAATACAAAAAAATCATGCTTCTCTTTCTAGTGATTTTAAAAAATTAAAAAATTGATCATGAAAATTATATGTTTTATGATAAAGGAATAAAATGTTAGATTTAAATCTAATGATTATACACCAAATATAATTCCATGTATATTTATCTTGATGATTTCCATATCACTTTTTAGTTTCAAACATGATGCATGATTTTGATATAAAAAAAAACTTGAGCATGACTATTACATATTATTTCCTTGCACCAAGTATAAAGAGTTAAACTCACTTAAGAAGGAAAATATTGTTAGGATCAAGAGTGGCATTAAGAGAGAGGGGAGGGGGGTGGTGGTGGTGAATTAGTACAGTGGATAAAAATCAACGATTTAAATCGATTCTGGAAAAATGTTATGCATTGAGAAGTTTGTCAGATAAAAACAATTTTGGTAAAGAAGATTGATTCGAGTGGATACATAAGAGAGTAGAGAAGGAGAGAATAAATGAGTGCAGTGAAGTAAAGAATTGAATGCAATAATTAAAACTTGTACACTAAGAGAAGAATGCAGCGATTTATAGTGGTTCGGTCAAATTGACCTATGTCCACTCCCGAAACCTCCTCCAATGAGGTTATCGGCTTCCACTATCAATCCTTCTTGAAGAGAAAGGATCACACACCCCTTTTACAGAACTTTGTAAGTGGCTTACACTCTTTTACAGAATTTTTATACTTGGGAATTCAGGAGGTGAATACTATAACTTTACAAGGTTATTTCACTATAGTTTTAACTCAGTTCTTATCACTTCTCAATGTGCTTTACCAGCTAAGAAGTAAGAGGTATTTATAGGCTCAATTGGTTTCAGAATTTAAGCCAAAAGAGGTCGCATCCCAGATTTCTGGGTGCTGGTGGTACCACCTCCTGAAACTAGCAGTGCCATGTTAGAACCCTCCGCGGATTCTAAGCTTGGGGTTGATCTCTATAGGGGATCGGCCTCCTTGGAACTCTATAGGGGTTCCTTCCTCCAAGTTGCTGCACAAAGGCTGCTAAAGGATTGATCTATTCATTCATTAAAGAGGATGAATACATGGCTATTTATAGGGCTTCTAAGCCCCAACTCCTAATAGGACTCTTACTCAAGACTCCTACTTCTCACCAACTTCTAATTAGGACTCCTTCTCTAGTAGGATTCCTAATTCTAATAGGACTTTTTACCTAATAGGACTTCTACTTCTAATAGGACTCTTTTCCTAATATGACTCCTACTTCTAATAGGACTCTTTTCCTAATAGGATTCCTACTTCTAATAGGACTCTTTTCCTAATAGGACTCCTACTTCTAATAGGATTCTTTTTCTAATAGGACTCCTTTCCTAAGAAGTAACCTAACCCTAACCTAGCCGGCCTCTTCACCTCTTTAATAAGGGTCGACTAGATAAGATTTACATGAATGCCCTTATCAATGAAATTAAATTAGGACTCTCATAGCTAGAGTCCTAACAGACCCGCCCTCTTCAAATCTGCCTTGTCCTCGAGGCTGACGTTCCATGAATTCTGAGAATTTGATCTTCAAGTCGTCGTAGTTCTCCCAAGTGGCATCTTCTGCTGGTAGGTTTGCCTTGTATTAACACTTCATGGCAGGTCGTCGTCGTCGAGTCACGATTCGTCGATCAATAATGGCACTTGGTTGGGTCTGGAGCTCTCCTTGGGTAGTTATATTTGGTAGATGGCTTTGGGCTGTCTCGTGTTGTCCCAACTTGAGCTTTAAACATGATACATGGAAGACTGGATGGATTCGGGAGCTAGCGAGTAAGTCCAATCTGTATGCTACTGCTCCGATGCGCTCCAAAATCTGGTAGGGTCCATAGAACCGAGGTGAAAGCTTCATAGACGCTCTGGTTTGGATTGATCTTTGCTTGTATGGCTGGAGCCGTAGGAAGACCCAATCTCCTACTGAAAATTCTCTTTCGCCTCTGTGTTGATCATATTGCTGTTTCATCCTTGCTTGTGCTGTAGTGAGATTATCTTTTAGCAACTTCAGCATTTTGTCTCTATCTTGTAGTTCCCTGTCTACTTGTTCTACTTTAGAGGTGCCCAACACATATTTTGGAATTACAGGGGGGGTTCGGCCATACATGGCCTCATAGGGAGTACATTTTGTAGAGGAATGATAAGTTGTATTATACCACCACTCAGCCCAGGGAAGTCACTTTGTCCATTCTTTTGGTCGGTCACTAGTGAAGCATCTAAGGTATGTCTCCAAACACCTGTTCACCACTTCAGTTTGGCCGTCGGTCTGTGGGTGATACGTCGTATTCATCTTTAATTTAGTGCCTTGCATCTGGAATAACTCTATCCAAAATTTGCTCATGAAGACCATATCATGATCACTTACAATAGATCTCGGCATCCCATGTAATTTTACAATATTCTCCATAAAGATTCGAGCAATACTAGAAACAGTATAGGGATTACGGATGGCATAAAAGTGAGCATACTTTGTAAGGCGATCAACCACGACAAAAATTATACCTTTTCCTTGTGATGAGGGAAGCCCTTCGATGAAATCCATTGATATATCAGTCCATATTGATTCTGGGATGGGTAGAGGTTGTAACTTTCCGGGACTTGCCACTGTCTCACCTTGGTGTCATTGACATATATCACATTGTGCTACAAATTCAGCAATAATTTTTTTCATCCCTATCCAATAAAAATTTTGCTTAATTCTTTTATAGGTTCTAAGGAACCCGGAGTGCCCGGCCGCAGGTGTGGAATGCATCTCTTGAAGGATGGTCTTTATGCAAGTAGAATTTGGCACAAGCACAATGCGTCCTTTATATCGCAAGTCCTTTGAGTCCCAACTGTAATGAGCCATAGAGCTTGGTGCTTCCTTTAATTTTTTTATGATTTTACTTGTTTCTGGATTATCTTGCCATTCCCTCCTAATGTCCTCAAGGAAGTTGCTGGTCGGAAGTGAAACAGCCGAAAATTCAACTTGCTCGGGTAGCCGTGAAAGCGCATCTGCAACAACATTATCTTTCCCTTTTTTGTAAGTTATTTCATAATCATATCCAAGAAGCTTTGTTACCCATTTTTGCTGCTTAAGTTGTACCAAAAAGCCGCTACATGCTTTGTGCAAAATTTTCTCCATTCGTTGTGTGCAAATTGTCATTAGGTCGCCCCCACGTTTCCCGTACAATATCACCTGTTTCCCCTTGCTGTAAAATTTCATAATTAATTTCAAAAAATTCCAGGAAATATCACCTAATGTCGTCAACCATTCGATGCTAAGCACAGCCTCATAATCATCGAGAGAGAGGAGGAAAAAATCTGCAATTATCTCTTGGTCCTGCAGCAACAATTTCACCCGTGGGCACTTACGATCACACTTCAAAATTCTTCCATCTGCAACTTTAACATCGAACCTGCTACAATTCTCAATAGGTAAGGCCATCCGGACAGCAACCTTGCTGTTCATAAAATTATTAGTGCTCCCGGTGTCAATAAGAATGGTGATTGGTTGTTGCTTCAGAAAACCTCCCACTTTCATTGTTTGCGGGTTCGCATAACCGGCAAGGGCATGCATCATAATATCAATTAGCTGCTGTTCTTCATCCGTGACCTCTTCCTCATGCTCCTGGACCTCCTCCTCCCTATCTTCAAGAGGTTCAATCAATAGGAGGCGGCCCCTTTTGCAGCAATGATCGCGGTTCCATGGCTCATCGTAATGCCAACAAAGACCCTTTGCTGATCGATCACGTAGTTCTTCTCTTGTCAATTTTTTGGGCAGCGAAGGATAGCTGGAAGCAGAAGGGGGTTTATATGTTGAGGTTCTAGGAGTGGTTCTCATCCTTCAAGAATCTTGGTTGAGTCATTCTTCTTGTATTCGGGCAAAAGAAATCGCAACCACCACGGTACGGGGCTGTCGTGCCTTAACTTCCCCTTTTATCTCTGGCTTGAGTCCTTCGATAAATGTTCCTAACAATTGACGGTCAGTCCAATCACGAGCAAGGTAAGATAGCTTCTCAAACCTGGTTTGGTACTCTTGAATCGTAGAGGTTTGTCGAATCTTTGCGAGTTGGCCGTCGATATTTTCATACTCCGTAGGTCCGAAATGGTTCAAAGAAGGCATTCTTAAATTGATTCCATGTCGGAGCCCCATGATTATATTCCAGCCAATTGTACCATTGAATAGCATCTCCTTCAAGGTGGATGACAGCAATCTCCACCATAGCATTATCCGATGTTCGGTAGTAGCGAAAGTAACGTTCTGCGTGCGAAATCCACCCCGCTGGGTCTCCTTTTTCCCATCATGGGAAGTCCACCCTCATGTGTGGCTGAAGCATGTCCTAGGGCTGTCCCTCCTTCTCTGGGGTCCTTTCTAAATTCTCTCCTTGCTGCAGTTTGGTTGGACTCGATGGTTGTCCAATTCTGAATTCTGCAAACAAAGTGCGCAATTTGTCTTCCAAGCGTGATTCAAGCCGTGATTCAATCCGAGATTCCCATGCTTCAAATTTGGCATCAATTGGATCTTGGGAAGCCATAGCATATGTCTGTAGATCAGAGATGCCCTTGTCTTTTTTCTGTTGATGGGTTAATGGCATGGGGTGGTGGAAGGTTCGGACAATAGATCGGTGATTGAAGGGTTCAGCTGTAATGGTTTACTGTTTTGGGCTGTGGTTTTTGATGCTATTAGGGTTATGAAACTAGGTTATGATGGCTGCATCTTGAGGCTAGAGAGATGCCCTAAAGACGTCTTAGTTTGTGGCAGCAAGGTGGCTAGGGTTTGGTAGGTTACGGAGAAGAAAAAAGGACCAAGGTGCAATACCAGATTTTTCGCCGAAAAAATTCCAGTAGTAAAGATGTAATTTTTCCAGAAATTTTCAAAAGAGATTCAAGTAAAACTCAAAGGGGATCTACTAATAAGGAAGAGGTAATACTGTGAAAAATTTCGTAGGAAGAAATGACAGCAAGAGGTTTGGCAAAATTGAGAATCACGGAGCGGTATTATAGTAGATTTTTACGTCTAAAGTGCAGCAGATTGGACGTAAAAGATAAGTGATTTTTATTGAGAATTTTTGGACAAAACTAAAGGGAAAACCACTGTTAGGAAGTGTTAAAGCCGCCGTAAAAATTCCATAGAGATTTGGATAGAAAAAACGCAGTAGCAAGATCAAAAAGGCAGTGCTATGCGGCTGAAATTCTGCAGTGTGACTTTCGTTGTAGAGATGAAAACTTTGCGATGAAAAGTATATGCAGCAATTATAGGAACGAATTTTTTTTAGATTTTTTGAATAAGGATAACTAAATTGCAGCAGTAGTAGGGTAGATAACCAGAATCTGTTGCAATTCACGGGAAGATCAAAGGATGATCTACGGTGGTGGAGATGACGGCGGAATTCAGCGATGATCTTCTAAGCAATTGTGGGAATTGCTTTGTGCGATTGTGGAGGGCTGGTGGATGGCTGTGGAAGGGCAGCGAGACACCAAGAACGCTGCTCTGATACCAAGTGTTAGAACCCTCCGTGGATTCTAAGCTTGGGGTTGATCTCTATAGGGGATCGGCCTCCTTGGAACTCTGTAGGGGTTCCTTCCTCCAAGTTGCTGCACAAAGGCTGCTAAAGGATTGATCTATTCATTCATTAAAGAGGATGAATACATGGCTATTTATAGCCCCAACTCCTAATAGGACTCTTACTCAAGACTCCTACTTCTCACCAACTTCTAATTAGGACTCCTTCTCTAGTAGGATTCCTAATTCTAATAGGACTTTTTTCCTAATAGGACTTCTACTTCTAATATGACTCTTTTCCAAATAGGACTCCTACTTCTAATAGGACTTTTTTCCTAATAGGATTCCTACTTCTAATAGGACTCTTTTCCTAATATGACTCCTACTTCTAATAGGATTCTTTTTCTAATAGGACTCCTTTCCTAAGAAGTAACCTAACCCTAACCTAGCCGGCCTCTTCACCTCTTTAATAAGGGTCGACTAGATAGGATTTACATGAATGCCCTTATCAATGAAATTAAATTAGGACTCTCATAGCTAGAGTCCTAACATGCCATCACCAGTTGACCCTGATACTAGGAGGTACCATCGCCTAGTCAGATAGTACTACCACTTGATAGGGTCTCAAGCTCTATGGAGGGGCAGTACAATTGCTTGACAGTTAATAACTACCGGGTAGTACCACCGCTGACTTGGGTGGTACCACCACCCAATGGTCCTGGGAATTTGTACCCTGGGTAGTTCCACCACCCTAGCCTAGTGGTACCACTGCCAGACAGGGTCCAGCACTTCTAGATAAGCATTGAATCTGGCCTAATCCAGTTAAGTTACAGGCCCAATTGTCCCCTACCAAGGTTAAAAGATTAACACCTAATCCTAACCGTAATTATATACCAACTATGAAATTGAAAATATATTCTAAGCAAAAACATGATCCAGCATATCAAGACTTCTTCCGGTGAGCTTCCGACGAACTTCCAATAGACTTCTAATGAACCCTTAGACATCTTCTGATGGACTTTTAGTAGACTCCTGGACTTTACGACAACCTTCGCAAGTTCCAACAAGTCTTCTTTACCAAGCTTCGATCTTTCTCGATGAGCCCTGTGAACTTTCGACAAACCTTCTGTTGAATCTCGAAATTTGTTGATGAAGTCAATTGGTGAATTATTTGTTCTAATTCATATTGTCGAGATAAGTGTGCAGGATTAACTATGATGGGATAAAAACATAAAGCGATTTACTGAGTCCAAGTTCATCGGGAGTTCGAGAGTTTCCGAAGGATCGTCGGAAGTATTGCCGGAACCAAACGAGATAGAATCAGGCACTTGCCAAAGGTTTCGGAAGTTCATCGGAAAGATCGTCGAAGGTTTGTGGAGATCATCGAGAAGGTTCAAAAGCTTGCCGAAGATTCATTAAACTCACCACGGAATCCGGGAACTTACTGGGAGTCCACCAAAAGAAATCCGAAGGAGTGTCGGAAGTCCACCGGAATTTCGCTAGAAAGCTCACCAAAAGAAAACTTGAAGAATGTTAGTTTAAATCACTTAGAATTATGTTTTAATTTTATAGTTAAGCATGTAATTTGGGTTAGGATTAAGTGTTAATCCTATAACCCAAAGTAGGGACCCATTGGGCCTTGTTTTGGACCGGTTTGGGTCGAGTTTAAGGCCCAAAATGATGCGCTGAAGCATGCTAGGCGGTAGCACCGCCCAAAGGCCGAAAGCTGGGCAGTGGCATCGCCTAGCCTGGGGCAGTGGCATCGCTGCCTTAGGTAGTGGAACTGCCCAAAGGCAAGATCAATCTGACGACAACTAACAAGCGGCACACCGCTTGCATCGACAGCAAAGGGCACCGCCAAAGATCGAGAAACCTAAAATGAATTCAAATTTGGAGCCCAAATTTGAATCCTCTTAGGATCTATAAATACCCCTCCTTTCTTAATAGAAAGAGTACCCTTTTAAGAGTTAGAAATTGAGCAAAAGCTTTGGCAAAGTCTTGTTTTCGATAGCTAGTGTTCACCTCCCTCTTTCTCTTTAAAAAGTCTGTAAGAGTGTGAACCTCTTGTAAAAGGGTTGTAACAGGGGTATTTGGTCCTTCCCCTTCAAAGTGAGTTGCTAGTGGAAGTTGGAAGCCTCATCAAAGTGTTGGGCTGAGAGCACAGTTCAGCCCATATGGGCTTTAGCAGCCCATAGCCCTTCTCTTATTAACCCTAACCCTAACCTAAAACCTAATTATATATAGGGGCTATGGTAGCTACGAAATTAGGAGATCAAAACATCACAGCAAGGGGCAGAAATTTATAGCAACATTAGGGATTCAAAGAGAGGAGAAAAGGGTAGAAAAACAAGAGAAAAAGAAAGGGAAGAAGACAAGGAAAACACAGAAATTGTTCTCACTCATCCAAACAGTTTCTCATCTCAGGTTAGATCAGATCTTCAGTGAATTCTTCTGTGATTTCTTGAGGAGGTTTTGGATATTGTGCACAGTGACGTGATCCTTGTATCCCAGTTATTCTCTTGAGATTGTTGCTTGGGTTATGGGCAAGAGATTCGAGAATTATACATTCATTATTTCTATAGTGGATTTTCTCTGGTTTGCCCCGTGGTTTTTACCCTTCACGTTAAAGGGGTTTTCCACGTAAATCTTGGTATTCTATTTGATTGTGATTTCTGTTTAATTCCATTGTGTTACGACCTGCTAGTATTTATTCATAGACAAAAGTTATTGTTTGTTACCTATCCTTTTATTTTCTCCCATCAACTGGTATCAGAGCAAGGTTTTGGTGATTTAACTTTTGTATTTGAACATGGAGGCTGGTAATGTTTCTCGCATGATTAGTTTGAACGGAAACAATTGGATGATATGGAAACCAAGAATGGAAGATCTCTTGTATTGCAAAGATTTGTATGGACCTTTGCAAGGGGATAGTGAAAAACCCATAACTATGACAGATGATGAGTGGAAGAGATTAGATCGAAAAACAGTTGGGTTTATTCGACAGTGGCTCGATGATAGTGTCTTTCATCATGTTTCTACTGAAAGTTCTGCATATTCTCTTTGGAAAAAGTTAGAAGGTCTCTATGAAAGAAAAACAGCTGGCAACAAAGCTTTTTTGATCAGAAAACTTGTGAACCTAAAATATAAAGAGGGTGCTTCTATTGCTGAGCATTTGAATGAAATTCAGAGTATTACTAACCAGTTATCTTCTATGAAAATGTCTCTTGATGATGAGTTGCAGGCATTGTTACTTCTCAGTTCATTGCCAGAAAGTTGGGAGACACTGACTGGTGGTTTCCCTCAGTAATTCTGTGCCAAATGGTATTGTTACCATGAGTCAAGTAACAAGAAGTTTGTTGAATGAGGAGTTGAGAAGAAAGACCACAGTAGTATCTCAGATTGATTCACAGGCACTTATCTCAGAGAACAGAGGAAGGTCAAGGTCTAAAGATAGAAGCAGTTCACGCATAGGTAGAAGCAAGTCAAGATCAAGGAAAGATATTGTTTGCTATAACTGTGGTGAGAAAGGACATTATAAGAATCAGTGTAAGCAGCTTAAGAAGAGCAAGAAAAAGGGAAAAGAAGTGGAGTCTACAGAGTCAAAAGAAAATACCACAACTATAATGCAGGTTGGTGATTATTTGATTTTGTCTCCATCTGATGATATTTTTTCTTGTGTGTGTCAGGATCTTGAGTGGATAATTGACATAGGAGCTTCTTATCATGCTACACCACAGAGGAAGTTTTTTACTACGTACAGATCTAGAAATTTTGGTGTTGTCAAGATGGGCAACCATGGCACAGCAGACATCATTGGCATGGGTGACATCCATATAAAGACCAATCTTGGATGCAAATTGGTGCTTAAGGATGTGAGGCATGTGGTTGACTTGAGGTTGAATCTAATTTCAGTTGGAAGATTAGATGATGAAGACTATGATAGCAGAGTTTCACGAGGGCAAGGAAACTCAATAAGGGTTCTCTTGTTATAGCTAATGGAAAGAAATGTCACACTTTGTACAGGTTGCAGGCTAAAGCTTGTGGTGAACAGTTAAATGCCACAGAGAAAGACTTCAGCATGGAGTTGTGGCATAGGCGATTGGGACACATGAGCGAGAAAGGACTGTAAGCTCTTTCCAAGAGAGAGGTATTGCCTGACCTCAGAGGTATACGTTTGAACCCTTGTATCGATTGTTTAGCTGGTAAACAACATAGAGTTTCATTTGCTAGTCCTGCTTTGTCTAGAAAAATGCATGCCTTGGATCGTGTTTATACAGATGTATGTGGTCCTTTGAGGACAAAAACTCCTAATGGTTCTACTAATGTTCCTGGCATCAGTGGTGCACTTTACTTTGTTACTTTTATAGATGACTTTTCCAGGAAAGTTTGGGCCTATGCTTTGAAGACCAAGGATCAGGTTATTGGTGTCTTCAAAGAGTTTCATGCCAGAGTTGAAAGGGAGACAGAAAGACAGTTGAAATGCATAAGATCAGATAATGGTGGTGAGTATACAGGATTATTTGATGATTATTGTAGGTCACATGGCATCCAGCATGAGATGACAGTTCCTGGTACACCTCAGCATAATGCAATTACAGAGAGGATGAACCGCATCATCATGGAAAAGATCAGATGTATGCTTTCACAGGTAAAGCTACCCAAAAGGTTTTGGGATGAGGCTTTGAGGACTGCAGTTGATGTGATCAACTTATCTCCTGCATGCCCTAGATGCTGATGTTGCAGAGCATGTTTGGTCAGGGAAAGATGTTTCCTATAAGCATTTGAGAGTATTTGGTTGTCGTGCATTTGCACGTATTCCAGATAATGAAAGGTCTAAGCTGGATGGTAAGACAAAAGAATGTATTTTTCTTAGCTACTCACATGATCAATTTGGTTACAGGCTTTGGGATCCGAAAAAGCGAAGGTGTTTAGAAGCAGAGATGTGGTCTTCTTTGAGGATCAAACCCTTGAGGATTTGAAGAAGAAGGCACCAGCCAAGACTTCTGTAGAAGGATTAGCAGATTGTGACCCAGTTGTTCCTCCAGTATATTAGGATGATGGGGGAGATGTGCAGGAAGATGGTGTAGAGCCAGATATTAATCTACCTGCAGGACATGTTGAGCAAGAAGAAGTTGAGGAGCAGCTTCCCGCAGAACCTCAATTGAAAAGATCTTCTAGACAACGTCGACCTTTCGAAGATACTCTACAGATGAATATGTGATGCTTACTGATGCAGGTGAACCAGAGAGTTACCAGGAAGCGGTTGAAAGTGAGCAGAAAAAAATGTGGCTAGTTGCTATGCAGGAAGAGATGGATGCTTTACAGATGAATCATACATATGATTTGGTGCAACTTCCACAAGGAATGAAGTCCTTGAAGAACAAGTGGGTTTTCAGGTTGAAGACTCAAGAATATTGTTCTCAACCAAAGTACAAAGTCAGATTGGTTGTGAAAGGCTTTGGTCAAAAGAAAGGTATTGACTTTGAAGAGATTTTTTCTCATGTTGTTAAAATGTCTTCTATTCGTGTTGCTCTAGGTATTGCTGCTAACCAGGACTTGGAGGTGGAGCAGTTAGATGTGAAGACAGCTTTCCTTCATGGTGATTTGGAGGAGGAAATTTATATGGAGCAACCAAAAGGTTTCAAAGTCAAAGGTAAAGAAAATTTTGTCTGCAAGTTAAGAAAGAGTTTGTATGGATTGAAGCAAACTCCAAGACAGTGGTACAGAAAGTTTGATTCATTTATGATTAAAAATGGATACAAAAGAATGGCTTCAGATCATTGTGTGTATATCAAACGGTTTGGTGAGAATTTTATTATTCTCTTACTTTATGTTGATGATATGCTTATCCTTGGGAAAGATATATGTATAATTGACAGGTTGAAGAAGGAACTGAGTGAGTCCTTTGCAATGAAGGACATGGGGCCAGCAAAGCAAATACTGGGCATGCAGATTTCTCGTGACAGGAAAAACAAGAAGATTTGATTGTCACAAGAGAAATACATCGAGAAGGTATTAGAAAGGTTCAGTATGAGCAATGCAAAGCCAGCTTGGTTCTCCTCTTTCAGAGTCACTTCAAGTTGTGCTCGAATGAGTCCGTCAAGTGATGAAGAGAAGGAGAAAATGTAAAAGGTTCCTTATGCTTCAAAGAGTTGGAAGTTTAATGTATGCAATGGTATATACGAGGCCGGACATCGCATATGCAGTGGGTGTTACTAGCAGATTTCTTGCAAATCCAGGCAAAGAGCACTGGGCAGCAGTGAAGTGGATATTGAGATATCTCAGAGGAAGCTCTAAGGTTTGTTTAAGCTTTGGAGGTGGACCACCTGTGTTAGTGAGTTACACAGATGCAGATATGGTCAGAGATATTGATACAAGGAAATCTACATCAGGTTTGTACTTACTTTTGCAAGGGGAGCTGTGTCATGGCAATCCAGATTGCAAAGGTGTATTGCTCTCTCCACCACAGAGGCAGAATATATTGCTGCTACAGAGGTTTGTAAAGAAATGTTATGGATGAAAGAATTCTTACAAGAATTGGGGCTGAAACAGGAAAATTATGTGGTGTATTGTGACAGCCAGAGTGCCATCCATTTATGTAAGAACCCAGTTTTTCATTCTAAGTCAAAGCATATAGATGTCAGATATCACTGGATTCGAAATGTACTTGAAGAGAAGCAGTTGCAACTTCAGAAAATTCATACAGATGATAATGGAGCAGATATGTTAACAAAGACTTTACCAAAAGAGAGACAGGAGATGTGCCGACAGTTGGTCGGCATGGATTTACACTGAGTCATGGGATAGCCTCCCTTATGGGCTGAAGGGGGAGGTTGTTGGGCTGAGAGCCCAGTTCAGCCCATATGGGCTTTAGCAGCCCATAGCCCTTCTCTTATTAACCCTAACCCTAACCTAAAACCTAATTATATATAGGGGCTATGGTGGCTACGAAATTAGGAGATCAAAACATCGTAGCAAGGGGTAGAAATTTGTAGCAACATTAGGGATTCAAAGAGAGGAGAAAAGGGCAGAAAAATAAGAGAAAAAGAAAGGGAAGAAAACAAGGAAAACACATAAATTGTTCTCACTCATCCAAACAGTTTCTCATCTCAGGTTAGATCAGATCTTCAGTGAATTCTTCTATGATTTCTTGAGGAGGTTTTGGATATTGTGCACAGTGATGTGATCCTTGTATCCCAGTTATTCTCTTGAGATTGTTGCTTGGGTTTTGGACAAGAGATTCGAGAATTGTACATTCATTATTTCTATAGTGGATTTTCTCTGGTTTGCCCCGTGGTTTTTACCCTTCACGTTGAAGGGGTTTTCCACGTAAATCTTGGTGTTCTATTTGATTATGATTTCTGTTTAATTCCGTTGTGTTACGGCCTGCTAGTATTTGTTCATAGACAAAAGTTATTGTTTGTTACCTATCCTTTTATTTTCTCCCATCACGAAGAAGGCTTCGGAAGTGGATGTAGGTCACTTGACCGAACCACTATACATCGTGGTGTTCTTAAATGTGTGAGTGTTTAAATTTCTAAATCATTTCTATACTTAGCTATAAATCATTCGGTTTTCATCTCCTTTACTCAAGCTACTTCAATTAAGTCATCTTCGTCGAATCGAACTCAATACGAACTAGCTATTTATGAAATTGGTTTCAAACTTACGAGTTTTAATCCATTGCACTAATTCACCCCCCCCCCCTCTTAGTGCCTCTCCGATCCTAATAATTGGTATCAGAGCAAGGTTCACTCTCATATTTAGTTTTAAACCCAAGAGAGATGACATATTCCGGCATGCAAGAGGGTCACTCCATTACACGTCCGCCGTTGTTTAATGGGTCAGATTACACATATTAGAAGACTCGTATGAGAATCTTTCATATTTTCATGGATTTTGAGCTTTGGAGAATCGTCGAAAATAATTTTCAAAAATCTTCTCTTCCGACGAGCGAATGGAATGAATTGGAGAAGAAGACTTTTGCTTTAAATGCAAAGCCTATGAATGCCTTGTTTTGCACTCTCGACAAAAATGAATTTAATCACATTTCGATTTGTAAATCGGCTTTTGATATTTGGTGTACTCTTGAGATCACTCATGAAGGCGCTAGTTGAGTGAAAGAGTCCAAAATCAACATTCTTATGCATTCTTATAAAGTTTTCTAAATGAAACTAAGTGAGTCAATTGGAGACATGTACACCTGCTTCACGGATATCATCAATGGACTCAAAGCACTTAGTAAAGGTTTTTCTAATTTTGAACTTATAACTAAAATTTTAAGATCCCATCCAAAGAGTTGGGATTCAAAAGTTACGGCTATTCAAGAGACCAAGGATCTTAAAACTTTTCCTCTCGAAGAACTTATTAGGTCTCTAATGACCTATGAAATGATGTGTCATACTCATGAAGAGCTCGAGAACCCCCTTCCAAAGAACAGGAAGGATATGGCACTAAGAACATAAGAAGTCTACTTGAAAGGAACATCAAGTGAAGAGGACAGTGACAATAACATTGCACTTTTAACTCAAAAATTTTAAAAATTTATAAGAAAGAACAAATTTAAAAATGACACAAAAAAGAAACTTGAACTAAAAAAGGACCAAGTCATATGTTATGAATGCAAGAAGCCGAGACACTTCAAATATGAATGCCCCCAAGTCAAGAAGAAGCAACTCAAGAAAAAGAAGGCATTGAAAGCTACATGGGATGACTTAAGTGACTCCGAGGATGAAGAAGCAAGCAACAAAGAGGAGGCCAACTTTGCACTAATGGCTTTAGGGAAAGAGGTTAGTGAGTTATTTAATGAAAAGTTATCTTTTGATGAACTTTCTATTGCTTTTCATGAATTATTCGATTAATGTATAACTATTATTAAGAAGTTAAATTTATTAAAGAAAGAGCATGCTTTATTAGAAGATAAGTTTGATAGTCTCTAAACTCCTTCACCCCCATGCTCTAAGTGTGAACACTTAGAAGCAATCAAAAATGAGAACTTGCTACTTAAAGAGACCCTAAACAAGTTTAAGGTCGGTAGCAAGGGCTTGGACATGATCCTTGCAAACAAGGGTCACATCGGAAATAAAAGTGAAATTGGATTTGTGAGTGAATCTCACCGAAATCCTACCACCTTCATTAAAGGACTCACATTACATGTTTCATCTCATTTAAAATGTAATTTTTGTTGTAAATCTGGACATGTTTCTTATTTTAAAGTTTTTGGTTGTAAATGCTTTATTTTAAATGAAAAAGATGCTTTAGGAAAATTCGATGCTAAATCTGATGAAGGCATCTTTCTTGGCTACTCTTCCATTTCTATAGCTTTTCGTGTTTTCAACAAAAGAACGTTAGTTATAGAAGAGTCTATTCATGTAGTTTTTAATGAAATTTCTGAATTTAAGAAAAAAGATTTCGATGATGATTTTGGTTTTGATGGTTTGAATTTAAATGAACCCTCTCCTCAAAATAGCAACTTGGATGCATCTTCTTCCCAAATTTCCTTACCTAAGGAATGGAAGTATGTAGATGCCCATCCCAAGGAGTTAATTATAGGAGACACATTGAAAGGGGTTCAAACCCGTTCTTCTTTTAAAAATTTTTGTGCCCATGCCGCTTTTCCTTCTCAAATTGAACCTAAGTGCATTGACGATGCCTTGAAAGATGATTCTTAAGTTATCACAATGTAAGAAGAATTGAATCAATTTGAAAGGAATGAGGTATGGAAGCTTGTTCATAGACCTAGTGACCATTTAGTTATTGGTACCAAATGGGTCTTTAGAAACAAGCAAGATGAATGCGGTATCGTGGTTAGAAATAAGGCTAGACTAGTAGCCAAAGGTTTCAATTAAGAAGAAGGTATCAATTATGAAGAGACCTTCGCTCCTATGGCAAGATTAGAAGCCATTACGATGCTCCTTGCCTATGCTAGTAGTAATAATTTTAAGCTATTTCAAATGGATGTCAAAAGTGTTTTCTTAAATGGTTTTATTTCCGAAGAAGTATATGTTGAACAACCACCCGGATTTGAAAATTTTCTTCTTCCTAATCATGTGTTTAAACTAAGGCTCTCTATGGATTAAAACAAGCCCCTAGGGCTTAGTATGAGAGACTTAGTTCTTTCTTAATTTTAAATAATTTTACTAAAGGCAAGGTTGATACTACATTGTTTATTAAATATTTTAAAAATAATTTTCTTATTGTTCAAATTTATATTGATGATATTATTTTCGGTTCTTCGAATGAATCACTATGTGAATCATTTGCTAAGTGTATGAGTCATAAATTTGAAATAAGCCTAATGGGAGAATTAACCTTTTTTTTAGAATTACAAGTTAAACAATTTAGTGATGGTATATTTCTTAATCAAACAAAGTATACATTAGATTTGTTAAAATGATTTAACATAGATGGTTCAAAATCCATCAACACTCCAATGAGTACTTCCACTAAGTTAGATGTGGATGAAAGTGGAGAAAATTTTGATCAAAAAACATATAGGGGAATGATAGGTAGCTTACTTTACCTCACCACAACTATACTAGATATCATGTTTAATGTAGGTCTATGTGTAAGATTCCAAGCTAATCCTAAGTTAATCTCACCTTAAAGCTATTAAAAGAATCCTTAGGTATCTTAAAGGAACTCCTAATCTAGGATTATAGTATCCAAAATCTGATAACTTTGATTTAAAAGCCTATGCGGATGCAGATTTTGGTGGATATAGAATAGATAGAAAGAGCACATCCGGAACATGCCAATTTTTAGGACATGCACTTGTTTCTTAGACTTCCAAGAAACAAAATTCGGTTGCACTATCTACGGCGGAAGCCGAATACATAGCTGCAAGTGCATGTTGTGCACAAGTTGTTTGGATAAAAAATACATTAGAAGACTATGGAATTTATTTAAAGAATATTCTCATAAAATGTGATAATATAAGCGCTATTTGTCTAACCAAAAATTCAATTCAACACTCAAGAACTAAGTATATTGACATTAGGCTTCACTTTATACGAGATCATGTCAATAATAATAATGTCATTCTAGAATTTATTGATATAAAACACCAATTAGCGGACATCTTCATAAAACCTCTAAATGAAGAATAATTTGACTTCATTAGAAGAGAATTAGACATGCTAAATTATTCTAATACATGATGTTGTATGTTTCTTTTCTGAAATTTTCCAACTTCGGTTTTGATTATATCATCTTAATATCACCTCTTCATTTTTGAATGACATCTTTACAATATCATCTTGGCATTTTGATCTTCCTATTGATGAATTTTTGAGTTATGTCATGACTTTTGATGAAATGATTAAATTTTCAGTTTTGATAGTTTCACATTGATATTATATTTTCGCATTTTGATGACATCTTTATATCATAGAGCTCTCATTTTTATCTTTCGATCATAATCTTGATGAAAGCTATCATGATGTTGTTTTCCTCCTTTAAATAGTGGATACTAATGATGTAGTAAAAATTGATTTTATACCCTCCTTTAAGTATGACTAAAGATATTTCATGACTTGATTTTTATATGAAGCTTAACATATGCATAAATTAATTACATAATTTGTGCAAAATTAAGTTCTTAAATGTTCATTTTTTATTTTTATTCTTGTGCTAATCGGTATGATTCAAGGTTTTATGACTTCCTCCTCATGAATCACTACAAGAATACCATGTCGAAGTTTTTTTTCCTTCAAATTTTTGATGTTGATATATTTCATTTCCTTGATGAATGACTTTAATGATCTATCCTTTCACAATTCTGTGAATTCTCAATCAAAAAAATGAATCTTATATTCTTCATGTATGAATTCTTCATGAGCATTTTGACACTCTAATGTTTTCTTTCGGATCTCATGAATATGAATAAAAATGATCCAAACATTTTTTGGATTTCTCCGTCAAGGATGACATATTTTGCATTATGTTCAACTCATTTATCATATGCTTGATAATTGACCACTCATTTTTTTTGTGGTATGATACCTTGTGGTGGCTACTTCACCTCTTTTTTGTTGATGACAAAGGGGGAGAAGAATGTGTAAATTGATGAGACATATGAAAATAACTTGATAAAATGTCTTGCATAGTATTAAGAAGATTAAATTCAAGTGTTTTGAGATTGATATCATATCATATTTAAAAATTGGTTTCTTTTTTATTGATATGATAAGCAAATATTTCATTTGATATCATGCCTTGATCTTATGCACTTCATTGATATCATTTGATCCGTGTGGTAATTCAATTGGTGATTAGTTTCTCTTGTCGAAATGATGAATATCTATCATTCGACTAGAAAATGTATAACAAGCTATGACATTATGAAAAATATGAAGTTTCATATTTATGGATGGAAGATCATGCTTGTTAAGCATGACGGAAAGTTTAATGAATGAAACTTATCGGGTATGGGATGAATTCAAGAAAATTGAATTCAAGTGTTTTTACCTTCTCATGATATGGCATATAGATAGGGGCAGTAAAGATTAACTTCATCATCAATTGATTGTCATCATCAAAAAGGGGGAGATTGTTGAATCTTGAATTTTGATGATGAAGTCAATTGGTGAATTATTTGTTCTAATCCATATTATCAAGATAAGTATGCAGGATTAACTATGATGGGATGAAAACATAAAGTGAATTACTGAGGTTAAGTTTGCCGGGAGTTCAAGAGTTCACCAGAAGTCCGAAGGATCGTCGGAAATGTTGCCAGAACCAATCGAGATAGAATCAGGGACTTGCCGAAGGTTTTGGAAGTTTGCTGGAAAGATCATCGGAGGTTTGCGGAGATCACCGAGAAGGTTCGAAAGCTTGCTGAAGACTCATTGAACTCGCCACGGAATCTGGGAGCTTGCTGGGAGTCTGTCGGAAGAAATCCGAAGGAGTGTTGGAAGTCTAGCGGAATTTCACCAGAAAGCTCATCCGAAGAAGACTTGAAGAATGTCGGTTTAAATCACTTAGAATTATGTTTCAATTTCGTAGTTAAGCATGTAATTTGGGTTAGTATTAGGTGTTAATCCTATAACCCAAAGTAGGGGCTCATTGGGCCTTGTTTTGGACCAGTTTGGGCTGAGTTTAAGGCCCAAACCGATGTGCTGAAACATGCTAGGCGGTGGCACCGCCCAGAGGCCGAAAGCTAGGCGGTGGCATTGCCCAGCTTGGGGCGATGGCATGGCCCAGCACATGAGAGACTGGGCGGTGGCATCGCTGCCTTGGGCGGTGGAACTATCCAGTGCATTGTCAGTCTGACAACTGACAAGCAGTGGCACCGCCACTGACAGGCGATGGCACCGCTTGCACCAGGAAACCCAAAATGAATTCAAATTTAGAGCCCAAATTTGAATCCTCTTGGGGTTTATAAATACCCCTCCTTTCTCAGCAGAAAGAGCACTCTTTTGAGAGTTAGAAATTGAGCAAAAGCTTTAGCAAAGTCTTATTTTTGATAGCTAGTGTTCATCTCTCTCTTTCTCTTTGAAAAGTCTGTAAGAGAGTGAACCTCTTGTAAAAGGGTTGTAAGAGGGGTATTTGGTCCTTCCCCTTTAAAGTAACTTGCTAGTGGAAGTTGGGAGCCTCATTGAAGAAGGCTTCGGAAGTTGGGAGCCTCATGTAAGTCACTTGACTGAACCACTATACATCGTAGTGTTCTTGAATGTGAGTGTTTAAATTTTTGAATCATTTCTATACTTAGCTATAAGTTGTTTAGTTTTCATCTCCTTTACTCAAGCTACTTCAACTAAGTCATCTTCATCGAATCAAAATCTCAATACGAACTAGCTATTTATAAAATCGGTTTCAAACTTACGAGTTTTAATCCGTTGCACTAATTCGCCCCCTCTTAGTGCCTCTCCGATCCTAACACTGGGTGGTACCACCACCCTGCCAATGGTGCCACCACCTAGGTACTTTGCCCCAAGGTGATACCACCACCCAGTTTGTGCAGTACCACCACCTAGATGTTCTTGGGATTTGGACCTAGGCGGTGCCACCGCTAGATAGTGTCCAGCACTCCTGGTTAGGCTTTAAACTTGGCCCAAACCGATCCAATGTCGGGCATAGTTGGTCCCAAATAGGGTTAAAGGATTAACACCTAATTCTAACCTTAATTATGTGCTAACTATGAAATTAAAGATATTTCCTAAGTTATTACAAAGTCCATCACGTCAAGTGTTTTTCTCTGATGAGCTTCCGGCGAACTTCCTACAATCTTCCGATGAACTCTCGGATACCATTCTGCGGACTCCCGACAAGCTCCTAGACTTCACGATGATCTTGGCGAGTTCCGATGAGCTTCTTCGGTAAGCTTTGATCTTTCTCGGCAAGCTCCGTTGAATCTTTAGACTTTCGTCTATTGAATCTCGGATTTTGATGATGAAACTAATTGATTGTGTTTTGTGATCTAACTGCGTTTTGAGTGATGCAGGTCTACTATCGATCAGGATTAGACTGTTGACGCTGGAGGAATTGGCGATGCACTAGGTGATTACGTTAGGATATTGGATGTCGAGCCGAAGGTCGGGTCAACAATCGGCAGAAGGCTTCGGACGTCGGTCATCGGGTCAAGAAGAGCGGAGTTGCGCCAAGGATATCGGGATTACAGAGTTCAACCGTCGATTAGGCAACAAAACGTAAGAGAGGATGATGAACCGAAGAATCGGACGAAACACCGACAAATGATGTGTCGGATAACAGAATGTTAATTCACATTGTAATAATTGTCTAGATCGAAGTAGAGTTTTGTTTGTGTGTGTGCAGGATTAACTACGACAATGATGATGACGTAAAGCAAAACAAAGTGCCGAAAGACAAGTGTGATGGATCGTTAGGAGTTCGAGAATTCAATGAAATTCTGAAGATTCATTGGGAGTGCTGCCGAAACTGGTCGAGAACGAGTAGGGAGCTTGCCGAAGGGTTTTCAAGAGTTCGCCGGAAGGTTCGTCGAAAGTTCACAGAGATTGCCAAGAAAGATCGGAGCTTGCCAAAGAAGCTCGTTGGAACTCACCAAGATCATCGTAAAGTCCAACTTAAAATTATTACAATAAGCGTAGGCAAGGATCATCCTTATGGCTTCTAATCTTGCCACAGGAGTAAAGGTTTCTTCATAATTGATACCTTCTTAGTTGAAACCTTTGGCTACTAATCTAGCCTAGTTTCTAACCATGATACCAAATTTATCTTGCTTATTTCTAAAGACCCATTTAGTACCAATCACTAAATGGTCACTAGGTCTAGGAATAAGCTTCCACACTTTATTTCTCTCAAATTGATTCACCTCTTCTTATATTACGATAACCCATGAATAATCTTTCAAGGCCTCGTCAATGCATTTATGCTTAATTTAAGAAAGAAAAGTGGTGTTAGCACAAAAATTTTAAAAGGAAGAGCGAGTTTGAATACCTTTTGATATGTCTCCTATGATTAGCTCCTTAGGATGAGCATCTATATGTTGAATCTTAGATTTTGATGATGAAACTAATTGATTGCATTTGTGATCTAACTATGTTTTGAGTGACATAAGGCTAGCATCAATCAGGAATAAATAATTGAAGTAGGAAGAATCGGACACTAGGTCGAAGGAGAACATATCAAAAGATTGGACGTCGAACCGAAGGAACGGTCAACATATAGGCAGAAGGCTTCGGATGATGGACTCAGATATCGGGCCAAGAAGAATAGAATTGCACTAAGAAGATCAGAGTTATAAAGGATAACTACCGATTAAGCAATAGGCTGCAAGAGAGGATGATGCGCCAAAGAACCGGATGAAGTGCCAATGGACCAATGACATGCCAGACAAATTAATTCATACTTTGTAATAATTATCTAGATCGAAATAGGTTTTAAGACTAATTGAGTTAGAATTGAGCCAAGTCAATTATGGGCCAATTAGGCCCATGTGTGGGCTATGTTGGGCCAAGTGAAAGGCCCAAAAAGTGACCCAAGAGATGAGTCAAGCGATGACACTGCCAGAATAGGCAATGGAACTACTGGTGGCTTGGTCTCGAAGACATAGTCTCTAAGACTGTTTTAGGTGGTGGTACCATCCAGTGATAGAAAGCTTGGGTGGTGGTACCACCAAGCACTAGCGATGGTATTGCCAGTACTCGGAATACCCGGGATGAGACCAATTTTTGGCTCCAAGTTTGAATCCATTTGGAGCCTATAAATACCCCTCTCATCCCTGGTTAGAATATATAAGCACAGAGAACTTAAAAGTGCAAAAACGCTATGGTAATCCATTCCCTCCTCTAGACTTTAGTTGCTTTCAGTTTAAAAGAAAAGTGAGTGAGTGCTTGTAAAAGTTATTCTTCTAAACCTGTAAAAGGAGAAGAGGGTTGTAAGGGTAGTTAGTCTTCGCCTGGTTGAAAGAAGACTGCTAATAGATACCAGTGGCCTCGACGAAGGAGGAATCAGGAGTGGACGTAGGTCGAATGATTGAACCACTATAAATCGGTGTGCTCTCATTCTATGATTTTTTCCTTGCTATTTACTCTTATTGTAAAATCACTTTACTTGCTTACTACTTTCATTAAGTTCTTATAATCACTCTCAAGCTTAAAGCATTATCGAAACGTGTTTTGATCGAACGAAAGATTTTATCGAACGAAGCTTTTCGTATGAAATGATTTTTCGAAATCAACGTTTTTGCTACTGCACTAATTCACCCCCCTCTTAATGTTGGACTTGATCCTAACAATTGGTATTAGAGCCTCGGTATTTCTTATTTGGATTAACATCCAAGAAAAATAGATATTTTTGGCTTTCATGAGGGTTTCTCTATCGTTCGTCCTCCAATGTTTAATGGGATGGACTAAACATATTGGAAAACTTGAATGAGAGTTTTCTTACTTTCCTTGGATTTAAATTTGTGGAATATCATTGAAAATAGATTTCAAAAGTCTTCTCTTCTAATGAACGATTGGAATGATTCGGAGAAAAAGATTTTCTCTTTAAATGCAAAGGCTATGAATGCCTTGTTTTGTGCCTTGGATAAAAATAAATTTAATTATATTTCTATTTGCAAAACTACATAAGAGATTTGGCATACTCTTGAAGTCACTGATAGAACCCCAGAGGAATTCTATGGAGATTGATCTTTGAGGGGGATCAACCCTTGGAACGCTATAGGGGTTCCACCCTCCAAGTGGCCTGGTGGCTACAATTGTAGATTGATCTTTCTTATTCCAAAGAGGTGGAGGCTACAAGCTTTTATAGAGCTCCAAACCCTAGCCCTAGGGGCTGCTTCCTAAGTGAACTACCCAATTTACCCTCAACCTTAGCGGGCCGGCCCAAGAACAAGGGGCGGCGCTAAGAAGCCCAAAGACCCAAATATAAACCCTAGCCTCTCTTCTTTATAGGATAGAGGTGGCTAGGTGGGGTTTATTACATTCTCACAAGGTTTTTATTAGCTGCTACATGGTTGAGTAGGACCTAACCCTGCTAGGGTCCTATCAAGCCCGCCCTCTTTAAATCAGCCTTGTCCTCAAGGTCAGTTCCATGAACTCAGTGGAACCGGACTTCAGCTCCTCATATGATTCCCATGTGGCATCTTCGAGTGGTAAATTAGTCCAATGTACTAGTACTTCAAGAGAGGGACATCGACGACGTATCACGACTCTGCTGGTCGAGGATGGCTTGTGGTTGGGCTTGAATATTTCCATCATCGGTGGTGTTGGGCGCTTGGATCTGGGTGTCTCATGTTCTCCCAACTTAGGCTTCAAGCATGACACGTGGAAGACAGGGTGAATTTTGGCATCTTCGGGTAATTTAAGTCTGTACGCCACAGCTCCAATACGCTCTATGATCTGATAAGGCTCATAAAAACGTGGAGATAGCTTCATGGAGGCTCGTGTGTTGATGGATAGTTGCTTGTATAGTTGTAGGCGAAGATAAACCCAATCTCCTACTAAAAATTCTCTTTCACTTCTTCGTGTGTCAGCTTGCTGCTTCATTCTAGCTTGAGCAGTAGAGAGATTATCCTTTAGCAACTGTAGGAGTTTGTCCCTATCAATTAAATCTTGGTCAACCTGATCTACCTTAGCCGAGCCAATTACATACTTTGGAATCACAGGAGCCGGCCGACCATATAATGCTTCATATGGGGTACATTTTGTAGATGAATGATATGTAGTATTGTACCACCATTCGGCCCAGGGGAGCCATTTCGTCCACTCCTTTGGTCGATCACTAGTGAAACACCGAAGGTATGTCTCTAAACATCTGTTCACCACTTCTGTTTGGCCGTCAGTTTGTGGATGGTATACAGTGCTCATCTTGAGTTTGGTGCCCTGTAACTAAAATAACTCGGTCCAAAATTTACTAGTGAAGATTCTGTCATGATCACTTACAATGGACCTTGGCATCCTATGCAGTTTAACAATATTTTCTATGAAAATCTGAGCAATACTAATAGTAGTGTAGGGATTGCGCACAGCACAAAAATGAGCATATTTCGTAAGTCGATCAACCACCACAAGGATTGTGCTTTTACCTTTTGAAGGTGGCAGCCCTTCGATGAAGTCTATGGAGATGTCACCCACACCGAGTCCGAATGGGTAGTGGTTGTAGTTTCCTGGACTTGCCAACTGCTTCACCCTTTTGTCGTTGACATACATCACATTGTACTACGATTCAGAAATAATTTTTTTCATCCCTTTCCAATAAAAGTTTTGCTTCACTCTTTTGTAGGTTCTTAGAAATCCGAGTGCCCTCTTGAAGGTGTGGAGTGCATTTCATGCAGAATAACTTTGATGCAAGGGAGTTTGGTATAAGCACAATACGACCTTTATAGCGTAGATCCTCAAATCCCAAGTATAGTGAGCTATTGCACTTGGATCCTCCTCCAATTTTTGATGATGTTACTGGTTTCTGGATCCTTCTTCCATTCTTCCCTAATGCCCTCGAGGAAGCCGGTGGTAGGAAGAGAGATAGCTGAAAATTCAGCTTGCTTTGAGGAGCCATGAGAGTGCATCTGCAACAACGTTTTCTTTCCCCTTTTTGTAAATAATTTCATAATCAAATCCTAGAAGTTTGGTTACCCATTTTTGCTGCTCTGGGGATGATATCTTCTGCTCCAAAAGTACTTAAGGCTTCTATGGTCGGTTTTAATCAAATCGTCGGCCAATCGTAGGGTCTCCACTTTGTTATCAAGCAAGTGCACAATGGCGAGCATCTCCTTATCATAGATAGACATTTTTTGATGGGTGGGAGACAATGCCTTGCTAGTGTATGTGAGTGGTCGACCATCTTGCATGAGAACAGCTCCAATTCCAACTCCAGATGCATCGGCCTCAATGATAAAGGGTCGGCTGAAATCTGTAGTGCTAGCACCAGTTGTCGTCATGGCTGCCTTAAGTCTATCGAAGGCAGCGGAGGCTTTGTTCGACCATAGGAAGGCATCTTTTTCAGTAGAGAAGTGAGGGGGCACTAATCTTCCCATAGTCCTTCACGAATTTTCGGTAGTAGCCCGTTAATCCAAGGAACCCACGCAGTAATTTCACATTTGTAGGTTTCGGCCAACCTTGCATTGCTTCAATTTTTGTTGGGTCTACGGCCACTCCTTCTTCTGATATTATATGCCCAAGGTACTCTACTTTTTGCTGGAGAAAGCTGCATTTTGATAGCTTAACAAAAGAGTATTCTCTTGAAGGATCGTCAGAATAATTCGCAAGTGCTGAAAGTGAGTCTCAAGAGAAGGGCTGTAAATGAGAATATCATCGAAAAATACCAGCACAAATTTGTGAAGAAAGCTCCGAAAAATATCGTTCATGAGACTTTGGAAGGTTGAAGGAGCATTAGTGAGTCCAAAGGGCATTACCAAGAATTCATAATGCCCGTTGTGAGTGCGAAAAGCAGTTTTTGGGATGTCGCCTTCACATACCCGAATTTGATGATAACCGGATCGAAGGTCCAACTTCGTGAAGACTCGAGCTCCTTTTAATTCATCAAGAAGTTCATCCACCACTGGTATGGGGTACTTATCCTTGACGGTGATGTCATTTAGAGCTCGGTAGTCGACGCACATCCGCCAAGTTCCGTCTTTCTTGCGCACAAGTAGCACCGGTGAGGAGTAGGGGCTGCAGCTTGGTCGAATCACCCCTGTTTCGAGCATTTCCTTCACGATTTTCTCAATTTCATCCTTCTGGACATGAGGATAGCGGTAAGGCCGAGTGTTTGCTGGTGGTTTGCCCGGAAGGATTGGAATCCGGTGGTCATGTTGCCGAGTAGGAGGAAGACCGCGCGGTTCAGCAAAAACATCATCAAATTCAACAAGAAGTTGGGTGATCTTTTGATTTTTAATTTCTGTTTTCTCCCCCTCTGGTTGCTGCTGGAGATGCATAATAAAGCCACCATTTATCTTGTGTAAAACTTTTTCCATTCGTTGGGTTGAAACGGTGGTTACATTGCTTCCGCGCTTCCCGCGTAGGGTGACCTGTTTACCTTTGCAATAGAATTTCATAATCAATTTGGAAAAGTTCCAAGAGACATCACCTAGTGTTGTCAGCCATTCTATGCCCAACACAGCCTCATAATCATCAATTGGTAGGAGGAAGAAGTCGGCAACAATTTCTTGGTCCTGTAGTAATAGTTTCACCTGCGGGCATCTTTGGTCACATTTTAGGATTCGGCCGTCGGCGACCTTTACGTCGAACTTGCTGCAACCTTCGATATGGAGCGCCATCCGAGCAGCAACCTTACTGTTTAGAAAGTTATTAGTGCTGCCTGTATCGATGAGAACGGTGATCGGTTGTTGTTTGAGCAGGCCTCCAACTTTCATCGCTTATGCGATTTGAGTAGCCGGCTAGCGCATGTATCATAAAGTCGACCGATTGTGGCTCTTCTTCCACATCTTCATCCTCATGTTCAAGACTCTCTTCTAGCTGTTCACTGATCTCTTCTTCCACTGGTTCAATCATAAGAAGTCTCCCCTTTTTACAGCGATGCTCGCGGCTCCACGGCTCGTCACAATGCTAACATAACCCCTTAGCAGATCGGTCTCGAAGCTCTTCTCTTGTCAACCTTTTTGGTGCAGGAGCTCGGCTGATAGTAGGTGAGGCTGAGGTCTTCAATATTTCTGGTCGGGGAGTGACCCTAGTCCTCCGGGCTTCATGGTTCAATCGCTCCTCCTGAAGTCGTGCGAAAGAGATGGCTGCCATAAGCGTGTATGGTTGTCGCGCTTTAACTTCTCCCCGGATCTCCGGCTTCAAGCCCTCAATAAATGTCCCCAATAATTGTTTTTCAGACCAATCACGAGTTTGATTAGATAACCTTTCAAACCTGGTTTGATACTCTTGGATGGTGGAGGTTTATCAGATCTTTGCTAGTTGTCCGTCGATGTTCTCGTAATCGGTTGGTCCAAAACGGATCAGCAGTCCTTCTTTGAATTGTCGCCATGAGAGGACTCCATGAGTATGTTCAAACCAATCAAACCATTGTATGGCATCTCCTTCAAGATGTATAGCTGCAATTTCTACCATAGATGCATCTGCGGTTTTGTGGTACCGAAAATATCGCTCCGCGCGTGAGATCCAACCAATCGGGTCTCCTTCTTCCCATCTAGGGAAGTCCACCCTCATGCGTGGATAGTGAGGATTGGTCATAGAGCCTCCCCTCTCTTGAAGGTCATCTTTTTGATTAAAGCTCTCCCCTTGATGTGATTTCTTTGGGCTCGGTGGTCGACCCAAACTAAGTTCGGCAAAGAGAGTCCGAATCTTCTCCTCCATTCGTGTCTCGAAGGCTTCGAATTTAGCATCAATTGCCTCCTCGGATGCCATAGCATATGTCTCCAAATCTATAATATTAAGATCTCTCTTTTGTTGCCGGGTTAAAGGCATGAATTATTTGAGGGAAGTGGTGGCCGAAAGGGTTTGTGGATTGGTGGATGTAGGCTGCGGTTTAGGCTTGTTTTGTGGCTGTTTTGGGTGCTACTTGGGGCTACGATTTGATGGAGTTTTGGGCTGAGATGGTAGTGGATGAAGGTTAGGGAAGAGGGTTTTAGATTTGTGGTAGCTCGCAGCAAAGATTTGACAAAAAATCAGTAGAAATTGCTGCCTATATGCGCTGTCTCATAAGAGCAGAATTATCGTCGAAGAAATAGCGGTTCCTCGACAAAATTTCCAACGAAAACTCAGGGGTTTGAGGAGGGGGTTTGATGGTAGAATCTTAGTTTAGATAGCAACAAGGATAACAAATTGGATCAAGAAATTTCGGCAGCAAAGTAGTAAAGAAATCGGTGCAAGTTGCGATAGCAGAATTCTCGTCAAAAAAATTTCAGCACTTTGTGACGAGAGATTGCAGCAACACATGAATTTGTTTTTTGATGAATTCCACAATAGATCAATCATGGATGGGAGCCAAGATGATCTATGAGGTGCACAAAAAATTTCGTTCAAAAAGGATAACAATTAGATCGGTTAAAGGCAGCAACACACCGCTGAAATTTTCTGCAGCAATCCTACGTCAAAAGATGGTAACTTTTGCGACGCAAGGAATTCGCAGCAAGGATCGATAGAAAAACTTTTTTGATATTTTAGATAAAAAATTGCAGCAGCAAAAGGTATTGGTGATAGAAAATACCAGATCTCTCGATGCAATTAGAGGTGGCGATCAGAGATTGATTTGATCTACGCCAAGAGATGATGGTGGAGACGACGACGCCAAGAGCAATTGTGGGAATTGCTTGGCTAATGGTGGGCGGCAGGGATGGCAGCAAAAGCAGCAAGATCGCTGCTCGATACTGATGATAGAACCCCAGAGGAATTCTATGGAGATTGATCTTTGAGGGGGATCAACCCTTGGAATGCTATAGGGGTTCCACCCTCCAAGTAGCCTGGTGGCTACAATTGTAGATTGATCTTTCTTATTCCAAAGAGGTGGAGGCTACAAGCTTTTATAGAGCTCCAAACCCTAGCCCTAGGGGCTGCTTCCTAAGTGAACTACCCAATTTACCCTCAACCTTTGCGGGCCGGCCCAGTAACAATGGGGGCGGTGGCTAAGAAGCCCAAAGACCCAAATATAAACCCTAGCCTCTCTTCTTTATAGGATAGAGGTGGCTAGGTGGGGTTTATTACATTCTCACAGGGTTTTTATTAGCTGCTACATGGTTGAGTAGGACCTAACCCTGCTAGGGTCCTATCAGTCACACATAAAGACACTAGTAGAGTTAAGGATTTTAAGATAAATCTTTTGATGTACGATTTTGAACTTTTTCGAATGGCACCAAGCGAAATTATTGGTGACATGTACATCCATTTCACAGATGTCATCAATAGTTTAAAAAGTCTTGATAAATATTTTTCTAACTTCGAACTTGTAAACAAGATTTTAAGATCCCTTCCAAAAAGTTAGGATCCGAAAGTAACCGCTATTCAAGATGCAAAAGATTTAAATATTTTTTCATTATAAGAACTCATCGGGTCTTTAATGACCTATGAAATGACACTTATGGGATATGATAAACTTAAGAACCACCTTTCAAAGAATAGGAAGGATTTGAGACTTCGAATAATATAATACCACTTGAGTGATAACTCAAGTGATGATGATGATGATGAGGATGATGACCTTGAACTTTTGACTATCAAATTTAAAAATTTCATAAAACAAAAAATAAAAAAAAGAATGAACTTAAAAAGAAGAAGATGCCAAAGAAGAAAAAAACACTCCAAGAAGAATCAAGTGCATCCGAAGGTGAGATGGTGAATTGTGCTTTGACGACTTTCGACAACAAGGTAAGCAACTCAACCAATTCCCCTTTACTTTATTATGAAATTTCTTAACGTTTTCATGAGTTGCTTAATTTAGTTTGTAAGAAATAAAAATTTTACAAAAATATATCATGCTTTTCTTTCTAGTGACTTTTGGAAATTAAAAATTATAAATAAAAATTACATGTTTTATCATGAAGAAATAAAATGTTGATCTAATGCTTGCACACCAAATAAGATTAAATCAATATATGCTTTAAGAAGTAATTATCTTGATGTTTTTGTATTGCTTTTGGTTCTAAACATGATGCTTCACCTTTGCATGAAAAATATGAGCATTCTCACTTAAATTGAAACACATAAAAAAAGGAAAAATATATACTTTTTTAAATAGCTTTATTTCTGAAGAAGTTTATGTTGAACAATCTCCCGGATTTAAAAATACTCTTTTTCCTAATCATATGTTTAAGTTAACTAATGCTCTCTATGGATTAAACCAAGTCCCAAGGGCTTAGTATGAGAGACTTAGTTCCTTTCTTATCTAAAATAATTTCTCCAAAGGCAAGGTTGATACTACATTGTTTATTAAAAATTTTAAAAATAATTTTTTTATAGTTTAAATTTATATTGACGATATTATTTTTGGTTCTACAAATGAGTCCTTATGTGAATTATTTGTCAAAAGTATGAGTCAAGAGTTCAAAATGAGCTTAATGGGTGAACTAACTTTACAAATCAAATAGCTTAGTGATGATATTTTTCTTAGTCAAATCAAATATGTATTGGAATTGCTAAAAAGATTCAATATGGATGGTTCAAAGGCTATCAATACACCAATGAGTACTTCCACTAAGTTAGATATAGACGAAAGTAAAAAAAGCTTTAATAAAAAAAACTTATAGAGATATGATAAGTAATTTACTATACCTCATCGCAACTAGACCATATATTATGTTTAGTGTAGGACTTTATGTTAGTATTCAATCTAACCCTAAACTATCTCATTTTAAAGCCGTTAAAAGAATTCTTAAATACCTAAAAGGAATCCCTAATCTAGGATTATGGTATCCAAAATTTGAAAATTTTAAATTAATTACTTATATTGATGCTGATTTTGCTAGATGTAGAATAGATAGAAAAAGCACATTTGAAACATGCCAATTCTTAGGTCATAGACTACTTGTCTCTTGGTCTTCCAAGAAATAAAACTCAGTTACACTATCTACAGTGGAAGCTAAATATATAGCAGCAAGTGCTTGTTGTGCATAAGTTATATGGATGAAGAACACATTAGAATATTATGGAATTCATCTGAATAATATTCTCATAAAATGTGATAACACAAGTGCTATATGTTTAACAAAAAATCCTATTCATCATTCTAGAACTAAATATATTGACATTTGGCATCACTTTATATGAGATCATATTAATAACCATGATGTAACCTTAGAATTTATTGATACGAAACATCAATTAATCAATATTTTTACAAAACCTTTAAATGAAGAACAATTTGATTTCATTAGAAGAAAAGTAGGCATGTTAAATTATCCGAATGCATGAGTTTCTTATATACTTTTTTTGAACTTTTTTAAACTTTTATTCATGGATTCTTGATACCCTTACTCCATCACTTGATGACTGTTGATACTCTTAGAACCCCTCTTCCTATCGATAAAAATGTCTTTCATGGATTTCATTGATACTTGATTTTTGTGCGAATTTTTGCAATGATTATGAATGGATTTTATTTGATAAAAGTGACATTCATGAATTTTATAGAAATGTTATTTATGGATATCATATGTCATGAAATGATACACTTAACTCTTGTATGAATCTCTTCTCTTTATTCATATTTTTATGTCATGAGCTCTTGATGAAAGTAGAAGTTTGATGAATTTTTGATAGCTTGAATGATTTCTTTTCCTTCTACTATTCATGGAGTTTTGATTCCTCGATCCTTCTTGATGAATGGACTTTTCCTTGTACTCTCATCTTTTCCCTTTCAAGAAGAATTCTACTCAAGTTCTAGCAAAGTTGTGCTAGCTTGTTTCATCTTTGCTAACTTACCTACTCCAAAGCGACAAAGGAATGCTAGCATAAGTAGTGCTAGTTTGTATATTTCCTCTTTACTTGGCTACAAATGAAAAGTCACTATCTTGCTATCGCAATAATTTTGTATGTATAAAATGATCGCCCATTTCCTTTTTGTTGATGACAAAGGGGGAGAAAGTGGCAAATTGATGAAAACTTGTAATACATTTGAAATATGATTAGTATTGTGAATGGTATCGTAAATGCTTGAAATGTATTATAAAAGCTTGAAATATATCATGCTTGGTATTATGAATGCTTGAAATATGCTTAGTATCATGAATTATTGGGAAATCCTATGGGGCGACATCTCATGTGCAGCGGAAGAACCAAAAACAAAATCACAGATTTCCCCTAGAAAGGTTCCGTCATCGTGCGAAGATCAGTGTGTCAAAACAAATCCATAAAAACTGCATGTGTAAAAGAAAATACCTAGGGAGATCGTATATCCCTGAATCCCTTACAGATCTGTAGGAAAGGATGAAGAAGGTCAAGCATCCTCCTCTCTAGTAGTATCCACACGATAGGGACTGCGATGATGCACCTCTTTGGAGAGAGAAAAATAGAAGGTGGCTACCAAAAGAACCCTCCAGCCTATAGAGCTTTGGTTCCCTCCTATTTATAGAGGCCCCTTGTAAACCCTAATGGATCTTGCCCTGTTGGGTATTGGATCTCCATCCAATTACTTAAGCCTCTTGGATTAATGGGTCTATACCTAAATAATCTCTTATTAGTAATTATTGGATCTCATCTTAGGATCCAATAATTCAGGGGTTTAAGGGATATCCAATAAGATAGGAACTCCAATGGATATCTCATATCCGAAATTCTACTCATCGCAACACCTACCATATGTGTATGACCCTCTAGGCCTAATATCGAGCTGGCCGTGAGTTATACTTATCAGAACTCCTTTTGACTTAGTGAATTATTATTTTTATAATAATTCATCTAACTCATCAACTACGGACATACTAGGCCACTACACCATAGCCCCTAGACGATAGAGGGGAATCTAATCCTTTGGACCTATCTGTCCTCAATTACCTTGTATCTATAGTCCCTCATTCATCTAATATCCCAGAGACCCTATATCAGGCATGGTGCTGTCAAGCCCATATGGTCTCTCCTCGAGTCTTGCTCTTGTCGGATTCTCCTGAAGAACTCTTTATCTCTCAATCCGAATAACTATGGCCAAGAATTTGTTTAAGTAACAATACATGGGATATTCCCCTCATGATACCGAGAGTAAATGATCCTCTATTGACACTCAATAGCCCTTGGAAGGTTTGCTACCACTCCCAATAACCGGTTGTATTAGATTTGAAACTTTCCAAACCTATAAGTCCGGTATCAAAGAGTGGAGTACTCATACAGGACATCCTTGGTGTCTCAAGTCTAAGGACCAGATACACTACTAGGACTACGGAATCGTTATCTTATATGAGGTATCAATAACCATCCAACATTCCATAAGCGGATCAATAAGTGAACTCATTCCCCAATGAGCACCTATACTGTACCCTTAGTGTCCCCACACGAGTAGCTATGAGACTAGCCACCTCCATCATATGGATGGGTATACAGCACACCAGTTTATCCGGTTGTCTCAATGTCCCTCTCGAGTAACCTATGACCAGGATTATTTAGGGTCTGTGTTTAAAGGTGAATCGGTCTCATTATCATGATCTCATCATGATTCGATTCCCATTGCACAAATCCAAGGACATCACAATATATGCAACACGCAAGATAAAGTGATAAAATGCCTAATAATAAGCAAAGAGAAAGAGTGCATATCAAGTCACAAGTATCATCACTCATGTGATTGGCTTGTAGGGTACATATGACTAGCAATCTCTCACTTGACCTAAAGCCAATCACCAACATGTCTGATCCCCATCAAACCTCTATGATGCTCAAAGACATCTGAGTTATTGGCTTTGTTAATAGATCTATAATGTTATCTTCGTATGGAACTCTTTCCACTACTACATCTCTTCGGGCCACAATCTCTCTAATAAGCTAGAACCTTCTCAGAACACTTCTGATAAGACCCAAGTTCCCGTATTTGAGTAATCACCCCATAGATATCATAATATAAGAGAATCAGATCCTTGCTGCTCAACATAACTGACAAGTCTGTGATGTACTTCTTCATCCAGACTCCCTCCTTTGTTGCCTCTGCCGCAGCAATGTATTCCGCCTATGTGGTCAGGTCAGTAGTAGTGTCTTACTTGGAACTCTTCCAGCATACTGTTTCTCCATTCAAGATGAACACATACCCTGAATTAGACTTGCTATCATCGACATCGGACTGGAAGCTCGAGTTCGTGTAGCCCTCAACGCTGAGGCTACTGCCTCCATATACCAATAAAAGATCCTTAGTCCTTCTCAAGTACTTAAGGATACATTTTACTATTTTCTAGTGCTCCAAGCCTGGATCTGCTTGATACCTACTCGTGATACTCAGAGTATACGCTATATCAGGCCTGGTACATAGCATAGTATACATGATAGATCCTATCACCGAGGCATATGATATCCTATCCATATGTGCCCTTTCTTCAGGAGTCTTTGGGGACATACTCCTAGAAAGTGATATTCCATATCTCATTGGTATGAGACCTCTCTTGAAATTTTCTATGCCAAATCTTTTGATAATAGTGTCTATGTACCTGGACTAGGATAAGCCAAGCATCCTCTTGGATCTATCTCTATAGATCCGTATCCTAAATACGTAGGATGCTTCCCCTAAGTCCTTCATGGAGAAGTACCTAGATAGCCAAGCCTTTACTATGGAGAGCATTCCTACATCATTCCTAATGATCAGGATGTCATCCATATACAATACAAAAAAGGTAATAGTGCTCCCACTTATCTTCATGTACACACAAGGCTCATCTTCATTCTTAACGAAGTCATAAGATCTGATTGCCTCATCAAATCTTATGTTCCAACTTCGGGAAGCTTGCTTTAGTCCATAAATGGACCTAAGCAACCTGCACACCTTATCTGGGTTATCCCTGAACACGAATCCCTCAGACTGTATCATATACACCTCCTCGAGGTTGCCATTGAGAAATATGATTTTGACGTCCATTTGTCAAATCTCATAATCATAGTGTGCTGCAATAGCCAATAGAATTTGAATGGATTTTAGCATGGCTACAGGTAAGAAAGTTTCGTCATAGTCAACACCTTGCCTTTAACGATACCCCTTAGCTACTAGCCTTACGTTATAGTCTCTACCTTACCATCTACTCTAATCTTCTTTTGAAGATCCACTTACAACCAATGGGTACAATACCCTCGGGTGCATCAACTAGGTTGCAAACCTTGTTAGAGTACATTGAATCCATTTCTGAATTCATGGCTCTTGCTATTTCCCAGAGTCTATGCTCATAATAGCCTCCTTATAGGTCTGAGGATCAATATCCTCAACCTCCTCTCCTCTGATATGTCCCATATATCTATCAAGAGGATGGGATACTCTACCGGACCTACGTAAAGTTGGAACTTATGTGCTAAGTATCTGAACAGATTTTGGCTGTAGAATGGTGCTTGAGCTAGGTTCTCCAACCTCGCTCAGCTCTATCATGAACCCACTGTCTCCACCAAGAATGTGTTCCTTCTCAAAGAACACTCTTCTCTTGGCTACAAAGATCTTTTGGTCCTCAGGATGATAGAAATAATACCCACAAGTTTCCTTGGGGTATCCCACAAACTTGCACCATTCCGTCCTGGATTCCAACTTATTGGGATTGTATCTCTTGACGTGGGTAGGACAGCCTAAATCTTAACAACCTTAAGATAGAGCTTCTTCTTATTCCATATCTCATATGGAGTAGACATTACTGACTTAGTTGGAATTCTGTTCAGAAGGTAAGCTACGATCTCTAGGGCATATCCCTAGAATGAGATACGTAGGTCGACGAAACTCATCATGAAATACACCATGTCTAACAGTGTGTGATTCCTCCTTTCTAATACACCATTAAGCTATAGTGTATAAGGAGGTGTCCGTTAGGATAAAATCCCATGGTCTTTGAGGAACTAGGTGAACTTTGTACTCAAGTACTTATATCCTCGATCTAATCGAAGGGTTCTAATACTCTTTCCTATCTGGTTCTCCACTTCATTCTTATATTCCCTGAATTTCTCAAAAGCCTCAGACTTGTACTTCATCAAGTACACATATCCGTATCTTGAGAAATCATCAGTGAAAGTAATAAAGCAGGAGTAACCACCTATGGCATGAGTCAACTTGGGACCACATATATCACTATGTATGAGTTTCAGTAACTTAGTGTCTCTCTCTCTAGTTCCACTAAATAGAGAGTTGATCATCTTTCCTCGAAGGCAAGGTTCACAAGTCGCATATGACTCATAGTCAAATGGATCTAGATATCTATTCTTCAGCAACTTTTGAATCCTTCCCTCATGGATGTGACCTAGCCTACAATGCCACATATATGCATTGTTCACCTCTTCTCGTTTCCTCTTAGACTCACTTACACTCATGATATATTGAGCTATATCTAGCATAAATAAACCATTATGCAATGTTCCTCTTGTGATGATCTCATCATCTAATATTATTGAACAACCATTATTCTCAAAAACTTATTTATATCCACTAACTGTCAAACATGAAATGGAAATAATGTTTTTGATAATAGAAGGAACATAATAGCATGCATCTAATGCAATAATAGCTCCACCAGGCAGATGTAAGGTGACCTTGCCAATAGCCACTATAGCAACCTTTGCTCCATTACCCATCTTAAGATCCATCTCGCCTCTGTTCAATCTCCTAAGTCCTGCTAGGACCTACAACGAATTGCAGATATGATAAGCACTCTTGGTATCCAATACCCATGTGTTATCATAAGATTCTGATAATAGAGACTGATCATGAATATACCTGAAACTTCTCCAAGCTTCTATTTCGCTCTCTCTGCAAGGTACTCTTTACAATTCCTCTTCCAGTGCCTATCTTTGCCGTAGTGGAAGCACTGGCCTTTGTCCTTTGTTAAGTCTTTCTTGGCAACCTTTATCTTACCCATTTTACCCTTCTTAAGGGACTTCTCAATCTTCCTTTTTCTTTCTGGTCTCACCAGAATATAGAACTGGCTTCTCTTTCTTGATGGTGCTCTCTGCTTCTCTCAACATATTGAGGAGCTCTAGGAGAGTCACCTCAAGTTTGTTCATATTAAAATTCATTATAAACTGAGAAAAGGAATCTGGTAGGGACTGAAGCACAAGATTCACACACAAGTTATCCTCTAGGACCATTCTTAGACTTGTGAGTTTCTCGATTCACTCAATCATCTTAAGGAAATGATTCTGAACTGATGTCCCATTAGTCATCCTAATATGAAAAAAACTCTTTGATATCTCATATCGCTGAATTCTTCCCTGTTCCTCAAACAGTTTATGGAGATGCAGGAGTATGGAATTAGCATTCATATTTTCATGATGTCTTTGTAACTCAGTAGTCATAGAGGCCAACATATAACACTGAGCAAGAGCGGAATCATCTATGTACTTCACATAACGAGTGATCTCATCCTCGCTTGCCCCTTCGTCGGGCGTAGAGATCACTGTATCAAGGACGTACGTGATTTTCTTCGCCATGGGAATGATTCTCAGATTACAAAGCCAATCCATATAATTTGGACTAGTAAGGCGGTTGGAATCAAGTATGTCATGTAAAGGATTTGAAAGCGACCTTTTTCTGAAATTAAAGATGTAGTAGAAATAAATAACATGTAGACTTTGTAAAAATTAAATAGTTAAGATAAGGACTTTAATCTTAATGTACTCCCACTAATTTTTCATGAGACACACAACACCCTCTGGTATGTGAATCGGAGACCCCCGGTAGATCTCTAGTGGGGATTGGGATCCAATCGGCGTCTTAATGTAATCTCGAGGGACTCGACCAATCACGTTAAGCCTGTAAAGATAGGAAATTCTTGCAAATCACAACTCCTTGTGATTCCCATCTTATTCAGCCTCTGAACCACCATGGCCTCGAGGGGCTCGACCAACCATGATTTTCGATTAAGTCATCACCATCATTACAATATGAGTCTGATTCGATGATATACTCTCAAGGGACTCGACCAAGCATACTATATCCTCAGGTCACCGGTGACATCTCTATGTCGTAGATAAGATAGCGAAATACGATATAAATGAGTCTCGAGGGACTCGACCAACTCAACTTACACCGAGAATCGATTCCTACCTATAACGATGGAAGGCCATATGGGTCAATCTAATTGCCTCACGTTTACCGACTTAATATTATTAATAGAGGAAATTTTGATTCGATCTCCTAACAAAATGTGTCACACACATGCATATTTAATATATATCTACATCACATGCAAATATATATACATATCTAGTAGGTGTATAACCAATCACACATCACATGAGCAATCACACTAGATGATCATGGACCGCATCCTAATGTGATTAGACCCGAGCCAGTGGGCCCAATCACTCACATCAAGATCTATGTGTGCTTCAGCTCATCTCCATGCCCTGTGATCGTCCTTCTCGCTTCGTCGATTCCATCGACATCTCAACGCATCTCCATGCGTCGGATCATCCGTCTCGACCTCATGGGTCCCATAATCGCTATGCCTCCTCATGTAATTACAACATAATTATAGGCATGCAGGCCTAATAATAAATGAGAAAAATAGAGGCTCGTAGGCCCCAATAATAATAATAACATGTACATACATCACATCACAGGTCCATGATCATTTATCCACATCATACATCACATGTATATGTTATTTTAGAGGACTACTAGATAAATAATAATAGTTAATTAAACTATTTAATTAACATATATATTATTTTAAAAACAAGGATATTCAGAGAATTTTTTGAATTCCAAAAGGTATTTTAGTCATTCTTTCAAAAATGACAGAAACTAGAATTTCTAAAATTCCGAGGGCAAAACTATCTTTTACCCAAAAACCATAATCCCTCTACTGCCTACTGCATTGCGGCGTTGTGGCCGTCGCCACCCTGCCGGTAATGGCCACTACCATGGCGAAGCGCCAGCGCTTCGCAGCGCTGTTCAAGTGTTCCGCTTCCCAGCAAGACTCTGCCGCGCGATGCCGCTGTTGCCCCACAGGGTGCCTCTGCCCGCAGGCTGTGAGGTAGCGCCAGAATCGCCATCGCTTCGCGGTGTCTCGCCGCAAGACGTAGTGCCCACAGCGCGACTACCCCGTGGCGCCGCCCGCGCCTTATAGGCAGGTAGCAAGCCGTCGGCCACTTATCACTGCCCGTAGCTTGTTTATGGGCCCCTTGCATGCAACCACCATCGTTGCTATTGTAGGCAGTAGGGCTGCAAGCAGCCTTGTGGCCACTATGCAAGCGTAGCAAGGGCAGCAACACTTACTGCCCTTCCTCACCTTTTGCGTCAATGATTTTGATGACAAAAACTATTCTAATTCACAACACATGAAATTTAAGATCCGATCTTCACACGAACAACCTGACTTTGATACCACTATTGGGAAATCCTATGGGGCGACATCTCATGCACAATAGAAGAATAAAAAACAAAACCACAGATTTCCCGTAAAAAGGTTCTATCATCATGCGAAGATCGGTGCATCAAAACAAATCCATGAAAACTACATGTGTAAAAGAAAATACCTAGGGAGATCGTATATCCCTGAATCCCTATAGATCTGTAGGAGAGGATGAAGAAGGTCAAGCGTCCTCTATAGCGGTATCAACACGGTAGGGACTACGACGATGCACCTCTCTGGGGAGAGGAAAACATAAGGTGGCTACCAAAAGAACCCCCCAACCTAAAGAGCTTTAGTTCTCTCCTATTTATAGAGGAACCCTATAAACCCTAATGGATCTTGCCCTGTTGGGTATTAGATCTCCATCCAATTACCCAAGCCTCTTGGATTAATGAGTCTATACCCAATAATCTCTTATAAGCAATTATTGGATCTTATCTTAGGATCCAATAATTCAGGGGCTTAATGGATATCCAATAAGATAGGGGCTCCAACGGATATCTCATCTCCGAACCTCTACTTGTCGCAACACCTATCATATGTGTGTGACCTTAAGCCCAATATTGAGCTGGCCATGTGTTATACTTGTCAGAACTTCCTCTGACTTAATGAATTATTATCTCTATAATAATTCACCCAACTTATCGACTGCGAGTGTACTAGGCCACTACGTTGTAGCCCCCAGAAGATCCAAGGGAATTCAATCCTTTGTACATATCTATCCTTAGTTATCATATATCTATAGTCCCTCATCCATCTAATATCCCAGAGACCCTATATCGGGCATGGTGCTATCAGGCCCATATGGTTTCTCCTCGAGTTTTGCTCTTGTCGGATTCTCCCAGAGAATCCTTTCTCTCTCAATTCGAATAACCTTGGCCAAGGATTTGTTCAAGTAAGAACATATGGGATATTCCTCTCATGGTACCAAGAGCGGATGATCCTCTATTGACACTCAGTAGCCCTCGTAGGGTTGGCTACCACTCCCAATGACTGGCTATACTAGATTTGGAACTTTCCAAACCTATAAGTCCGGTATCAAAGAGTGGAGTACTCATACAGGACATCCTTGGTGTCTTAAGTCTAAGAACTAGATACACTACTGGGACTATGGAATCGTTGTCTGACGTGAGGTATCAATAACCATCCAACATTCTATAAGCGGATCAATCAATGAACTCATTCCCCAATGAGCACCTACACTGTACCCTTAGTGTCCCCATATGAGTAGCTATGAGAGCAGCCACCTCCATCATATGGATGGGTATGCAGCACACTAGTCTATTCGGTTGTCTCGATGTCCCTCTCGAGTAACCTATGACCAGAATTATTTAGGGTCTGTGTTTAAAGATGAATTGGTCTCATTATCGTGATCTCATCATGATTCGATTCTCATTGCACAGATCCAAGGACATCATAATATATGCAACACGCAAGATAAAGTGATAAAATGCCTAATAATAAGCAAAGAGAAAGAGTACATATCAAGTCATAAGTGTCATCACTCATATGATTGACTTGTAGGGCACATATGACTAGCATAAATGACATCGTAAATGATTGAAATGTATCATGAATGCTTAAAAAAGTTTCATACTTGAAATGATAAAATTTTACCATGCGTAAAAAATTGATATCATGCTTATTATCATATTTGATTAGTATCGAAATGATGAATGTCTATCATCATGATTTGGTATCAAACTTAAAACTTGCATCATGCTTAATATCCTATTTTAAATTGTTATCATGCTTTAAAATGATGAATGTCTATTATTATTTAGTATCGAACTTGAAGTTTGTATCATGCTAAATATCATATTTGAAATTGGTATCGTGCTTTGAAACCATGAATGACTATCGTCATTTGTGTTGGGAAATCCGTCATGGGGGGAGCGACATCACATGCGCAACAGAAGAACAGAAAATAAAACACCCTAAATTTCCCATAGAAAGTTTCCATCGTCGTGCGAAGATCGGTGCGTCAAAAGTAAATCCGCGAAAACTGCACATGTAAAGAAGATACCTAGGGAGATCGTATATCCCTGAATTCCTGCAGATCTATGGGAGAGGATGAAGGAGGTCAAGCGTCCTCCTCTATAGCGGTATCCACACAGTAGGGATTGTGACGATGCTCCTCTCTCTCTAGGGGGAGGAGAACAGGAGGTGACTACCAAAAGAAACCCTCAGCCTATAGAGCCTTGGTCCCCTCCTATTTATAGAGGCCCCCACTTGAAAAACCCTAATAGATCTTTTGCCCTATTGGGTATTGGATCTCCATTCAATTACCCAAGCCTCTTGGATTAGTGGGCCTCTACCCAATAATTTATTATTAGCAATTATTGGATCTCATCTCAGGATCCAATAATTCAGGGGCTTAATGGATATCAAATAAGATAGGGGGTTCAGCGGATATCTCATATCCGAATCTCTACTCGTCGCAACGCCTACCATATGTGTGTGACCCTCTAGGCCCAATATCGAGCTGGCCGTGAGTTATACTTGTCAGAACTCCTTCTAACATAGTGAATTATTATCTCTATAATAATTCTCCCAACTCATCGACTACGGACGTACCAGGCCACTACGCCGCGGCCCCCAAACGATACAGGGGAATCCAATCCTTTGGACCTATTTGTCTTTAGTAACTATGTATCTATAATCTCTCATCCATCTAAGATCCCAGAGACTGTATACCGGGCATGGTGCTGTCAGACCCATACGGTCTCTCCTCGAGTCTTGCTCTTGTCGGATTCTCCCGGAGAAATCTTTCTCTCTCAATCCGAATGACCTTGGCCAAGGATTTGTTCGAGCAAGAACACATGGGATATTCCTCTCATGATACTAAGAGCGGATGATCCTCTATTGACACTCAATAGCCCTCGTAAGGTTGGCTACCACTCTCAATGATCGGCTGTACTAGATATGGAGCTTTCCAAACTTAGAAGTCCGGTATCAAAGAGTGGAGTACTCATACAGGACATCCTTGGTGTCTCAAGTCTAAGGACTAGATACACTACTGGGACTACGGAATCGCTGTCTGACATGAGATATCAATAACCATCCAGCATTCCGTAGGCGGATCAAACAGTGAACTCATTCTCCAATGAGCACTTGCACTGTACCCTTAGTGTCCCTACACGAGTAGCTATAAGACCAACTACCTCCATCATATGAACGGGTATATAGCACACCAGTCTATCCAGTTATCTCGATATCCTTCTCGAGTAACCAATGACCAGAATAATTTAGGGTCTGTGTTTAAAGGTGAATCGGTCTCATTATCGTGATCTCATCACGATCCGATTCTCATTGCACAAATCCAGGGTCATCACAATATACATCTAGATAATGTGAGATAATGCCAATAATTATAAGCAAAGAGATTGACGCAGCGTGTTATATGTGCTATCACTCATGTGATTGGCTTGTAGGGCACCTATAACTAGCAAACTCCCACTTGACCTAAAGTCAATCACCAACATGTCTGATCCCCATCAGACCTCTGTGACGCTCATAGACAATCTGACTCAATGGCTTTGTCAGTGGATCTGCAATGTTATCTTCAGATGAAACTCTTTCCATTACTACATCTCTTCCGCCACGATCTCTCTAATAAGTTGGAACCTCCTCGTAACACTTCGATGAGACCCGGTTCCCTTATTTAAGTAATCATCCTGTATTTGTCGTAATATAAAGGAATCAGCTCCTTCTTTGCTCGGGATGACTCCTAGATCTGTGATGAACTTCTTCATCCAGACTCCCTCCTTTGCTGCCTCTATCGCAGTAATGTATTCCGCCTCTATGGTCGAGTCAATAGTAGTGTCTTGCTTAGAACTCTTCCAGCATACTGCTCTTCCATTCATGGTGAACACATACCCTGAATTAGACTTGCTATCATCGACATCGGACTAGAAGCTCGAGTCCGTGTAGCCCTCAACCTTGAGGCTACTACCTCCATATACCAGTAAAAGATCCTTAGTCCTTTTCAAGTAATTAAGGATATATTTTACTACTTTCCAGTGCTCCAAGCCTGGATCTGCCTGATATCTGCTCGTGACACTCAGAGCATGTGTTATATCAGGCCTGGTACATAGCATACATGATAGATCCTATCACTGATGCATATGGCATCATATCCATGTGTGCCATCTCTTTAGGAGTCTTTGGGGCCATACTCCTAGAAAGTGATATTCCATGTCTCATTGGTATGAGACCACTCTTGGAATTTTTCATGCCAAACCTTTTGACAATGGTGTCTATGTACCTGGACTGGGACAACCCAAGCATCCTCTTGGATCTATCTCTATAGATCCGTATCCTCAATATGTAGGATGCTTCCCCTAAGTCCTTTATGGAGAAGTGTCTAGATAGCCAAGTCTTTACTGTGGAGAGCATTCCTACATCACTCCTAATGATCAGGATGTCATCCATATATAATACCAAAAGGGTGATAGTGCTCCCACTTAATTTCCTATACACACAAGGTTCATCTTCGTTCTTAACGAAGTCATAAGATCTGATTGCCTCATCAAATCTTATGTTCTAACTTCGGGAAGCTTGCTTCAATCCATAAATGGACCTAAGCAACTTGCACACCTTATCTGGGTTATCCTTGGACACGAATCCTTCAGGCTATATCATATACACCTCCTCATCGAGGTTATCATTGAGGAAAGCAGTTTTGACGTCCATCTACCAGATCTCATAATCATAGTATGCTGCAATAGCCAATAGAATTCGAATGGATTTTAACATGGCTACAGGTGAGAAAGTTTCGTCATAGTCAACGCCTTGCCTTTGACGATACCCCTTAGCAACTAGCCTTGCTTTATAGGTCTCTACCTTTCTATCTACTCCAATCTTCTTTTTGAAGATCCACTTGCAACCAATGGGTACAATACCCTCGGGTGCATCAACTAGGTTCTAAACCTTGTTGGAGTACATGGAATCCATTTCTGAATTCATGGCTTCTTGCCATTTCCCAGAGTCTATGCTCATAATAGCCTCCTCATAGGTCTGATGATCAATATACTCAGCATCCTCTCTTCTGATATGTCCCACATATCTCTCAAGAGGATGGGATACTCTATTGGACCTATGTAAAGTTGGAACTTGTATGTTAGGTATATGAACAGACTCTAAAATGGTGCTTGAGCTAGGTTCTCCAACCTCGCTCAACTCTATCATGCTCCCACTGTCTCCACCAAGAATGTGTTCCTTCTCAAGGAACACTGCTCTCTTGGCTACAAAGACCTTTCGGTCCTCAGGGTGATAGAAATAATACCCACAAGTTTCTTTGGGGTATCCCACGAACTTGTACCGTTCCATCCTAGATTCCAACTTGTCAGGGTTGTGTCTCTTAACGTGGGCAGGGCAGCCCCAAATCTTAACAATTTATGATCGGGTTTCTTCCCATTCCATATCTCATATGGAGTATATATCACTGATTTAGTTGGAATTCTATTCAGAAGGTAAGCTGCGGTCTCTAAGGCATATCCCTAGAATGAGATGGGTAGGTCGGCAAAATACATCATGGAACGCACCATATCTAACAGTGTGCGATTCCTCCTTTCTGATACACCATTAAGTTGTGGTGTATAAGGAGGTGTCCATTGGGATAATATCCCATAGTCTTTAATGAACTAGGTGAACTCTATACTCGAGTACTCACCTCCTCGATTTGATCGAAGGGTTTTAATACTCTTTCCAGTCTGGTTCTCCACTTCATTTTTATATTCCCTAAATTTCTCAAAAGCCTCAGACTTGTACTTCATCAAGTACACATGTCCGTATCTTGAGAATTCATCTGTGAAGGTAATAAAGTAGAAGTAACTACCTATGGCATGTGTCGACATGGGACCACATACATCACTATGTATGAGTTCCAGTAACTCAGTGGCTCTCTCTCTAGTTCCACTAAATAGAGAGTTGGTCATCTTTCCTTGAAGGCAAGGTTTGCAAGTCGTATATGACTCATAGTCAAATAGATCTAGATTTCCATTCATCAGCAACTTTTGAATCCTTCCCTCATGGATGTGACCTAGCCTACAATGCCAAAGATATGCATTATTCACCTCTTCTCGTTTCCTCTTAGACTTGCTTACACTCATGATATGTGGAGTTGTATCTAGCATATATAAGCCATTATGCAATGTTTCTCTCGTGATGATCTCATCATCTAATATTATTGAACAACTATTGTTCTCAAAAACTAATTTATATCCAACAACTATCAAACATGAAATGGAAATAATGTTTTTGATAATAGAAGAAACATAATAACATGCATCTAATGCAATAATAGCTCCACCAGGCAAATGTAAGGTGACCTTGCCAACAGTAAGTGTAGCAACCTTTGCTCCATTGCCCATCTTAAGGTCTATCTCGCCTCTATTCAATCTCCTAGGTCCTACCAGAACCTGTAACGAATTACAAATATGATAAGCACTCCCGGTATCCAATACCCATGTGTTATCATAAGATTCTGACAAATAGAGACTGATCATGAATGTATCTGAATCTTCTGCAAGCTTTTGTTTCGCCCTCTCTGCAAGGTACTCTTTGCAGTTCCTCTTTCAGTGCCCATCTTTGCCGCAGTGGAAGCACTGACCTTTGTCCTTTGTTGGGTCTTTCTTGGCAACCTTTGCCTTACCCATTTTGCCCTTGCTCTTGCCCTTCTTAAGGGTCTTCTCAGTCTTCCTTTTCTTTCTGGTCTCACCAGTGTAGAGAACCGGCTTCTCTTTCTTGAAGGTGCTCTCTGCTTCTCTCAACATATTGAGGAGCTCTGGGAGGGTCACCTCAAGTTTGTTCATATTAAAATTTATTATGAACTGAGAAAAGGAATCTGATAGGGACTAAAGTACAAGATCCACACACAAGTTATCCTCTAGGACCATTCCTAGACCTGTGAGTTTCTCGATCCACTCGATCATCTTAAGGACATGGTTCTGAACCGGCGTCCCCTCAGTCATCCTAGCACGGAAAAGACTTTTTGATATCTTATATCGCTAAGTTCTTCCCTGTTCCTCAGACAGTTTACGGAGATGTAGGAGTATGAAATTAGCATCCATATTTTCATGCTGTCTTTGTAACTCAGTAGTTATAGAGGCCAGCATGTAACACTGAGCAAGAGTGGAATCATCTAAGTACTTCACATAACGAGCGATCTCATCCTCGCTTGCCCCTTCGTCGGGCGTAGGGATCACTGTATCAAGGACATATACGATTTTCTCCGCCATGAGAATGATTCTCATATTGCGAAGCCAATCCGTATAATTTGGACCAGTGAGGCAGTTGGCATCAAGTATGCCACGTAAAGGATTTAAAAGCGACATTTTTTTGAAATAAAAGATGTAACAAAAATAAATAACATGCAGACTTTGTAGAAATTAAATAATTAAGATAAGGACTTCTATCTTAATGTATTTTCACTAATTTTTTGCGAGACACACAACACCCTCCGGTATGTGAATCGGAGACCCTCGGCAAATCTCTAGTGGGGATCAGGATCCTATCGGCGTCTTAACGTAACCTCGAGGGACTCGACCAATCACGTTAAGCCCGTAAAGGTAGGCAACTCTTGCCAATCACAACTCCTTGTGATTCCTGTCCTGTTCGGCCTCCGAACCACCATGGCCTCGAGGGACTCGACCAACCATGATGTTCGGTTAAGTCATTAACATCATTACCAGATGAGTCTGATTAGGTGATATACTCTCGAGGGACTCGACCAAGCATACCATGTCCTCAGGTCACCTCTGACATCTCTATGTCATAGATAAGATGGCGAGACGTGATATAGGTGAGTCTCGATGGACTCGACCAACTCAACCTACACCGGGAATCGGCTCCTAGCTATAACGATGGAAGGCCACGTGGGTCAATCTAATTGCCTCATATTTACCGACTTAATATTATTAATGGAGAGGATTTTTGATTTGGCCTCCTAACATAATGTGTCACACACATACGTATTTAATATATATCTACATCGCATGCAAATATATATATACATATCTAGTAGGTGTATAACTAATCACACATCACATGAGCAATCACACCAGATGATCATGGACCATATCCTAATGTGATTAGGCCCGAGCCAGTGGGCCTAATCACTCATATCAAGATCTATGTGTACTTCGGCGTATCTCTATGCCCTGTGATCGTCCATCTCGCTTCGTTGGATCTGTCGGCATCTCAACGCATCTCCATACATCAGATCGTCTGTCTCGGCCTCGTGAGTCACGCTACCGCTGTGCCTCCTCTGATAATTATAACATAATTATAAGTATGTAGGCCCGACAATAAACGAGAAAAATAGAGGCTCGTAGACCCCAATAATAATAATCACATGTACACACACCACATCACAAGTCCATGATCATTTGTCCACATCATACATCACATGTATACGTTATTTTATAGGACTACTAGATAAAAAATAATAGTTAATTAAACTATTTAATTAACTAATATTTCTGAAAATAAGGATATAGAGGGAATTTTTTGAATTCCTAAGGGTATTTTGGTCATTCGGCCAAATTTCGAGGGGACAGAATCTGAAATTTCTGAAATTCATAAGGGTATTTTGGTAATTTTGTCAAAGAGGACAGAATCTGAAATTTCTAAAATTTCGAGGGGCAAAACCATCTTTTGCCCTAAAACCCTAATCCTCTCGCTTCACACGCTTATGCGGCCATGGCACCCGCCGCCACCTACCAGTGACGACGCCACGGGCGGCATGGCCGCAGCAGGTGGGCACTGCTCGCACAAGCGCCACCCATGGGGCAGCGCTCGTAGGCGTTGCCCCGCGGGCAACCTGCCGACGCCCCAGCGGCGCTGCCTGCGGGCGTGGGCACCCAGCGCCGGCGCCTCTGCGGGGGGGCGCAATGCCCGTCGGCGATGTCCCGCGGGCATGCGCCGGCGCCCCTGCGGTCGGCCTATTAGTATTATTATTTAGTATCGAACTTGAAGTTTGTATCATGCTAAATATCATATTTGAAATTGGTATCGTGCTTTGAAACCATGAATGACTATCGTCCTTTGTGTTGGGAAACCGTCATGGGGGGAGCGACATCACATGCGCAGCGAAAGAACAGAAAACAAAACACCCCGAATTTTTCGTAGAAAGTTTCCGTCGTCGTGCGAAGATCGGTGCGTCAAAAGCAAATCCGCGAAAACTGCACATGTAAAGAAGATACCTAGGGAGATTGTATATCCCTGAATTCCTGCATATCTATGGGAGAGGATGAAGGAGGTCAAGCGTCCTCCTCTCTAGCGGTATCCACACAGCAGGGATTGCGACGATGCTCCTCTCTCTCTAGGGGGAGGAGAATAGGAGGTGGCTACCAAAAGAAACCCTTAGCCTATAGAGCCTTGGTCCCCTCCTATTTATAGAGGCCCCCCCTAAAAAATCTTAATGGATCTTTTGCCCTATTGGGTATTGGATCTCCATCCAATTACCCAAGCCTCTTAGATTAGTGGGCCTCTACCCAATAATCTCTTATTAACAATTATTGGATCTCATCTCAAGATCCAATAATTCAGGGGCTTAATGGATATCCAATAAGATAGGGGGTTTAGCGGATATCTCATATCCGAACTTCTACTCGTCGCAACGCCTACCATACATGTGTGACCCTCTAGGCCCAATATCGAGCTGGCCATGAGTTATACTTGTTAGAACTCCTTCTGACATAGTGAATTATTATCTCAATAATAATTTACCCAACTCATCGACTACGGACGTACCAGGCCACTACGCCGCGGACCCAGACGATACAGGAGAATCCAATCATTTGGACCTATTTGTCCTCAGTTACCATGTATCTATAATCTCTCATCCATCTAATATCCCGTAGATCAGATAATCAGGGCATGGTGTCACAAGCCCATACGGTCTCTCCTCGAGTCTTGCTCTTGTCGGATTCTCCCGGAGAACTCTTTCTCTCTTAATCCGAATGACCTTGGCCAAGGATTTGTTTGAGCAAGAACACATGGGATATTCCTCTCATGATACCGAGAGCGGATGATCCTCTATTGACACTCAATAGCCCTCGTAAGGTTGGCTACCACTCCCAATGACTGACTATACTAGATACGGAGCTTTCCAAACCTATAAGTCCGGTATCAAAGAGTGGAGTATTCATACAGGACATCCTTGGTGTCTCAAGTCTAAGGACCAGATACACTACTAGGACTATGGAATCATTGTCTGACGTGAGGTATCAATAACCATCCAGCATTCCATAGGCGGATCAATCAGTGAACTTATTCTCCAATGAGCACCTGCACTGTACCCTTAGTGTCCCCACACGAGTAGCTATGAGACCAGCTATCTCCATCATATGAACAGGTATACAGCACACCAGTCTATCCGGTTATCTCGATGTCCTTCTCGAGTAACCTATGACCAGAATAATTTAGGGTCTTTGTTTAAAGGTGAATCGATCTCATTATCGTGATCTCATTACGATCCGATTCTCATTGCATAGATCCAGGGACATCATAATATACATCTAGATAATGTGATATAATGCCAATAATCATAAGCAAAGAGATTGACGTAGTGTGTTACAGGTGCTATCACTCATGTGATTGGCTTATAGGGCACCTATAACTAGCAATTTGATGTTAAACTTAAAATGTGTATTATGCTTAGCGTCATGAATGGTTATAATACTTTGGCATCGTATTGACAAATTTTGATATCATGATAAATAATTGGTATCGTGTTTGAAATGAAGACTCATGCTTAGTATCATGTTGTGCATTTTGATAAGTTGAAATACATATAACTTATCATTTAGAGCTTGAATTCAAAGGTTTTGAATTCAAGCATGTCTTTTCTCAAGTATGGCATATAGATAGGGGGAGTTAAAGTTTACTCCGTCATCAATTATTGTCACATCAAAAAGGGAGAGATTATTGAATCTCAAATTTTGATGGATGAAATCAATTAATAAATTATTGATCTAATCTATATGTTGAGAAAAGTATACAGGATTAACTATGATAGCGAATAAGGCATAAAGCAAACATAGTGCTAGAGTCAAAGATCAAATGATTCATCAGGAGTGTTGCCAGAATTTGTCGAGAGTTTGTCGAGAGCTTGCCAAAATGTATGTCGGAAGTTCATCAAGAAATTCATTGAAAGTTCGCTGGAGCTCGCCGAGAAGATCGGAACTCGCTAAATAAGCTCATCGGAACTTGCCAAGAAGATTGTCAAGCGCTTGTCGTGAGTCCACTGAAAGGTTGCTGAGAATTCGTTAGAAGTTTGCTGGAAGATCGCTGGAAGCTCACCGAAAGAAATTTTGACCTACTGGACTTACTTGCTTTAATATATGCATTAAATATCGTATTTAGGGTGTAATTAGAGTTAGGTTTGGGAGGTAATCCCACTAACTCTGTTAGGAGCCAATTGGGCCCGAATCCGAATTGTTTTGGGCTAGACCATTAGCCCAAATAGTGTTGCTAAATCTTGCCTGGCAACGGCACCACTAGAACTAGGCTGTGGAACCACCGAGGGCTCAGTCTCCTAGGTGTTTGGGTGGTGGTACTACCCAGACTAGGTAGTGGTATCATCGGTAGTTAATAACTACTAAGCAGTGGTAGCGCCAGATTAGATAATGGTACCGCCCAGTTCTAGTACCCGAGACTCTGTCTGGCTGTAGTACCGCTAGACTGAGTGGTGGTACCACCAAGTTCTAGTACCCGAGACTCTATCTGGTGATAGTACCGCTAGACTAGGTGGTGGTACCACCTAGTGTCAGAGTCTACTGGCGATGGTACCGTGGGTACCCCAAAAATTCAGGATGAGATCTTTTTTTACTCCATTTTTGAAGCCAATTGAGACTTATAAATACCCCTTACTTCTCAACTTGTTGCACATAGAGAAGTGAAGAAAAAAATTGAGATTATAGTGAAATCACTTGTAAACTTTCTGAGTTCACCTCCACTGATTCTAAGTGTTAGAAACTTGTAAAAGAAGAGTGAGCAACTTGTAAAGAGTTCTGTAAAGGGGTGATTGATCTTTGCCCTTAAAGAAAGATCAATAGTGGAAGCCGGTGACCTCATTAAAGGAGATATCGGGAGTAGACGTAGGTCGGAGGACTGAACTACTATAAATTGGTGTGTTCTTTCCTTATGTACTTTTCTTTCTTAGCTGCATTCTATTTTTCTTCACTTGACTGCAACTACTTTACTTCTCCTCTATTCACTTAGAATATGTTAAATGTCTTTGCTGAAACGAGTTTTCATTCAATTAATCTTTCATCATATGAAGTTTTTTAAAATTATATAAATTAAATATTTTTAACAACTGCACTAATTAACCCCACCACCTGGCCCCCCCAACCAAATATCGAATTTTGCATCAAATTTTTCTAAGGCATCATTTTTATTTAAAATAAAATATTTATAACCAAAAACTTTAAAATATGAAATGTTGGGTCTTTTATTATTCTATAATTTACAGGGAGTTTAAGATAGGAGTGGTCTTACGAGAACCCTGTTCATGACATAGCATGTCATGTTAACGGCTTTAACCCAAAAGTATTTGGGTAGGCTATGTTCATTGAGCATAGTTCTTGACATCTTTTGTAAACTCTTATTTTTTTCTCTCAACAATTTCATTTTGTTATGGATTTCTTAAAGTAGAAAAATTATGGTTGTACCCATTTAAATCATAAAAATCTTGAAAATCATGATTTTTAAACACACCACCATTATCACTACGAATAGACGAAATCATAAAACCCTTTTCATTTTGAACTAGTTTACAAAACTTGTAAAACATTTAAAGCAATCACTTTTATGTGCCAAGAAGTATGTCCAAGTATATCTACTATAATTATCAACAATTATAAAAGCGTATTTACTACCTCCTAGACTTATTATATCAATTGGTCCAAATAAATCCATATAGAATCATTATAGTGGTCTAGAGATGCTTATTTGATTCTTTGATTTAAAACTACTCTTTGTTTGTTTTTCTGGTTAGCATGCATCACAAACTTTATTTTTGATAAATTTAATTTTAGGCATACCTCTTATAGGTTCTTTAGTTATAATTTGTGAGATTAGTTTCATACTAGCATGACCTAGTCTCCTATATCATAGCCATGCATTATCGTTTAAAGTTAAAAAATAAGTTTCATTACAAAAATCTTCTAGATCAATAATATACACATTATTAGTCCTTAAGGCAATTATTGAACTATTTTTGTGTTGTATTTCTATAATACAAGCATTAGAATCAAATTTGATGTTATAAACCTTATTACACAATTAATTAATTCTTAGCAAGTTATGTTTTAAACCATTTACTAATAAAATATTTTTAATCAAAAGGTTTGATTTATTACCTATATTTCCTTTGCCAATAATTTTTTCTTAGTTGTTGTCTCTAAATGTGACATATCCTTCTAGATCGTTTAAAGCCGAAAAATAAGTTTCATGACAAAAATCATCTAGATTAATAGTATACACATTATTAGTCATTAAGGCAATCATTAAACTATTTTTGTGTGGTATTTCTATAATACAAGCATTAGATTCAAATTTGATGTTATAACTCTTATCACATAATTGATTAATTCTTAGCAAATTATGTTTTAAACCATCTACTAATAAAATATTTTAATTCAAAAGGTTTGATTTGTTGTCTATATTTCCTTTGCCAATAATTTTTCCTTAGTTGTTGTCTCCGAAGGTGACATATCCTTCGTCTTGGCTAATGAGCTTAGAGAATTATGTTGGATCTCCGGTCATATGCTTTGAGTATCTACTATGAAGGTGTCATCTCTTGCACCCAGCTTTTGATTATAGACATATCTACAAAAAGGGAGGTTTGCTTTAGATACCTATTTAACTTTAGGTCTCTCATGAAAAGATCTATCTATTTTGACTAATGGCATTGAGTTATTTATGGTTCTTTTAGGAACTCAAACTAATTTGTGCAAGCTATATTTTTTGAATGAATATTTATAAGCATAAAGTACACATCTACCACAAAAATTACATTTATTTTTAGGTGAAACATGTAATGTGGGTCCTTTAATGATGGTAGTTGGCTTTTGTTTAGTGTTGCTAACAAAACCAATTCCTTTGTTTCTACGAACATGACCCTTATTGGCAAGAATCATATTTAAAGATTTATTTCTAATTTTAAATTTATCTAATATTTGTTGTAGAATCACGTTTTTCTTTTTGACTAAGTCTAACTCTTCATATTGAGTACAAGAGGTTAACATGCAATTATCATGCTCATTTTTTTATTTTTTAAATTTACTAAAGAGAGAAGCATGATCCTTTTTTATTAATTTATAATTTTTATCAGTTAATTTCAATTCACCATACAAGTTGTAAAAAGCATCCACTAATTCATTGTAAGGTAAAAGGGTTTCGATTGAGTCACTTACCTCATCATTGAGAGCCATCAACGCGTAGTTTGCCACCTCACTTTCATTGGTTTGCTTCTCATCTTCAGATGCACTTGATTCGTTCCAGGTCACCTTGAGTATTTTCTTCTTCTTTAGTAATTTCTTCTTCTTTATTAGAGGACATTCACTTTTGAAGTACCTCGGCTTCTTGCATTCATAGTAGATAATTGTATTCCTTTTTAGTTCATTTTTGTTCTTGGTATCTTATTTTACAAGATTTGTTTTGTTTATTATTATGAATTTTTTAAAGTTTTTTGTTAGGAGTGCCAAGTCCTCATCATCAATATCATCATTTGAGTTTTTACTCAAGTAGTCTTCTTTGGTTCTAAGTGTCATATCCTTCTTGTTCTTTTGAAGGTTGTTCACTTATTCATCATGTGCCAAACAAGTCATTTCATAGGTCATTAAAGACCCTATAAGTTATTCAAGTAAAAAATTATTTAAGTTATTTGATTCTCGTATTATTGTTACTTTTGGATCCTAACTTTTTGGAAGGGATCTTAGAATTTTATTAATAAGTTCAAGATTCAAAAGACTTTTACTAAGTGCTTTTAAACCATTGACGATATATGTAAAACGAGTATATATGTCTCTAATGGTTTCGCTTAGTTTCATTCGAAATAACTCAAAACTATGTATCAAAAAATTGATTTTAGACTCTTTAACTCTACTTATGCCTTCATGTGTAACTTCGAGTGTGTGGCAAATATCATATACATTTTTGTAAATAGAAATATGATTAAATTTATTTTTATCTAAAGCACAAAACAAAGTATTCATCGCTTTAGTATTCAAAGAAAATGATTTTTTCTCTAGATCATTCCATTTATTCATTGGTCTGGAAGATTTTTTAAAATCATATTCTATAATATTCTATAAATCAAAGTCGATAGAAATTAGAAAAATTCTCATATGTATTTTCCAATACGTATAGTTCATCCCATTGAACATAGGAGGATAAGTGATAGAGTAATCCTCTAGATTGTCGATAAAAGCTATTTTTTCTTAGGTGTTAAATTAGATGAGAAAAAGTTGGCTCTGATACTAACTTGCGGTGGTACCGCCTATACCCGAAAGATCTAAAAATTTAAAATTTAGCTTCATTTTTTAAGCCATTTGGGACCTATAAATATACCACTCTTTCTTGCTTGAAGATATATGAAAAGAGAATAAAAAGCCTTGAGATTCTGAGTTGTAAAATTATAAAAAGTACTAAGTATTCCCTCCTCCTCTTTAAGTTTTCGGCTTATTCTAAGAGAGGTGTGAGACTTGTAAATGTGCTCTCCGAAACCCTTGAAAAGGATAAAAGAGTTGTAAAAAAGGTAGTTGGTCTTTGCCCATTGAAAAAATATCGTTAGTGAATGCTGGTGGCCTCGACGAAAGAAGAATTGAGAGTGGACGTAGGTTGCGATGATCGAATTACTATAAATTTAGTGTACACTTTCTTTCTTCTCTTCATTATTATCGTTTTCTATTTTAATTGTTTATTACACCTAATCAAAGTTAAGTAGACTTTTGATATCATTTTCAATATGATTTTATTGAAAGAAATTTTTGAATCGTTGAAATTTTATGAAAATACTAATTCACCCCTTCTTAGTACCAATACAATCCTAATAAATTATACACATCGCTATATAATCTTATGTTTGAATAATATAGGGCTATGATGATTTTGACCTTTTCTCATAGCTGAAAACATGAAATCATGGACAATCACTTTTGATGTCTTCAACCGTCCCATAATTGAGTGGTTCTTGATATTATGCACTTAATTATTGTTGATCTTTTCGTGGTTGACTTCAGTGCGAGTGCAGAGCCAAAGAAAAACAATAATAGTTTAACCTCCACCTACTCTGATAAATTAGATGAGTTAGTGAATATGTGGATTTAGATTGTAAGGACAGGTCCCCAAGAAAAAGAAAAGACAGCTTGCCGTAGATTAAATTATTTTTAATATATGTTTGAGGTTGACCACTTCAGCCGAGGAATTTCTCTTGGACGATTCAGTCAACGGAAGAAATATTCTTCACCAGGCAATTAAGATAAAAATATGCATATTGCCGTCTCTCTCATCATGCTGGCCGGTCTTTCTTTTTAATATTTTTGAAAAATAATTGGGTGAATTCTTAAAAATTATTTTTTCCCACCTTTTTCCACGTAATGAATGCCTCCAATTTTTTTTTTTTCCACTGAACATTTCAACTTTTATCCTTTTACAGAAATATCCCTATACCGTTTCCTCTTTTTTTTTTTGGTTAAGAAAAAGTCATGTTTATAGTTCGAGGAATATTTTGATATTATTATAAAAAATGGGATGCTCTAAAAATAATAAATAAATGAAAAAGAGGTAGTTCTATTGAGGGGGGGGGGGGGTTTGGGTTTTGGAGGGGAAGGAGCAAAGAGAGGCTTTTCCGGCAGACTTCATACAAAATAATTCTTTTGAGATTTAGTATTGGAGTTGAAAGGATGAAACAAAGAAAAGGACGACAATTGTAATTTTGCTGAAATGATATGATTTTATTCATACCTATCTATCTGCCATTTGATCGGGGAAAAAAGATGTAAAATACAAAATAATTATTCTTTTGCAAAAATATGGAAGACATTCTTTAATGTAATGTCAGATTGTGTTGATGACTCTTCCGCATTCCAAATGCATTTGTCGTGAGCATGCATCACACAAGCTACTCTATTTATTATAAAAAGATTCTTTTGGTATCATTTCACGGTTCTTGCGTTATGCACTATTTCTTTCTTATTTCGCATCACTACGGGTCTGATACGTTAGCTGAGCACATGATGCTGACTTCTTTCTTCGTTGCTTCAAACCCGAGAACAACTTGTGATGTCTTGGACAAAAGGGTCCATAGACTTGAACTTATCTTTTTTGTGATGACCTTGCTTGAGTAGGAGTCATGGTTCTGAGGTGTAATTTGATAGAGAAACAGCAGCAGCATTGTGTCGTGGATGACATCAACGTGAACAACAGGAGCTAAAGAAAAGATCGATGCATTCCTACGCATGTATTCAATAATATCTTTACCGAAGTTACTTTCACCCATTAACAAACAGATACCTCCATTATACATCAATGTTGTAACAATTACCTCCGAGAATTTGTCATTCATTCGATCAAAAGGAGGATGTAAATGGATTCTAGGAGGGCAAAGTAAAACCTTTTAGATCTTCTCATTACTTAATTGTCATTTTAATCTTGATTCCAATAAGTAGGTTTTGTCAAATCTCTTCATAATTATGCTCGTCGAAGGAATAAGATACAAGTTGCAGTTGAAATATACGTTCACACTCGTGTACAAAAAGAAAATTTTTATCCCAAGACTGATGCTAAATGCAACAATCTATTAGATTTTTTTTTATCTCAATACTCCATATCAACATGCGCTTCACTCTTTTCCTCACCATACCCGTATGTTATACCCTTATAATTGGTATTTTAGGTAAACCATATTGTTGAACAATTTATTGTGGATTAGGCTATTGTAATTACCTTTGAAGTATTATCATGTGCCCTTTAATTTAGATAAGAAAATTGTGTTTACAATATTATTCGATGTTATTCTTTATATTTCATTTTATATGACTGAGTTTTTATTTTTAATACTATATATAATTTTGGATAATTTTATATATTATAAAATATATTTAATTAAACCAGTTGACCTATCAGTATGACCAATAATCTAGTGATATATTACTCGTCCAAATTGTATTTCAGTTCAGTTCTAATAATTATGATTTGATTGAAATATATGACACTAATTATTTGTGTGAGCATCTTCTAGTTTTGCACCATCCTATACAACAATAATAATATCCTAAGCTACTAGTCACATTGTCATCTGGTTTGTTCATTATATTGCTACCACAATTGCTATTTAAAATTTATTATTATTTTGCGCTACTTATACATTAGCAAATTCGTAGACAAACCCTTCTTTCATAACGTTGGTGTCTACTTTTAACATGAAAAAAGTGGTTGGTGTCTATTTTATATATGAATATATATATGTATATATATATATACATACATATGTATGTATGTATATATATATACATATGTATGTATATATATATATATACATATGTATGTATGTATGTATATATATACATACATATGTATGTATGTATATATATATATATATATATACATATACATATATATATATATACATATATGTATGTATATATATACATACATATATGTATATATATATATATACATACATATATATATATATATATATACATACATATATGTATATATATATATATATATGGTGTAACTTGTATAACTTTATCCATACCAATGAGTTTGTACATAGGCATATGCATAAGCATGCCATGACATGATGGGATTACATGTGGATAAGTGTACAAAACATGAGTTATTTTTAATGCATTAAATGAAGTATGTGATGTTTAGATATGCATTCGAATATAAGATCTATCATTAATGCACTAACAAATCCATATATTTCAATAGAGACACATGATTTTTTTCTTAAAAAAATAAAAACTATAAGCTTAACTAGTTAGAACAAAAAAAATCTTTTTTCATTAAAGGAGGGGATATTACAAAATTGGTTTCGCAGCAATGCAATGAGCCGCTTTACTCACCTCCTTGTAAATATAAATGTGAATAATTCATATCTCTTCAAAATTCATAAATAGTTGCTAATACTATCATAATAGGTCATCAATCTCCAAGTAAGATCTTTCATTTATTAAGAGTCTCAACCAGTAAGATCGAATCACTTTCAACTAAAAGGTGTACTCCTCTAATAGTTGCCCAAATGCTCTCTAGCATCGCGAGAGCCTTACAAGGCACCTCATCTCCTCCATCAATATGTAAGTAAATAGTTGCCAAAAGCATCTTTAATAACAAAACCAATGCCCCATTGTCGTTTTTTTTAAAAAAAATTCATTTGAATTCATTTTGAAGTATCCTTGACTAGGTTTCTCCCATTTACTGAAATTTTAACAAAATTGATCATTATTTATAGATAATAATTTAATTATTCCACATAAGAGACTGCAGGTATTGAGACATCATGATAGACGGTAATTAGAGTGATTTTATTATTATTATCAATTCTAACCTCATTCCTTGCTTTCCATAAGGCCCACAAGCAATTTGCAGCAGTGGCTTTGAATATTTATATAGTTTATTTGATCGTGCTCCTCTTCATCCTCAAGTCACAACAAATGCCACGGTCTATGTACTTGAAATGAATGTTCAAAAGGGATAGAACAATTTCTCAAATATTCCTAGTCATCTTACAATCAAATGAGATATATTTTATAGAATCAATTTGATCCTCTCTTCCATAAATCCATTTCAAATATTCCTAGTCATCTTACAATCAAATAAGATATATTTTATAGAATCAATTTGATCCTCTCTTCCATAAATCCAATAATTATGAATCGATCTCTTCTACAAAGCCAACAATTATGAGCCATGTGAAAGTCAAAGGCAACCAATATTTCAAAAGTAGATAAACTTAGGTGCAAGAGCTTGTAGAAACAGAAACCCTATAGGCAGTTGGTAGCTTCCAAAGGTTACCCCAACTATCCCACGAAGTATCTCAATTTTGCTGGTTCCTCCTTTGAGGATGGATAGACTTGACAGTAGCTTTCCCACCCTCAGTGTCTCCAAATCCGAAGTGTCATCACCAGACTGGTGAGCTTTATCAATTTTTCAGATCTTCTAAGAGATAGAAGTGCCAAAATTGTTATGAAGAAGTTCCATTTCTAGGTCTTTTACATTGGACATGTAGAGATTAAGATTAATGTAAGTTGGCTTCCAAGCCAACGGGATGCATGTTGATAACATAAGTTATATAGATGGATTGTTTATGATAATGTGGTTACGTGTTGTTAGTACTATCATTATTACCGCATAATGCTGATACGTTCTATCCTTTTCCTTGAAGAGTGATGATGGAGTGAGTCTGGTTGTGTTGTATCTACTTTGAGATGGTAATACATATTAGTTGCTCATGCTACAAAATAGAATGTACGTTTTGGGTTCAACACATTGACTGAATCAATTTTTTTTCTTTTTCTCTTTTTGCAAAGGATAAGCGAGATTCAATTTCAAAATTTTGTTAGGTAAGATCTTCTAGTCGATATCTTCAAATTTATTGAATAAGATTTTGTATCTTGAGTTTTGCTTCAGCACAGCATACTGAGATATATCAAATCCACCAAGGATTATTATTCTTATTCGATAAATTTTTACACCAAATATTAAAAGTTAATTAGTGATGGTCTACTAGACCAACTTACCTTTTAAACATTCTGATAAAAAAAAATTTCGCTGAAAACATTAGGTTACTGGTAGTATATTAAGACTCACTTACCAAATGTCGAAGGTTTAAAATCTCATCCATAAAATTTTATAATTAAAATATTAATTTGATGGTTATCTACCATACTCTCTTACCAGAAAAGCTACTATTAAATGTGTTGGCATTTACCACAAAATCATCTCTTTTTTTTCTTGTATCAGTCGTCTTATAAAATTAATGTTAGATGGTAATGTGCTTAGTTCTTCCACAATATTTAGGACCCTTTGACCATCACAATAAATGGTAATTTTGATCTCATGCTCCCACCAATCTTAAATCATTTATTTGATAACATTGCCCTTTTGACTTCCACTTTGCATTATTTTCTTCCAAGAGTTTGATTGTGCCTCAACATAGGTATTGTACACATCATGGCATATAGGCCCTTTTGTTTCTTTTGGAGTCTTGGAACACAGCTCAGCGCTTAGGCATTCATCTTGGAAAGATATCTGATTGCCCAGAATTCAGCTTATATATGAGATTAAACTTTATGAGCAATGCATCCAAATTCCCAACATATATCTTAAAAACACAGCCAACTCCTGTAAACCGTGTTAGCTTTAAAGGAACCATCACATTCTAACATTGGTGAGAACTCTACAACATATAGACATTAGCTGGATATGATGGTTGCGGAAAAAAAAAACTATTGCACTCCCAGTGGCTCATACAAATTTCAAATTGGGTTAGTGATTACACTATTATAATCTTCATAAAACTGCAGTTAGTTCAGCAAACATCACTTGAGCAACAGCCTTCAGACAACAGCCAACAGTTTATTCACCTCACCCTTTTTACATTTAGTGGTAGAGTGACCCAGTTGAATACAAAAACACTTGACACACTCCATCAATACCTTCACCGGGACATGGTTGACTCCCTTGGCCGTTTTCCCTCCATGGCGTCCTTCTTTCTCCAGCAGTCAGCACAAAGATATGGACCTTCCCATAGGTTTGATGCTGGGCAGAAGCCATCAACAGAAGTCACCGATAGGTCATTATTTGGTGCCTGGTCCATTTGGCAGATTGCACATCTTAGATGCCCTGAGTTATCCTTCAAATGAAATCTTTTCCCCAGCCTGCACTCAGAATCGGTCACAATGAAATTGATTTTCCATGTGAAATATTTCCAGTGCCTAGAATAATGCATGTCTATTTGTGTCAATGATGTGAGAGCTACTTATATGGCAACCTGGATTACTACCAGACAGCTGAATCTTGTTCATGAGAGGTCCGAAAGAAACAGTTAGGAACTTTGAGACCTAATTTGTTCACAGCAAAGTGTGTGATATAATGCAGGACATGATTTTTGGTAAGATAATATAAGAGTGACTCACTGATCATTAGATATACCTAGAATTAAAACAAATCAAATGCTAAGTTATTGCGAAAAGAAATTGCAGAAAAGTTAATAAATCATACCTGGAGCACTCCGTAGCATGGTCTGCAATACCGAATGATACTGCCCGGTACGGGTGATACGTACCGATCCAACAAGATACCAGTATGCGGATCATCCGCTACCGCTCAGTGTCATCGGGTGTGACCGAGGGCGAAGAAAGAACGGGGAGACCATGACCAGGGGTGGAGAAAGAAGAGAAAGAAGGGGAAAAATGAAAAAAAAAAAAAAAAAATTCGCCCGAGGCAACGTCGTCGAGAAGGGACGCAACATCGCCCGAGAAGGGAGGCGACATCATTTTTTATTTTTTTTAATATGCGACGTCGCCCGCCTTCTCGGGCAACATCACCGAGGCATTGTCACTTTTTTTTTTCTTTTTTAATGTGACGTCGTCGAGAAGAGAGGCGATGTCGCATATTAAAAAAAAAACGCATAGGCGATATCGTCGAGAAGGGATGCGACGTCACCCGCATATATATATAATTATATATATAATATTTATTTTTATATATAATATTTATAATTAAATATATATCGAACGGTATACCAAAATATACCATTCGATATACCGTACCATACCATACCGGGAAAGTATCGAAACTCTAGTACGGTACAAAATTTCAATCCTTGCTCTATAGTTTCATCAATAAAGTATTATATTATAAAAACACATAATTTGATCAGGACAGATCCTCTACCAATATCAATATCCCTCAACACTCTATTGAGGCTCCTTCGTAAACTAAGAAGTCTTACAATCACTTGTGGCTCAATTTGGCCTGTGTTAACTTATTTGACCAATAGATTTTCCCTGACCATTTCTGTTCCACTAAAACTAGATGCATCAGTAATAACTGATGCACCTCAACAACTTAGTCCATCTGTAATTCTAGATCATTAAAGAGATAGGAGTATTTGCTGACAATGTAGGCATCACCTCCACCAACAATCAGCTCAGCAGGCAATAGAAGCAGAATTTGGTTTCCCCACAGATTGTGACCATGAGGCGTTGTCCTCACTTATATTGGCAATTTTGTTTCATATAGCCAATGATTCAACCCTCCATAACTTGTGGCATGGTTCCAAGGAGGTGGCCGCAAGGGAAGTCCAACTCTTAACGAAGTGAATCAATCAAACACTTATGTTTATTTTGAATGAAGTAGCTGCCAACTGGTGACGTAGAATTCCAAAACGGGGAAAAAAGCTTTCTTTTTTTTTAATTTTCCTTCTTTGGGTTGTGGGTGCAGCCAAAGTCTTCCAGGAGAAGGAAACAGAAGTTTTAACTGAACATATCCCTAGTTAAACTGAAAGAAAAGAGACAACTAAGATATTGTAGGATCATCATTACTGTCAGTGCAATCAATTCACTCTGTCTGATCTGTTTTGTGCTGTTCAGTGTGACAATCACAAGTCTATGTCAGATAAATGCACTGGATGCCGGATATTAGATCCCTGTTCCATGTGGCAACCATCAATCACTAGTTTCATTAATGATTCACAAGATGTAGCTTTTCCATGGTACAATAATATTAGATTCATATAGCAAAATATTCAAGACTTAATCAGTATATGTAATATGTCTTTGTCTAAAGTTACAAAAGCCTGACAGTCCAAATGCTCATTGTTTCATAGGTGGAGAGCATATACACCTCTCAATAAAGCCACAAAATTGTAACAAATAAGCCTAACATGGGTCATGATAGAGAATATCAAATGATTTAATTTGACAAAATTATTGCAAACTTCTGAACTGGCACTTTGTATACCCTTTTGTTTTAACTTTATCTTATATTAGAAAAGGGAGCCGAAAGGATTGAACACTAGTCATGATCACATCCGTTCATAACCAGAGAATTTTCTGGATGTTTTAGTTGGAAACTTTAAGAAATATAAGACATCAAATTTCTTACAAAAGCTTTTAGTGCATTTAAGAGCCAATAATCAATCTCCTTGTAATACTCAAGACTAACAAATCTTTTCTATATTGATCTGGAAATTCTAATACTTTCCCCATATTTCCTTCATAGAATAAAATTTGTAGCATAGCATAAGCTTCCTGTAGGACCTCACTTAGCATTATCAATTCCTACCCATCAACAAATTGCCAAGAAGTTTAACTTCCCCAACTTCACAAACTTAAAAGAACCTCAAGTATAGCTTGATTCCAAATATTAATCACAAGTTGATGTCCAGAAACTCACCAAGAAACCAGCAGAATATACCTAAGGACAATGGTCCACTGCAAAATACTATACTTTCATTCTAATTGCTTCTTGACCATCTCTTGCAGAGACAAGATTCTGAAACTGGTCCTTTCCATTACTTTACAAGAATACCAAGGCTATCAAAGGCAATCTCGCAAATGTGTGGCACATTGACTAGTCAAAAGATGGGGAAGGATGTCATATGTGAACTTGCCTTGAACATTAGTAAGACGATGGAGAGACAGAAACCCATAGATCCCTTATTACCTTGGCTCGTGCCAGAGCAACCTTGGAAGACCTTGAAGGGTTGATCGGTGGTAATATAAAAGGAGGACAATTGTTCCATTAGATGTTAAAGAAGTGAACATTTTGCTACACAATATCTCTAATTTGTCAATAGGGGAGACTTTGGATCAATCTTATTTGTGCAACTGATTCTCAAGTGCATTCCTTCCAACATCCCTACTTAGCAGAGGAGCAGCCAAACTAATGATGAAGTACATGGTTCCATATTCAGGAGTTTCACAAAGCATTATCCGTGATTGAAAATCTAGATTCTTGGGATGAGTTTGGACAGAGTTGTTCAAACTGTTGAGTTCAAAATTATATTTCCACAAATCACGACCCCTAGGTAAATGGTCAAACCCAAAGAATAAATGTTCTTTTGGATCAATATTTTAAGCCAACCAATGAGATTGGGCAAAGATCCTATATGTAGTCCAATTCTTGAATAATTTGTACTGAAGTTACATGTGAAAGAAGTAGCCCTGACCACAGTTTGGTCCGAACCGAAACTGAACCGGGCCAAAACCGAAACCGAACTGGCCTTACGGTTCACTAGTTCCAAACCGAACTGGAACTAGCCAGGGGCAATTTGGTTTCGATTCCTAGGTTTAGGAAATCAAAATTATGGATTGTGAAACCGATGATTCCGGTTTTGGTTCGAACCATTGATTCGATGGTTTTCTAAAACTAAAACATAAAAAAGGGAGATCAAATAAGGCTTGATCGACAATTGCACTCAAATGATCAGCCCAACTATCACAGACTTAGCTAGAATTGTCTAAATCGTGAGGCACCCTTGCGTTATTCATTCACAAAGGGTTAGCCTAGTTGCAACCTCGCTAGGTCTCGAAGGACCTATAAAAGAGCGAACTGATTAGTTTAAAAACAAGCGGAGGATCAATCGACGTCTCATGAAGAAGGCAGCTTTAAAACAATTCAACAAACACTTGGGGTATAAGAGAAAAAGAGAGAAAGGATAAAACAAGGACTTTAGAAGGTAAACGAATAATCGTAAATCCGTAATGATTGTTCACGGGGTACCAAACGCGTAGGCAAGTATCTATAGGCTTAACGTGAGAACTTATGAGTTCAATCAACACCCAACACTACCCCAAACCCCCATCTAGCCCTATGCCACCCCGAGCATTCTGGGGTGCTGAGATGGTTGACGTTTTGCTCAGCACTGCAGTCTACAGAAAATAGGCCATGGCATGCAAAAACAGGACAATTATGGGGTAGTTTTGCACATTCTAGTGAGTGATTGCTCTACAACATTGCAAACTATTCTTGTTCATAGTCTTCAAGCAATAACACACAAAAACAAGGCAAAAAACACTATCAAACATATGTATAAGCAAACAAAAGCGACAAATGATTCATTGACGAAGGTCTTATGAGTGCAGGACAACCATCCATGACATTCTCCCCCACTTAGACTATCGACGCCCTCGTCGATGCTTGTTGGTAAGCTTTGATGATTACTTCTTTGTGTTGCAGGGTGTTTTTAGGCTCCCAACTGACTTCTGTTCAGGGAAGCTTTTGCTACTTTACCAAATATTTGATCTGCTCTACTCCATTGGGTAGCTTTGTCTTGTGATCCGCTAAAATGATTTAACTCACTTTTTGTAGGAGGCTTTGGTGGAGGGTTGCTAAGTTGGAATACTTCGAGAAGTATCTTGTGAATCTGAATGGTAGGCTCTTAAGTTGCTCGCGTGGAAGATATTGTGAATTTGTTAAGACCATTTAGGGTTTTAACATAGAAAAAAGAAAGAAGCGGAAGAAAAGGGAAAAAAAAAAGGTTTGATCACTTCTAGGGGATTGGCCTCCTTGATCACTTCGAGGGGATCAACCTCCTAGGTTTAGTCAAAAAGACTGAATAATATTTCATAGCCTACTGAAAGAAGCAGTTACTTCCATATTTATAGAGTTCCACCTAAAGCCCACCAGGACTTGGACTCTTAATAAATAAATATTAAATAAATCACTATTCAGCTCTCTATTGAACTAAACAACTCCATAAACATTATTCAAGCTTAGAAAATAAAAGGATCCTAACAATTCTGCCCCCTTCAAATCAGCCTTTTCCTCAAGGCTGAGTAGTAACAAATTTTGGAAACTTCTCTCGCAGCACCCTGTAAGACTCCCAAGTGGCATCTTCCTTTAGTAAATTGGCCCATTGCACCAGCACTTCTATCACAGGATGACCAGCAATTGGTGACGAATGGAACTCTTTCAAAATTATCTCTCGGCAAGAAGAATGTGATGCTACAACTATTCGGCCTATATAGCGCAAGTTCACTAAATCCCAACTATAATTTGAAATAATATCTGGAGCTTCTTCTATTCTTTTAATAATATTCTGGATCTCGAGATCATTTGACCACTCCCTTTTGATAATTTCCAAAGTCTTACAATTAGGAATAGATATAGCTACTAGTTCAGCTTGTTCTGGAAGGCATGAGAGTGTATCTGCAACTAGATTCTCGCTCTCCTTTTTATAGATAATCTCATAATCGAATCTCAGTAGCTTTGTGACCCATTTCTACTGCTCTAAAGAAGAAATCTTTTGCTCCAGAAAATATTTGAGGCTTTTGTGATCGGTGTGTATTTGAAACCGTCGGCCAATTAAGTAGGGTTTCCACTTCGTGACTGCATGTACAATGGCTAGCATCTCCTTATCATAAATAGATAAACTCAGATGGGAGGGAGAGAGAGCCTTACTAGCATAAGCAATGAGCCGACCTTCCTGCATTAGTATAGCTCCTATACCTGCTCCAGAAGCATCAGATTCAATTATAAACAACTTGTTAAAATCAAGTAGAGCAAGCACCGGGGTAGTAGTCATTGCAATCTTCAAGGAATTAAATGTCTAGTTTGCCTCTTTTGACCATTTAAATGTATCTTTCTTCAGAAGTGTTGTCAAGGGGGCACTGATTTTGCTATAATTCTTCACAAACTTTTGATAATAGCCTGTTAGTCCCAAGAACCCCCTTAAAGCTTTAATTGACTTTGGAATCGGCCAATCTTTCATCACTTGGATTTTGGAAGGATCAACTGCAGCACCCTTTTGAGAGATGATATGGCCGAGATACTCAACCTCTGGTTGCCCAAAACTCCACTTGGATTTCTTAATAATAAGATAATGCTCACGACGAATAGTAAAGATAATTCGCAAATGTAATAAATGGCTCTCTAAGGAGAGACTATATATCAAAATTACCATCAAAGAAAACTAGAACAAACTTATGAAGATGAGCTCGAAATATATCATTCATTAAACTATGAAAGGTGGAGGGTGCATTGGTTAACCCAAAAGGTATGACTAGAAATTCATAGTGGCCGTTATGTGTCCTGAAGGTAATTTTCTGAATATTATCTTCATGTACTCGAATTTGATGATAGCCCAATCTTAGGTCCAATTTAGTGAATACCTGGGCTCTTCCCAATTCGTCCAACAGTTCGTCTACTATTGGAATAGGATATTTATCTTTCACTGTAATGCTGTTGAGTGCACGGTAGTCAACGCACATCCACCATGAGCCATCCTTCTTTCTGACCAGCAAAACTAGGGAGAAATAGGGGCTAACGCTAGCTCTTATAACCCTTGTTTCTAGCATCTCTTTGACAATCCTCTCTATCTCTGCCTTTTGGAAATGTGGATATCTATAGGGTCGGATATTAGTTGGTGCTTTCCCGGGTACTATTGGGATCCGATGATCATGATGTCAAAGAGGTGGGAGTCCTTGTGGCTCTACAAATACATCTGCAAACTCTTTAAGCAATGATTTAATACTTTCAATTGGAATGTGCCCTGTTGTTTCTTTTTCTATGCTCTGCAATTGTACTAAGAATCCGGTGTGTCTTCCGAAGGACCTTCTCCATCCAATAGCTAGTGACAGTTGTGACCTTACTTCCATATCGTCCCTTTAGAATCACCTGATTTCCATTAACAAAAAACTTCATGATTAGTTTAGAAAAGTTCCAGGAAACATCACCCAAGGTTGATAGCCATTCAATTCCAAGCACCACTTTATAGTCTTCTAAGGGTAGTAAAAAGAAATCCACGAGCAACTCTTGACCCTGCATAATGAGCTTTATCTTTGAGCACTTGCTATCACAGGTTAGAATCCATCCATCAGCAACCTTTACTTCAAATTTATCACAGCCTTCGATGTGGTAGGATAATCGGGCGACAACCTTTCTGTCCATAAAATTGTTAGTGCTACCCGTGTTAATCAAAACAGTAATAGGCTGATGTTTTAAAGTTCCTTCAACTTTCATAGTTTATGGGTTAGAGTAGCCAACCAATGCATGCACTGTATATGTGATAAGTTCAATATCTTCATCAGTTTCCATACCTCCATGGTCGGAATCCAACTCTTCTGCTTCCAGTTCCTCCTCAATTGGCTTAATTATCAGGAGTTTTCTTTGTTTGCAACGGTGCTCCTTACTCCATTTTTCATCACAATGCCAACACAAACCTTTTGTTGATCTTTCTTTGAGTTCTTCTCAGGTCAATCTTCGAGTGTTAGGGTTTTGATTGAGAGTAGATGGGGTGGACGGCGTGCTGATCACCTGTTTGTTGACACCTCTATTCCGATGATTTTCCATACTGATTTTTTTCTCGTGTAGACATGCAAACGAAATTGCAGCCATCATAGTGCGGGATTGTCGAGCCTTAACTTCACATCTGATATATGGATTAAGCCCTTCGATAAAGATACCCACTAGCTATCGTTCAGACCAATCTTTCGCTTGATTTGATAATCATTCGAATCTGCTCTGATATTCTAACACTGTAGAAGTCTAACGAATTGTAGCGAGTTGTCCATCAATATTCTCGTACTCAGATGGTCCAAAGCGTACAAGAAGCCCTCTCTTGAATTGCTCCCATGAGAGAACTCTGTGGCAAGTTCCATACTAGTCATACCACTGAATTGCATCACCATTTAATTGGATTGAGGCTCTTTCTACCTTAGATTCCTCTAGGGTTCTGTGAAATCTAATTGGTCGGATCTCTATCTTCCCATCTTGGAAATTCCACCATAATGCGTGGGTAGCCTGAGTCATATTCTTGGGGCCCTTTTTTCATATCTCCAGATCTATTTAACGTAGAGCTTGAGCTTTCATCTTGTTGAAATTTACTAAAGTTCTCCAGCAGACTTCTTTTAAATTCATTAACGATCTCTTACGTCCAGTTCTCAATTCTAGTTTCTAATGCTTCAATTTAGGCCTTTACTGAGTTGTCGATAGCCATTATGTAAGACTGTAGATCTGTAATTCCTAGTTCTTGCTTCTGATGTCTAGTCAAGGGCATCAGCACTATCAGCGTGAAACTGCGACAAGTGCAGCATTAAGGCTTGCTGCGGTCACTGTGAGAAAAAATTTCTATCGCTGCGTGCGGTGTTGCTACAGGTGTCGAAGGCTGGATGGTGGCAGCGTCGGTGTTGCTGCAGGTACTGCGATACAAAGAGGCGCTCATCAAGCAGCCGGGGTTGAGACTGTGGTGGTGCGGCTAGAAAAAAGTTGGAAGGCAGCATTCATTGGAAGGCAGCGGTGTCGTGGGAAGAAGGCAACAGCGTCGTGGGAAGTTGGTAACGATCATGGGCGGCTGCAGCAGTCATGGCGGTTGAGTTTGCGATGGCAGCCGGCGCTTGCAGCGGTCATGGGAAGAGCTCTATTTCGCTGCAGAACAGGGGCTGTTAGAAGGCAGCGGCGTCATGGGGAGAAAGCAACGACGTCGTGGGGAGTCGTCAAGGGTCGCGGCAATTTGAGACGGTGTTGCCGAGGGAGCGACAAGAGGCTGGGTGGTCCACTAGCCATGGAGCAGCGGTGGCAGCCCTTCTCGCGCTGCAGCAAGTGGGGAGGTGATCGCTGGCCAGAGGCTGCGACGATGGTGGTCACGGTCGAGAAGTACGGGGTTGCTAGTCAGAGACCAACAGCGAAGGTGCGTAGCCTGGAAGCAGCGGCGGTTGCTACTGAGGTCGATGGTTGTGACGGCGATGATCATGGGGGGGAAAGAGCAAGGGCGACAGGAGAGTGCGTGGGCCTAGAAGCAGCGACAGTCGAGATGCATGGTCGCCGGTTGAAGCAGCAGTGGTTGCTACCGAGGTCAATGGCTGCGTCGACGATGATCGTGGGGGGAAAAGAGCAGGGGCGATGGGAGAGTGCGTGGGCCTAGAAGCAGCAGCAGTTGAGATGCATGGCCGTCGGTTGAAGCAGCAGTGGCAAGGGTGCTTGGTTGCATTCTTCTGCCCTTTCTTTTCTTTCTTTCTTTCTTTCCTCTCTTTTTCTTGGATGGTGGTGGCTACAGCAAGGTTGATGCGAAGATGCAGCGAGAATGTTGAGGATCACTGCTCTGATACCAAATGTTAAGACCCTTTAGGATTTTAACGTAGAAAAAAAGAAAAAGCAGAAGAAAAGAGGAAAAAAAAGAGTTTGATCACTTCGAGGGGATAGGCCTCCTTGATCACATCGAGGGGGATCAGCCTCCTAGGTTTAGTCAAAAAGATTGAATAATATTTCATTGCCTACTAAAAGAAACAGTTATATCCCTATTTATAGAGTTCCACCTCGAGCCCACCAGGACTTGGACTCTTAATAAATAAATATTAAATAAATCATTGTTTGACGCTCTACTGAACTAAACAACTCCATAAACATTATTCAATCTTAGAAAATAAAATGATCCTAACAGAATTTTGAGCCACACCGACTGCTGCAACTTGTAGGAGATATTGCCTACCTTATTGCTAATTAGAAAGGGTCCTTCATACTTGCGCACCAATCCATTGTGCACTTTATGCCTAAAGAACTAGAGTGATGCTGGTTGGAGCTTCACTAGTACCAGGTCACCGACTTTAAACTCCTATAGTCGCCTTCCCAAATCTGCCCACTTCTTTATCTTTTTTGTTACCTTCTCTAAGTAAGCTCGGGTAATATCTGTGTTTTAATATTATTTCTTCAAAATGATATGTTGACTGACTACTCCCAGTATAAACAATGGCCAAGGTGTGAGGAGTTGATGACTACTGTCCTGTAATGATCCCGAAGGGACTTTTGTTGGATACATAACTCCGTTACAAGTTATAGAATAATTGGGTTATGTCCAACAACTTCATCCAATCCCGTAGGTTGGCACTCACATAGTGCTGAATATATTCTCCAAGAGCAAATTTATTCTTTAAGTTTGACCATTCATTTGGGTGTGGAGGCTTATGGAGAAGTATAATTAGATCATAGTAATTTGAATAGCTGGGTCTAGAATCATCCCAACAACCACGCATGTTGACTGCTAATGATATTATGCAGGACTTCCCAATACTTCACCACATTCTTCATCATCAACTTGGCCACCTCCTCTGCTTAGTGTAAGGGTACAGTAATGAATGTTGCATAATTTCAAAATCGATTGACCACCATGAGTATCTATCCAAGTCCCCCTACTACTGGCAAGCTTGATATGAAGTCCAAGGAAATACTCTCTCACGACCTTTCATACGGGCAACAGCTCCAAAAATCCCACCAACTTCTATTGCTCTACCTTATCTTGTTGGCAGTAAAGCCCGTCCAAACATATTCCTCCATATTAGTCCTCATCTTTGGCCAATCAAAAGCCCTCTCCACGAGAGCCAGTGTTCGGTGAATACCCAAGTGCCCTGCCCAAAGGGAATCATGACATTGTCTCAAGAGTTCACACCCCAAATTGTTCACTTAAGGAATATAAATTCTATTCCCTTTGGTGTAGACGAGTCCCTCTTAGCCAAAATCATCATGGTTTGCTTTTCTTGATCAGTTGCATCAGGGTTACTACTTGGGTATTACTATATAGTCCATCCCTAATCCTAGAAAAGAAATTAGAGTGTAATTGACTTGCTTGGTCTTCACCTTCTAATTGCACGGCATTCACTAACTCCACTTTCCTGCTCAATGCATCGACTATGACATTTGCGATTTCGGGCTAATACTCCATTGTCATATCAAATTCAGCCTGGAAGTTCTACCACTATGCTTGTTTTGAAGAAAGCTTCTTTTGAGTTTAGAAGTAACTCAACGCGATATTATATGTCCTTAGCACAAATCGCGTTTCAAGAGGATAGTGCTACCATACTCATAGACAGTGGACCACCATTGTCATCTCTTCATTCATCGAATATCGTTGCTCGATCTTGTTAAGCTTGCAGCTCTTGTAGGCCACCGAGTGACTCCCTTACATAAGTACTCCTCTAATAGCGAACTTCAAAGCCAAGGATTGCAATTTTAGTTTGTACCAATGTATTGAGCCTTGCTCAGTACAATACATACGGAGGTGTATCAATAGTACGATAGGGCATACCAATAGTATAGCCAAAATCATTAAAAAAAATTCTAAAAATACCTAGAAAATAAAAAAAAATTAGTAGGGTTTTAAGTTAAAAATAAATATAAATTTAGCAAAAAATATTATAAATTAGGAAAGAACAGTGCCATATATCTTTTATAATTATATTGAATTGGCCTATTATCAATCAAATTTTGATTAAATCATCATTAGAAGTACTAATCATAACATTAAATAACTTAATAAAACCTAATTAAACCAATTATACTATCACACATATATGATCCAATCTGTAATATGCATCAAAAATATAAAGATTTGACCTATTAGGTGTCTAATTTTGAAAAAAAATCACTATAAACACACTAAGCACAACATTAAAGCCCTTAATTACTCCCTAATTAACACTATTCTACCATCAAAAACATATCAGACAATATATTAGATATTAAGTCATATGTCATATAGAATAGACTTAATCATCTCATAAATCAATAAAAATCTAAAAAAATTATATACCTTTTGATTAGAGTGTTCTTCCTCTTAATCCTTCCAAATTAGTCTCTTAAATTTGACCCAAACCATAAAATATAGCTTTGTTGAGTTTAGAAGAGTCTAATTATGAGAATAAGAAATATGAGTGAATAAGAGAGTTTAAGAGATTGAGAGAGTGAAATAAATTAAAAGAGAGGGGAGGAAAGGGATTAAAAACCCTTTTTTAAGCCTCAAATGGTCAAATAGGACAATCTCAACCCTTAATCGATAATGGTCGAAATCCGATTGTTACCAACCAGTACAGGTCGGTAACGATTGGATTTTGATCGTTACCGCCCTATATAGACCTCTTATCCCTCGATATGAGGTCAAATGACCAGTACCACCTGGCAGAGGGTGGTCCGTGTACCAATATTCTATCGAACCGATATGTACCACCCGTATCGAGCAGTACATATCAGAATAGCAAACCCTATTCGAAGCATCTGTTTGGGCTTCAAAAGGCTTCTTATAGTTTGACAATTTGAGTACCAGTTCTTCCAACATAGTAGCCTTTACGTCTTGGAAATGTCAGTTCATATTTGTCTAACCATCACCAAGGTTGCTCCTTCTTTAGCAACTCCATCAGTAGAGCTACGCGCTTCAAGTACCCAGCTATGAAGCACCGATAATAGTTGATGAAACCAAGGATCTCAGCTCTGATACTTTCTTTGGTGTTCGCCACTTCACCACAGCTTGCACCTTCGATTTGTCTATCCGAATAGAACCTTCGCCAATTCGATGTCCTAGTAATCAAATCTCCGTCTGAGCAAAGTAACACTTCTTTTTCACGAATAAAGTGTTCTCCCTAAGAATCTTGAAAATTTGTTCAAAGGTGTTCGACATACTTCTCAAGTATTTGGCTGTAAACAATAATATCATCCAAGTAGACGACCACAAACTTGTCCATATACTCCTTGAATAGTTAGTTCATGAGAGTGTAGAATGTGGCCAGAGCATTGGTTAAGCCGAAAGGCATCACCAAGAACTCGAATGTTCTATACCTGGCTACACAAGTAGTTTTCGCTTCGTCACCTTGAACTATGTGCACCTGCCAGTAACCTGACCAAAGGTAGAGTTTAGAGAAATACTTTACCTGCCTAATTAGTTGAACAAGTTCGTGATGAGCAAAATAAGATACTTGTTCTTCACCATCACCTTGTTTAGGGCCCGATAGTCAATGTATAATCGAAGGCACTTATCTTATTTCTTCTGGAAGAGGACTAGACCTCTGAATGGTGCTTTAGAACTGCGAATGAGACCACTACTCAGTAGTTCATCTAACTACTTCCTGAGCTCTATCAAATCTGAAGGGACCATGCAATATGGTAGTCTCATTGGAAGCTTCACTCCATTCTCCAACTCGATGCAGTGATCCATGTCTCTGTGTAGTGCCAAAGTTTTTGGCAACTCGGGTGGCATAACATCAGTGAACTCTTTTAAAACATTCACCATCACAATAGGTTGATGAGTGGCCTCCACATCAAGTGGATCTAGATTTACTATGGCTATAAAAGTTAATTTGCCTTTTTGCACCCCCTTCTTCAGTTGCAAAGCAAATATTTATTGTCAGACCTTGGTTCCTCCTTAAGAAACTAAAACCCCGCAGGGGTTATCACCTCCCATCAGGCATAGGGAGTTTGGGAATGACATTGGTACCAACTTCGTTGTGTGCATGAACTCCATTTCGAGGATCATTTGGAAGTCGTCCAATAGCACCGCCATCATGTTTGTACTTTCACTCCATGTCCCGATCTTGATATGGACCCCCTTTGCTAGTCCGGAGATCTACTTAGTCGTGTCCACCATCGCACGAGTTGTTCGACCATTTGGCTTGATGTCCATGTACATAAGCTCGCTGCTCGCTTGTTATTGCTTCGTTTTTATGTTCTCCCCCACTTAACCCCATAACACATTCAACAAACGCATTGCTCTATTAGAACCCTTGCGGATTCTAAGCTTGGGGTTGATCTCTTTAGGGGATCAGCCTCTTTAGAACTCTATAGGGGTTTCTTCCTCCAAATTACTACTCGAAGGCTGCTAAAAGGATGATCTATTCATAATGAAAAGAGTGAATACATGGCTATTTATAGGGCTTGTAAACCCCAACTCCTAATAGGACTCCTACTCAAGACTCCTACTTCTAATCAACTCCTACTTCTAATATGACTCCTTTAATAGGCCTCCTACTTCTAATAGGACTCCTCTAAGAAGCAACCTCCAAATTAATCATAACCTAGCTAGCCTCTTCACCTCTTTAATAGGGGTTGGTTAGATAGGATTTACATGAATGCCCTTAGGATTTACATGTTTGCCCCCTTTAATGAAACAGAATTAGGACTCTCCTAGCTAGAGACCTAACAGAATTAGGACTCTCCTAGCTAGAGACCTAACAGAATTAGGACTCTCCTAGCTAGAGTCCTAACAGACCCGCCCTCTTTAAATCAGCCTTGTCCTCAAGGCTGACGCTCCATGAATTCTGGGAATTTGATCTTCAAGTCGTCGTAGTTCTCCAAAGTGGCATCTTCTGCTGGTAGGTTCACCCATTATATTAGCACTTCAATAGTGGGTCGTCGTCGTCGAGTCACAATCGGTCAATCAATAATGGCACTCGGCTGGATCTGGAGCTCTCCTTGGGTAGTCATATTTGGTAGATGGCTTTGGACTGTCTCGTTTTGTCCCAACTTGATCTTCAAACACGACACATGGAAGATCGGATGGATTTGGGAGTTGGCAGGTAAGTCCAATCTGTATGCTACTGCTCCGGTGCGCTCCAAAATCTGTTAGGGTCTATAGAACTGAGGTGAAAGCTTCATAGATGCTCTGGTCTGGATTGATGTTTGCTTGTATGGCTGGAGCCGTAGGAAAACCCAATCTCCTACTGAAAATTCTCTTTCGCCTTTGTGTTGATCATATTGCTGTTTCATCCTTGCTTGAGCTTTTCCTTGTGATGAGGGAAGCCCTTCGATGAAATTCATTAATATATCAGTCCATATTGAGTCCGGGATGGGTAGAGGTTGTAGCTTTCCGAGACTTGCCACTGTCTCGCCTTTATGTCGTTGACATACATTACATTGTGCTATAAATTTAGCAATAATATTTTTCATCTCTACCCAATAAAAATTTTACTTAATTCTCTTATAAGTTCTAAGGAACCTGAAGTGCCCGATCGTAGGTGTTGAATGCATCTTTTGAAAGATGGTCTTTATGCAAGTAGAATTTAGCACAAACATAATGCGTCCCTTATAGCGTAAGTCTTTTGAGTCCCAACTATAATGAGCCACGGAGCTTGGTGCTTCCTCTAATTTTTTTATGATCTTACTGGTCTCTAGATCATCTTTTCATTCCCTCTTAAAATCCTCAAGGAAGTCACTGATCAGAAGTGAAACGACTGAAAATTCAGCTTGCTCGGGTAGCTGCGAAAGCGTATCTGCGACAACATTCTCTTTCCCCTTTTTGTAAGTTATTTTATAATCATATCCAAGAAGCTTTGTTATCCATTTTTGCTACTCAGGGGAAGATATCTTCTGCTCCAAGAAATATTTTAGGCTTTTATGGTTAGTCTTGATTTGAAAACATCGCCCGATCAAGTACGGTCTCCATTTGGTCACCGCATGCACAATCGCGAGCATCTCCTTGTCATAAATAGTCATCTTGAGATGGGAAGGAGATAACACCTTACTGGTATAAGCGAGGGGGCAATCATTAGTACAGCACCAATTCCGACTCCGGAGGCATCGGCTTCAATAATAAAAGTCTTACTGAAGTCAAGTAGTGCTAGTACGAGCATTGTCATCATTGCGGCTTTAAGTTCGTCGAAGGCGGTGGTGGTTTTGTCCGACCATTGGAAAGCATCTTTTTCAACAAGGGGTGCACTGATCTTTCTATAGTTTTTCATGAACTTACGGTAGTAGCTTGTTAAACCAAGAAAGCCCCGTAGCAATTTTATGTTTCTCGGGGTTGGCCAGCTCTACATTGCTTCAATTTTGGAGGGATCCACCGCTACACCTTCCTCTGATATGATATGCCCAAGATATTCCACCTTCTGTTGAAGAAAGTTGCACTTCGATTTTTTGACAAAAAGAACATGTTCTCGCAAAATCGTTAAAACAAGTCGTAAGTGCTAAAAATGACTTTCAAGAAAAGGGTTGTAAATAAGGATATCGTCGAAGAAAACCAGCACAAACTTATGAAGAAAACTTCGAAAAATATCATTCACCCGTGGGCACCTACGATCACACTTCAAAATTCATCCGTCGGCGACCTTAACGTCAAACCTGCTGCAATTCTCAATAGGTAAGGCCATCCGAACAGCAACCTTGCTATTCATAAAATTATTAGTGCTCCCGGTGTTAATAAGAACAGTGATCGGTTGTTGCTTCAGAAGTCCTCCCACTTTCATCGTTTGCGGGTTCGCGTAACCGGCAATGGCATGCATCGTAATATCAACTAACTACTGTTCTTCATCCGCGACCTCTTCCTCATGCTCCTGGACCTCCTCCTCCATGTCTTCAAGAGGTTCAATCAATAGGAGGCGGCCCCTTTTGCAGCGATGATCGTGGTTCCACGGCTCGTTGCAATGCCAACAAAGACCCTTTGCTGATCGGTCACGTAGTTCTTCTCTTGTCAATTTTTTTGACAGCGAAGGACGGCTGGGAGCAGAAGGAGGTTTATATGCCACGGGCCTAGGAGAGGTTCTCATCCTCCGAGCATCTTGGTTGAGTTGTTCTTCTTGTATTCAGGCAAAAGAAATCGCAGCCGTCATGGTACGGGGCTGCCGCGCGTTAACCTCCTCTTTTATCTCTGGCTTGAGTCCTTCAATGAATGTTCCTAACAATTAACGGTCAGTCCAATCATGAGCAAGATAGGATAGCTTCTCAAACTTAGTTTGGTACTCTTGAATCGTACAGGTTTGTCGAATTTTTACAAATTGGCCGTTGATATTTTCATACTCCATAGGTCCGAAACGATTCAGCTATGCGTTCTTAAATTGATTCCACGTCGGAGCCCCATGATTGTATTCCAGCCAATTGTACCATTGAATAGCATCTCCTTCAAGGTGGATGACAACAATTTCCACCATAGCATCATCCGACGTTCAGTTGTAGTGAAAGTAACGTTCGGCACACGAAATCCATCCCGCCGAGTCTCCTTCTTCCCATCATAGGAAGTCCACCCTCATGTGTGGCTGAAGCATGTCCGAGAGCTGTCCCTCCTCTGGAGGCCTCCCTGAACTCTCTCCTCACTGAAATTTGGTTGGACTCGGTGGTTGTCCAATTCTAAATTTTGCAAACAAAGCGCGTAATTTGTCCTCCAAGCCCGATTCAAGCCGCGATTCAATCCGAGATTCCAATGCTTCAAATTTGGCATCAATTGGATCTTGAGAAGCCATAGCATATGCTTCTAGATCAGAGATATCCTTGTTTTTTTTCTGTTGACAGGTTAATGGCATATGATGGTGGAAGGTTCAGACAATAGATCAGTGATATAAGGGTTCGGCTGTAATGGTTTACTGTTTTGGGCTGTGGTTTTTAACATTGTTAGGGTTATGAAAATAGGTTATGACGACTGCGTCTTAGGGCTAGAGGGATGCCCTAAAGACGTCTTGGTTGGTGGCAGCAAGGTGGCTAGGGTTTGATAGGTTACAGAGAAGAAAAAGGATAAAGGTGCAGCACCAGATTTTTCGCCGAAAAAATTCCAGCAGTAAGGATGTAATTTTTTCCAGCAATTCTCAACAGAGATTCAAGTAAAACTCAAAGGGAATCTACTGGTAAGGGAGCGGTAATGCTATTAAAAATTTCGTAGAAGAAAACGAGAGCAAGAGGTTTAGTAAAATTGAGGATCACGAAAAGGTACTACAGCAGATTTTTACGTCTAAAGTGTAACAGTTTGGACATAAAAGATCAGTGGTTTATATTGAGAATTTTTCGACGAAACCAAAGGAGAATCCACTGTTAGGAAGTGTCAAAGCCGTCATAAAAATTTCGTAGAGATTTGGATAGAAGAAACATAGTAGCAAGATCAAACAAACAGTGCTTATGCGGTTGGAATTCTACAGTGCATCTTTTATCGTAGAGATGAAAACTTTGCGACGAAAAGTTTATGTAGCAATATAGAAACGATTTTTTTTGGATTTTTTGAATAAGGATAACTAAATTGCAGCAGCAGTAAGGTAGGAAACCAGAACCTGGTGCAATTCACGGGGAGATTAAAGGATGATCCGTGGTGGTGGAGATGACGACGGAATACGATGACGATCTTTTAAGCAATTGTGGGAATTGCTTTGGGCAGCTGTGGAGGGCTGATGGGTGGCTGTGGAAGGGCAGCGAGATGCCAAGAATGCTACTCTGATACCAAATGTTACAACCCTTGCAGATTCTAAGCTTGGGATTGATCTCTTTAGGGGATCAGCCTCCTTGGAACTCTATAAGAGTTCCTTCCTCCAAGTTGCCGCTCAAAGGCTGCTAAAAGGATGATCTATTCATGATGAAAAGAGAGTGAATACATGGCTATTTATAAGGCTTCTAAACCCCAACTCCTAATAGGACACCTACTTAAGACCCTTACTTCTAATAGGACTCCTCTAATAGGACTCTTACTTCTAATAGGACTCCTACTTCTAACATGACTCCTTCTCTAAGAAGCAACCTTCGAACTAATCCTAACCTAGCCGGCCTCACCTCTTTAATAGGGGTTGGCTAGATTGGATTTACATCTTAGGATTTACATGTTTGCCCCCTTAATGAAACTGAATTAAGACTCTCCTAGCTAGAGTCCTAACATGCTCCCATCTGAGGTCCTTGCAACTCCTTATTGTCACTGCTAGATTTCAAACTACTCGAACTAAGAGCAATAGTCGTGCCCTTGTCTAATCTGGGGGGATGGATTGATGCTGTCAATGCATTGAGTGTTTGCTTTTATGGGCACTCCCTCACTATATATGGTCCTCCGCACAAGAAGTATCTGTCAGGTTTTAGGCCATGCCTTTTTAACTCGGCTCTTTGTGGGTACTCTTTTGTTTGTGCTTGCCTCCAGACTCCTTCCCTCGAGAATAATTAGATGAGTGATTTCCCGAAGATGGTTTCTTCTTCCTAAGTCCTCCTAAGAAACAAAGTCGATGAACCTTTCCACAGCTACAATTACCCTAACCACATCGATGACATTCCATCGATGTAGTTCTTATTGTGCCCACGACTTCAGGCTATCAAGGAAGTTGAACAGCTTGCCTTTCTTGAACATGCCTTGTATGCCCAATATTAATACTAAAAACTGCTTTATGTAGTCTTGAATGGATGTGCTTTAGCAGAGTTATCTCAGCTTCCTTCTTGCGACAAACTTTGTGTTCTCGAGTAGGAACTAAGTTCTCAACTCCTGCTTCAAGTCTTCCCATGTGTCCACTCGATACCAATCTTGTTGGATCTCTTCCTAACGTGTTTGCCACCAGTTTTGCATCCCTATTCAGATACATGGTTACTATCGAATCTTTGGTTTCTTCATAATCAAGCCTTGTAGCTCAAAAATATTGTTCCATGTCGAATATAAAATTCTCGAGCTCCTTCGTATCTCTGGTACTCCATAGTATTGCGGCTCGAGTGCCCTCAAGTTTTATGGAGCAACACGGGTGTTGCTCCCTCCCGAAATAAGAGTCCTTCTAAGTAACGTAATCCTAGACATGAGTTTTGCCACCACTTCATATAGGTGTTGCGTGGAGTCTTTAGTGTCTTCCATTAATCGATCTACTTGAAACTCAACCTTGTCAATTCGAGATTTCGCCTCCTCTTATGAGTTCTCTACCCCAAGAAACCTTCGTTGGCCTTGATAGAGTTCCTCTAGACTTGTATAAAAAATGTCAAGATGGGTTTTTGCAATTGTAAGCCTCTCCTTATGGCTTTTTTCTCAGGTTGGAGCTCCAAATTGTGCTTCCTTTACTCATAGAGAATAACCAATTTCTCACTCGTCATTTTTGTTGTAGCACTCCTCTTAAGCGACTCTAATAGCTTGAGAGTGAGTTTGCTCTTGCACCTAACCTGCGACTGCTTGGGACAATGGTCCGACTTACCTTGACTTGCTCGATTCGCCATGATGCTTCACCATGGTGAGATTGTGAACTTTCGCTGCTTGCTCGAACTGCTTGACCACACTATACCATAATATTACAGACTTAGCTGGAATTACCTAAGTCGTGAGGCACCCTTGCATAATCTATCCGTAAAGGGTTAGCATAGTTACAATCTCGATCAAGTCCCGAAGGACCTGTAAAAGAACAAATTGATTAATTCGAAAACAAACGACTAACAAGTCCTAACGCCACGGGAAGAGAGTAGCTTTATAAGCTTTTCAGCAAACACTTGGTGTGTAAGAGAGAAAATAGGAGAAAATAAAAATTTTAGAAGGCAAATAAACAGTCGCAAGTCTATAAATGTATCGGGTGTCGGGTGCATTAGCAAATTCCCATAGGCTTAATGCGCGAACTTGTAAATCTAATCAATACCCAACATTACCCCAAACCCCCATCTGACCCTATGCCACCCAAGGGGGTCTAGGGTGCTGAGATAACTGACGTTTTGCTCCGCACTACAACCTACAGAAAACAAGCCATGACACGCAAAAACAAGGACATTCTAAGGCAATTTTGCCTATTTTGGAGCGCAATTGCTCTGCAGCTCTACAAATTATTCTTACTCATTATTTTTAAGTAAAAACACAAACACAAGGCAAAACACATTATCAAACGCATGTACAAGCAAATAAAAGTGATGAACGATCCATTGACTAAAGTGCTACGAGTGCACAATGACTGTCTATGACACAATGGTCCGCGCTTGGTCCAACAATCGACAACGGGGCAAAAGATTAATTTATCCCCCAACAACCATATTAACGACTTTACTTTCAGGGTATTTTGGTTATTTTATAATAAAAAATGAGAAAAAGATAGATTTGCCCCTTCCAATAGCCAAATAGTAATTAGTTTTAGGGGTATTTTAGGAAAAAACTGAAAACCCTATAAATACCCCTTCAAACCCCTTATTCTTCCTCATACATTTGATTAAACACTTTTTGAATGTTGTTAAGCTCTTATACGCTCTCTTAAGGTCTCTCCCTGATTCCGATGGTAAGTGGAAGTCACTACACCACTGAGGAGCTTTTCAAAAATCCGATCGTGCCATCCTAAGAAAGCCAACACATCAACATCGAACATGAGCCCTAGGAAATCGATACAACGACCAAAGTTAAGCCAGACATCTTCAAGCTGCACTTCAAGAAGGTCCAGAACACCAATAGCTCCTTCCATATTATCTACAACTATTGCAGCCAAATTTTCAAATTCAAAGGAGGATATAGAACTTTTCAAAAGCATATTAAGAAACATCCAACACAGGCTGCTATGAAAAAAAGTCAAACATAAATTTCTGAGTTGAAAAAATTTGAAGCACTAGCCAGATTAATTTTTGTTGACCATTTATCTTTTAGTTTTGATGAAAAAGTTGATTTTGTTGATTATTATCAAGAGGCTTTGAATCTCACTGCCTAGCAAGTTCTTAGAACCACTCTTCTCGCACTTTATATAATCTTTATAAAAAAGGAAAAAGAAATTTACAAAAAAAAATTTAAGCTTTTGATAGTCATGATTCTATTTGTACTAATATTTAGCATGATCACTGGCAAATGCACTCCTACATGGGAATCACTTGTTATTGGATTGATAGTGATTGGACAATGTAAACCCTAAACCCACTACCGAATGAGTTCCTCGAACCACTCTTACTTGCACTTTATATAATCTTGAAAAAAAGAAAAAAAAGAATTATGAAAAAGGAAAAAGAGGCTTTAAATCCTACTGCCTAACGAGTTCCTCAAGCAACTCTTACCCTCACTTTACATAATCTTTATAAAAAAAAGGATATTTACAAAAACAATTTTGAGCTTTTGATAGTCGTATTTCTATTTGTGTTGGCATTTGGAGTGATCACTAGCAAATACACTCTTACATTGGAATCATTTGTCATTGGATTGACAGTGATTGAACCATGCAAAAATGAATTATTGCTTTGAGGGTTTTTAATAAACAACATACAATCGATAATATTTATAGAATTGTAAAAATAAATTTAGAAGAATATTATATGATTTTTAAATTATTTTTCCATTCATTTTGACGTGCAACAACAAATATCACTTCTATTCCGGAATTACAAGAATTATGTCAACCTGTTTTTGGTGGTGTCTCTTGTTCACGTTAGATATGCTTGTCATGTTTTGAATTTATATATATAAGAATGACTTAGATCCCTTGAAAATTTTTAGTCTTGTTAAGGAATCTATTTCATTCTTGTGGATCATCCACAAGTAATGAAAGTGTGAACAAGAATTTGCAAATTATATGGCAAAATGCCCAAAAGATTTCCTAGGGATATTCTTACTTGATTAAACTATACATATGAATTGTTTAAAGAATCTTTTGAATATAAAGAATTACTATGTACTTTTATTGCAAATAATGTTAGACAAGTTAATTTATATCCATAGCATTGGAATGTGTGTGAAAGAATTTTACAAATTTTATAAGTTTTTAATAATCCAACCTATACTTTGTCTGGTGTTTATTATCCTATTGCCCATATTTTTTTAGTTGTTTGTATTAATATTGTTGGTGCTTTAGGAGAATATCAGTATAATAATAATTTAAATATGACCATAATGGCAATAAAATCAAAATAGACATTGTTTTTTGAAATTCAATCAATTTATTTGGTTACTTGTGTTTTTTTATCATTGTACTAGATTAGATAGCTTAAGTGATTATTTAACCATTTATTATAAAAGTACAAGAGTAGATGTTGATATTAGTGATAAAATGAAAGAAATTAAAAAATTAGTCATTAACTTAGAGTATTATAGTGCTAATTATAGTAGAGAACATGATACCTCCAAAACTTCTCCATCTGTAGGTGTAGTTAGTGATGGTAGTAAAATCTTTAGGAAAGAAAAACTATTACCACAAAGGCAAAAAAAAAAAAAAAGAAAACCAAGAGGATCATCAAGCTCAAACCCCGAGCTTGATATGTATCTAACAACTTCCTTTGAGCTTGGTGACAACACTACTCAGTATGGAGTTTCATATTCTGGAATAGTGGACATGATACACAATATTTTCAATTTTGGTGATGATTGCGATAAATACCAGCAACTCTAATGTCAATGGTAGCTATGGAGCAAGCATGCAACACGGGAGAACACATCCTAGATAAAACTAGATCGAGCATGACCTCGAAATCAATTGAAGCTCAAGAATGCATTGATGATTAGATAAAGGTGATGAAACAGAACCAAGAGATCATTCACGAAGGCAACGACCTATTGTTCGACATATCAATCGAAGGAATGATTGGAACGTTTAACACTGAAAGTAATTAAAATTTTATAATTTTATTTAATTTTATATCAACTTTTTTATGTGATTACACTCATTGTAGTTGTACATCCAATTTTTTTCAAATTTTAGATAAAAAATTATAAAGTTTTTCATATTTTAAATTATTTTTGATATAAAAATAATAAAAAAATTATCAATTCAAACCGAAACCAAAGCCGACCGGACCAGAACTGAAACCAGAACTGCTAGTTCCAGTTTTGGTTCCAGATCGACCCTTGCCAATTCGATTTCAGTTCCAGGTTTTGGAAAAGCGAAACCATTGGTTCCGGAATCACGGTCAAGCTACAAACCAGCACCCATTTGAGATGTCAAACAACAACTATGAATTCCTCACACTTTGGTAGTCAACTATATTTAATGTGGTCCACTTGCATATCATGTTGCTAGATTGATTGCATGAGCCTACATGAAGCAAGCACTAGCAGCATGAGTCTGTGCTTAGCAAACCATATCTTTTTCACAAAGCAATGCACGGAGGAAGATGATGAAATAAGTTGATTTAGGAAGAAGGTCACAAGACTTAAAGAAAGATGATAGATATCAATTAAACTCTAACCAACATCACTCAAGATCTTTCATAGTGAGAGGGTTCCCCTGTAAGGCTCTTTTCCTTTCACTAAAAGGATAAGGAACGTTTTTCGTAAAGTCCAACTATTGGCATGGCTAAATATCCATCCAATGTTTTGTGCAAGTTGTCTCAAACCCTAACTTCAAGAGAATACCAATTACCAACTCATTCAAACCCTAAAAATTCTACTGAGAGATGGGTTGAAACCATTTTAGCATATTGCATTCACATTGTTTCCATTGGAGCTACATAGACAGAGTACTTAGTGACGTGGTAAGAAATTCCCAAGTTAAAAGCAAGCTAAGAACTTGAAGATGCTTTATGATAACGACATCATGAAAGATTGATGGCAATGTATAAAAAGACAAAAGCATCAAAGGAATCACAAGGAGAGAACATTAGACTTAGGGTGCTGTCAATGTTAATGTTTTCTATAGTTGCAAAAACAGTTGTGTATAGTTTCTATCATGTGGCGTTGCAGAGATCATTGAACCAAGTCACATCAAAATTTTTCCCATAGCATGAGCATGCTTACTAGGCTGATGGTAAAGTTGTAAACAACAACCCTCTTGATCAAATTTTCTCAGCCATTGCAGCAACTTAGAACCCCCCCATATGGTAAATGAAAGGGAGACCCCTGCCAAATAGCACATTGGAGATATGTGTTCATGATTAAGTCAGCCTCTTCGCACTTGTGCAGAGTTTTTAGCTGAAAATTTTCCCTTTCTATATGCTCTTTGGAAACCTTGTGACACCACTTTAGCATTATTATGTTGTAAAGTGAGCAATAAAATATTAAGTTTCCTTGCAATTATGTGAGACCTTTCTTTGCCAACCGAAGGTGTGCATTTATGCAAGCAACCAAGGTATTTTTCCCTTGAGATTGTTAGGATGGAAAAGTAGTTTCTATAGGTGCATGACTAGGAGTGCCATACAAATTAGCCTAGAAAAAAAGTAAGTCCATGCAGGGTATGCATTACCGTACCGTACCGGAGTTTCGACGTTTCTCGGTACGCATGCGATGCGGCATGCTCGAACGGCGTTCGCTTTCGACGTATCGTTCGGTATATATATATTTATAATTATAAATATTATATATATATATATAAATAGATATATATTTTTTTCTTTCCTCGGCGACGCCGCACTCGGCTCGTCGCCGAGATATCAACGCCACGCCGCTCCCGGCGACGTCGTCCGGAAAAGTAAAAAATCTATTAAAAATAGCCTCGGCGATGTCGCCGAGCCTCGGGACGACGCCGAGTCTTCGGCGACGTCGCCGAGCCTCGGACGACGCCGAGTCTTCGGCGACGCGCCGAGGCCGGCGACGCCGCCGAGCCTTAGGGGACGACGCCGAGTCTTCGGCGACGTCGCCGCCGAGCCTTCGCGACGTCGCCGAGCCTTCGCGACGTCGCCGAAAGCTTTCGCGACGCCACCCGAGCCTCGGGGACGTCGCCGAGTATTAAAAATTAATTTTTATTTAAAAATAAAAAAATTCATACCGACCGTGAGGGCGGTCCACGATCTGGTATCCTATCGGACGTGCGTATCGCCCGTCTTGGGCGGTGACAAATTTCAGATTGCATACCTTGAGTCCATGACAATGTGTTTATTAAATGTATAGCAAATACCATATTAGCTGAATTCCGATACAGGTAGTCCTCAAGCACACTAAGTTGGGTTAGGTAAATGTATCCATTTTACATTAACTTCACCGTAAAAATTAAGCCTTTAGCTTGAATGGGAATGTATAATCAATGCATAATTCCAAGTATATAGACCACAAGACATCCTTGTTCTGAGATAAATCTCAGGGAATGTTGAAAATTAAGCAGGCTGTGTGCTTGTAGCATTGGCATAGGAATGTTGTGTGAGGATAAACCACACAAAAATACAACCCAAGGCCTGCTAGCTATTGACAGAAGTATTACTCATCTTAACCAAAATATATGCTCCATTACATCAGTACAAAAATAATGTCCACTAGCAAATAACAAGGTGTCAAGCACTCTGAAGGCAAAAGCATGCCTTTAAGCCATTCAAAGTGGAGGTTGATTAATGTCCTTAAAAATTGTATAGTTATCCAATATGTTATATCTACAGATAAAGTGTTCATCTTGTTATAAATAATATGGATAATATCCTTTTGCATGGAACAAATCAAATAAGTCAACAATCTCCTCTAGGATGGATTGTCGTAGAGCATGACTCATGATTGTATAACCAAACAAACTGAACAACCATGATTGTATAATCATGGCTTATGGATAATATATTATCTATGAGTCATGGGTATACAATCTTCCATAGATGTATGTAACCAAAGTAGGGAACAAATGTTTATTTGAAAAAATATATTTTGATTGACTAACCAAACAAATTGATCCAGATCCTTCTGTAGAAATGAGTAACAACCAACTCAAATGACCTGCATAGGTATGACCAGAGATGCTGTACGCTTGTATTGCTCCCGTAACTATAGGCACAAGTGTAAACACAAGGTGCAAGAACTTGAAATTTTGGTTGATCTGACCAATATTTGTTGATACAGAGTGCAGTTGGACAAAATCAGATAGTAAAAAATTTTGGTAATCAGCTGGAACAAGCAAAAGTATTGGCAAAATCTGGGGTAAAATCCATGGCCCTCCAAAAGTAGGGAACCAGACAGAACCAACTAGTGTTGTTGTTATCAGTCATCTGGTCGATTCTATGATGAGTTTGATTGTTCCATAATGATTTTGGCTTAATCTTTAGCCAATTTGAGCTGATCTAAGAAGATCCTGCATCCAATATTGATTTTGGATCTAAAACTGCTCACAAAAAGTACAATTTAATATTCAATCTATATTTAATTTTCTTTCAAATTCTTACCAGCAAAAGTTTTCCCATAATTACTTGATGCGCAATGCAACAGAACCTTCTTCTTTTCCCTAAGATTGTCATATTTGCCATTAATGAGAAGCAAAGTATATATCAGCGGAATATAATCATTATTCTGTCTTTTTAAAAAATAAAATATATTTTCCTTACGTTAAATGACATACATGATGATCACACATGAACTCGAATCTGAGAACTGTCAATTGTGTAACAATGTATTAACTAGCTCGGATGTCTCAACAGAGACAATCATTATCTTGTCTTAAGTTGAAAAGAATCTACTAAATAAAACAATTAACCATGAAAAATAAAGTTCAAATTTCAAGATAATTTAAGTTTGTCAAAGAGATGGTCTGTGAAATTGTCTAGCTAATAAAGAGGCAGAAAATCTGAAGATCTTTAATTCCAAGCACCTTAGCTCATTTTTAAGTGGATTTTATATCCTTGACAACTTATTTATCCAGCACAATGAAGAAAATAATGAGGGCTTCAAACTCAAAAAGTAGTCTCTTGACAGAGAGAATGGACAAAAGAAGTTATGAAACAGAAGAAATAGCAAATGAGAAAATGACTAAACAAGAAAGAATAATAAAGGAAAGGGGATGACAGTAATAGATCAACAGTACCTTTCTTCCAGCATCGCTGACCCCTCCTCAAATAATTCCTCGACAGAGCCAACGGAAGAAAGTTTATTAGGTTTACCACTGAAATTCTGTGACTTCTTCCTGAAAAGAAGGGATTTGAACTTGTTTTGCTGCTTTCTTGGTGATAGTGGGAGATGAGTATGATCAGTTGGAATTATATCAACAACTAGGCAAGTTGTGTCATCTTTCAGGCCACTTGTTCTCAAAGCTTCCTAAACCAGTATATTATACACGCTAAATCAGCTAAAAAAAAATACCCACAAGAGACTTACCAGAAAGAAACTGACAAGAAACAAACAGAGGCTGGTTGCATATGCATGTCATCACCTTGACAACAAGCTTTGCAGCAAGTTCTGCAGGAAGTCCTCGGCAAGCTTTGGCAGCAAGCTCAGACGAAAGAGCATCCCATATGCCATCAGAAGCAATTATCAAACGTCCTCCAGCACTTGAAAGCTGATCGTTCAACATAGTAAAACATATTAGTTCAAATAACATAAACAACAACAAATCATGTAGCACCATCACACCCACCTTGACTTGCTTCACATGTGGAATTGGAACAATGAACTCGCCCACATCTGTATCCCCAATTGACCTTGAAAGACATAATCCTCCTGGCCAACACCGAAGTGGCCCAATCTGAGGATCAGCTTGCACATTAATCACGCAATCCACATGAGACAGAATATTTCAGTCATATCATAATTTTGGACATCAGTATCTCTGTTATCCCTACCTCTTTGCCACCGCAAAGATTAAGTCTTCCGACCTCTCCCCCACTAGCAGTCACCCGTTCTCTCTCCTCAGTATTCTCTTCTAGCCTATGGTCAACCGTGAGCAATGAAACCACACCATCCTGCGAGTCCAGAATGCACCTCGAATCACCCACGGATGCCACGGTGACCGTCCACCCATCAACGACAACGAGCGTTGCTGTCGTCCCAGAAGTCTCTCCTGCAAAAAGAACAAAAGCTCAGATTTTTCATGGGGCAGATGAACAAGAACAAGAAAAGCAGATGAACATAAAACTTGCCCTTGCGCTGGAAATCGATGTCAGTCTTGACAAAACCAGCGACAAGTGCGCGTGGAAGGGTTTCAAGCCACTCTTCTCTACCGATTCCCTGAGGGATCGCGCTCATAACGTGGTCCAGGAGGTGCTCTTTTGCGAACACGGCAGCGGAAACTCCATTGTGTCCATCAAATATCTGTCCACGAAGAGCTGTCAAGCAAAAGGATACAGAAGGAGAACAAAATGTACGAGAAAACCGAGACCGAAAGGGGGATCGGGAGTACCGCAAAGACCGAAAAGGAGGAGGAGGCGTCGCCGGGGACCCGGAGGCAGTCGGGCCGGACGAGGAAGTAGTCCTCCCCCCTCTTGGCGAAGGCGGCGTGGCCATACCTGATGGCAGGCTTCTCGGACTTGCCACCGCGGAGCTCGCGGCCGATAAGAGTCGCGAGAGGGACCATGGTCGGTGGCAAGCCCGTATCTCGAGGCCGTATGTCGGTCGCCATCGGTGAAGGGCGGGCTCCGAGGTGCCCCCTGATGAACTCTAATCCATTCCCTCTCCCCTCACGGGATCACTCACCTCTTGCTCATTCCCATCAATCTCATCCCAGCAACCCGCATTACTGCCCTCTCATTCCAATAGAGATCCAATATTTTTTATGAACGAAAAGCCTCACCAAGAACCGGTTTAGACGACTGGAAGCGGCAATTTCTGCCGCAGAAATCGACGTCCGGGGTCGAGAGAATGCCAGAGGGACTGGGAACACGGAGAAGCAGAGACCCAATACGCCCGAGAGACCGAGAGCGATATGAGAGAGACGAGTCCAGCGGTTTCTCTCTTCCCCTGTCGTCTCCAACAGAGAGAGAAAATCACTAAGGACGGACGAATTCGCGACAAAAAAAGCCCTTTGTTTTTGGATCATTGTGAGAGGTATCTTTTTTCTCCCAGTATTTACGCGGTGCATAGGGTAAATCTATCTCATTTCTTAATTATAATATTTTTTAAATAGATTAATAATATTTTGATAGAGATATCAAAACTATTATAAATTTATCAAAAAATAATATAAAAATCTGTTTTTTTTTATTCCAAAACTCATAAGGGTATATATCTAAATCTTTTTTTTAGATGATATGATTTTTATTGAATTTTAAGCTTATTTATTTTAGTTATAAACTAATATTTTTGAATACACAAGTGTCTTTCCATGATGATATTAAAAATATTATAATTTATTTAAAAATAATATAAATTATGTAGATGGGGATTAGATCGATTCACTTATGGATCAATTCATAAGTGTAAATAACTTCGATTATCTTATAAGATGATATTTAAAAATTAAGATAAATAAGAAAAACTTTTTTGAGAAATATATATATATATATATATATATATATAGAGAGAGAGAGAGAGAGAGAGAGAGAGAGAGAGAGAGAGAGAGAGAGAGAGAGAGAGAGAGAGAGAGAGAGAGTAGCTAGCTGAGAAAAATTTTAAAAAAATCTTTTAAATTCGCTCAACGAGAATGAGGATTTACTTAAAGAAAAGAGAGAAAAAGGGGCCGAGTCAAGGTAGTTCTAATAAATGCGCTGTTTTCCGGTTGCGCTATCCGCAACTCGTCCCATGGTTGGGTTGTAGCTGTATAGTCTTCTGTGGGTGCATGTGGATGGAGGACGCTGGGGACCACTCAGCCGTAATGACTTTAGTGCCCTCATCCGGCATCATATTGGAAAATAGATACTCTAATTATATTTAAAAATGACAACTTTAGATTAAAATTAAATTTAAATCCTCAGATGTTGAATTACTGTCGTGCCTATCAGGTTAACAACGACAGCGGATTGGATTCTTTCGAGTACCTATGTTTACAATCGGATTAGAATTTTCGTTCATTAGATTTAGATTATATTTAGGGTAAGAAGTAGATATTTGAATTAGATTTAGGATGATTTTGATTATTTAAATAATTAGTTGTGCGATATAAAATTGTTTACAGCAAAATTAAGACTAAAACAGATTAATTGTTTGATAATTACAACTCAAAAACTTCCATAATTCAGAAACGGAAATAACGGCAGGGGCAGTATAGGAATTATTCGGAACAGCGGGAGACCGCGCACGCGGTTTTCGCGCATGATGGACCCCACGTGGACCCCGCTGGGTGACGCGACCACGTGACAGCTGGCCCCGGGGGGTCTCTTTCCCGCTCGGGCTCAGGCCGACGCGTCCACCAAGACAAAAGGAGAGAGAGAGAGAGAGAGAGAGAGAGAGAGGCAGAGAAAGGTTGGATGTCATTCAGCTTTCTCGCCGTCGTCCATCATCGCCACCGTCGAAGCGCATGCACGACAACTGCCGGCAACTTCGTTTCCAGGAAGGACGAACGGGTTAAGCTGTGTGGAGGTGATGTGGCAATGTATCAACATCGCAAATACGATTGAAATCGCCGACCAACGCAAATCGTGCCCATCTGATGGGATGATATCCTTGGTTTGGTCCTGTTCTAAATCTTTAGATTGGGCCCGACGACATCATGCTCTTCCACCATGATAGCTAAAGCAGGTATCCTCGTGAGATGGGGGCACAGCCAGATCATGGCCTCAACACAAAGTTCATGTGAAAAGTAAAAGCTGAAATCATTAAGAGAATGGAAGGCAAGCAACGCAATTATTAGGCGGCGCACAAAGAACTTTATGAGAGATATATATGAAAATCGTACCGTACCTCTGTGGCTGTTGCCTCACTATTCTTTTATGTTTTATATCTCAAACTAGACATTCAGATCTAACAGAAGATCATCAAATAGCGTGATCACATAACAGAAGATCATCAAAGTCGGAAAATTGGCAAGAAAAAATAACTAGCTTATGAACTATTTGATTTAAGTTCAGGTATTATTCAGTCATGACATCTCTACTTGTGGGATCTAGAGAAGGATATTAGTCCTTGTTTCTTAGCACAACGCCAAGTTGTAAGCCAGTCCAAATTATTTATGCCGTCATCGCACAGGGTTTAAGATCCTGTGCTATGGTTTCCTACTGCCAGAATACTTTTTGGTGACAAGCAAAAGATATCGGCATAGGAAAACCTTCTCCCTTTGTTACTATATCTCATGTGATCTCCTCAACTCCATGCATGTGTAATAGATCTCAAATGGATTGCAATTGCTCCCAAGAATGTTCACATTGATGGGCTTCATATTCAAGACGACGAATAAGTAAAACAATAGTACTTCCAACGTTCATGAATACTCCGTAACGAATACAAGATAATCAAGTAATTCTTTATATTTCAATATTGTGTATAATAATTAACTTAAAGATTCATAAAATGTCGCCTTTGCCTTTGGAAATTTGAAATTAGCTGGGACATGGACTCTTTGTGTTGGAGTAAGACTTGAAAAAAGAAAAAAAAAACTAGATTTGATCTGATTAATAAAACTAAAAAGAATATTATTGAGAAATCATCGAAGCATATATTTATTGATTTAATAAATGATTCCATCCATTCATACACTTATATGGTTGAATCTATTTTTCAAGAATATGATCAGATATTCCTCCATTGCGATCACGACAATACAGTGAACGATGCAAATTCGTGAGTCCTACAACGATAGTGATTTTATGTTGCACAGACATGACTTCGATTTAAGAAAACCACCAATTATATGTGACTAATAGTCACAGTACTGATAAACGTTGTATTAAATTATATCTATTACTATGATTTTTAGAAACCGCAGTAATACATGTATCGAAGGCGATGGTTTTTAAAACCGCAGGAAAAGCCTGCGTCAAACCAAAACCCTGTTGTCTTATTTCTTCTCTTTCTTCTCATCGCTCCATCTCAGCGACGCTGTGGAGGTTGATCAACTTTGATGCTCTTTGTTACGGTAACTAGTTCCTTCATTGTCTTGGAGACTTCACTGACTTCATTGCTCTTTTATGTTTTATCCGATTTTTTATTGGGTATTTCATGTGTCTGGTTGGGATTCTTCTTCATTTGTTCATTGCTAATCTTCTTGAAAATATATTTAATGGGAGATGACATTGTCAAAATTATTGTTAATCTCTTTTAAACACTACCATAAGCATATAATATCAAATTTATCTCAACTTGAATTTAAGACTATCATTAAAAAAGTATTATTTTAAATTCAAGTTTATTGCATTTTTAGGATAACACATAAATAGGGAGAGTTTTATTAAGATCCATCATCAATTGACCTCTTAGTATCCATAACTCGAACTTATATTCGATGACATAATATTGAGATCCTTCATCTATAATGATATCAAAGTAATTTATATTTTTACATAATTGGAATATTGATACAAAGGAGTAGAAGTAGTACTGATACAATGATATCACTCTCTTTTTTTTACCAATAACAAAGGGGGAGAAATAGTAACTCATATATATATATATATATATATATATATATATATATATATATATAAATATATATATATATATAGACAAAAGGAGAGAGTTATGATATCTTATGATTTTTTGTTATTATACAACTCATGTTTGATTTATGCAAATGGTTAACTTATAATTATATTTTGATTGATATTATATATTAATAATTATTAAAATTTAAAAGTTAAAATGATTATGATTATAACTTTAAATTTGAAACTTGATTAAACATTAATTTTTGGGCTTAAATGATTGAATCATAGTATCAACAAGATCAAATTTCATTCAACTTGAATTTAGTATATTCATTTAAAAGGATATATAATCATTTAAGTTTAAATTTATTATAAATTTTAAATAATAAATAGATAAGAAAATCTTATTAAACTTCATCATCAATTGGTTGTTATCATAAAAAAAAAGAAACATTGTTGAATCCCAAATTTTGATGATGAAATTAATTGATGAGTGTTAGGACCGAGTCGGCGCTAAGAGGGGGGTGAATTAGCGCTATCGATAAAAATATTTTGATTCAGAAAACTTTTGTTTCGATAAAATATTTCGTCTAATGAAAATCAATATTGAAAATGTGCTTGAGTTAGAGTAAGTGAACTTAAGCAATTAACTTAGAAAATAATGACAATGATAATGAAAAGTTAAATAGAAATTACACACCCTAAAGTTTATAGTGGTTCGGTCATCCGACCTACATCCACTCCTGATTCGTCCTTTATCGAGGCCACCGACATCCACTAATTAATCTTCTTTCAGTGGGTGAAGATGTTAGGACTCTAGCTAGGAGAGTCCTAATAGAGTTTCATTGAAGGGGGCAAACATATAAATCCTAAGGGCATTCATGTAAATCCTATTTAGCTGACCTCTATTAAAGATGTGAAGAGGCTGGCTAGGTTAGGATTAGTTTGGAGGTTGCTTCTTAGAGAAGCATTAGGAGTTGATTAAAAGTAGGGTACTTGAGTATGAGTCCTATTAGGAGTTGGGGTTTAGAAGCCTTATAAATGGCCATGTATTCACCCTCTTTTCTTCATGAATAGATCAATCCTTTTAGTAGCCTTTGAGTAGTAATTTGGAGGAAGGAACCCCTATAGAGTTCCAAGGAGGCCGATCCCTTAAAGAGATCAACCCCAAGCTTAGAATCTGCAAGGGTGCTAACACTTCATATCAGAGCAACGTTCTTCGGGTCTCACTGCCCTTCCACAGTCATCCATCAGCCCTCCATAATCGCCCAAAGTAATTTTCATAATTGCGTAAAAGATCGTCATCAAATTCCGTCGTCATCTCCATGATCGTGGATCAGCCTTTAATCTCCTTGTGAATTGTAATAGGTTCTGGTTTCCTACCTTACTGCTGCTACAATTTAGTTATCCTTATTCAAAAAATCCAAAAAAAATTATTCTTATATTGCTGCATAAACTTTTCATTGTAAAGTTTTAATCTCTATGACGAAAGATGCACTATAGAATTTTAACCGCATAGCACTATTTGTTTGATCTTGTTATTATGTTTTTGTTGGAAAATTTTTCTAGGGAGCGACATCTCATGCATAGTGGAAGAACAAAAACAAAACACCCTAAATTTCTCGTAGAAAGGTTTCGTCATCGTACGAAGATCGGTGCGTCAAAATAAATCCACGAAAACTGCATGTGTAAAAGAAAATACCTAGGAAGATCATATATCCCTAAATCCTAGCAAATTTGTAGGAAGGATAAAGGAGGTCAAGCGTCCTCCTCTCTAACGGTATCCACACAACAGGGACTACGATGATGCACCTCTATGGGGAGAGAAGAATAGGAGGTGGCCACCAAAAAGAACTCTCAGCCTATAGAGCTTTGGTTCCCTCCTATTTATAGAGGCCCCTTGTAAACCCTAATGGATCTTGCCCTGTTGGGTATTGGATCTCCATCCAATTACCCAAGCCTATTGGATTAGTGGGTCTCTACCCAATAATCTCTTATTAGTAATTATTGGATCTCATCTTAAGATCCAATAATTCAGGGGATTAATGGATATCTAATAAGATAGGGGCTCCAGCGGATATCTCATATCCGAACCTCTACTCGTCGCAACACTTATCATATGTGTGTGACCCTCTAGGCCTAATATCGAGCTGGCTGTGAGTCATACTTGCCAGAACTCCTTCTGACTTAGTGAATTATTATCTCAATAATAATTCACCCAACTCATCGACTGCGGACGTACTAAGCCACTATGCCACAGCCCCCAAACGATACAAGAGAATCCAATCATTTGGATCTATCTATCCATAATTACTATGTATCTATAGTTCCTCATCCAACTAATATCCGAGAGATCCTATACCGGGCATAGTGCTGTCAGGCCCATACGGTCTCTCCTCGAGTCTTGCTCTTGTCGGATTCTCCCAGAGAACTCTTTCTCTCTCAATCCGAATAACCTTGGCCAAGGATTTGTTCGAGCAAGAATACATAAGATATTTCTTTCATGGTACCGAGAGCAGATGATCCTCTATTGACACTCAATAGCCTTCGTAAGGTTGGCTACCACTCATAATAACTAGCTATACTAGATCTGAAACTTTCCAAACCTATAAGTCCGATAATAAAGAGTGGAGTACTTATATAGGACATCCTTAATGTCTCAAGTCTAAGGACCAGATACACTATTGGGACTACAGAATCCCTGTTTGACATGAGGTATCAATAACCATCCAGCATTCCATAGACGGATCAATCGGTGAACTCATTCCCCAATGAGCACCTGCACTGTACCCTTAGTGTCCCCACACAAGTAGCTATGAGACCAGCCACCTCCATCATATGGACGGGTATATAGCACATTAGTTTATCCGGTTATCTCGATGTCCCTCTTGAGTAACCTATGACCAGGATAATTTAGGGTTTGTGTTTAAAGATGAATCAATCTTATTATCGTGATCTCATCACAATCTGATTCCCATTGCATAGATCCAAGGACATCACAATATATGCAACATGCAAGATAAAGTGATAAAATGCCTAATAATATGCAACGAGAAAAAGTGCATATCAAGTCACAAGTGCCATCACTCATGTGATTGACTTGCAAGGCACATATGAATAGCAATCTCCCACTTAACCTAAAGCCAATCATCAATATGTCTGATCCCTATCAGACCTTTGTGATGCTCAAATATAATTTGAGTCAATGGCTTTGTAAGTGGATCTGCAATGTTATCTTTGGATGGAACTCTTTCCACTACTACATCTCTTTGGGCCACGATTTCTCTAATAAGCTAGAACCTCCTCAGAACACTTTTAATAAGACCCGGGTTCCCTTATTTGAGTAATCACCCTGTAATTATCCTAATTTAAGGGAATCGGCTCCTCGCTGCTCGAGATGACTCCTAGATCTGTGATGAACTTCTTCATCTAGATTCCCTCATTTGTTACCTCTACCACAGTAGTGTATTCTGCCTTTGTGTTCAAGTCAGCAGTAGTGCTTGGAACTCTTCCAACATACTGCTCCTCCATTTAGGGTAAACACATACCTTGAATTAGACTTGCTATTATCGATATCGGACTGGAAGCTCAAGTCCGTGTAGCCCTCAACCCTGAGGCTACTACCTCCATCAGTCAGTAAAAGATCATTAGTCCTTCTCAAGTACTTAAGGATGTATTTTACTACTTTCTAGTGCTCCATGTTGAATCTCAGATTTTGATGATGAAACTAATTGATTGTGGTTTATTGTTTAACTGTGTTTTGAGTTACGCAGGTCTACTATCGATCAGATTAGACAGTTGACACTAGAGGAATTGACGTTGCTTACCGGGTGATCACATCTAGATATTGGATGTCGAGCCGGAGGTTCGATCGACAATCGGTGAAGGCTTCGTACGTTGGGCATCGGGCCAAGATGCATGTTGCGCCAAGGATATCGGGGTTACGGAGGTCATCTGTCGATTGGGCAACGGACCGCAAAAGAGGACGATGTGCCGAAGGATCGGACGAAGTACCGACCAATGACGTCTTGAACGGCAATCAATATCAATTCGTGTTGTAATAACGTCTAGATCGAAGTAGAGTGTGTTTGTTTATGCAGGAGTAACTACGAAAGGGATGAAGACGTAAAGCGAAACAAAGGGCCAAGACAAGGTTGATGAATCATTGGGAGTCGAGTGTTCAACTGGAAGTCCGAAGATTCGTTGGGAGCATTGCCGAACCGGCCGAGAACAGTAGGAGCTTGCCGAAGGGTTTTCGGAAGTTCGCCGGGAGGTTCGTCGGAAGTTCGCGAGCTTGCCAAGAAAGATCGGAGCTTGCCAAAGAAGCTCGGGGAACTCGCCAAGATCATCGTGAAGTCCGAAAGCTTGCCGGGACTCGCGGAATGGTTTCCGAAGGTTCGTCGGAAGATCGCTAAAGTTGATTTGGAAGCTCGGGAAGAAGTTGTCATGTGGACTTTGTAATAGCTTAGGAAACGTCTTTAAAATTAAGTGAGTTAGCACGTATTTTGGGTTAGGATTAGATAACCCAAAGTGGGGCCATTGGGCTTTGATTAGGATGAGTTTGGGCCAAAATTTTGGCCCAAACCAACCAAATACGTGCATTGACGTTGCATGCATGCTTTGGCGGTGGCACCGCCAAAGAACTTGTCGGGTCGGGCGTAGCACCGCCTGCCATCTTAGCGCCTCGATCATGAGTGCGTCCGATCTCGTAGCGGGCGCTCTCTCAGAAGCGCCCGCCATCTTTGCGGCGTGTAGCACCGCCCTCAGATTGGACGGTGGAATCGTTGTATGCAGCGTGGCATCCTTCGCTTAGACGTCGATCAAAGATCGACACAGGCGATAACATCGCCGATAACCGCCTTGACCACTGAACATGGGAACTCCAAATTCACTTGAAATTTGGAGCCCAATTTGAATCCACTTTGGATCTATAAATACCCCCTTTCTCAAATGAAAGGGAACCCTTTTGAGCAAGAAAAAGTTTGAGTCTTGAGCTTTTGAAGAGTTTTGAAAAGTGTTGTTTTCTTTGCTAAGTGTTCACCTTCTTCTTCTTCTTGAGAGATCTTGTACAAGTGTGAACATCTTGTAAAGGGTTGTAAAAATGGGTGTTTGATCCTTCCCCTTCAAAGGACTTGCTAGTGGAAGAGCGGAGCCTCATCGCAAAGGCTTCAAGAGTGGATGTAGGTCATTTGACCGAACCACTATACATCATTGTGTCCTTAAATGTGTGAGTATTTATATTTCTGAATCATTTCATTTCTTGGCTGCAAGTTCATAGTTAGTTCCTTTTCACAAGCAATTACTTTCAAGTTCTCTTTCGTCGAATCGAAATCTTCCTACGAACTTGTGTTTCTTTGCGAAATCGGTTTCAAGAATACGAGTTTAATCCGCTGCACTAATTCACCCCCTCTTAGTGCCTTTTGATCCTAACAATTGGTATCGAGCCACGTTCTTTCTCTTTGGATTTACACCCGTGAGAAATGGCTCTAAATGGTTTTCAAGAGGGCTTTTCGATTTTTCGTCCACCGTTCTTTAACGGTTCGGACTACACATATTGGAAAACTCGAATGAGAGTTTTCATGCTTTCAATGGATTTGGATTTGTGGAACATTATCGAAAATGGCTTTCAACTTCCCTCTAAACCGACGAATGAATGGTCGGACTTAGAGAGAAAATCTTTTTCTTTAAATGCAAAGGCTATGAATGCCTTATTTTGTGCTTTAAACAAAAATGAGTTTAATCGAATTTCTTCTTGTGAAACGGCTTTTGAGATATGGCGAACACTTGAAATCATGCATGAGGGAACTAGTAGAGTTAAAGACTCGAAAGTAAATCTCTTGTTGCATGATTTTGAGCTCTTTCGAATGACACCAAGCGAAACTATTGGCGATATGTACACCCGCTTTACGGATGTCGTCAATAGCTTGAAAAGTCTTGGTAAATCTTTTTCAAGTTTTGATTTAGTAAACAAGATTTTAAGATCCCTTCCAAAAGAATGGGATCCAAAAATTACGGCTATTCAAGAGTCTAAAAACTTGAATGATTATTCACTTGAAGAATTAATCGGGTCATTAATGACCTATGAAATGACACTCTTGGAACATGATGAACATGATGAACATTTGAACCACCTTCTAAAGAACAAGAAGATGTTTGAACTTAGAACAAGAGAATGCCACTTGAGTGATGACTCAAGTGATGAGGACAGTGAAGAGGACTTTGAACCTTTAATCGATCTTAATAAGTTCATTAAACAAAAATCTAAAATCAACAATGAACTTGAACGGAGGAAGAGACCAATGAAGAAGAAGAAGACTCATCAAGAAGAATCAAGGAAAGAAGAAGCAAATTATGCTTTAATGGGCTTCACAATGAGGTAAGTAACTTAACTTCCTTGAATTATTTTGAAATTACATGATGCTTTCCATGAATGCTTAACTTAGTTAGTAGTTTTTTTTTTGTCATGCTTCTCTTGTGTTTTTGGAAATTTAAAAAAAATATTTTAAAAATTATACTATGCTTTTCCTTCTAGTATTTTTGAAAAGTAAAATTTTTGAATGGTGCATGCAACATTATGAATGATGATTGAATGATTTGTAACAATGATTGTATATCAACTACATGTTATTCTTGAAAATGTTTAATGATAATTTTATAGTATCATGCTTACAATTTGAAAATCTCTATCTTGGATTAATGGCTCCTAAACATTTTTATGATGAAATTTTTAGATGATGTATACCTATATGAAACAAATGAAACACATAAAAGGGGAAAGTATATGATCATGATAAGTTCATGAATCTTGATGATTTAACATTGTTTTTGATTTCAAACAGGATGCATGATGTTTGACATAAAAATTTAATAGCATGTTTCAAGATAATGCTTGCACACCAAATATGATTAAAAGATAGAAGCAAGCATATTGATGACTTTGTTTTTACGTGAAAATTTGAACATGCTTATATAAGATCAACCACATAAAATAAAACACAAAAGTTAAAAATGTTTTATTCATGATGTTTTATTTGTGATGTGTTTGATCTTAATGGTTTTTATGACAAAACTTATGTCTTGCTTTGAAATGTTGATACATACACACATGTAATCAATTTATGTTGCTCTTATTAAAATTTTCGAATGAAAGATTTCAATGCACTTGATCATGACTGGTTTAATGATAAAACTTATATTTTGAATTTATAAGATGATGGCTTTCATGAAAATATTTGAATATACCTTATGAAATCATCACGATACAATGAAAATGTTAAATGGTTGTTATCATGTTTAATGACTTTATGATATCATATCTTGATGACAAACTCATGTTTGGTTTTAAAATTTGACACTCATCTTTTGAAACATGAGCACACTTGTTTGAAACAAACAACTTAAAATAAAAACACATTATCATGATAAATTGAATCTCATAATGTATTATATTTTTGTCTTGATAATTAAGTTTGTCTTTCGGTTTTGAATATTTGATTTGGCATGAAAAGATAAATGCATGCTTAGACGAAATGAATTACTCAAAAGAAAAAGCCTCTTCTCTATCTTATCGAGATTGAAGTTTTTTTTCTTGTAAATGATTTTGATGATTCATTTTATAAAATAGAATGAGATTTTGCTTCAACCGAATCATGAACCTTCTTTTGACCTCTTGGCTTGAGAATTTTCAAGAAATATGATTATTACTTGATTCTTGAAATTTCTTATGAAATATTATCTTATTGAGATTTCTTATGCATCAAACAAATTGTTCTCTTTGCTATTTGCTACCAAATGAATCATGAAATTGGTAATCTATTTGTCATTTTGAATCTTTAGAAAATTGATGATGTAAAAGTGGTTTTGCACTTAAATGAATCACCTATCGATATTTACGATTGCAATATATCCTTTTGAAATATCTTTCTAAAAGATTTTGACATTAAGATGTCTTTGGAATTCATCACTTGATCGAATTATTGATTTATTCTTCCTTATCATGAATTGGAAATTGATGTTAAAATATATCTGTTTGAAAATCATGATCTTGATGCTTGGAATTTTCCTTAAAATACGATTTTGATGGGGATGCTTCAATTAGCATGTTTTGCTATTTATTACCTCATGAATCTTGACCTTGATCTTGTTGAAAAGAACATATTATTTGAAGTATTAATTCTTCTCTTCTTTTAGACAATGACAAAGGGGAAATTAGCATGCTAGCTTGGATATCACAAGAGAAAGTGGCAAACATAGCTAGCTAGAAATTACAAAGTTTTTTTTTTAAACTTGTGAGCTTGCATGTTTAAGAATGCTGTAAATTTTACAAAATTGTTAACTCATTGCAAACAAAAATTTGATAGCTTGCGAAAGAAAAACTTGGTTGCAAAATTGAAAGAGAGCTAGCTTGTGTATTGCAAAGAATGCTTGCTTGCTTATTAACAATTGGTATCATGATTTATTTTTTCTTAAATGGTTAATTCATTATTCATGACTTCAAAATTTTGATGATTGAAGCATTAATGTCAATATTCATTTTGATATCTTGCTAGCCATAAAGGAACTTGCTATCTTGACAATAACAAAATTGCTACCTTGCAATCTCAAGAAAAGCAAAGTGCAAACTAGCACAAGAAGTAAGTGTTGAATTATCATCATCACAACAAGTGCTATCTTGCATATGATGATAAACTTACCGTGATTAAATGTTAATGAAAATCTAGCTAGTATGATTTAAAACCTGAACCATAACTTTTAAAAACTAGCAAAATATTACTTCTCCTTTTTGTTGATGACAAAGGGGGAGAAGTGTAGATTGATGAGTTCATGCAATGGGATCTTTGATTGAGTATTTTATATATTTGCATGATGGTTTGATTGATTCTCTTAACATTATGATGAATGTTGCTTGGATTTGGGATAATCCAAGTGTTCTATCAATGGCATATTGATAGGGGGAGTTTGGGTTAAAACTCCGGGGAGTTATGGTTAACTCGTTAGTCATCAATTAGTTGTCATCATCAAAAAGGGGAGATTGTTGAATCTCGATTTTGATGATGAAACTAATTGATTATGGTTTATTGTTTAACTGTGTTTTGAGTTACGCAGTCTACTATCGATCGAGGATTAGACAGCTTGACACTAGAGGAATTGACGTTACTGGGTGATCACATCTAGATATTGGATGTCGAGCGAGGTTCGATCGACAATCTTAAGGCTTAAATGCGTTGGGCATCGGGCCAAGATGCATGTTGCGCCAAGGATATCGGGGTTGCGGAGGTCATCCGCCGATTGGGCAACGGACCGCAAAAGAGGACGATGTGCCGAAGGATCGGACGGCATCTGGAAACCAAATGACGTCTTCGCAACAGCGAATATCAATTCGTGTTGTAATAACTGTCAGATCGAAGTAGAGTGTGTTTGTTTATGCAGGGAGTAACTACGAAAGGGATGAAGACGTAAAGCGAAACAAAGGGCCGAAGACAAGGTTGATGAATCATTGGGAGTGCGAGTGTTCAACTAAGTCCGAAGATTCGTTGGGAGCATTCTTGGAACCGACCGAGAACGAGTAGGGAGCTTGCCGAGGGTTTTCGGAAGTTCGCCGGAGGTTCGTCGGAAGTTCGCGGAGCTTGCCAAGAAAGATCGGAGCTTGCCAAAGAAGCTCGGGGAACTCGCTAAGATCATCGTGAAGTCCGAAAGCTTGCCGGGACTCATGCGGAATGGTTTCCGAAGGTTCGTCGGAAGATCGCCGGAAGTTGACCGGAAGCTCATTGGAAGAAGTTGTCATGTGGACTTTGTAATAGCTTAGGAAACGTCTTTAAAATTCGTAGTTAGCACGTATTTTGGGTTAGGATTAGATAACCCAAAGTGGGGCCATTGGGCTTTGATTAGGATGAGTTTGGGCCAAAATTTTGGCCCAAACCGAACCAAATACGTGCATTGACGTTGCATGCATGCTTTGGCGGTGGCACCGCCAAAGAACTTTGTTGGTGAAGCGTAGCACCGCCTCCATCGTAGCGCCCGATATCTTGTAGTGCGTCCGGATCATCGTAGCGGGCGCTCATCAGAGCGCGCCGCTACTATAGCAAAGCGTAGCACCGTCCTGTACATTGACGGCGGTGGAATCGCCTTGTATGCGCGTGCATGCTTCGTCAGACGTCGATCAAAGATCGACACAGGTGTGGCACCGCCCGACAAAGTGTGTGGCACCGCCTTGACCACTGTGAACATGGGAACTCCAAATTCACTTGAAATTTGGAGCCCAATTTGAATCCACTTTGGATCTATAAATACCCCCTTTCTCAGGTGAAAGGGAACCCTTTTGAGCAAGAAAAAGTTTGAGTCTTGAGCTTTTGAAGAGTTTTGAAAAGTGTTGTTTTCTTTGCTAAGTGTTCACCTTCTTCTTCTTCTTGAGAGATCTTGTACAAGTGTGAACATCTTGTAAAGGGTTGTAAAAGGGTGTTTGATCCTTCCCCTTCAAAGGACTTGCTAGTGGAAGAGCGGAGCCTCATCGCAAAGGCTTCAAGAGTGGATGTAGGTCATTTGACCGAACCACTATACATCATTGTGTCCTTAAATGTGTGAGTATTTATATTTCTGAATCATTTCATTTCTTGGCTGCAAGTTCATAGTTAGTTCCTTTTCACAAGCAATTACTTTCAAGTTCTCTTTTAGTCGAATCAAATCTTCCTACTGAACTTGTGTTTCTTTGCGAAATCGGTTTCAAGAATACGAGTTTAATCCGCTGCACTAATTCACCCCCCCCTCTTAGTGCCTTTTGATCCTAACACTCCAAGCCTGGATCTGCCTGATATCTTCTCGTGACACTCAAAGTATGCACTATATCAGGCCTGGTACATAACATAGCATACATGATAGATCCCATCGATGAGGCATATGGTATCATATCCATGTGTGCCCTTTCTTCAGTAGTTTTTGGGGACATACTCCTAGAAAGTGATATTCCATGTCTCATTGGTATAAGACCTCTCTTGAAATTTTCCATGCCAAACCTTTTGACAATGGTGTCTATGTACCTGGACTGGGATAAGCCAAGCATCCTCTTAGATCTATCTCTATAGATCCGTATCCCCAATATGCAGGATGCTTCCCCTAAGTCCTTCATGGAGAAGTGCTCAGATAACCAAGTCTTTACTGTGGAGAGCATTCCTACATCATTCCCAGTGATCATGATGTCATCCACATATAATACCAAAAAGGTGATAGTGCTCCCTCTTACCTTTTTGTACACACAAGGCTCATCTTCGTTCTTAACAAAGTCATAAGATCTGATTGCCTTATCAAATCTTATATTCCAACTTCGGAAAGCTTGCTTCAGTCCATAAATGGACCTAAGCAACCTGCACACCTTATCTGGGTTATTCTTGGACACGAATCCCTTAAGCTGTATCATATACACCTCCTCCTCGAGGTTGCTATTGAGGAATACAGTTTTGACGTCTATCTACCAGATCTCATAATTATAGTGTGCTGCAATAGCCAATAGAATTCGAATGAATTTTAGCATGGCTACAGGTAAGAAAGTTTCATCATAATCAACACCTAGCCTCTAACGATACCCCTTAGCCACTAGCCTTGCTTTATAGGTCTCTATCTTTCTATTTACTCCAATCTTCTTTTTGAAGATCCATTTGCAGCCAATGGGTACAATACCCTTGGGTGCATCAACTAGGTTCCAAACCTTGTTGGAATACATAGAATCCATTTCTGAATTCATGGCTTCTTGCCATTTCTCGGAGTCTATGCTCATAATAGCCTCCTCATAGGTCTGAGGACCAATATCCTCAATATCCTCTCCTCTGATATGTCACACATATCTCTTAGGAGGATGGGATACTCTACCGGACCTACGCAAAGTTGGAACTTATGTGCTAATTACCTGAACAGACTATAGCTATGGAATAGTGCTTGAGCTAGGTTCTCCAACCTCGCTCAACTCTATCATGCTCCCACTGTCTCCACCAAGAATGTGTTCCTTCTTAAGGAACACTGCTCTCTTGGCTACAAAGACCTTTTGGTCTTTAGGGTGATAAAAATAAGATCGGGTTTCTTTCCATTCCATATCTCATATGGAGTAGACATCACTATCATAGTTGGAATTCTGTTCAGAAGGTAAGCTGCGGTCTCTAGGGCATATCTCTAGAATGAGATAGGTAGGTCGACGAAACATATCATGGAACGCACCATGTCTAACAATATACAATTCCTCCTTTCTGATATACTATTAAGCTGTGGTGTATAAGGAGGTGTCCATTGGGATAAAATTCCATGATCTTTGAGGAACTAGGTGAACTTTATACTCAAGTACTCACCTCATCGATCTGATCGAAGGGTTTTAATACTCTTTCCTATCTAGTTTTTCACTTCATTTTTATATTCCTTGAATTTCTCAAAAGCCTCAAACTTGTACTTCATCAGGTACACATGTTCATATCTTGAGAAATCATCAGTGAAAGTAATGAAGTAGGAGTAACCACCTATGACATGAGTCGACATGGGACCGCATACATCACTATGTATGAGTTCCAATAACTCAGTGGCTCTCTCTCCAATTCCACTAAATGGAGAGTTGGTCATCTTTCCTCGAAGGCATGGTTCATAAGTCGCATATGTCTCATAGTCAAATGGATCTAGATATCCATTCTTCAGCAACTTTTGAATCCTTCCCTCGTGGATGTGACCTAGCCTACAATGCCATAGATATGTATTGTTCACCTCTTCTTGTTTCCTCTTAGACTCACTTACACTCATGATATGTGGAGTTGTATCTAGCATAAATAAACTATAATGCAATGTTCCTCTCGTGATAATCTTATCATCTAATATTATTGAATAGCCATTGTTCTCAAAAACTAATTTATATCCACTAACTATCAAACATGAAATGGAAATAATGTTTTTGATAATAGAAGGAACATAATAGCATGCATCTAATGCAATAATAGCTCCACCAGGCAGATGTAAGGTGATCTTGCTAATAGCCACTGCAGCAACCTTTGCTCCATTGCCCATCTTAAGGTCCATCTCACCTCTGTTCAATCTATTAGGTCCTGCTAGAACCTACAACGAATTGCAGATATGATAAGCACTCCCGGTATCCAATACTCATGTGTTATCATAAGATTCTGACAAATGGAGACTGATCATGAATGTACCTGAAGCTTCTGTAAGCTTCTGTTTCGCCCTCTTACAAGGTACTCTTTGCAGTTCCTCTTCCAGTGCTCATCTTTACTACAGTGGAAGTACTGGCCTTTGTCATTTGTTGGGTCTTTCTTGGTAACTTTTGCCTTACCCATTTTACCCTTGCCCTTCTTAAGGTTCTCAGCCTTCCTTTTCTTTGTGGTCTCACCATCATAGAGAATCGACTTCTCTTTCTTGATAGTGCTCTATGCTTCTCTCAACATATTGAGGAGCACTGGGAGGGTTACCTCAAGTTTGTTCATATTAAAATTCATTATGAACTAAGAAAAGGAATCTGGTAGAGACTGAAGCATAAGATCCATATAGGTTATCCTCTAGGACCATTCCTAGACTTGTGAGTTTCTTGATCCACTCAATCATCTTAAGGACATGGTTCTGAACCGGTGTCCCCTCAGTTATCCTAGCACGAAAAAGACTCTTTGATATCTTATATCGCTGAGTTCTTCCCTATTCCTTAAACAGTTTGCGGAGATGTAAGAGTATAGAATTAGCATCCATATTTTCATACTGTCTCTATAACTCAGTAGTCATAGAGGCCAACATATAACACTGAGCAAGAGTGGAATCATCTATGTACTTCACATAACGAGCGATCTCATCCTCGCTTGCCCCTTCGTCGGGTGTAGGGATTATTATATCAAGGACATACACGATTTTCTCTATCGTGAGAATGATTCTCAAATTACGAAGCCAATCCGTATAATTTGGACCAGTGAGATGGTTGACATCAAGTATGCCACGTAAAGGATTTGAAAGTGATATTTTTTTGAAATTAAAGATGTAGCAGAAATAAATAACATGCAAACTTTACAAAAATTAAATAATTAAGATAAAGACTTCCATCTTAATATATTCTCACTAATTTTTTGTGAGACACACAACACCCTTCGGTATGTGAATCGGAGACCCCCGACGGATCTCTAGTGGGGATCGGGATCCAATCGACATCTTAACGTAACTTCGAGGGACTCGACCAATCACGTTAAGCCTATAAAGGTAGGCAACTCTTGCCAATTACAACTCCTTGTGATTCCCATCCTGTTCGGCCTCTAAACCACCATGGCCTCGAGGGACTCGACCAACCATGATGTTTGGTTCAGTCATCACCATCATTACAAGATGAGTCTGATTCGGTGATATACTCTCGAGGGACTCGACCAAGCATACCATGTCCTTAGGTCACCTTTGACATCTCTATGTCGTAGATAAGATAGCGAAATGTGATATAAGTGAGTCTCGAGGGACTCAACCAACTTAACCTACATCGGGAATCGGTTCTTACCTATAATGATGGAAGGCCACGTGGGTTAATCTAATTGCCTCACGTTTACCGACTTAATATTATTAATATAGAGTATTTTTGATTTGGTCTCCTAACATAATATGTCACACATATACATATTTAATATATATCTACATCGCATGCAAATATACATATATATATATATATATATATATCTAGTAGGTGTATAACCAATCACACATCACATGAGCAATCACACCAGATAATCATAGACCATATCCTAATATGATCAGACCCGAGCCAGTGGGCCTAATAACTCACATCAAGATCTATGTGTGCTTAGGCGCATCTCCATGCCTTATGATCGTCCTTCTCGCTTCGTTGATTCCGTCGGTATCTCAACGCATCTTTATGCATCAGATCGTTCATCTCGGCCTCGTGGGTCTTGCTATCGCTGCGCCTCCTCATGTAATTATAACATAATTACAAGCACACAGGCCTGAAAATAAATGAGAAAAATAGAGGCTCGTAGGCCCCAATAATAATAATCACATGTACACACATCACATCACAGGTCCATGATCATCTTGTTAGGGATCGAGTGGCACTAAGGGGGGGTGAATTAGTGCAGCGGTAAAGAACGATAGATTTTCAGTGATTTAAACAAGTTTAGAAACTTCGTACGACAAAAGCAACGTTTCGTTTGAAACCGATTTGATCGCGTTTTAACTTTAAAGCATACGTAAGAAGATGAAGAGGAAGTTGAGTAAGTAAGGCAGCAAATGAAGATGGTTTGCAGCAAAATAAGTTGCGAGAAAGTAAATGCAAACTGATTTATAGTGGTTCGATCATGCGACCTACGTCCACTCCCGATTCCTCTTCACTTGAGGCAACCGGCTTCTCCACTAGCTACCCTCCTTCCAACGGGTGAGGATGAACTCCCTTATAGCACCTCTCCTTTTGACGGGCTTAGGAGATAACCCTTATAAAGCCTTTCACCCTCTCTTGGACTAGAACACACTTCAAACTAAGAAGGAAGATTTTGAACACTTTCAAGAGAGTTTCCCACTTCTTTTTTTTCAGTTCTAGACCCCCTTTCATCCATGAATGAGAGGGGTATTTATAGGCCTCAAGAGAATTCAAATTTGGACTACAAAATTTGAATCACCTTGGTTTTCGCATTCTGGCGGTACTAGGCGGTGCCACCGCCCATCCAGCGGTACCACCGCTGGTGCCTTCGGGTGTTGGGTGGTGCTACTGCCAGCCTAGGGCAGTACTACCACCCAAGGTTCGGCCATTGGGCGGTACCACCACCGAGCTTGGGCGGTACTACCGCCCAGGTCATTTCAGCACTATGGTTTCGGTAGAAAACTCGATCGAAACTGGTCCAAATGAAGTCCGAATTGGCTCAAATTTGGTTTATAGGATTAACACCTAATCCTAAACCAAATTATTTGCTAACTATAAATTTTAAAGATATTTTTTAAGCTATTACAAAGTCCACAAGACAAGACTTCTTTCGGCGAGCTTTCTGTGAACTTCCGGCGATCTTCCGATGAACCCTCAAAAACCATTTTATGGACTCCCGGCAAGCTCCCAGACTTCACGATGATCTTGGCAAGTTCTAACGAGCTTCATTGGTAAGCTCCGATCTTTCTTGGCAAGCTTCGCGAACTTCCGACAAACCTTCTGATGAACTTCCGAAAACCCTTCGGCATGCTCCCTACTCGTTCTCGGTCAGTTCCGGCAATACTTCCAACGAATCTTCGGACTTCCATTGAACTTTCGAACTCCCAACGATCCATCCCACTTGTCTTCTAGCACTTTATTTCATTTTACGTCTTCATCGTCATCGTAGTTAATCCTGCACACATAAACTAAACTCTACTTCGATCTAGACAATTATTATAACACGAATTGACACTCAGTTGCCTGGCACGTCATTGGCTTATCAGCGTTTTGTCCGATTCTTCGGCACATCGTCCTCTCTAGTGATCCGTTGTCCAATTGGCGGTTGACCTCCGTAACCCCGATATCCTTGGCGCAACATGCTCTTCTAGCCCCGATGCCCGACGTACGAAGCCTTCTACCAATTGTCGACCGAACCTCCAGCTCGACATCCAATATCCTGACGTGATCACTTTCGGTGCAACGTCAATTCCTCCAGCGTCAATTGTCTAATCCTGATCGATAGTAGACCTACGTAACTCAAAACACAGTTAAACAATAAATCACAATCAATTAGTTTCATCATCAAAATCTGAGATTCAACAATCTCCCCTTTTTTGATGATGATAACTAATTGATGACTAAAGGAGTTAACCTTAACTCTCCGGAGTTTAACCAAACTCCCCCTATCAATATGCCATTGATAGAACACTTGGATTATCCCAAATCCAAGCAATATTCATCACTCATGTTAAGAGAATACACTAAACCATCATACATATATATATAAAATATTCAATCAATGCATGAAGTCATCAATCTACTTCTCCCCCTATGTCATTAATAAAAAGGAGAAGTAATCATCATAGCTAGTTTAAAAGATATGCAAATTTTACAATCATACTAGCTATCAAGTTATACAACATTCAATCATAGCAAATTTCAAATTCTCTTAAAGATAAGCAAGATTTAAGTTCCAGCACGACAAGTTTTACTTGCTTCTTGTGCAATTTTACACTTTCTTGGCTTCCTTTGTGATATGCATGCAATTTTATAATTTCTTTCTTCCTTTTTGAGAAGAACAAGCTTACAAGTTTTGCTTTCTTTGCATGCTAGGAATTTTATCAATGTCAAAGCTAGCAAAGGCCTTCTTCCCCTTTATCAATGTCAAAAAGAAAGGGAGGATCAAATATGATGATATAAACTTTTCACATAAGTTTGCATATATATATAAAAGTTTACATCAATCTTCAAATCATGATACAAATATATCAATATAATGGATCAAGTCATGATTCATGATTTATCATAAAGGATATCAAGAAGAACACAATTTCTTTTACTTCAATATTCAAATCATGACAAGTGATACATATCAAAATTCTACATGAATATTTCAATCATCAAGTCATTAATATGAATTTAACAAGCTAGCTTCCCCTTAGTTTTTGTCAAAATGAAGTGGAGGACTCAATGGTTAAAAATTTCAATTATTATACAAGCCATATAATTCTGAGAAATCAAAATCATGATTCATAAATATTTTCTTCATTGTCAATTTTCAATTCATGATAAAGGGTATATAATCAAGAATCATGATACAAAAAAATAGCATTATCATATATTAAGTCATGATTCAATGATTCATTATAAGGCAAATTTAATTTTCAATCATCACACAAGGCATGCAAGGCAAAGAAAAATTGTCATTTCTATATCATGAAATACATGACATCAAGGCTCATGATTCATTTGAAAAGATATAGCACAAAGAGCAAATTGATTCATACATAAGAATTTCAAGTATCAAATATCAAGTTATTAGGACTTCGATTGTGATAAAGCTCATTCAAGTTCAAATCATCAAAATCATTAACATAGTTTATGAGATTCACAAATGATATAAACTTGAATTGTTCTTCTTTTTGGTAAATAATAAAAAGAAGTAATCATACAGGAAAATATTTTGATTCGCAAAAATATCTCAAGACAAGAATTCAAAGTCATGATTTCAAGTGATCAAGAGAGGAGTCATAAAATTATTCAAACTCATTTTGTCAACTTGAAACTCTTAATCAAATCAAAAACATTTTTGAGATTTACAACATGAATGAGTGATTATCAACTTTTTAGAGATTGCAAAATGATAAATAGATTTTTGATAAACACTTATTATCAAATCATCAATTTCATAATTCATTTAGAAGGTTCTCCTCTATGGTAAATAAAACGGAAATATAGGAGAACAACATGAATTAGGGGAGATAGAGCATGATTGAAGTATTGAACATGATTCATATTTAAAATGTATCTCATGTTGTAAATATGAATCAAGCATTTGTCAAATCCGTAATCATCCTCAAAATTATATTCAATGACAAGCATAGATTTATTGAAAAATCAATAAAATAAAGGATTGTATTTTATTTTATTTTTATAAATTTCTATTCATGTGATTTGCTTCTTATAATCATGCCTTTATCTTAAAACAAAATGTCAACATTCCAGATGGAAAGGCAAATTTCATCATAAAGATTATTAAGAGCAAAAAATATAGCACATTACACATAAGATATCTTCCAACTAAAAATCGATTCAACATGATAATGTGTTTCGTTTTAAGTTATTTGTTTTATATAGGTGAGCTCATATTTTAAAGGATGAGTATCATGTTTAAAACCAACACATGAGTTTCGTTATCAAGATATGATATCATAAAGTCATTAAGCATGATAACAACCTTTTAACATTTTCATTTTATCATTATCAATGATGATTTCATAAAGTATGTTCTAATATTTTCATGAAAACCATCATCATATAACTTTGAAATACAAGTTGTCATTAAAGCCATCAAGATCAAATGCATCAAGAATATTTCATATGAAAATTTTATTAAGAGCAACGGAGATGGTTTATATGTAAGCATGCTCTTGTCATTTTCTACTATATTCATGTATCATTGTATAGATCCCAAAAGTAAGTTTCAAGAGAAATTGTTTAAACCAAACGCATGATACACATTTATTTTCTAAATTTTCATCATAATTATTTTCATGAGATTCACAAGATTGGTAAAGTGAATTTATTAACCTCAATAGGATAGAAAATGAAATTTCATTTCATGCAATTATTTTAATGTGAGCATATTCAAATCTTTTTATGAAAACATGTATCAACGAGATATAAGTTTAGTCATAAACTTGTCAAGACCAAACACATCAAAAATAAAATATCATGATTAAAATATTTTTAACTTTTGTGTTTTATTTTATGTGGTTGATCTTATATAAGCATGTTCAAATTTTCATGTAAAAACGAAATCATCAATATGCTTGCTTCTATCTTTTAATCATATTTGGTGTGCAAGCATTATCTTGAAACATGCTATTAATTTCTTTTGTGTTAAAAATCATGCATCTTGTTTGAAATCAAAAGTAATGTAAAATCAACAAGATTCATGAATTTATCATGATCATATGTATGGAGCATTTTCATTATCAAGTAAAATTTCACATAAGCATGCCCAAAAACTTTTTGTATGAAAGATATATATCAAATTTAAAGCCAAAAAGTGATATGAAAATCATCAAGATTCATGGATTCATTATGAATATATTATTTCAAAATATGAGATTTCAAGTCATCAAGTATGATACAATCATTAAGCATATTTTGATGATACATCATCAAAGTCATTTTAATTCTTTCTTTCATTTGTTATAACAAGATGATCAATGCTCAAACTTTTACTAAAATCATACATCATTTTAAAAATCTGAAAAATAATTTTCGTCATGAAAACCATTAAGTCCAAATATAACACAAGGCAACATCAAAACCACATTTCTTTCATTTTGAAAATTTGTGGGTTAGGTCTTTTAGTTTTGCAATTGATTTCATGAAGACATGCATCACATAAAAACTTCATCATAAGAAGGATTAAGACACATTAGTCCAAGATGGATATTTTTAAATCAACATTACTTCAAATCCTCATTACATGAAAACCGAAGTACACAATCATGGATTAACCCTATTAAACATAATCATGCTAATTAACTTTTGTGTTAAACCATGCATCAACAAACAATATGGAAATTATAAACTAAGCAATCATCATTCATAATCATTCAAAGTTTTGAATCATAACATGCATGAAACTTTAACAATATAGTTTTTTCATGATCATTTTTATAATTTTTCAAAAATGCTAAAAGGAAAAGCATAGCATAATATTTTTTTAAAACAATTTGTTTTAATTTTAAAAAAAATCTTACTAAGTTAAGCATTCATGAAAAGCATCATGTAATTTCAAAATAAAGTAAAAACAACTTGGGTGAATTTCTTACCTCATTGTCGAAAACCGTCAAAGCCCATTTCGCCTCTTTTTTACTTGATTCTTCTTTGCAAGCCTTATTCTTCTTCTTTGGTCTCTTCCTCCGTTCAAGTTCATTGTCTATTTTAGATTTTTGTTTAATAAACTTATTAAGATTCATTAAAAGTTCAATGTCCTCATTGTCCTCATCACTTGAGTCATCACTCAAGTGGCATACATTTGTCCAAAGTTCCAAATCCTTCCTGTTCTTTGGAAGGTGGTTCACATGTTCATCAAGTTCCAAAAGTTCCAAGAATGACATTTCATAGGTCTTTAAAGACCCAATAAGTTCATCAATAGGATAGTTATTTAGATATTTTGTTTCCTGTATTGTCGTTACTTTAGGATCCCACCTTTTTGGAAGGGATCTTAAGATCTTATTTATGAGTTCAAAATCTGAAAAACATTTATCAAGAGCTTTTAGACTATTGATGACATCCGAGAAACGGGAGACCATGTCATCGATAGTCTCACTTGGTGCCATTCGGAAAACCTTAAAATCGTGCATCAAAATATTAACTTTCGAGTCTTTGACTCTATTCGTTCCTTCGTATGTGATTTCAAGAGTTCGCCAAATGTCAAAAGCCATTTCGCACGTAGAAATCTGGTTGAACTCATTTTTGTCTAAAGCACAAAATAAGGCATTCATAGCTTTTGCATTTAAAGAAAATGATCTTTTCTCCAAATCCGACCATTCGTTAATCGGTTTAGAGGAAAGTTGAAATCCATTTTCAATGATGTTCCATAAGTTTAAATCGAGAGAAATCAAGAAAACTCTCATTTGAGTTTTCCAATATGTGTAGTCCAAACCGTTAAAGAACGGTGGATGAAAAATCGAAAAGCCCTCTTGAAAGCCATGAAGAGCCATTTCTTATGGGTGTAAATCTGAATAAGAAATAACGTGGCTTTGATACCAATTGTTAGGGATCGAGCGGCACTAAGAGGGGGGGGGTGAATTAGTGCAGCGGTAAAGAACGAAAGATTTTCAGTGATTTAAACAAGTTTGAAAACTTCGTACGATGAAAGCAACATTTCATTTGAAACCGATTTGATTGCGTTTTAACTTTAAAGCATACGTAAGAAGATGAAGAGGAAGTTGAGTAAGTAAGGCAGCAAATGAAGATGGTTTGTAGCAAAGTAAGTTGCGAGAAAGTAAATGCAAACTGATTTATAATGGTTCGGTCATGCGACCTACGTCCACTCCCGATTCCTCTTCACTTGAGGCCACCGACTTTTCCACTAGCTATCCTCCTTCCAACGGGTGAGGATGAACTCCCTTACAGCACCTCTCCTTTTGACGGGCTTAGGAGATAACCCTTACAAAGCCTTTCACCCTCCCTTGGACTAGAACACACTTCAAACTGAGAGGGAAGATTTTGAACACTTTTCAAGAGAGTTTCCCCCTTCTTTTTTTTTTTCAGTTCTAGACCCCCTTTCATCCTTGAATGAGAGGGGTATTTATAGGCCTCAAGAGAATTCAAATTTGGAGCCCAAATTTGGACCACAAAATTTGAATCACCTTGGTTTTCACATTCTGGCTGTATTGGGCGGTGCCACCGCCCATCCAGCGGTACCACCGCTGGTGCCTTTGGGTGTTAGGCGGTGCTACCGCCAGCCTGGGGTGGTACTACCACCCAAGGTTCAGCCATTGGGCGGTACCATTGCCTAGGTCATTTCAGCATTGTGGTTTCGATCGAAACCTCGACCGAAACTGGTCCAAATGAAGTCCGAATTGGCTCAAATTTGGTTTATAGGATTAACACCTAATTCTAAACCAAATTATGTGCTAACTATACATTTTAAAGATATTTTTTAAGATATTACAAAGTCCACAAGACAAGACTTCTTTCGGCGAGCTTTCGGCGAACTTCCGGCGATCTTCCGACGAACCCTCGAAAACCATTCTGCGGACTCCTAGCAAGCTCCCGAACTTCACGATGATCTTGGTGAGTTCCAACGAGCTTCATTGGCAAGCTCCGATCTTTCTTAGCAAGCTCCGTGAACTTCCGACAAACCTTTCGGCGAACTTCCGAAAACCCTTCGGCAAGCTCCCTACTCGTTCTCGATCGGTTCCGGTAATACTTCCAACGAATCTTTGGACTTTCGTCAAACTCTCGAACTCCCTATGATCCATCCCATTTGTCTTCCGGAACTTTGTTTTGCTTTACGTCTTCATCATCATCATAGTTAATCCTGCACACATAAACCAAACTCTACTTCGATCTAGACAATTATTACAATGCGAATTGACACTCAATTACCTGGCACGTCATTAGCTTATCGGTGTTTTGTCCGATTCTTTGGCACATCGTCCTCTCTAGCGATCCGTTTCCCAATTGGCAGTTGACCTCTGTAACCCCGATATCCTTGGCGCAACATGCTCTTCTAGGCCCGATGCCCGATGTACGAAGCCTTCTGCCGATTGTCAACTGAACCTCCGGCTCGACATCCAATATCCTGATGTGATCACTTCTGGCACAATGTCAATTCCTCCAGTGTCAACTGTCTAATCCTGATTGATAGTAGACCTACGTAACTCAAAACGTAATTAAACAATAAATCACAATCAATTAGTTTCATCATTAAAATCCGAGATTCAACACATTTGTCCACATCATACATCACATGTGTATGTTATTTTATAGGACTACTAGATAAAAATAATAGTTAATTAAACTATTTAATTAGCATATATATTTTTTTGAAATCAGGGATAGAGAAATTTTTTTGAATTCCCAAGGGTATTTTGGTCATTCAGTTATAAGAGATAAGACTGAAATTTCATAAATTCTCAAGGGCAAAACTATCTTTTGTCAAAAACCCTAACCCCTTTAACTGCTTTGCTGCGATGTGGCTGCTGCCACCCTACCGGCGGCGACCACTACATGGCGAACGCATTAGCCTTTGCCCATGGGCGGCTCACCCACGGGCAGCGCTACCCCTTGCGGGCGAGCACCACCTCTCGATGGCGCCGCCCTTGTGGGCGCACACCCCTGCGGGTATCGCTACGGGCTGGTTGCCCTTAGGTGGGCGTTGCTGCAGGCGAGGCCACCACAGCGGGCACTCACCACCCCTGCGGGCTCTTTTGCCCACGGGGCAGCGCCCACAGGTCATTGCAGGCAACGTTGCCCTGGCGGGTGGGCCGATGGTCACCTGCTTGTAGGCCCTATGCCCGCAGCCGCAGCAGCCGCCGCTGCCGATGCAGGCAGCAAGGCTGCAAGCAGCCTCTTCGCCACTGTATGAGCGCAGGAAGGGCAGCAACAATTGCTACCCTTCCTCGCCTTTTGCACCTACAATTTTAGTGTCAAAAGTAGATCTAAAACACAACACACATAGTTTAAGATCCAATCTTCGCACGAATAACCTAGCTCTGATATCGTTGTTGGGAAATCCTTCTGGGGAGCGACATATCATGCGTAGCAGAAGAACAAAAACAAAACACCCTAGATTTCCCCTAGAAAGGTTCCGTCATTGTATGAAGATCGATGCATCAAAACAAATCCACAAAAACTGCATGTGTAAAAGAAAATACCTAGGGAGATCGTATATCCCTAAATCCCTATAGATCTGTAGGAAGGATGAAGGAGGTCAAGTGTCCTCCTCTCTAGAGGTATCCACACAGCAGGGACTATAACGATGCACCTCTCTGGGGAGAGGAGAACAAGAGGTGGCCACCAAAAAGAACTCCCAACCTATAGAGCTTTAGTTCCCTCCTATTTATAGAGGCCCCTTGTAAACCCTAATGGATCTTGCCCTATTGGGTATTGAATCTCCATCCAATTACCCAAGCCTCTTGGATTAGTAGGTCTCTACCTAATAATCTCTTATTAGTAATTATTGGATCTCATCTTAGGATCCAATAATTCAAGGGATTAATGGATATCCAATAAGATAAGGGCTCCAGCGGATATCTCATATCTGAACCTCTACTCGTTGCAATACCTACCATATGTGTATGACCCTCTAAGCCTAATATCGAGCTGGCTGTGAGTCATACTTGTCAGAACTCCTTCTGACTTAGTAAATTATTATCTCAATAATAATTCACCTAACTCATTGACTGCGGACGTACTAGGCCACTACGCCACAGCCCCTAGATGATACAGGAGAATTCAATTCTTTGGACCTATCTGTCCTCAGTTACCATGTATCTATAGTCCCTCATCCAACTAATATCCCAAAGATCCTATACCAGGCATGGTGCTGTCAGGCCCATACGATCTCTCCTCGAGTCTTGCTCTTATCGGATTCTCCCAGAGAACTCTTTCTCTCTCAATCCGAATAACCTTGGCTAAGGATTTGTTCGAGCAAGAATACATAGGATATTCCTCTCATGATACCGAGAGTAGATGATCCTTTATTGACACTCAATAGCCCTCGTAAGGTTGGCTACCACTTTCAATAACCGGTTGTACTAGATCTGAAACTTTCCAAACCTATAAGTCCGGTATCAAAGAGTGGAGTACTCATACAGGACATCCTTGGTATCTCGAGTCTAAGGACTAGATACACTATTGGGACTACGAAATCGTTGTCTGACATGAGGTATCAATTACCATCTAGTATTCTGTAGGCGGATCAATCAGTGAACTCATTTCCTAATAAGCACGTGCACTGTACCCTTAATGTCCCCATATGAGTAGCTATGATACCAGCCACCTCTATCATATGGATGGGTATATAGCAAACCAGTCTATTCGGTCATCTCGATGTCCCTCTCGAGTAACCTATGACCAAGATAATTTAGGGTCTGTGTTTAAAGGTGAATCAGTCTCATTATCGTGATCTCATCACAATCCAATTCCCATTGCACTGATCCAAAGACATTACAATATATGAAATATGCAAGATAAAGTGATAAAACACCTAATAATACACAAAGAGAAAAAGTGCATATTAAGTCACAAGTGCCATCACTCATGTGATTGGCTTGCAGGACACATATGACTAGTAGTTTTTTTTTCAAATCTCTACAAAATTTTTATAATGGCTTTGACACTTCCTAATAGTGGATTTCCCTTAGTTTCATCAAAAAATTCTTAATATAAACCACTGATCTTTCACTGATCTTTCACGTCCAAACTACTATACTTTAAACGTAAAAATCTACTACAGTACCTTTCCGTGATCCTCAATTTTGTCGAACCTCTTGTTGTCATTTTCTTCTATAAAATTTTTAACAACATTACCTCTCCCTTAGATAGTAGATTCCCTTCGTGTTTTACTTGAATCTCTTTTGAGAATTGCTAGAAAAAATTGCATCTTTACTGTTAGAATTTTTTCGACGAAAAATCTAGTGCTGCACTTGTCATTTTTCTTCTCTGTAACCTATCAAATCCTAGCCACCTTGCTACCACCAACTAAGATATCTTTAGGGCATCTCTCTAGCCTTAAGATGTAACTATCATAATCTATTTTCATAACCCTAATAGCATCTTCTCGTGAGGCCACTGGCTTTTCTACTAGTTGTCTTCCTTCCAAGGGTGAAGACCAACTCCCTTACAATACTCTCCTTTTGTTGGGCTTAGGAGGTAACCCTTACAAAGTCTCTCACCCCTCTCTTAGACTATATCACACTTAAAGCTTAGAGGGAAGATTTTAATACTATTACAACATAGTTTTTCCTTTTTCTTTCTCAGGTTTTGTGTGTATTTTAACAATAGATGAGAAGGGTATTTATAAGTCTTAATGTGATTCAAATTTGGAGCCCAAATTTGAATCATCTCGGATTTTCAAATGCTGACGATACCACCGCTAGTCTGACCCTGACACTAGTGATACAACCGCTAGCTTGGAATGGTACCATCACTGCAGCTTTTATGCTGGGTGGTACCACCGCCCAAACTAGGTGGTGCCACCGCCTGCAGCCTGAAAAAGTGCACCTTTTCACTTTTCCAACTCATAGGCGGTTCTACCGCTAATTTAGTGGTGCCACCACCTATGTCAACTTTTGGGCCACTGAATGGGCCTCCCAATGACCCAAATCAGTCCTAATTTGGGCCCAATTGGCCCACAATTGAGTTGGTATTATTTCACTCAAAACCAACTCAATTTTGACTTAGTTCTATTTCGATCTAGACAATTATTACAACGCAAATCAAAATGTCGCCTGGCACATCATTGGCCTATCGGCGTTTCGTCTGACACTTCGGCGCATCGTCCTCTCTTGCAGTTTATTGCTCAATCAATAGCTAACCTCCGCAGCCCTGATCTCCTTGGCGTAATTTTGCTCCTCTTGGCCCAATGCTCGATTTCTTTGTTTGAAGCCTTCTGCCGATCGTCGACCAGACCTCTAGCTCGATGTCCAATCTCTTGACGTGATTTCATCTAGCATAACATCAATTCTTCCTATGTCAATTGTCTAATCCTGATTAAGAGTAGACCTACGTAACTCAAAATGCAGTTAGATAACCAAAACATGATCAATTAGTTTCATCATCAAAATCTAAGATTCAACAATCTCCCACTTTTTTATGATGACAACTAATTAATGACTGATAGAGTTAACCTAACTCCTTGGAGTTTAAATAAACTCTCTCTTTCAATATGCCATTGATAGAATACTTGGATTATCCCAAATCTAAGCAACATGTATCAAAATCATATCAACAAAAGCATCATGCAAATATATAAAATATTCAATCAACATTACATTGCATGAAGTCATCAATCTACTTCTCCCCCTATGTTATCAACAAAAAGAAAAAGTAGCATCTTGGCTAGTTTAAAAAATATGCAAGTTTTATAATTATATTAGCAAGATTTTTTAGTTCAATTTTCAAGCAAAAGATATGCAATATACATCACTTTGAACATGCAAGGTAATAGTTTTCGGAGATTTGCAAGTTTGTATTTTTCTTTCTAAAGATAGGCAAGATAGCAATTTTTCATTCGCTTCTTGAGATGTGCAAGTTACACTTTCTTTGCTTCCTTTCCGATATGCATGCAATTTCTTTCTTCTCTTTTGAGAAGAGCAAAATTGCAAGGTTTGCTTTCTTTGTATGCTAGGAATTTTGTATTCATTTGCAATATGCAAGCTAGCAAAACCCTTTTCCCCCTTTATCAAAGTCAAAAAGAAGTGGAGGAATGCAAGATTTGCAAGATCAACTTTTCATATCAATTCTAAATTTGCATCAATGAAAGTTTTACATTAATGTTTCAGTCAAATCATGAACAAAGATCAATATCAAAAAATATCATTCATGATTCATAATTATTCTTTTTAGCAAGATCAAGATCATGATTTTAAAAACAAATTCTAAACATATAGTTCTGAGAAATCAAAATCATGATTCACAAAGATTTTCTTTAGCATCAATTTTCAATTCATGATAAAGGGCATACAACCAAGAATCATGATACATAAAAACATATCATTCTCATAGATCAAGTCATGATTCTTTGATTCATCATAAAGCAAATAGCAAAGAGAACAACTTCATTCATGCATAAAAAATCTCATCAAGATTTCACAAAAATAAATTCCAAGTATCATGATACTAAGATCACATTATGTACAAAAGTTCAATTATTAAGATATCAATATCATGAATTCATAAAAATTCAAGTTTTAAGTTTCGACAAATCAAAAGATAAATTGTATTTCATTTAAAAAATTTTCTTTTGATAACTGAGAGAACTTCATGTTATAATTGTCAAGATCATGATTTCAATAAAATTTCTTTATAGCAAAGTGAAATCTTTTAGATCTTGATTTAAACATTACAAATATCTCAAAAAGTTATGATTCCTATAGATCAAGAGAAGAGTCAAGAATCATTAACAAATCTTATTCAAATTCATAAAAGATATCAAGAAGAACAAAATTTCTTTTACTTCGATATTCAAACCATGATAAGTGATATATCAAACGTTTGCATTAATATTTCAATCATCGAGTTATGTGTAGAAATAAGTATTGAAATGTAGGAGAAAAATAAAATTATGCATACAATGTCTCACTTATCAAAGTACATTCTCTCAAGTTGAGTATCCAAAAGTTAAGAGAAAATAATTTATGATTCATTTGTATTTTTCTCCAATAACATGGGAGAATCATAAAAGAGTATGGAGTAAGAGATCTTAAAAAAAAGTTATCAAGATCACGATATAGATAAAACTCATTCTAGTTCAATTTATCAACTTTGAACTCATAATCAAATCATCAAAATTACTTTCATAATTTACGAGATTCATAAGATATCATGAAATCATTAATCTCAATAAGATGGGAAAGACATTTTCCTTTTTTAAGTGATTTTTTAACACATTATCAAAATCTCATTCATAAGAGATTCATAATGACCAATAGATTATTGATAAAATAATCAATTTTATGATTTATTTGAAAGGTTCTCCTATTTAGTAAATAAAAAGATATATAGGAGAACAAAATGAATTGAGAGAGATAGAACATGATTAAAGCATTTAACATAATTAAAGCATGATTCATATTTAAAATGTATCCTACATTATAAATACGAATCAAGCGTTTGTAAAATCTAGAATCATCCTCAAAATCACATTCAATAAATTCATACATGAGAAGCATGGATTCATGAATTTCCTATAAAAAAATCGATAAGATTGAGATAGAGGATTGCCTTTAGTTTTTATATGCGATTTGCTTCTTATAATCATGCTTTTGCCCTTAATAAAAATAAATGTTAACATTCTAGATGAAAACGCAAATTTTATCATAAAGATCATTAAGTCGAATCACATTAAGCATGTGACATTTTCCAAAAGATTCGATTCACATAGATTCATAAAAACCGAAAACTTTAGAGATAGAAAAATTTTCAAGAATCATGCATTTCCTTTTTATGATTTACTTCAAATAAGCATGCTTTTGTCTTTTAATGTCAAATTAAGACAATCATGAAAGTTCAAGACGTAAAGGCAAAATTCATTAGGTTTTTTAAAGTTAAAAGATATAAAACTATCATATAAAAATTCATGGTAAAAACAATTAAGACCAAATACACATTAGTTCAAAATGTGAGAGTCACTCATCATACATAATGTGTTTTATTTTAAGTTATTTATTTCATATAAGTGTGCTCATGTTTTAAAAGATGAGTATCAAGTTTAAATCCAAAACATGAGTATTGTCATCAAACCCATTAAGATCAAATGCATCACACATAAATCATCATGATAGTGCATTTTCTCATTTTTATGTGTTTCAATTTAAGTGATGTGATCTTTCATAGGAATGTTCAAATTTTTTATATGAAAAATGTCATGGATCATATTTAAAACCGAAAACATCATCAAAACCATTAAGATTCATGGATTCATCATACACATTATTTCAAAATATGAGATTTCAATTTTCATTACTTCAATTCCTCATTAAGCATGATACAAAAATTTAAAGATCAAGCATAATATCATAAAGTATCTTCAAAATTTTTATATGAAAGCCAAGCATTAACACATAAGATTCACTCATCATGCATAGTTTTAAAATATAAAATCATCAAGACAGATGTTCATTGATTTTATCTTATTAGGTGTACAAGCATGAGATGCAATTATTATTAAGACATTTTTAAGAATAACATACATAGATATGCATTAAGTTTCAGACCGAAATCCGATACGGAAAGCATACATGGAATTTATGCATTATCACAAATTAAGCAATTATCATTCATAATTTTTGCTTTTCAAAAATACTAGAAAGAAAAGCATAATATAATTTTTGAAAATAATTTTTTTATTTCCTACCAACTAAATTAAGCACTCATGTAATTTCAAAATAAGGTAAAAGCATTTCGGGTAAGTTACTTACCTCGTTGTTGAAACCTGTCAAAGCCCAAATTGCCTCTTCTTTACTTGATTCGCCCTTGGGTGCCTTCTTCTTCTTCTTCTTTGGCCTCTTCCTCCGTTCAAGTTCATTATTTATTTTAGATTTTTATTTAATGAACTTATTAAAATTAATTAAAAGTTTAATGTCCTCTTCATTGTCCTCATCACTTGAGTCATTACTCAAGTGGCATTTTATAGTCTGGAGTTTCAAATCCTTCATGTTCTTTGGAAGGTGGTTCATGTGTTCATCGGGTTCAAAGAAACTTATTTCATAGGTCATTAATGACCCGATTAGTTCTTCCACTGGAAACTCATTTAGATTTTTAGTTTCTTGTATCACCTTATTTTAGGATCCTAGCTTTTTGGAAGGGATCTTAAGATCTTGTTAGTGAGTTCAAAATTTAAAATATATTTACCAAGACTTTTTAAGCTATTAACGACATCCGTGAAATGGGTGTACATGTCGCCGATAGACTCACTTGGTGTCATTCGGAAGAGCTCAAAATCATGCAATAAGAGGTTTACTTTTGAGTCTTTGACTCTATTAGTTCCCTCGTGCGTGATTTCAAGTGTCCGCCAAATATCAAAACCGTTTTGCACGTAGAAATCTGATTGAACTTTTTTTTTATCTAAAGCGTAAAATAAGGTATTCATAGCCTTTGCATTTAAAGAAAAATATTTTCTTTCTAAATCTGACCATTCGTTCGTCGATTTAGAGGGAAATTAAAATTCATTTTCAATGATGTTCCATAAATCCAAATTCATAGAAAGCAAGAAAACTCTCATTCGAGTTTTCCAATAAGTGTAGTCCGATCCATTAAAGAATAGAGGATGAACAATCGAAAAACCCTCTTGAAAGTCGTGAAGAGCCATTTCTCGCGGGTGTAAATCTGAAAAAAAAATAACGAGGCTCTGATACCAATTGTTGGGATCTAGAGTGGCACTAAGAGGGGGGGGTGAATTAGTGTAGCGGTTAAGAATGATAAATTTTGGTGATTAAAATAGATTTTGAAAACTTCGTACGTTGAAAACCTCGTTTCGACTAAAACCGATTTTGATTGAAGTGTATCGGTAACGTAATTAATTTGAGAGAGTTTAGAGATGAAGAAAGACAATGATAAGGAAGTAGGGCAGCCAAATAAAATGGTTTGCAGAAAGATAAAAGCAATAAGTAAACACAAACCAGATTTTTATAGTGGTTCGGTCATATGACCTACGTTCACTCTCAATTCCTCTTCTCTTGAGGCCATCGACTTTTTCACTAGTTGTCTTCCTTCCAAGGGTGAAGACCATCTCCCTTACAGCACTCTCCTTTTGATGGGCTTAGGAGGTAACCCTTACAAAGCCTCTCGCCCCTCTCTTGGATTATATCACACTTAAAGCTTAGAGGGAAGATTTTGATACTATTACAACATAGTTTTCCCTTTTTCTTTCTTAGGTTTTGTGTGTATTTCAACCATGGATGAGAGGGGTATTTATAGGCCTCAATGTGATTCAAATTTGGAGCCCAAATTTGAATCATCCCAGATTTCCAAGTGCTAGCAGTACCATCGCCAGTCTGACCCTGACACTGGTGGTACTACTGCCAGCTTGGGGTGGTACTACTGCTACAGCTTTTATGCTGGGCAGTGCCATCACCTGTAGCCTGAAAAAGTGCGCTTTTTCACTTTTCCAGCTCATAGGCGGTTCTACCACCAATTTGGCGGTGCCACGACCTATGACAACTTTTGGGCCACTGAATGGGTCTCCCAATGAGCCCAAATCAGTTCCAATTTAGGTCTAATTGGCCCCTAATTGAGTTGGTATTATTTTACCTAAAACCAACTCAATTTTGACTCAGTTCTACTTCGATCTAGATAATTATTATAATGCGAATTGAAATGTCGCCCAGTACATCATTGGCCTATCGACGCTTCGTTCGACACTTCGGTGCATCGTTCTCTCTTACAGTTTATTGCCCAATCAATAGCTAACCTCTGCAGCCCCGATCTCCTTAGCACAATTTTGCTCCTCTTGACCTGATGCCCAATTTCTTTGTCCGAAACCTTCCGTCGATCATTGATCGGATCTCCGGCTCGATGTCCAATCTCTTGACGTAATTTCCTTCGGCATAACATCAATTCTTCTAGTGTCAATTGTCTAATCCTGACCAAGAGTAGACCTATGTAACTCAAAACATAGTTAGATAATCAAAACATGATCAATTAGTTTCATCATCAAAATCCGAGATTCAACACTCTCCACCGCCATCGCTGCCAACGACCATCCCCACTGCCCCTACTCTTTCCCCCCACGACCATCGTCATTGTATCCACCGACCTCGGCAGCAATTGCTGTTGCTTCTCGGCCCACACACCTCCTCCACCGTTGCTTCAACTGGCAGCCATGCAACCCATCACCATCGTTGTCCCCCCCGGCCAGTAATCTCTTCCCCCTCGCTACCTTAGCTGCAACGATCTAACACTGTAGTCGCCCATGTTCTACGGTGAAATAGAGTAGAAGAATATGAGGAAAAAAGGGTAGAAGAATGCAACCACCGACCTCGGCATCCATCGCGGATGCTGCTCTTTCCTTCCTCCCACCACACAAGCCCACCGTCACAGCTCATTGGCCCATGACCATCGCCATCGCAGCCCTCGGTCGTGCAATCATCCCACTGGCTACTGTAGCATGAGAAGGGCCACCGCTGCTTTCCAACCTAGCCCTTACTGTTGCTCCCAACCGTGCCACCACCGCTGCCAGCCATCGAGCCCTTACAGCGCTAGCGTTCCCTTCTGTGGTGTGACAGAAGCAGAGCACTCTCTGTTGCCATCACCCAGTCATCGGTTGTCATCACTGCTTCCTCTTCTCATAGCGACTATCACCGCTGCTGCTCTTTTCCCCCTTCGTCACTCTATGTCGTATTACCGACATCTTTCCCGGATCCTCTTCACTCCCTTATGGATGATGCTCCCAAAGGAGGCACAGGTTGTTAGAACCTTAGCGGATTCTAAGCTTGGGGTTGATCTCTTTAGGGGATCGACCTCCTTGGAACTCTATAGGGGTTCCTTCCTCTAAGTTGCTGCTCAAAGGCTACTAAAAAGATGATCTATTCATGATGAAAAGAGGGTGAATATATGGCTATTTATAGGGCTTCTAAACCCCAACTCCTAATAGGACTCCTACTCAAGACTCCTACTTCTAACCAACTCTTAGTTCTAATTAGGACTCGTTCTCTAGTAGGATTCCAAATTCTAATAGGACTATTTCTCTAATAAGACTCTCACTTCTAATATGACTCCTTCTCTAAGAAGCAACCTAATCCTAACCTAGCCGGCCTCTTCACCTCTTTAATAGGGGTCGGCTAGATAGGATTTACATGAATGCCCTTATCAATGAAACTAAATTAGGACTCTCCTGGCTAGAGTCCCAACAGATTAGGACTCTCCTAGCTAGAGTCCTAACACAGGTGTTGCATCACCCTTCTAATCACAGCAGCTCACCGGCACTGCCTCCAGCGATAATAGCCCCGCCCCTCCCCCTCCCCGATCATACTCGCCGCAGCCGAGGCCCTTCAGCAACCGCCTCTGGAAGATCCGCCCTTGCCACTCGACCCTATCGCCTAATCGCCTCTTCCTCCTCTCGTTGCCTATTACTACACTAACCAATGAACAACAGGATGCAAGCACCCCCACCTTCTTCCTGTGGAGGCAGAGTCGAACCTTCTCCCTCAACATAGAAAGATCTGTGACAAGAACTGCATATCTCTTGCAGATCTATAGCCTTCTTCCTCCATCGATAGATCTCTGCTCAATTTACACCGCATTCCCACCACCGCTTCTCCACTACCGCGAGGCCGACATTGTCTACGTCACTGCGTAGGATGGTGCCATTCCAGATTGAGGTCACGCTGTGATCCGATAGTGTCAAGGAATCCTACGGCTAGGGGGGAGCACAGATCCAGATTCAAGGATCAAATTGCTGAAGCTTTGTGGGTGACTTTCAGATGGCATGAAGAAAATGGCACTCCTAGATGTTGGAGCAGAAGCTGACATCATCGCTTTCTTTCTAGCAATGACTCTGAAGACGACCACCAATCGCTCCTGCTGTTGCTACCCTACTGACCCCTTCTCTATCTCCTCCATCAATGCCTTCATCGATGTATCGCTGTTGCCTCTAGTGCTCCAAAGGCAGCCCCTTCCCTTCAATACAACACCCCTTCTCCTTTCCTGGTGGTGTTGCATCTCTCCTTCTGATGTAGATCAGTGTCATTCAGGTTGTCTTCCTTCCAGATCCTAGAACTCGAAGAGGTCCTCGACCAGTTCAGTGCTTACTACCTGGTGTTCGAGGAGGCCTCCTTCGACCGGCTGTTCTGCATGGGGTACATCATCAATATTACCACGTGAATGAGTCAAGAGGCTTGTCAACAATCTCAGTGCTTCTGCAGATCAGTCCAGTGATCTACACCAATTGCAAGCTTGATCTGCAGTGGACAGCAGTTAAAAATAACTTCAACTACCGAAGGCTCCTCAAACTCTAAACCCTTATATTACTATACATCCTCAGAATGTCTTCATCATCTACTTCTGATGTTCTAGTTACTGTTTTTGTAGGGAATCATAGTGCTTCTCCATATACATGACTTATCTCCATCAATGCTGCCATGCTAATCTCTTTTAAGTTATCAAAAGATGACAACTATGCATCTTGGTGAGCCTAGTTTTCTAATCTCTTATTTGAATATGACTTACTAGGCTACATTGATGGCTCTCTTAGTTGTCCACTAGCAATGATGAACATCTCCAGAGAACCCAGTCTAGTACCAAATCCAACTCATAAACTATGGTTACGTCAAGACCGTCTCATCCTCCAAGCTATTTAAGCTTCAGTTGCTGGATCCATCACACCATTGATATCTTCATGTGCATTTTCTATAGAAGTATGGTACAAGTTACAAACAACCTTGGCAAATCGATCACGTACTCGCATGCTCAGCCTTCTATCCAATCTAATAAAAACAAAACAAGAGGGAAGTACTATTATTGATTATCTACAAAATATCAAAGTTATCATCAATGACTTGGCTTTGATAGGTAATTCCCTCTGTGACGAAGAAGTTATAATATATAACCTCAATGGCCTAGGAGATGAGTATAAGGAATTGGCAATCGCAATTCGAGCACACGACTCAAAAATGCCATTTGAAAAACTCTATGACAAGTTGACTAACTACGAGATATACTTGAAGCATGAGAACAAGTTGCTTGGACCATCCATTATAGCTCAAGTCAGTCAAAAGTTTAAGAGGATGAGCAACCAGTACAAGAAGAATACCAATAAAGGTTTGGCCAAGATGTCTTTTGACCCTATGGGTCCCAAACAAACCTCCTTTACTCCGCCTCATCAATATTTTTATCAAGGTGACAACTCCACTAACCATCAGCCATGGCATCCTGATCTCACAACCCAACAAAGAGTTATTTGCTAGTTGTGTGATAAAGTTGTACACTCCGTAAAAGTCTGTCGATCTCGACCCAAACTCCTTGCTTCATCATGGTGGTCTCAAGCGAATCTCATGACTACACCAGCTACAAATCAACCTAATTGGATTGTAGACTTTGGTGCCTCTCATCACATAACTTCTGATCTTCATAACTTGTCTATCCACAACAATTATGGCAGCAATGAAGATGTCATCATCGGTGATGGAAAAGCAATTTCTATTACTCATACTGGTTCCATAATGTTTAATTCAGATACCGCAAGTTTTACACTCGATGATATTTTGTGCACACCCTACATTAAACAAAATCTCATCTCAGTTTCTCAATTCTGCAAACAAAATAATACATCAATTGAATTTTTTCCTAACTCTTTTCTTGTTAAGGATTTGAGCACGGGGGCATCCTTGGTCCGAGGCCAGAGTAAGGACAATATTTATGAATGGCCGTAAGTTCCATAAATAACCTAGCCCACTGCTTACTCCTCAGTTGCAGCTCCAATTGATGTGTGACATCGATGTCTTGTTCATCCCTCATCCTCTGTTCAGCAGAAATTACTTTCTCATTATTCTTTTCCTACTTTTAAAAACAGTAGCATTATAACTCATTGTGATGCTTGTCTCAATAATAAAGTCATAGACTTCCCTTTGGAATATCCTCTATATCTTGCTCTAAACCAATTGAAATTATTTATATTGATGTTTGGGGCCTTGCTCCACTCATTTCTTTTGACAAGTTCAGATTTTATGTCATTTTCATAGACTATTTCACTAAGTACACATGGTTATACTCTCTTCATCATAAATCTGAAGTTTCAATAATCTTCACCAACTTTATAAAGTTGGTCGAGAACTTCTTTCAATCTATAATTAAAATAGTCTACTCTGATGATGGAGGTAAATATCAAGCCCTCACATCTTATCTCTCAGCTTATGGTATTCAACACCTTAAGTCACCCTCACATACTCCTTAACTAGTTAGCTCTACTGAACACAAACATTAACTTATAGTTGAAACTGGCCTCACACTACTACATTAAGCCTCTATACTAGTAACATTTTGGTCCGTAGCATTTCAAACTATCGTCTACCTTATTAATCGTATGCTTACTCCAATCCTCTAATATCAATCACCATTTAAAAAATTATTTCATAAATTCCTAAATCTTCAAAAACTCAAAGTATTTGGCTGTTTATGTTATCCATGGCTACGTTCCTATGCCTCACACAAGATAATACCAAAATCTAAGCCTTGTATTTTCCTAGGAAACTCTCTTGAATATAATACTTTTCGATGCTACGAACCCCAAACTCAAAAAATCTTTATATCACATCATGTTATTTTTGTGGAGTCTACCTTTCCGTTTCAAAACCATGAGTCTCCTGCCATGCAAGCTACTCCAACAAATATTCATCACTGGAGTATACCGTCGATCCCCTCAAATGAGCCTCTCACAACACCATCTAGTCCCTTTCCTCAGGATCCGCACTCTCTTGTTCTCCTGGTTCAACAACTCCTCATTGCCTCTATTACTTCTCCTCTCTCTTCCTCACAAGCTTCCCATACTATTGAAGAAATACCCTCAGAAACACAACCACCTTCTTTACCCTCTTTTGGACCTAATGATGCTAAAGTATCTCAACCTGCTCCAACTTGTGTCAATCCACTACCCATACCAACAATACAACCTACAGCCCCTAGACATCCAATGACAACATGCTCCAAAAGTGGTATCTTCAAACCACGTCAAGTCCTCGACCTACATGCTATCACAAAATCCTCTCATGAGACCAGTGAACCTACCACAATTACTTAAGCCTAAAAAACTCCATACTAGCATAAAGCCATATATGAGGAGTATGATGCCCTCCTCCATAACTCTAATTGGACTCTGATACACTCTCATCCTACACAAAACATTATCGGGTGTAAATGGGTCTTTCGAATTAAGCGGAACCCAAACAGATCCGTTGCTAGATATAAAGCACGCCTTGTAGTCAAAGGGTTTCATCAATGACCTAGAGTTGACTTCACAGAGACTTTCAGTCTTGTTGTTAAACCCACAATAATTCGACTTATTTTAAGTTTGGCCATATCAAAAGATTGGCAGCTATGATAATTAGATATTAACAATGCCTTTTTAAAGGAGTCTTTAACTGAAGATATCTTTATGCAGCAACCCCCTAGCTTCGTTCATCATTAGTATCCGAGACATGTTTGCAAACTACAAAAAGCTATTTATGGACTTCGTCAAGCTCTAAGAGCATGGTATACTGAACTTGGTTCATTTTTGACATCAACTAGTTTTATCAACTCCAAGTCTGATATATCGTTATTCTTACGACAACCAAATGGAAACACAATATATCTTCTTATGTATGTTGATGATATTATTGTCACAAGCAATGATCCTTTAAAGATTCAGGCATTTCTAAAGCAATTGGTCGATCGATTTTTCCTCAAAGATCTTGGACTCTTGAGTTACTTTCTAGGAGTGGAAGTAACATTTATATCTTCAAGTCTTCTCATATCACAAAGGAAGTATATTCATGACCTCTTATCTAAAACAAATATGTAAGATGCAAAAGAGAACTCCCCTCTCTACTAATGAATCACTCAAATTATGTGATGGAAGCCCTACTACGGACGATACTCAATACCGAAAATACTTGGCTCCTTACAGTATTTGGCTCTCACCCGTTCAAATATCTCATTTTTAGTCAATAAATTATCCTAATTTATGCATCAGCCATCTACTACGCATTGGTCTATGGTCAAACAAATTTTATAGTATCTTAAAGGGACCCTTCATCATGGCCTCTTTTTTCGTAAATACACCCTACTTAATCTTCATGCCTTTATTGATGCTGACTGGGTGGGAAACTTTGATGATTGAACTTCTACATCAGTGTATATTGTCTTCCTTGGAGCTAATCCTATAGTTGGAGTTCTAAGAAGCAAAAGACAATTGCATAGTCTATAACTGAAGCTGAATACCATGCCATCGCTACCGCTACTACTGAACTTAATTGGGTCACAAATCTCCTTAAGGAACTCAATGTCAACTTTACCCTTCCTCCTACAATATATTGTGACAATGTTGGAGCTACCTACTTATGTGCCAATCTAATGTTTCACTCACGCATGAAGCACATTGCTATCGACTTCCACTTCGTTTAAGATTAAGTTGTTAGACCTCAACTATGCGTCTCTCATGTACATACGGCTGATCAACTAGTAGACTGACTCACGAAGCCTCTTGCCCATAAACTATTTTCATTATATCGATCCAAGATTGGCATCCTTGATAGGAGCACCATCTTGTGGGGGTATGATAGTAGATAAGATTTCCTCAACTACATGTGGAAATCTCACTGCTTTGTTGAGGAAAATCCTCCCTCTTAAACCTACATAAATAGATCGCCTATTATACTCATATTTCATCTAATTAGAGTGCTTTATATTGTATCTTATCACTACAACCTTATGCTATGGCTTCTCAAGATCCAATTGATGCCAAATTTGAAGCATTGAAATCTCGGATTGAATCATGGCTTGAATCGGGCTTGGAGGACAAATTACGCACTTTGTTTACAGAATTCAGAATTGGACAACCACCGAGTCCAACCAAATTTCAATAAGGAGGGAGTTCAGAGAGGTCTCCAGAGAAGGAGGGACAACCCTCAGACATGATTCAGCTATGCATGAGGATGGACTTCCCGCAATGGGAAGAAGGAGACCCAACGGGGTGGATTTCACACACCAAACGTTACTTTCGCTACTACCGAACATCGGATAATGCTATGGTAGAAATTGCTATCATCCACTTTGAAGGAGATACTATTCAATGGTATAATTTGTTGGAATATAATCATGGGGCTCCAACATAGAATTAATTTAAGAATGCACTGTTGAATCATTTTGGACCTATAGAGTATGAAAATATCGACGGCCAACTAGCAAAGATTCGACAAACCTCTATGATTCAAGAGTACCAAATCAGGTTTGAGAAGCTATCCTACCTTGCTCATGATTGGACTAATCATCAATTGTATGGAACATTCATCGAAGGACTCAAGCCAAAGATAAAAGGGGAGGTTAAGGCGCGAGAGTCCTGTACCGTGATGGTTGTGATTTCTTTCGCCCGAATTCAAGAAGAACCATTCAACCAAGATGCTTGGAGGATGAGAATCTCTCCTAGGCCTGTGGCATATAAACCTCCTTCTGCTCCCAATCGTTCTTCGCTATAAAAAAAATTGACAAGAGAAGAACTACGTGACCGATCAATAAAGGGTCTTTGTTGGCATTGTGACGAGCCGTGGAATCGCAATCATCACTACAAAAGGGGCCGCCTCCTACTAATTGAACCTCTTGAAGATGTGGAAGAGGACATCCAGGAGCATGAGGAAGAGGTCACGGATGAAGATCAACAGCTGGTTGATATTACAATGCATGCCCTTACCAGTTACACGAACCTGCAAACGATGAAAGTGGGAGGACTTCTAAAGCAACAACCGATCGCCATTCTTATTGACACCGGGAGCACTAATAATTTTATGAATAGCAAGGTTTCTATTCAGATAGCCTTACCTATCGAGAATTGCAGCAGGTTTAATGTTAAGGTCACTGACGGATAAATTTTGAAGTGTGATCATATGTGCCCATGAGTAAAACTGTTGCCGTAAGACCAAGAGATAACTACAGATTTCTTCCTCCTCCCTCTTGATGATTATGATGCTATACTCGGCATCAAATGGCTGATGACATTGGGCGATGTTTCCTAAATTTTTTTGAAACTAAATATAAAATTTTATAGTAAGGGGAAACAAGTGATACTGCGCGGGAAATGTGAGGGCGACGTAATGACGATTTGCACACAATGAATGGAGAAAGTTTTACACAAAGTATGTAGCGATTTTTGTTAAGAAATCCGTCATAGGGAGTGACATCTCATGCGTAGCGGAAGAACAGAAAACAAAACCCTAGATTTCCCATAGAAAGTTTCCGTCGTCGTGCGAAGATCGGTGCGTCAAAAACAAATCCGCGAAAACTGCACGTGTAAAAGAAGATACCTAGGGAGATCGTATATCCCTAAATTCCTGCAGATCTGTATGAGAGGATGAAGGAGGTCAAGCGTCCTCCTCTCTAGCGGTATCCACACAGCAGGGATTGCGACGATGCACCTCTCTCTCTAGGGAGAGGCGAATAGGAGGTGGCTACCAAAAACTCTCAGCCTATAGAACTCTGGTTCCCTCCAATTTATAGAGGCCCCCTGAAAAACCCTAATGGATCTTTTAACCTATTGGGTATTGGATCTTCATCCAATTACCCAAGCCTCTTGGATTAGTGGGTTTCTACCCAATAATCTCTTATTAGCAATTATTGGATCTCATCTCAGGATCCAATAATTCTGGGGCTTAATGGATATCCAATAAGATAGGGGTTCAGCGGATATCTCATATCCGAACCTCTACTCGTCGCAACACCTACCATATGTGTGTGACTCTCTAGGCCTAATATCGAGCTGGCCATGAGTCATACTTGTCAGAACTCCTTCTGACTTAGTGAATTATTATCTCTATAATAATTCACCCAACTCATCGACTACGGACGTACCAGGCCACTACGCCGTGGCCCCCGGACGATACAGGGGAATCCAATCCTTTGGACCTATCTGCCCTCAGTTATCATGTATCTATAATCTCTCATCCATCTAATATCCCAAAGACCCTACACCAGGCATGGTGCTGTTAGGCCCATACGGTCTCTCCTCGAGTCTTGCTCTTGTCGGATTCTCCTGGAGAACTCTTTCTCTCTCAATCCGAATAACCTTGGCCAAGGATTTGTTTGAGCAAGAACACATGGGATATTCCTCTCATGATACCGAGAGCGGATGATCCTCTATTGACACTCAATAGCCCTCGTAAGGTTGGCTACCACTCCCAATGACCGGTTGTACTAGATATGGAACTTTCCAAACCTATAAGTATAGTATCAAAGAGTGGAGTACTCATACAGGACATCCTTGGTGTCTCAAGTCTAAGGACCAGATACACTACTGGGACTATGGAATCGCTATCTAACGTGAGGTATCAATAACCATCCAGCATTCCGTAGGCAGATCAATCAGTGAACTCATTCCCCAATGAGCACCTGCACTGTACCCTTAGTGTCCCCACATGAGTAGCTATGAGACCAGCTACCTCCATCATATGAACGGGTATACAGCACACCAGTCTATCTGGTTATCTCGATGTCCTTCTCGAGTAACCTATGACCAGGATAATTTAGGGTCTGTGTTTAAAGGTGAATCAGTCTCATTATCGTAATCTTATCATGATCCAATTCCTATTGCACAGATCCAAGGACATCACAATATACATATAGATAATATGAGATAATGCCAATAATTATAAGCAAAGAGATTGACGCAACGTGTTACAAGTGCAATCACTCATGTGATTGGCTTGTAGGGCACTTATAACTAGCAATCTCCCACTTGACCTAAAGCAAATCACTAACATGTCTGATCCCTATCAGACCTCTGTGACACTCAAAACAATATGAGTCAATGGCTTTGTCAGTGGATCTGCAATGTTATCTTCGGATGAAACTTTTTCCACTGCTACATCTTTTCTGGCCACGATCTCTCAAATAAGTTGGAACCTCCTCAGAACACTTCTGATGATACCCGGGTTCCCTTATTTGAGTAATCGTCCTGTATTTGTCGTAATATAAAGGAATCAACTCCTAGCTGCTCGGGATGACTCCTAGATCTGTGATGAACTTCTTCATCTAGACTCTCTCCTTTGCTGCCTCTGCCGCAGCAATGTATTTCGCCTCTATGGTCGAGTCAGTAGTAGCGTCTTGCTTGGAACTCTTCCAGCATACTACTCTTCCATTCAGGGTGAACACATACCCTGAATTAGACTTATTATCATCGATATCAGATTGGAAGCTCGAGTCCGTGTAGCCCTCAACCTTGAGGCTACTACCTCCATATACCAGTAAAAGATCCTTAGTCCTTCTCAAGTACTTAAGGATACATTTTACTGCTTTCCAGTACTCCAAGCCTGGATCTGCCTGATATCTGCTCGTGACACTCAGAGTATGTGCTATATCAGGCCTGGTACATAGCATAGCATACATGATAGATCCTATCGTTGATGCATATTGTATCATATCCATGTGTGCCCTTTCTTCAAGAGTCTTTGGGGACATACTCCTAGAAAGTGATATTCCATGTCTCATTGGTATGAGACTTTCTCTTGGAATTTTTCATGCCAAACCTTTTGACAATAGTGTCTATGTACCTGGACTGGGACAAGCCAAGCATTCTCTTGGATATATCTTTATAGATCCGTATCCCCAATATGCAGGATGCTTCCCCTTAGTCCTTCATGGAGAAGTGCTTAGATAACCAAGTCTTTATTGTGGAGAGCATTCCTATATCATTCCCAATGATTAGGATGTTATCCACATATAATACCAAAAAGGTGATAGTGCTCCCACTTAATTTTCTGTACACACAAGGTTCATCTTCGTTCTTAATGAAGTCATAAGAAATGATCGCCTCATCAAATCTTATGTTCCAACTTCGGAAAGTTTGCTTCAATCCATAAATGGACATAAGCAACTTGCACACCTTATCTGGGTTATCCTTGGACACGAATCCCTCAAGCTGTATCATATACACCTCCTCATCGAGGTTACCATTGAGGAATGCGGTTTTGACATCTATCTGCCAGATCTCATAATCATAGTGTGCTGCAATAGCCAATAGAATTCGAATGGATTTTAGCATGGCTACAGGTGAGAAAGTTTCATCATAGTCAACACTTTGCCTTTGACGATACCCCTTAGCCACTAGCCTTGCTTTACAGGTCTCTACTTATCCATTTACTCCAATCTTCTTTTTGAAGATTCACTTGCAACCAATGGGTACAATACCCTCGGGTGCATCAACTAGGTTCCAAACTTTGTTGGAGTACATGGAATCTATTTCTGAATTAATGGCTTCTTGCCATTTCCTGGAGTCTATACTCATAATAGCCTCCTCATAGGTCTGAGGATCAATATCTTCAACATCCTCTCTTCTGATATGTCCTACATATCTCTAAAGAGGATGAGATACTCTATCGGACCTACGTAAAGTTGGAACTTATGTGTTAGGTATCTGAACAGATTCTGGAATGGTGCTTGAGCTAGGTTTTCCAACCTCGCTCAACTCTATCATGCTCCCACTGTCTCCACCAAGAATGTGTTCCTTCTCAAGGAACACTGCTCTCTTGGCTACAAAGACCTTTCGGTCCTTAGGGTGATAGAAATAATACCCATAAGTTTCCTTAGGGTATCCCACGAACTTGCACTGTTCCATCCTAGATTCCAACTTGTCAGGATTGTGTCTTTTAACGTGGGCAGGATAGATCCAAATCTTAACAATCTTAAGATCGGGTTTCTTCCAATTCCATATCTTATATGGAGTAGATATCACTGACTTAGTTGGAATTCTGTTCAGAAGGTAAGCTGTGGTTTCTAGGGCATATCCCCAGAATGAGTTGGGTAGGTCGGCGAAACACATCATGGAACACACCATATCTAATAGTGTGTGATTCCTCCTTTCTGATACACCATTAAGCTATGGTGTATAAGGAGGTGTCCATTAGGATAATATCCCATAGTCTTTGAGGAACTGGGTGAACTCTATACTCAAGTACTTACCTCATCGATCTGATCGAAGGGTTTTAATACTCTTTCTTGTTTGGTTCTCCACTTCTCGTTTTCTCTTAGACTCACATACACTCATGATATGTGGAGCTATATCTAGCATAAATAAACCATTATGCACTATTCCTCTCGTGATGATCTCATCATATAATATTATTGAACAACCATTGTTCTCAAAAACTAATTTATATCCAATAACTGTTAAACATGAAATGGAAATAATATTTTTGATAATAGAAGGAACATAATAGCATGTATCTAATGCAATAATAGCTCCACCAGGCAGATGTAAGGTGACCTTGCCAACAGCTAGTGCAACAACCTTTGCTCCATTGCCCATCTTAAGGTCCATCTCGCCTTTGTTCAATCTCCTAAGTCCTGCCAGAACCTGTAACGAATTGCAAATATGATAAGCACTCCCGGTATCTAATACCCATGTGTTATCACAAGATTCTGACAAATGGAGATTGATCATGAATGTACCTGAAGCTTCTCCAAGCTTCTGTTTCGCCCTTTCTACAAGGCACTCTTTACAGTTCCTCTTCCAGTGCCCATCTTTGCCGCAATGGAAGCACTGGCCTTTGTCCTTTGTTCGGTCTTTCTTGGCAACCTTTGTCTTACCCATTTTGTCCTTACCCTTGCCCTTGTTAAGGGTCTTCTCAGCCTTCCTTTTCTTTCTGGTCTCACCAGTGTAGAGAACCAGCTTCTCTTTCTTGATGGTGTTCTCTGCTTCTCTCAACATATTAAGGATCTCTGGGAGAGTTACCTCAAGTTTGTTTATATTAAAATTCATTATGAACTGAGAAAAGGAATCTGGTAGGGACTGAAGCACAAGATCCACACACAGGTTATCCTCTAGGATCATTCTTAGACCTGTGAGTTTCTCGATCCACTCAATCATCTTAAGGACATGGTTCTGAACCGGTGTCCCCTTAGTCATCCTAGCACAGAAAAGACTCTTTGATATCTCATATCGTTGAGTTCTTCCCTGTTCCTCAAACAGTTTGCGGAGATATAGGAGTATGGAATTAGCATCCATATTTTCATGTCGTCTCAGAACTCAAGAGTCATAGAGGCCAACATATAACACTGAGCAAGAGTGGAATCATCGAAGTACTTCACATAATGAGCGATCTCATCCTCGCTTGCCCCTTCGTCAGGCGTAGGGATCACTGTATCAAGGACATACGCGATTTTCTCTGTCGTAAGAATGATTCTCAGACTATGAAGCCAATCTGTATAATTTGGACCAGTGAGGCGGTTGGCATCAAGTATGCCATGTAAAGGATTTGAAAGCGACATTTTCTGAAATAAAAAATGTAGTAGATATAAATAACATGCAGACTTTGTAGAAATTAAATAATTAAGATAATGACTTCTATCTTAATGTATTCCCACTAATTTTTCGTGAGACACGCAACACCCTCCGGTTTGTGAATCGGAGACCTCCGACGGATCTCTAGTGGGGATCAGGATCCAATCGGCGTCTTAACATAACCTCGAGGGACTCGACCAATCACGTTAAGCCCGTAAAGATAGACAACTCTTGCCAATCACAACTCCTTGTGATTCCCGTCCTGTTCGGCCTCTGAACCACCATGGCCTCGAGGGACTCGACCAACCATGATGTTCGGTTAAGTCATTAACATCGTTACCAGATGAGTCTGATTAGGTGATATACTCTTGAGGGACTCGACAAAGCATACCATGTCCTCAGGTCACCTCTGACATCTCTTTGTCATAGATAAGATGGCGAGATGTGATATAGGTGAGTCTCGAGGGACTCGACCAACTCAACCTACACCGGGAATCGGCTCCTAGTTATAACGATGGAAGGCCACGTGGGTCAATCTTATTGCCTCACGTTTACCGACTTAATATTATTAATAGAGGGGATTTTGGTTTTGGTCTCCTAACATAATCTGTCACACACATACGTATTTAATATATATATCTACATCGCATGCAAATATATATATACATATTTAGTAGGTGTATAACTAATCACACATCACATGAGCAATCACACCAGATGATCATGGACCATATCCTAATGTGAACAGGCCCGAGCTAGTGGGCCCAATCACTCACATCAAGATCTATGTGTACTTCAGCGCATCTCTATGCCCTGTGATCGTCCATCTCGCTTTGTCGGATCCGTCGGCATCTCAACGCATCTCCATGCGTCAGATCGTCCATCTCGACCTCGTGAGTCACGTTACCGCTGCGCCTCGTCTGATAATTACAACATAATTACAGGCATGCAGGCCCGATAATAAATGAGAAAAATAGAGGCTCGTAGACCCCAATAATAATAATCACATGTACTCACATCACATCACAAGTCCATGATCATCTATCCACATCATACATCACATGTATATGTTATTTTATAGGACTACTAGATAAAAAAATAATAGTTAATTAAACTATTTAATTAACATATTTAATTTTATGAAATCAGGGATATAATGAGAATTTTTTGAATTCCCAGGGGTATTTTGGTAATTCGACCAAAAGAGTATTTTGCTAATTCTGTCAAAAGGGACAGAATCTGAAATTTCTGAAATTCTGAAGGGTAAAACTTTCTTTTGCCTAAAACCCTAATACCTTTCCCTTTTGTAGAGTTACGGCCGCCGCCACCTTGCCGGCGGCGGCCACTACGGCCGGCCACGCCGCCCCTGCTCGCGGGCGCAGCGCCCGTAGGCGGTCTGTCCGCTGGCGGCGCTGCCCCTTGCGGGTGCGCCCACATCTGCGGGCAGATCGCCCGCAGGCGGCGCTGCCCCTGCGGGCTGGCCGCGGCGGCACTGCCCCGTGCGCTCGGGGAGGGAGGCGCCGCCGCCGCTGCCTCACGGGCGCAGCGCCTGCCGTCAGTGCCTCTGCGGCGCTAGCCTACGGGCATGGGCACCCAGCGCCGATGCCTTGCGCGGGCGTTGGCCGTGGCGCGAAAGCACCAGCCAGCCGCGCCCTAGGGCGCTACCTCAGTAGGCGAGCCACGGCCATCGCTTGTGTGGTAGCAAGGCTACAAGCGACCTTGCGATTCTTTGCATGAGCGGCGGCAAGTAATAGTTGCTGCCCTTTCTCGCTCTTCGCGCCAACGATTTTGGCATCAGAAGCAGATCAAAAACATAAAAACGCAGTTTAAGATCCGATCCTTGCACGAACAATCTGGCTCTGATACCACTGTTGGGAAATCCATCATAGGGAGCGACATCTCATGCGCAGCGGAAGAACAAAAAACAAAACCCCAGATTTCCCATAGAAAGTTTCCGTCGCCGTGCGAAGATCGGTGTGTTAAAAACAAATCCGCGAAAACTGCACGTGTAAAAGAAGATACCTAGGGAGATCGTATATCCCTGAATTCCTACAGATCTGTGGGAGAGGATGAAGGAGGTCAAGCGTCCTCCTCTCTAGCGGTATCCACACAACAGGGATTGCGATGATGCACCTCTCTCTTTGGGGAGAGGCGAATAGGAGGTGGCTACCAAAAACTCTCAGCCTATAGAACTCTGGTTCCCTCCTATTTATAGAGGCCCCCTGAAAAACCCTAATGGATCTTTTGCCCTATTGGGTATTGGATCTTCAACCAATTACCCAAGCCTCTTGGATTAGTGGGTTTCTACCCAATAATCTCTTATTAGCAATTATTGGATCTCATCTCAGGATCCAATAATTTAGGGGCTTAATGGATATCCAATAAGATGGGGGTTCAGCGGATATCTTATATCTGAACCTCTACTCGTCGCAACACCTACCATATGTGTGTGACCCTCTAGGCCTAATATCGAGCTGGCCGTAAGTCATGCTTGTCAGAATTCCTTTTGACTTAGTGAATTATTATCTCTATAATAATTCACCCAACTCATCGACTACGGATGTACCAGGCCACTATGCCGCGGGCCCCAGATGATACAGGGGAATCCAATCCTTTGGACCTATCTGTCCTCAGTTACCATGTATCTATAATCTCTCATCCATATAATATCCTAGAGACCCTATATCGGGCATGGTGCTATCAGGCCCATACGATCTTTCCTCAAGTCTTGCTCTTGTCGGATTCTCTCGAAGAACTCTTTCTCTCTCAATCCGAATAATCTTGGCCAAGGATTTGTTCGAGCAAAGAACACATGGGATATTCCTCTCATGATACCGAGAGCGGATGATCCTCTATTGACACTCAATAGCCCTCGTAAGGTTGGCTACCACTCCCAATGACTGGCTATACTAGATATGGAACTTTCCAAACCTATAAGTCCAGTATTAAAGAGTGGAGTACTCATACAGGACATTCTTGGTGTCTCAAGTCTAAGGACCAGATACACTACCGGGACTACAGAATCGCTGTCTGACGTGAGGTATCAATAACCATCCAGCATTCCGTAGGTGAATCAATCAGTGAACTTATTCTCCAATGAGCACTTGCACTGTACCCTTAGTGTCCCCACACGAGTAGCTATGAGACCAGCTACCTCCATCATATGAACGGGTATACAACACACTAGTCTATCTAGTTATCTCGATGTCCTTCTCGAGTAACCTATGACCAGGATAATTTAGGGTCTGTATTTAAAGGTGAATCGGTCTCATTATCGTAATCTCATCACGATCCAATTCCTATTGCACAGATCCAAGGACATCACAATATACATATAGATAATGTGAGATAATGCCAATAATAATAACAAAGAGATTGACGTAGCGTGTTATAGGTGCAATCACTCATGTGATTGGCTTGTAGGGCACCTATAACTAGCAGTTTTTTAGTACAACATGAGTAGCAATCTAAGGGAGAGCCAATTAAATTTGAAGACCCAAACCTACTTCCCTTGTTTGCTGAATTTTCAGATATATTTGACTAACCACGCAGCCTACCTCCTACCCGCCGGCATGATCATCGTATACCGATTCTTCTGAGCAAACCTCTAGCAAATACTCATCCATATCAGTATCCACATCTCCAGAAGGATGAAATAGAAAGGATTATAAAAGAGATGCTTAAATCAAGAGTTATTCGACCAATTTGTAGCCCCTACTCTTCACCGGTGTTCCTCATACGAAAGGATGGAATAAGGTGAATGTGCATTGATTATCGAGCTCTCAATAGCATAACTATCAAGGACAAGTACCATATTCTAGTTGTAGATGAATTAAAGGGAGCATGAGTCTTCACAAAGCTGGACCTTCGATTAGGGTATCATCAAATATGAGTGTGCGAAGAAGACATACCGAAAATCGCATTTCGAATGCATAACGACCACTACGAATTTCTGGTAATGCCCTTTGGTTTCACCAATGCTCCCTCCACCTTCTAGAGCCCCATGAATGATATTTTCTGGAGTTATCTTCATAAGTTTGTGCTGGTTTTCTTCAATGATATCCTTATTTATAGCCATTCTCTTGAATGTTATTTTCAGCACTTACGACTTGTTTTGACGATTTTGTGAGAACATGTTCTTTTTGTTAAAATTTCGAAGTGTAGCTTTCTTCAACAGAAGGTGGAATATCTTAGGCATATCATATCAGAGGAAGGTGTGATAGTAGACCCCACTAAAATTAAAGCAATGCAGAACTGACTGACCCCAAGGAACATAAAATCGCTTCGCGGCTTTCTTGGTTTAACAAGCTACTATCGCAAGTTCGTGAAAAATTATGGAAAGATCAATACACCCCTTGCTTCTTTGCTAAAAAAAGATGCTTTCCAATGGTCAAACAAAGTCACTATCGCCTTCGATGAACTTAAAGCCACAATGTCGACAATGCCCATACTAGCGCTACCCGATTTCGGCAAGACTTTTGTTATTGAAGTCGATACCTCCCGAGTTAGAATTGGTGTTGTACTAATGCAAGATGGCCACCCCCTTGCTTATACTAGTAAGGTATTATCTCCTTCCCATCTCAAGATGACTATTTATGATATGGAGATGCTCGCGATTCTGCATGCGGTGACCAAATGGAGACCGTACTTGATCGGGCGATGCTTTTAAATCAAGACCGACCATAAAAGCCTAAAATATTTCTTAGAGTAGAAGATATCTTCCTCCGAGTGGTAAAAATAGATAACAAAGCTTCTTGGATATGATTATGAAATAACTTACAAAAAGGGGAAAGAGAATGTTGTCGCAGATGCGCTTTCGCAACTACCCAAGCAAGCTGAATTTTTGGTCATTTCACTTCCGATCGGTGACTTCCTTAAGGATATTAGGAGGAAATGGAAAGATGATCTAGAGACCAGTAAGGTCATAAAAAAATTGGAGGAAGCACCAAGCTCCATAGCTCATTATAGTTGGGACTCAAAAGACTTGCGCTAAAGTATATCAGTTTAGACGTAAATGATCAATGGTTTATATTGAGAATTTTTTGACAAAACTAAAGGGATATCTACTATTAGGAAGTATTAAAGCCATTGTAAAAATTTTGTAGAGATTTGGATAGAAAAAACATAGTAGCAAGATTAAACAAACAGTGCTATGCGGCTGGAATTCTATAGTGCATCTTTCGTCATAGAGATGAAAACTTTATGACGAAAAGTTTATGCAGCAATATAGGAACATTTTTTTTTCAGATTTTTTGAATAAGGATAACTAAATTGCAGCAGCAGTAAGGTAGGAAACCAGAACCTATTGCAAGTCACGGGGAGATCAAAGGACGATCCACGGTGGTGTAGATGATAGCGAAATTCGACGATGATCTTTTAAGCAATTATGGGAATTGCTTTGGGTGGCTGTGGAGAGCTGATGGATGGCTATGGAAGGGCAGTGAGATACCATGAATGCTGCTCTGATACTAAGTGTTAGAACCCTTACAGATTCTAAGCTTGGGGCTGATCTCTTTAGGGGATTGGCCTCCTTGGAACTCTATAGGGGTTCCTTCCTCCAAGTTGCTGCTCAAAGGCTGCTAAAAGGATTGATCTATTCATTATGAATAGAGGGTGAATATAGAGCTATTTATAGGGCTTTTAAACCTCAACTCCTAATAGGACTCCTACTCAAGACTCCTACTTCTAATCAACTCCTCCTACTCAAGACTCCTATTTCTAATCAACTTCTAATGCTTCTCTAAGAAGCAATCTCCAAACTAATCCTAACCTAGCCAGCCTCTTTACCTCTTTAATAGGGGTCGACTAAATAGGATTTACATGAATACTCTTAGGATTTACATATTTGCCCCCTTCAATAAAACTAAATTAGGACTCTCCTAGCTAGAGTTCTAACACAAATTCTAGTTGCATAAAGACCATCCTTCAAGAGATGGATTCCATACCTACGATTGGGCACTCTGGGTTCCTTAGAACCTATAAAAGAATTAAGCAAAATTTTTATTGGATAGGGATGAAAAATATTATTGCTGAATTTATAGCACAATGTGATGTATGTCAACGACATAAAGGCGAGACAATGGCAAGTCCTCGAAAGCTACAACCTCTACCCATCATGGACTCAATATGGATTGATATATCAATGGACTTCATCGAAAGACTTCCCTCATCACAAGGAAAAGGTACAATTCTTATCGTAGTTGATCGCCTTATAAAGTATGCTAACTTTTGCGTTGTTTGTAATCCCTACACTACTTCTAGTATTGCTCAAATCTTTATGGAGAATATTATAAAATTATATAAGATGCTGAGATCTATTGTAAGTGATCATGATAGGGCCTTCATGAGCAAATTTTAGATAGAGTTATTCCAGATGCAAAGCACTAAATTGAAGATGAGTATGACATATCACCCACAAATCGATGACCAAACGAAAGCGGTGAACAAGTTCTTGGAGACATACCTCAGATATTTCACCAGTGACTAGCCAAAAGAGTGGACAAAATGGCTTCCCTAGGCCGAGTGCTGGTATAATACAACTTATCATTCATCCACAAAATGTACTCCCTATGAGGCTATGTATGATCGACCTCCCCCTGTAATACCAAAATATGTGTTGGGCACCTCTAAAGTAGAACAAGTAGATAGGGAACTACATGATAGAGACAAAATGTTGAAGTTGCTAAAAGATAATCTCACTGCAGCTCAAGCAAGGATGAAACAACAATATAATCAACACAAAGGCGAAAGAGAATTTTCAGTAGGAAATTGGGTCTTCTTATGGCTCTAGCCATACAAGCAAACATCAATCAAGACTAGAGTATCCATGAAGCTTTCACCATGGTTCTATGGACCCTACCAGATTTTGGACCGCATTAGAGCAGTAGTGTACATATTGGACTTACCTGCTAGCTTCTGAATCCATCTAGTCTTCCATGTGTTATGTTTGAAGCTCAAGTTAGGACAAAATGAGATAGCCCAAAGCCACATACTAAATATGACTACTCAAGGAGAGCTTCAAACCTAACCGAGTGCCATTATTGATCGACAGATCATGACTCGACAATGATGAGCCACTATTGAAGTGCTAATACAGTGGGCGAACCTACCAACAGTAGATGCCACTTAGGAAAACTATGATGACTTGAAAATCAAATTACCAGAATTTATGGAGTGTCAACCTTGAGGACAAGGCTGATTTGAAGAGGGCAAATCTGTTAGTGCTAGTCATATGTGCCCTGCAAGCCAATCACATGAGTGATGGCACTTGTGACTTGATATGCATTTTTTCTCTTTACTTATTATTAGGTGTTTTATCACTTTATCTTGTGTGTTGCATATATTGTGATGTCCTTAGATCTGTGTAATGGGAATCGGATCGTGATGAGATCACGATAATAAGACCGATTCACCTTTAAACATAGACCCTGAATTATCCTGGTCATAAGTTACTCGAGAAGGACATCGAGATAACCGGATAGACTGGTGTGTTGTATACCCGACCATATGATGGAGGTAGCTGGTCTCATAGCTACTCGTGTGGGGACACAAAGGGTATAGTGTAGGTGCTCATTGGGGAATGAGTTCACTGATTGATCTGCCTACGGAATGCTGGATGGTTATTGATACCTCACGTCAGATAGCGATTCCGTAGTCCCAGTAGTGTATCTGGTCCTTAGACTTGAGACACCAAGGATATCCTGTATGAGTACTCCACTCTTTGATACCAGACTTATAGGTTTGGAAAGTTCTAAATCTAGTACAACCGATTATTGGGAGGGTAGCCAACCTTACGAGGGCTATTAAGTGTCAATAGAGGATCATCCGCTCTCAGTATCATGAGAGGAATATCCCATGTGTTCTTGCTCAAACAAATCCTTGGCCAAGGTTATTCGGATTGAGAGAGAAAGAGTTCTCCGAGAGAATCCGACAAGAGCAAGACTCGAGGAGAGACCGTATGGGCCTGACAGCACCATGCCCGGTATAGGGTCTCTAGGATATTGGATGGATGAGAGACTATAAATACATGATAATTGAGGATAGATAGGTCTAAAGGATTGGATTCCCTTGTATCGTTTGGGGGCCGCGGCATAGTGGCCTGGTACGTCCGCAGACGATGAGTTGGGTGAATTATTATAGAGATAATAATTCACTAAGTCAGAAGGAGTTCTGACAAGCATGACTTACGGCCAGCTCGATATTGGGCCTAGAGGGTCACACACATATGGTAGGTGTTGTGACGAGTAGAGGTTCGGATATAAGATATCTGTTGAACCCCCTATCTTATTGGATATCCATTAAGCCCCTAAATTATTGGATCATGAGATGAGATCCAATAATTGCTAATAAGAGATTATTGGGTAGAGACCCACTAATCCAAGAGGCTTAGGTAATTGGATGGAGATCCAATACCCAATAGGGCAAAAGATCCATTAGGGTTTTCAAGGGGCCTCTATAAATAGGAGGGAACCAAAGCTCTATAGGCTGAGAGTTCTCTTGGTAGCCATCTCTTGTTCTCTTCTCCCCAGAGAGAGGTGCATCATCGCAGTCCCTATCGTGTGGATACCACTAGAGAGGAGGACGCTTGACCTTCTTCATCCTCTCCTATAGATCTGCAGGGATTCAGGGATATACGATCTCCTTAGGTACTTTCTTTAACACATGCAATTTTCACGGATTTGTTTTGACGCACCGATCTTCGCACGATGACGAAAACTTTCTGTGGAAAATCTGAGGTTTTTTGTTTTCTGTTCTTCCGCTGCGCATGTGATGTCGCTCCCCTAATGGATTTCGACTTTAGCAAGGAGAGTCCTAATAAAGTTTCATTGAAGGGGGTAAACATGTAAATCCTATGAGCATTCATGTAAATTCTATCTAGCCGACCGCTATTAATGTGGTGAAGAGGCCGACTAGGTTAAGATTAGTTTGGAGGTTGCTTCTTAGAGAAGTATTAGGAGTTGATTAGAAGTAGCGGTCTTGAGTAGGAGTCTTATTAGGAGTTCGGGGTTAGAAGCCCTGTAAATAGCCATGTATTCACCCTCTTTTTTTCATGAATAGATCAATCCTTTTAGCAGCCTTTGATCAACAACTTGGAGGAAGGAACCCCTATAGAGTTCCAAGGAGGCCGATCCCCTAAAGAGATCAACTCGAAGCTTAGAATCTGTAAGGATTCTATAGAATATCAACTACCCTTTATAGTCCTTTCTCCTTTTTACAGGTTTAGGAGACAACCTTTATAACCCCACTCACCCTCTCTTAAACTTAACCAAAACTTAGAGCTAGAGGGAAGGAATTTTCACACAATTATAATAGTGTTTTTTCTCTTTTTGTTCTTAGTTAGTGTGTGTGCTAACTAGGAATGAGAGGGGTATTTATATGCCCTAAATAGATTTAAACTTGGAGCCAATAAGGGTCTCATCCTAGGTCTTCTGGTACTGGCAGTATCATCGCTTGTGCTGGGTGGTACCATTGCCTACAACACTGACTCTAGGCGGTACCATTGCCTAGTCTGGCGGTACCACCGCCTAACATAGTTTGGGAGACTATGTCTAGGTGGTACCACCACCCAGACAGCCTGAGGCTTGAGCCTTCAAGCGATTCCACCACTAACCCTGGTGGTGCCATCACTTGACATGGCTTTAGGTCATTGTTTGGGCCTTCCATCTGGTCCAACACAGTCCTGATTCGGGCCTAGTTGGCCCCTAATTGAGTTGACATAATTCTAACCTAATTACTACTTAACACTACTTCGATCTAGACAATTATTACAAAGCTTGAATCATTTGTTGTCCGGTATATCATTGGTTCTTCGGTGCTTCGTCCAATCCTTCGACGCATTGTCCTCTCTTATGGCCGATTGTCCAATCGATATGTTGATCCTACAACTCCAATCTCCTTGCCATAATTTTTTCTTTTCTTGGCCTGATGCCTGAACCAACGGTATGAAACCTTTTGCCGATACGTCGATCGATCCTCCGGCTCGACGTCCAATTTTTTGACATGTTCCACTCTAGCCCAACTTTCGACTCCTCCTACTTTAATTGTCTCTTCCTAATCGAAGCTAGTCCTGCATTACTCAAAATGCAGATTAGATCACAAACCCTATCAATTAGTTTTATAATCAAAATTTAAGATTCAACAATCCTTCCCTTTTTCATGATGATAATTAATTGATGACGGAGTTAACCTTAACTTCCCCTATCAATATGCCATATTGATAGATCCTTTAAATCAAGAATTCATGCAATGTTTTAAAACATAAACGTATATCATATCATGCATGATTCAAATCATCATAACTTCTCCCTTTTGTCATCAACAAAAAGGAGAAGTGCATCTAGTATGTTTTTAAGATATGCAAGTTTTATCACATATAAGCTAGCAATTTATCACTTTACAATATGCAAGCTAATAAAATTATTTCTTCTCTTTTGAGAAGTGCAAGCTATCGATTTTGCTTCTCTTTTGAGATTTGCAAGCTAGCAAGTTCTTGGGAAAGTGAAGTTTAGCAAGTTCTTTTCTTCTCTTTGGAGAAGTGCAAGCTAGCAAGTTTTGCCCCTTGAGATAGGCAAGATAGCACTTTTGCTTCTCTTGTGATTGTAAGCTAGCAATTTGCTTTTCTTTGCGATGCGTAAGCTAGTAATTTTTTTGCTTCCTTTTGTAAAGTGCAAGCTAGCAAGTCTTTCTCCCCCTTTGCCATTGTCAAAAAGAAGGGAAGAATACAAATTTTCTTTTGCATCAATACTCTAATTATGATAAAAATTAATATATTTATATCATAAATTTTTATCATATCATGAGGCTTATAGATCACAAATACAAAGGAGTATTGAAACATAGGAGAAAAATTAATTTATGCATACAATGTTTCAACCATCAAAGCACATCATTTCAAGTTGTGAGTATTTAAAAAGAAATAAGGAAACATTATGATTCATTTGAACAAATATTCTCTTTAATAAAATGAAAGAATCATATGAGAATAAGGAGTAAAGGATCTTGATTAATATAAAGAAAATCTCAAGTTATAATTCTGGAAAAATCTCATTCAAATTTAATTTGTCAACTCCAAACTCATCATCAAAATTACTTTCATAGATTCATAAAAGATAATATACATGGATTCATTAATCTTTTATTAAAAAATCAAAAATCTTTAAATATAACAAAATTTTCAAGAAAAATACTTTCTTCTTTTTAGTTTCAACTCATGCGATTGATTTCATATAAGCATGCTCAAGTTTTTTATATAAAAACTATGCATCATGTTTAAAACCAAAAAGTAATACAAAATCATCAAGATTCACACAATTGCTTCTTAAAACATATAAAGGATCAATCTTATTTGGTGTACAAGCATTACATTTAATTTTAATATTTTATTCTTTTAACACGCAATTATCATGATAATTTTTTAAAACTAATTTAAATTCATCAAATTATGGCAAAATATTAAGTAATTTCATGGTAAGGTAAAATTGAATCGATTGAGTTACTTACCTTATTGTCAAAAGCCATCGAGGCATAGTTTGCAACCTCATTTTTGGATGCACTCATTTTGTCCTTGAGTGCTTTTTTCTTCTTTTGTGCGAGCACCTTCTTCTTGACTTTTGTATACTAGTCTTTAGCGTGCCTTAGCTTCTTGTGTTCATAGCAAGTGGTTGTGTTTGGATTAATTTCATTTTTAGATTTGGTTTCTTGTTTTATAATTTTTTTGAGTTTTTTCATCAAAAGTTCTATGTCATCATCACTTGAGCTTTCACTCAAGTGGTCTTGTATAGTTCGAAGTGCCAAATCCTTCCTGTTCTTTGAAAGGTGGTTCTCATGTTTGACATATGTCAAATGAGTCATTTCATAGGTCATCGAGGATTCAATAAATTCTTCAAGTGAAAAGTTATTTAGGCCCTTTGTCTCTTGTATTGTTATTACTTTCATATCCCAACTTTTTGGAAGGGATCTTAGTATTTTGTTAATAAGATCAAAATTAGAAAAATATTTTCTAAGACTTTTTAAACCATTGACGATATCCGTAAACCGGGTGTACATGTCTCCAATGATTTTGCTTGGTTCCATTCAAAACAATTCAAAATCATGCATCAAAAGATTAATTTTCAAGTCTTTAACTCTACTTGTGCCTTCGTGAGTGATTTCAAGTGTGTGTCAAATGTTATACATAGTTTCATAAATAGAAACCTGATTAAATTCATTTTTATCCAATGCATAAAATAAAGCATTCATAGCTTTTACATTCAAAGAAGAAGTCTTCTTCTCTATATCATTCTATTCATTCATTGGTTTGGAAGACTTCTGAAAACTATTTTCGATAATATTTCATAAATTCAAATCTAAAGAAAATAAAAAAACTCTCATTTGAGTTTTCTAATATGTGTAGTCCATCCCAGTGAACATAGGAGGATGAGTGATAGAAAAACCCCTCTTAAAAGCTAAAAAGAGTCATTTCTCTTGGGTGTTAAACTAAATAAGAAATAACATGGCTCTTGTTAGGATCAAGAACGACACTTAGAGAGGGGGGGTGTGAATTACTGCAGTGGTTAAAAATGTCGATTTTGAAAAGTCATTTCGGTGAAGACATTATGTTCCACAAAATCATGTTTCGACAAAAACTTTGAACTTTGAATACGTTTGTAAGGGGGTTGAGAAGAAGTAGGGTAGTTGTAGTTAAGTAAAAAAGAATGTAGTAAAAGTAAAGTATATAGTAAGAAGAGAACACGCCAATTTATAGTGGTTCGATCGTCCGACCTATGTCCATGCCCGATACCTCCTCCGATGGGGTCACCGGCTTCCATTATTGATCTTTTTGCAAGTGTAAAGATCAATCACCCCTTTACGGAACTCTTTACAAGTGGCTCACTCTCCTTATACAATCTTCTAACACTTAGAATCGGTAGAGGTGAACTCTCAAGTTTTATAAGCGATTTCACTATAGTCTTCATTCTTTTTGTTCACTTCTCTGTATCCAATAAGCAGAGAAGTAAGGAGTATTTAAGGCCTCAATTGGCTTTAAAAATGGAGCAAAAAAAGATCTCATCCCGGATTTCTAGGGTCCTAGTGGTACCATCGCTTGTTCTAGAAATACCACCGCTTGTTCTGGTGGTACCACCGCTAGTTCGTGGTACCACCGCTAGTTGACTATGACACTGGGTAGTACCACTGCCCAGTATGGTGGTACTACTTCCAAATAGAGTTTTGACTATTAGAACTGGGTGGTACCATTACTTGGCAGTTAATAACTTCCAGGAGATACCACCACCCAATCTGGGTGGTACCACCGCCCAGAAACCTGGGAGACTAAGCCATGGGCGGTTCCACAGCCCAGTTTGGTGGTGCCACTGCTAGACAGGGTTCAGAGGCACTGTTTGGGTTGAGTCCAACCCAAACTAGTTTGGATTCGGACACAACTGGCCCCTAACAGAGTTAGTGAGAGTACCTCCCAAACCTAACTCTAATTACACCCTAACTACAACATTTAAGGCATATACTAAAGCAAACAATTCCGGTAAGTCAAAATTCCTTCCGACGAGCTTCCGATGATCTTCCGATGGACTTCTGACGAACGCTCAATAATATTCCAGCGGACTCCTAGCAAGCTCTTGGGCTCTCAACAATCTTCTTGGCAAGTTCTGACGAGCTTCTTTAGTAAGCTTCGATCTTCTTGGCCAGCTTTGGTGAACTTCCGACGACCTTCTCGGCGAACTTTCATTATACATTTTGGCAAGCTCCCGATGAACTCTTGACCAATTCTGGCAACAATCTCGATGAACTTTTAGACTCCCGACGAACTCTCAGACTCCCAATGTATCGTTCGATCTTAACTCCAACACTACGTTTTGCTTTATGCCTTATTCGTTATTGTAGTTAATCCTATACACTTTTCTCAATATATAGATTAGATTAAATAATTTATCAATTGATTTTATCATCAAAATCAAGGATTCAATAATCTCTCCTTTTTTTATGACGATAACCAATTAATGACAGAGTTAACCTTAACTCTCCCTATCTATATATCATACTTGAGAAAAGACACTTGAATTCAAAACCTTTGAATTCAAGCACTAACCGATAAGTTATATGCATTTCAACTTATCGACATGTACAACATGATACTAAGCATGATTCTTCATCTCAAAACATGATAACATGCATTTATCATAATACCAAAATGATGTCAAAGCATGACAACTACTTTCAAGTCCGATATCAAATGATGATACACATTCATCATTTCAAAGCATGATATCAATTTTAAATATGATATTTAGCATGATACAAACTTCAAGTTCAATACCAAATGATAATTCATCATTTTGAAGTATGATACCAATTTCAAATAGGATATTAGGCATCATACTCATTTCAAGTTCAATACCAAATCATAATGATAGACATTTATCATTTCGATACCAAATCAAATACGATAGTGAGCATGATAAAAAGTTAACATTTTAAGTATGAAACTTTTTCAAGCATCCATGATACATTTCAAGCATTTATGATGCATTTCAAGCATTCATGATACATTCAAGCATTTACGATACGATACATACGATACATTTTACGCATTTTTGATACAAAGCATATTTCAAGCGTACATTTCAAGTTTTCATTAATTTGCTAAGTTTTCATCAATTTGTCATTTTCTCTCCGTTTGTCATCAACAAAAAGAAAATGAGCAATCGTTTTATGCAAGCAAGGTTTTTCATTGTTGTGATAGCAAGATAGTGATTTTTCATTCGTGGCCAAGTAAAGAGGAAATGTACAAACTAGCACTACTCATGCTAGAACTTGAGTAGGATTCTTCTTGAAAGGGAAAAGGTGAGAGTACAAGGAAAAAAAAAATCCATTCATCAAGAAGGATCGATCAATCAAAAGGCCATGAATAGTAGAAGTAAAAGTTATCATTCAAAAATTCATCAAACTTCCAATTTTCATCAAGAGCTCATGACATAAAAATGAAAAAAAAATCCATGAATTATATAAGGAAAGCAATCTATTCAAGCTAATAGAAATTGAGTTCATCAAGAGCCAAGTGTATCATTTCATGACATAAATGATATTTTTATAAAATTCGTGAATGTCACTTTCTATCATATAAAATTCATTCATATTGCAAAAATTCACACAAGAATCAAGTGTCAATGAAGTTCGTAAACAATATTTCAATCAAATGACACTTTTATCAAATAAGATCTGTGAATGATATTTTTATCAAATAAAATTCATTCATAAAATCCGTGAATGTCGTTTGTATCAAATAAAATTTATGAGCACTGTTTTCATCAAATAAAATTCATGAACGCTGTTTTTATTAAACAAAATTTGTGAACACTATTTTTATCAAATAAAATTTGTGAAACGTTGTTTCTATCCAATCATAATCATTGCTAAAATTTGCACAAGCATGAAATTCATGAATGATACATTAGTTAATAAAATCTGTGATTGAGGGGATCTAAGAGTATCAAAAGTCATCAAACGATAGAGCAAGGGTATCAAAAATTTATAAAATAAACTCGATACCAAGATAAGAGGAAGATGATATGAAATAAATTTGATAAAAGCTCCATTTACGAAAAATTGAGAAAGTCTGAAAAAGTAAGAGACTTGTGCATTCAGACAATTTAACATGCCTAATTCTCTTCTAATGAAATCAAATTATTCTTCATTTAAAGGTTTTATAAAAATATCAGCTAATTGATGTTTCGTATCAATAAACTCTAAGGTTACATCATGATTATTAACGTGATCTCATATAAAGTGATGCCTAATGCCAATATTTTAGTTCTAAAATGTTGAATAGGATTTTTTATTAAACATATTGCACTTGTGTTATCACATTTTATGGAAAAATTCTTTAAGTGAAATCCATAATCATCTAATGTATTTTTCATCCATATCACTTGAGCACAACAAGAACTCACTGCTATATATTCAGTTTCGACTATAGATAATGCAATCAAGTTTTGTTTCTTCGAAGACCAAGAGACAAGTGCATGACCTAAGAATTGACATATTCCAGATGTACTTTTTCTATCTATTCTACATCTAGCAAAATCAATATCAGCATAAGCAATTAATTTAAAGTTTTCAGATTTCGGATATAATAATCCTAGATTAGGGGTTCCTTTAAGATATCTAAGAATTCTTTTATTGGATTTAAAATGAGATAGTTTAGGATTAGATTGAAATCTAGTATAAAGTCCTACACTAAACATAATGTCTGGTCTAGTTGTGGTGAGGTATAGTAAACTACCTATCATACCTCTATAAGTTTTTTTTATCAAAGCTTTCTCCACTTTCATCCATATCTAACTTAGTGGAGGTACTCATTGGTGTATTGATAGCCTTTGAACTATCCATATTAAATTGTTTTAGCAACGTTATTGAAGATGGAAGGTTAATATATAAATGATCAACATATTTCAATTATTAGGCAATCAATAATCTTTCATTGTTTGAGCTAGTGAGCTTGATTATGATCATGCATCATTGAGGTATTATTTCTCGATCCTAGCTTGTGATTATAAACATGTCTACAAAAAATAGTGATTTTTAGGTACCCATTTAACGTTGGATCCCTCAAAAATTGATCTATTCAACTTATCGCTTTGCATAGAGTCCTTTATGGTTCCTTTAGGAACCTAAATTAATTTGTGTGGACTATATTTCTTAAATGGATATTTATGAATATAATGTCAGATTTTGCAACAAAAGATGCATTTGGTGCAGGGTGATACATGCAAGATAGAGCCTTTAACAAAGATAGTTGGCTTTTGGTGAGATCTACTCACAAAGCTGTCACGCCCCTCCCGAAATTATTATATTTCAGGATGGAGTGACCCTGTCTTAAAATCCATAACCTTAAAATTTATCACAATCAAATCCCAGGATCCAAACAATTATTTGAGGATACAGAGAAACATTCAAATATCAATCATATCCATAAAATCTGTGCAGTTAAAATCATACATCACATCACACGAACCTTTATAAGAACCCAAACCAACTTAACAAAATATCAACCTCACTTATAATTCCACAAGCATAAGAATTTATACAATCAAAACTCCAACCATTTACCATAAATTCATATCATCATACTCTGAACTCAACATTCTAAAATTCTAACCATGCGAGATCTTTAAAAGCTTTTACATAATACATCAATTCAGATTCATCGACAACATTTCATTGCATACAAAACATACTTATACAACAATAACATAACAATCCACAAAGGCTTGCCATAATCTGAATAGCTTTCCACTACCTTAGCTCAATTTAAACATCTCAGTGAGTGATAAGCTAACCTGAAAAAGGATTATATAACAACAGAGTGAGCTACAAAGCTCAGCAAGTGGGAAAACATATCCAGAACAAGGAATGATAGTTTCAAACAAACTTGGTATCAAAATACAAGACAGAAATACAAGAATTCAAAGGTATCAGCTCATTAGATGCAAAATCACATATGTCATTTCATTCAAAACATATTTGATTCGTAACATATGGAGCAGAGAGTAATTGGAGCATATCAAATGACGTAAATAGTATTATGGAGCATATCAAACAACACATAGAACATTACGGAGCATATCAGATGGTGTATAAGATATTTCGGAGCATATCAATGACGTATGAATGGTTTCAGAGCATATCAATGACGTATGAATGGTTTCGGAGCAAATCAAAGATAAATGAAATATTTCAGAATATATCAAAGATGTATAAAATGTTACGAAGCATATCAATAGCACATGACCTATCTCGGAACATATCAAATGGCATATGAGATCTCTCGGAGCATATCAGAAGAACAAATAAGAAACAAAAGTTTAAATATCATATCTGATCATTCATTTTCTTATCATCCAAAGCGCACATATAAACACATAAACAATGCTTTGGATATCATATCAAAAACACAGAGGGCACAGTGGGATCCCAAACAGAATATGGTCTATCCATTTTTGGATGACCACCAGACAGAAGTCTCCCACGTCTGGGAGCTCCATCCACCCACGTCTAGGTGAAGTCAGAGGGGGCCGGCAGAGCATCGCAGGCTCTAAGCGTAACTCCCTTTAGCATTTCTGGCAAAGGTTCACATGATCCCACAAGACACCAGAGTACAAAAGGACAAGTGTGAACAATAAATTGGCACATATCAGAAGCACATGCGGAACAATGAAATGTACATGCGCCTTTACGAAACAATACTATGCAAATATAATCTTTCACAAATTCAGTCAGATTTGAAAGGACAAATAAAAGCAAGAGTATACAAGGATTTGAAGCAATAATATAAAGCTCAATCGAAGAAAGAATTATAGCTAGATTCAATTTCCAAAGAGATGAAACATGAATAGGCGAAATCATGAGATTGAGTGGTATCATATCAAAAACACAGAGGGTGGCAGTGGGATCTCAAACAGAATATGGTCCATTCAGAGCATGGACCCAGACAGAAATCAGAGCATCACGGGCTCTAAGCATAACTCCCTTTACCATTTATGACAAAGGTTCACATGATCCCACAGCCACCAGAGTACAAAAGGATAGGTGAGCAATAAAATTGACACATCGGAAGCACATGCGGATCAACAAAACGTACATGTGCCTTTATGAGTCAATACGATGCAAACATAATCTTTTACAATTGCATTCAAATTTGAAAGAAAATAAAAGTAAGAGCATACAAAGATTCAAAGCAATAATATCAAGCTCAGTCAAAGAAAGGATTATAATCGAAATCAATTTTTCAAAGGAATAAACAAGAATAGGTAGAATCAACCAAAGCTCAATTGTTGGAAGAATTTGAGGACTACATTTCATGAATTGTTCGGATAACCAATTATGCTCCAAATCACTCAAGAAAGATGTCATTAGAAAGATGAAGTAGTCTACTTTCAGATAAAATAAGTTTCATATAAATAGGAGTTTCAACCAAAGAGTAACAAATGATTCGGTAACCAAGAGTTAAGAAACGAAATCTCTATTTTCAGAAATGATAGGATCGAATTCAACAGAATTCTGGGCAGTAATTTGAACTCCAAACCTTTTAATCAAAGTATCAAATGAAAGATCTATACGTCTAGTTTCTAACAAAGCAAGTTTTGTATAAATCAGAGTTTCCAATAGAGACTTATAGGCAGTTTAGTATCAAAAGGTCAGAACTTATAGTCTCTATTTTACAGATTCTATAGAGTTGATTCAATTTGATGTTTGGATAGGCAAATTTACTCCAAATCATACAAATAAGCTGTCCAAAGAAAGGTCTACAAGTATATATTCAGATTAAATAAGTTTTGCCTAAATTGGAAATCTGTACATGGATTTATAGCTGAAACAAAGTAGAAGGGTCAGAATTTTGATAATTTTTCAGATTCAAGCATTTACATTCCAAACAATAAAGATATCAGATTTCAAGGCTAGAACAGTTCAAATTTCTCATATTCAAGGAAAAAGCAAAGATTAGGATTGTAGTAGAAAGGAGTGGAACACTTGCCTTTCGAATATTTCAATCCAACAAAATTATAAGCCCAAATCCTTCTACCTTTCCTCCATCTCCTCTCTTCTTCACCTATCTTATTTCTTCCTCCTTAGCTGCAGCTTGTGCAGAATGCAAGGGGGCACAGTTACCTACTTTCACTTTCTCTTTTTCCCAACCTTAGCTGCTGCAGTGGCAGCTGCCGTAGTCGCTGCCGTAGCCACAACCATGGCCGCACCCACAGCCACAACCACAGTCCCTTCCACTGCTATTTCCGCTCCTCTCTCAGCCATAGCCCCTTCTTCCTTCTCGGCATGTGCCACAGTGCCAGTGCAGCCACGATCTCCTCTTCTTCCCCTGTTCTTCTTCCTCTCCGCTTTCTTTTCTTCTTCTTCCCTCTTCTTCTTTCCCGATCCGCAGCTTGCCATAGTCCCAACCACGGCCAGCAGACCCTCGTTCCTCTTCCATTCATCCTCTTTTCCCTCTTCTTCTCCTCCTCTTCTTCCCTTTTCTTCTTCTTTCCCAATCTAATGCCACAGTCACAAATGACACACAAATGTAGCCCTCTTTCCCCTCTTCTTCTTCCCTCTCTTCTCCCTCTCCTTCTTCTTCTTCCTTCCTCTTCTTTCCCAAATTTAAAATCGCCACAAAGCAGACCACGCCCTTCTTCCTCTCATCCTCTTTCTTCTTCTCTTCTTTCCTTTTCCTCCCCTTCTCCCCTTTGACTCACCTCCTCTGTTTTCCTCATGTAAGGAACAGAGGTTTGCATAAGGAAATAGGCGGTGGGATAACCATCGTTATTTTTCCTTTCTTTTTTTTAATGCAACTTAATAGTTTTATCCATGAAATTTTAATATTTACAAATAGATCCTCACATCATATAAATAGGTTTTTCAGTATCGTTTGGGCTTATCTACAGAATTTAAAATGGATAGTAACTTTGCTATTAAACTCTTATAAGAAAATTTAAAAACGAGGAATACGAGGGATGTTACAAAAGCTGATTCCATCTCTTCTATAAACATGACCCTTATTGGCAAGGATCATGTTCAAGAATTTGCTATCAAACTTAAACTTTTCTAAAGTTTTGTTTAGCAGCAAGTTTTTCTTCTTAAGTGCCTCTAAATATTCACACTTGGTGCTTAAAGGCGATAAATTATTGTCATGCTTAAGTTTTTCAAATTCACTATTTAAAGTGGCATGCTCCTTTTTCAATAAATTATACCTTTTGCTAATTAATCTATATTCATCAAATAAATCATGAAAAGCACTCAATAGTTCATCGAAAGATAAATTTGTATCTAATGAACTACTTACCTCATTATCGATTGCCATTAGCATATTGTTAGCAATCTCCTTATTGCGTTGTTCTTCGTCTTCGGAAGTGCTCAAATCATCCCACGTTGCTTTGAGTGCCTTCTTCTTCTTCGGTTATTTCTCCTTCACATTGGGACATTCACTTTTAAAGTGTCCTGGCTTCTTACATTCGTAGCAAATGATTTGTTCTTTCTTGAGTTCAATTTTATTTTTAGTATCATTTTTAGATTTATTTTTTTATGAATTTATTAAATTTTTTTTATCAAGAGTGCCAAGTTATTATCATTGCCCTCATCACTTGAACTTTTTTTCAAACGGTCTTCATGAGTTCTTAGTGCCATATCCTTCTTATTCTTTGGAAGGTTATTCTTAAGCTCTTCATGAGCATTGCAAGTCATCTCATAGGTCATTAGAGACCCGATAATTTCTTTGAGTAGGAAATTATTCAAGTCCTTGGCCTCTTGAATGGCCGTTACTTTAAGGTCCCAACTCTTTGGAAGAGATTTTAATATTTTATTAACAAGTTTAAAGTTAGAAAATTTTTTACCAAGAGCTTTTAGAACATTGACGACATCCGTAAACTAGGTATATATGTCTCCAATGTTCTCACTTGGTTTCATGCGAAATAATTCATAACTATGAACTAAAAGATTTATTTTAGACTCCATTACTCTATTAGTGCCTTCATATGTGATTTTGAGTATATGCAAAATTTCAAAAGTCATTTCATAAATAGAAGCCCAATTGAATTCATTTTTATCTAAGGCACAAAACAAGGCATTCATAGCCTTGGCATTTAAGAGAAAGTCTTCTTCTCCAACTCATTCCAATCATTCATTGGAAGAGAAGACTTTTGAAAATCATTTTCGATGATGTTCCATAACTAAAAATACATATAAATAAAAAAGATTCTCATCTTAGTTTTCTAATATGTCTAATCCGTCCCATTGAATATGAGTGGACGTGTGATTGAATGACCCTTTAGATTGTTGGCAAATACCATCTCTCTTGGGTTTCAAATTAAAATGAGAGTGACTTTACTCTGATACCAATTATTAGGATAAAAAATAATGCTAAGAGAGGGGGGGGGTGTGAATCAATGCAATGGTTAAAAATGTCGATTTCAAAAAATCATTTCGGTGAAGGCATTTTACATTCGATGAAAACACATTTTGACAAAAAATATTTAACTTTAAATACGTTTGCTAGGGGGTTGAGAAGAAGTAGGGCAGTTGCAGTTAAGTAAAGAAGAATGCAGTAAAAGTAAAGTATGCAGCAAGAAAAGAACACACCAATTTATAATGGTTCGGTCATCCAACCTACGTCCACTCCCGAAACCTCCGATGAGGTCACCGACTTGCACTATTGATCTTTCTTCAAGAGCAAAGATCAATCACCCATTTATAGAACTCTTTACAAGTGGCTCACTCTCCTTATACAATCTTCTAACACTTAGAATGGTGAAGGTGACCTCTCAAGTTTTATAAGCGATTTTACTATAGTCTTAGTTCTTTTTGTTCACTTCTCTATATCCAACAAGCAGAGAAGTAAAGAGTATTTATAGGCCTCAATTGGCTTTAAAAATAAAGCCAAAAAAGGTCTCATCTTGGATTTCTGGGGTCCTAGCGGTACCACCACCTATTGACTCTGACACTGGGCGGTACCACCACCCGATCTGGCGGTACTACCTCCAGACAGAGTCTTGGGTATTGGAACTAGGTAGTATCATTGCTTGGTAGTTAATAACTACCTGGCGGTACCACCACCCAAACACTTAGGAGATTGAACCCTGGGTGATTCCACTGCTAGATAGGGTTCAGTAGCACTAATTGGGCCATCAGTCCGGCCTAAACCAGTTTGGATTTGGGCCCAACTTGCCCCTAATTGAGTTAGTGGGATTACCTCTCAAACCTAACTCTAATTACACCGTAACTACAATATTTAAGGTATAAACTAAAGCAAACAATTCTAGTTAGTCAAAATTCCTTCCGGTGAGCTTTCGATGATCTTCCGACAGACTTTCGATGAACACTCGATAATCTTCTAGCGGACTCCTGGCAAGCTCTTGGACTCTCGATGATCTTCTTAGCAAGTTCTGATGAGCATCTTTGGCAAGCTCCGATCTTCTCAGCGAGCTTTGGTGAACTTCCAACGACCTTATCGGCAAACTTCCGATGTACATTTCGGCAAGCTCCCAATGAACTCTTGGTCAATTCCGACAACACTCCCAATGAACTTTTAGACTCCCAACGAATTCTCGAACTCCCAACGTGTTGTTCAATCTTGATTCCAACACTACATTTTGCTTTATGCCTCGTTTACTATCGTAGTTAATCTTGCACACTCTTCTCAACATATAGATTAGATCAAATAATTTATCAATTAATTTCATCATCAGAATCCAAGATTCAACAGCCCTGATACTAGTTGTTAGGACCGACTTAAGACTAAGAGGGGGGGGGTGAATTAGTGCTATCGATAAAAATGTTTTGATTAAGAAAAGTTTCATTTTGATGAAATCTTTCATCTAATAAAAATTGATATTTAAAGTGTGATTGGCTTAGACTAAGTGAACTTAAGCAATTAACTTAGAAAGTAATGGCAATGAAAATAAAAAGTAGAATAGAAATTGTACACCAAAGTTTATGGTGGTTTGATCATCCGACCTATGTCCACTCTCGATTCCTTCTTCGTCGAGGTCACCAACATCCACTAGCTAATCTTCTTTCAATGGATAAAGATCAACTATACTTTATAGCCCTTTCTCCTTTTTACAGATTTTAGAGAAAACTTTTATAACCCCACTCACCCCTCTCTTAAACTTAACTAAAACTTAGAGTTAGAGAGGAGGAATTTTCATACAATTACAATAGTGTTTTCCCTCCTTTTGTTCTTAGTTGGTGTGTGTGCTAACTAGAGATGAGAGGGGTATTTATAGGTCCCAAATGGATTCAAATTTAGAGCCAAAAAGGGTCTCATCCCGGGTCTTTCGATATTGGCGGTACCACTGTCTGTGCTGGGCGGTACCACCACTTGCACCACTAACACTGGACGGTACCACTGCCTGACACAGTCTGGGAGACTGTGTTTGGGCGGTACCTCTGCCTAGTATGGTGGTACCATTACTTGACACTAAATAGTATCACTATCTAGACAACCTAGGAGGTCGAGCCTTCAAGTGGTTTCACAGCCAACTCTAGTGTTGCCACTGCCTAACGTGGCCCTAGGTCACTGTTTGGGCCTTCCATCTGGCCCAACACAATCTTGATTCAGACCTAGTTGGCACCTAATTAAGTTGGCCTAATTTCAATGCAATTATTGCTTAACATTACTTTGATCTAAACAATTATTACAAAGCTTGAATCATTTGTTGTCCAGCATGTCATTAGTTCATCGGCGCTTCATCCAATCCTTCGACGCATTATCCTCTCTTATAACCTATTGCCCAATCGGCATGTTGACCCCACAACTCCGATCTCCTTAGTTTAATTTTCACTCTTCTTGGCTCTATGCTTGAACCAATAGCACGAAGCCTTCTGCCGATACGTCAATCGATCCTCTGGCTCGATGTCCAATCTTTTGACATGTTCCACTCTGGCCCAACTTTTGATTCCTCCTGCTTTAATTTTCTCTTTCTGATCGAAGCCAGTTCTACGTTACTTAAAATGTAGACTAGATCACAAACCCTATTAATTGGTTTCATTATCAAAATCCGAGATTCAACAATGAGTTTATTTGACTAATATACTTTTGAGATAAGTGATGCAAAAATTACTTTAATCATGGACTTGGACCACCAAAGGACTAACTGTTGAGCTAAAGAGTCGAATGTTATGCTAGGAAATTATCATATTAAAAATTAGATGTCAAGTTGAAGGATTGCTCAACATGCCAAAAATCAAACTTAATGTGAAAGATTCAAGCATCATGTCAGAAGGATCAAATATTATGCTAGAAGATTAGATGTTATGAGAAAGTTGACATGCTAGTAGAATTGGCAATATGCCAAAGGTTCGGACAAAGTGTCGAAAGATCAGATGATATGCCAGAATAGCATACAACATGCTAAAAGCTTTGTAAATATATCATATATGTGGTTGATTTGTCAAAGTTTTAATCAAGATTATTATGAATTAATTTGAGTTAGTATTAGATCAAAATTATGCCACCTTATCAAGGAAGCCATTAGGCTTAAACCAGGGCTGAATAGGGCATGTTAGAAGGTCAAACTAGTGGCCTAAGTTAGGCCTAAGTGTGGTACCACTAGGCCTAGGTGGTGATACTGCTTGATGCTAGTCATAGGTGCCCTATAAGCCAATCATGTGAATGATGGCATATGTGATACGCTACGCACTCTCTTTGCTTATTATTATTTATTGATATTTTTATCACTTTATATTTCTTGTTGCATATATTGTGATATCTATAGATATATGCAATAGGAATCAGATCATAATGAGATCATAATAATGAGACCAATTCACTTTAAATATACACCCTAAAAATTTCTGATCATAAGTTACTCGAGAAGGACATCGAGATAATTGTTAGATCTGAAATCGACCCTAAGGAGGGGGGGGGTGTGAATTAGTGCATACGTAAAATTATCGGTTTAGAAAATATCATTTAATTTAAAGATTTTGTTTCGCTAGAAGCCATATCGAAAAAGCTTTTAACTTAAAGTGTAGGTGAGAATGGTAATGAAAAACATGAAATAGAAATTGTAAAAAGTAGAACATAAAAGAGCACACTAGATTTATAGTCGTTCGATTGTCGTGACCTACGTCCACCTCCTGATTCCTCTTCCGTCGAGGTCACCGACATCTACTAACGGTCTTCTTTCAATGGGTGAAGATTAATTACCCTCTTACACTCATTTTCTCCTTTTTACAGGTTAAGAGACAACCTTTACAGTTTTCTAACCCTTCTCTGAAACTAAAATCAAAATTTGAAATTAGAGAAAGGGAACTCTTTAAGGATTTACACAGTCTTCTATTTTTTTTCTTAGGATTATATATGTTCTGAATTAGGATGAGAGGGATATTTATAGACCCTAAATGACTTAAAAAATAGAGCTAAAAAGTGTCTCATCTTGGGTTCTCAGGGTACTAGCGGTACCACAACTAGTACTGGGAGGTACTACCACCATTACTCTCTAACACTAGGCGGTACCACTACCTAGTTTGGCAATACTACCGCCTGACAGAGTCTTAGATACTGGACTCTAGTGGTACCATCGCTTGGCAGCATTAACTACTGGTGGTACCAATGCCTAGACCTATTGGGAGACTGAGCCTTGGCCGATTCCACTGCCTAGTCCTGGTGGTGCCACCGCCTAACATGGCTCCAGATCACTATTTGGGCCATCTATCCAACCCAAACTAGCCCTTATCGGGCCCAATTGGCCCCTAATTAAGTTAATAGGATTACCTCCCAATCCTAACTCAATCTAAGTCCTAACTATGATAATTAAAGCATTAACTATGCAATATTAGTTGTTTGGTATGTCAATTTTTCTTTCGGGAAAATCCCGACAAAATTCGATGATCTTTTGGCGGGCTTTCGGTGAACTCTCGATGAACTTCCTATCACGAACTTAGTTGGTTTTGCTTAAATTGTGCGGCACCCTTGCGTATCCGTCCATAAAGGTTAGCCTCCCTGAAACCTCCTACAATCCCTTAGGAACTACAAAAGAGAATACGAGATAGAGAAAACACTTCACACGGGATCCACAAGCAACCCTTTCAGTAAATACTTTATAGCCAATGCAAATTCCTGTTAGAACGCTTGTTGATTCTAAGCTTGGGGTTGATCTCTTTAAGGGATCGACCTCCTTGGAACTCTATAGGGGTTCCTTCCTCCAAGTTGCTACTCAAAGGTCGCTAAAAAGATGATTTATTCATGATGAAAAAGAGGATGAATACATAGCTATTCATAGGGCTTCCAAACCTTAACTCCTAATAGGACTCCTACTCAAGACTCTAACTTCTAACCAACTCCTACTTCTAATTAAGACTCCTTCTCTAGTGGGACTCCCAATTCTAATAGGACTCTTACTTCTAATAGGACTCCTTCTCTAAGAAGCAACATAATCCTAACCTAGCCGACCTCTTCACCTCTTTAATAGAGGTTGACTAGATAGGATTTACATGAATGCACTTATCAATGAAACTAAATTAGGACTCTCTTAGCTAGAGTCCCAATAGATTAGGACTCTCCTAACTAGAGTCCTAACAGATTAGGACTCCTAGCTAGAGTCCTAATAGACCCACCCTCTTCAAATCAGCATTGTCCTCGAGGCTGACGTTCCATGAATTTTAAAATTTTGATCTTCAAGTCATCATAGTTCTCCCAAGTGGTATCTTCTGCTGGTAGGTCTGTCCACTCTATTAGCACCTCATCAGTGGGTCGTAGTCATCGAGTCACGATTCGTTGATCAATATGACATTCGGTTAGGCCTAGAGCTCTCCTTGGGTAGTTATATTTGTCCTAACTTGGGCTTTGGGCTGTCTCGTTTTGTCCCAACTTGGGTTTCAAACATGACACATGGAAGATTGGATAGATTCGGGAGCTGGTAAGTAAGTCCAATCTGTATGCTACTGCTCCGATGCGCTCCAAATTGTGGTAGGGTCTATAGAACCTAGTTGAAAGGTTCGTAGATGCTCTGGTCTTCGGATAATCTTGCCATTCCCCCCTATTATCCTCAAGGAAGTCATTGGTTGGAAGTGAAATGACAAAAAATTTAGCTTGCTCAGGTAGCCACGAAAGCACATCTGCAATAACATTCTCTTTCCCCTTTTCATAATCATATCCAAGAAGCTTTGTTACCCATTTTTGTAGCTCAGGGGAAGATATCTTTTGCTCCAAGAAATATTTTAGGCTTTTATGGTCAATCTTGATTTGAAAGTATTGTTCGATCAAGTACGATCTCCATTTGGCCATCGCATGCACAATCGCGAGTATCACCATGTCATAAATAGTTATCTTGAGATGGAAAGAAGATAATGCCTTACTAGTATAAGCGAGAGGGTGGCCATCTTATATTAGTATAGCACTAATTCCAACTTCGGAGGCATCGGCTTCAATAATAAAAGTCTTACTGAAGTTGGGTAATGCTAGTACAGGTGTTGCCGTCATTGCGGCTTTAAGTTTGTCGAGGGTGGTGGTGGCTTTGTCCGACTATTAGAAAGTATTTTTTTTCAGCAAGGAAGTAAGAGATGCACTGATCTTTCCATAGTTTTTCACGAACTTATGGTAGTAGCCTGTTAAACCAAGAAAGCCACGCAGTGATTTTATGTTCCTCGGGGTTGGCCAGTGTAATATCCCTCATTTTTTTGAAATTTTTTTTTGTAAAGGCTTGTTTGTAATATAAGGACCAAAATATTTTGATATTGTTTAATAATCCTTTAGCACTAAATATTTTGATATTGAAAGTTTAGTGCTAGGGACCAAAATTTGAATATTAATGATTAGATAGGATTTATGAAAGATTGGTATTCAGTTTAAAAAAAAAGAGAAAGAAAGAAAAAGAGAGGACATGTGGGATTAGCTAACTTAAGAATGAGTTACTTGTGTTTATTCTAAGAATAACACCTAAGCCTCCATCATAAATGTTTGCCACCTTACCATTTTAAGCAAATAGATGAAGAGTTAGGGACAACTTAATGAAGAGGTGGGAAGCTTGCTGCCAACGTAGAAGAGAAGGAGAAGGAATTGAAGGAGAAGAAGAAGAACTTTTTGTCTTGGCTCAAGGTTTTGCATCAATTCTCTCATATTTTGGAATCAAAACTTTTTAAGGCAAGTATTTTAACCCCATCCTAGAGAAAATTTTGATCCCTGTTTTCATCGTGATTTTGAGAAAATTGGAAGATTGTGACTCCATGCAAGATATCTATACCGTTTATACATTAAATGTTGAATCTAGAATTTTTCAGATTTTGACCTTTTAGTACTCTTGTAGCCATAACTTTTTTTACCAAATTCTAATTTAGTAAAAACATCTTTCATACAAAAGTAGACTTATAGAGCTTTCATTTAATAGAAAAATTAAAGGATTTGGAGTAAATTTATCTATCCAAACATATGAATGAAAATACCTCATGTATTCGGTACAATAGATACTATAACTTTTTACCTTCTATCATTAAATTATTCATAACTCTCTGGTGGAAACTCTGAACTATATAAAATTTAATTCTTTGGAAACTATATTCGTATATCTTTCTTTTGACACCAAAATTGAAAATTTTGAGGTATATTTGCCTACTGAAACATCTATTTAAATTGATTCTACCAAGTCTGCAAAATAGGGATGATAAATTCTGATCCTGCTTTACTTTATTTGTCTTAACTCCCTATTAGGAATTCAAAAATTTACAAACCTAAGTTTATCCAAAAATAGATTTATACAATTTTCCAATGACACCTTTTTTGAGCAAATTGGAGTATAATTAGTTACTCAAACCATTTAGGAAATGTACCACTTAATTTCTGTCAGACTTGAAATTTTATTGAGTTTTGCCTATTCAAGTTTCCTCCTATTGGAAATCTAACTTCTACTAAATTCTTCTTCAATGGATCTTTATATTAGTCCTTTGAAATTCTTATATTGTTCAACCTGAAATCGTTTGTATACCTGAAATCTATTATATAATGTTCATATTTGCATTACCTTGATTTGTAAAGGCACACGCATATTCTCGTTGTTCCGCATATGCTTTCGATATATGCCAATGTTATTGTTCATGCTACCCTTTTTGTACTCTGGTGTTTTGCGGGACAATGTGAACCTTTGCCAGAAATGGTAAGGGGAGTTATGATGAGAGCCCCGCGATTGCTCTGTTGGCCCCATTGACTTCACTCAAACGTGGATGGATGGAGCTCCCAAACATGGGAGACTTATGTTTGGTGGTCATCCAGAAATGGATGAACCATGTTATGTATGTGGTCCCACAGCGCCCTCTATGTTCTTGATATGAGATCCAAAGCATTGCTTATGTGTTTATAACCTATGATAGGATAATTTAGGGTCTGTATTTAAAGGTGAATTGGTCTCATTATCGTAATCTCATCACGATCTAATTCCCATTGCACAGATCCAGGGACATCACAATATGCATCTAGATAATGTGAGATTATGCCAATAATCATAAGCAAAGAGATTGACGCAGCGTGTTACAGGTGCAATCACTCATGTGATTGGCTTGTAGGGCACCTATAACTAACACTATTAGAAGTATGAGTCCTATTAGAGAAAGAGTCCTATTAGAAGTAGGAGTCCTATTAGGGAAAGAGTCCTATTAGAAGTAGGAGTCCTACTAGAGGAGTCTTAATTAAAAGTAGAAGTTGGTTAGAAGTAGGAGTCTTGAGCAAGAGTCCTATTATGAGTTGGGATTTAGAAGCCCTATAAATAGCCATGTATTCACCCTCTTTTCATAAGGAATAAATCAATCTTTTAGCAGCCTTTGAGCAGCAACTTGGAGAAAGAAACCCCTATAGAGTTCCAAGGAGGTCGATCTCTTATAGAGATCAACCCCAAGCTTAGAATCCGCAAGGGTTTTATCATAGATCAAATTTCGACGACTCAACAATAACAAATGGAAAGCAGTTGGGAGCAAGAGGGGCACATTGCAATGGGAGTAGAAGATTAAAGATTCAGCTAAAGCAAAGAGTTGCAACGTCAACAAAGGCTTCGACGAGAACATCGAAGGAATAAGTGAGAGAGAATGTCACGGACAAATTGTAAATGGCTTGTCAAATGTAATGCTTATGCATGTCCGTGTCTTTTCAGTTTGTTCTTACTTTACCAAGTATGTAAAGGGCTGGCCAAAGGCTTAATAGCCCCATTTAAGTGAGTTTGGTGGTCACTATAAGCTTGTACATAAAGTTGTGTCATGTGGACACTTGTAACATATTTCGATCTGTAGTGAACCAATTTTATAACTTTGTTGTACAACCGTTCTGAGCTTGTGATGTACATGGTCGAAATTATTAGGACTCTAGCTAAGAGAGTCCTAATCTGTTGGGACTTTAGTTAGGAGAGTCCTAATTTATTGGGACTCTAGCTAAGAGAGTCCTAATTTAGTTTCATTAATAAGGATATTTATGTAAATTCTATCTAGCTAAACCCTATTAAGGAGGTGAAGAGGCCGACTAGGTTAGGATTAGGTTGCTTCTTAGGGAAGGAGTCCTATTAGAAGTAAGAGTCCTATTAGAGAAAGAGTCATATTAGAATTAGGAGTCCCACTAGAGAAGAAGTTCTAATTAGAAGTAGGAGTTGGTTAGAAGTACGAGTCTTCAGTAGGAGTCCTATTAGGAGTTGGGGTTTAGAAGCCTTATAAATAGCCATGTATTCACTCTTTTTTTTTATCATAAATAGATCATCTTTTTAACAGCCTTTGAGCAACAATTTGGAGGAAGGAACCCCTATAGAGTTCCAAGGAGGTCGATCCCCTAAAGAGATCAACCCCAAGCTTAGAATCCACAAGGGTTCTAACACTTGGTATTAGAGTAGTGTTCTTGGCATCTCACTGCCCTTCCATAGCCATCCACCAGGCCTCCACAAATGCCCAAAGCAATTCCCACAATTGCTTAGAAGATCATTGTCGAATTCCGCCGTCATCTCCACCACCGTAGATCATCCTTTGATCTCCCTATGAATTGCAATATGTTCTAGTTTTCTACCTTACTGCTACTGTAATTTAGTTATGCTTATTCAAAAAATCCAAAAAATTCATTCTATATTGCTGCATAAACTTTTCGTTGTAAAGTTTTCATCTCTACAATGAAAGGTGCACTGTAGAATTCCAACCGTATAGCACTGTTTATTTGATCTTGCTACTATGTTTTTCTTGTCCAAATCTCTGTGAAATTTTTATGATGGCTTTGACATTCCTAACAGTGGTTTTCTTTTTGGTTTTGTCAAAAAATTCTCAATATAAACCACTTATCGTTTACGTTTAAACTGCTGTACTTTAGACGTAAAAATCTACTATAGTACCTCTCCGTGATCCTCAATTTTACTGAACCTCTTGCTGTCATTTCTTTCTACGAAATTTTTAACAGTATTACCTCTCCCTTCCCAGTAGATTCCCTTTGAGTTTTACTTGAATCTCTATTGAAAATTTCTGAAAAAAATTACATATTTACTGCTGGAATTTTTTTTCGGTGAAAAATTTGGTGCTGCACCTTTGTCCATTTTCTTCTCCATAACCTACCAAACCCTAGCCACCTTGCTGCCACCAACCAAGATGTCTTTAGGGCATCTCTCTAGCATTAAGATGCAGCTATTATAACCTATTTTCATAATCCTAACAGTATAAAAAACTGCAACCCAAAATAATAAACCATTACAGCCGAACCTATCAACAGAAAAAAGACAAGGGCATCTCTGATCTATAGGCATATGGTATGGCTTCTCAAGATCCAATTGATGCCAAATTTGAAGCATGGGAATCTCAAATTGAATCGTGGCTTGAATCGTGCTTGGAGGACAAATTACACGCTATGTTTGCAAAATTCAGAATTGGACAACCACCGAGTCCAACCAAATCTCAGTGAGGCAAGAGTTCAGGGAGGCCTCCATAGACGAAGGGACAACCCTCATACATGCTTCAGCCATGCATGAGGGTGGACTTCCCACAATGGGAAGAAGGAGACCCGGCGATGTGGATTTTGCGCATCGAACGTTACTTTCGCTACTACTGAACGTCGGAGGATGCTATGGTGGAAATTGCTATCATCCACCTTGAAGGAGATGCTATTCAATGGTACAATTAGCTGGAATACAATCATTGGGCTCTGACATGGAATTAATTTAAGAACGCACTATTGAATCATTTCGGACCTATAAAGTATGAAAATATCGACGGCCAACTCGCAATGATTCAACAAACCTTTACGATTCAAGAGTACCAAACCAGGTTTGAGAAGCTATCCTACCTTGCTCATTATTGGACTAACCATTAACTATTAGGAACATTCATCAAAGGACTCAAGCCATAGATAAAAGGGGAGGTTAAGGCGCGGTAGCCCCATACCATGATGGCTGTAATTTCTTTCACCCTAACACAAGAAGAACGACTCAACCAAGATGCTCAGAGGATGAGAACCTCTCCTAGACTTGTCGCATATAAACCTCCTTCTGCTCCCAGCCATCCTTCACTGTCAAAAATATTGACAAGAGAAGAACTACGTGACCGATCAGCAAAGGGTCTTTGTTGGCATTGCGATGAGCCGTGGAATCGCGATCATCACTGCAAAAGGGGCCACCACCTACTGATTGAACCTCTTGAAGACATGGACAAGGAGGAGGTCTAGAAACATGAGGAAGAGGTCGTAGATGAAGAACAGCAGTCGGTTGATATTACGATACATGCCCTTGCAGGTTACGGGAACTCGCAAATAATGAAAGTGGGAGAACTTCTAAAGCAACAACTGATCACAGTTCTTATTGACACCGGGAGCACTAATAATTTTATGAATAGTAAGGTTACTGTCCGAATGGCTTTACCTATCAAGAATTGCAGCAGGTTTGATGTTAAGGTCACCGACGGATGAATTTTGAAGTGTGATCATAGGTGCCTGCGAGTGAAACTATCACTACAGGACCAAGAGATAATTACAAATTTCTTCCTCCTCCCTCTTGATAATTATGATGCTGTGGTCATCATCGAATGGCTGATGACATTAGATGATGTTTCTTGAATGGCTGATGACATTAGACTTGTCTGATTATTTTACAACAATTTGAGTGTAGATGAAGGCAATAGGGTATCAACTTACCTCCTAGGGCATCATTTATCAATTATGGATAGCATAATTTACAATCTTATAGGAATTTTCAAGAAAAAAAGAGGTTGCTACTTTAGAGGTCAATGGGACAGATGCAGTTGAAATCACTTATTCTAAAGCCCTAGGTATCATTTTTGGAAGCCCGAATTTGTCAATCGTTCCTAAGAGTTATGAATATTTGTTACCCTTTAATTCAAAAGTACTTTATCATATTATAATAAGTATTTTTCTTCCAAAATAATATCTGATGAGGTAAGTCAAATGGAGTTAGGAATGATGTATTGAATCATGGCCAAGCATCAAAATTGTTTTGGATACTTAATACGACAAAACATGATTTAACTATCAACGAAAGATCTAATGCTTCCATATGGTGGTTTAATCACTAGGCTAATATAGGTTTTCTTCGATGATATCCTTATTTACAGCCCTTCTCTTGAAAGTCATATTCAACACTTACAACTTGTTTTGACAATTTTGTGAGAACATGTTCTTTTTGTGAAAAAAACGAAGTGCAGCTTTCTTCAACAAAAGGTGAAATATCTTGAGCATATCATATCAGAGGAAGGGGTGGTAGTGGACCACTCCAAAATTGAAGCAATACAGAACTAGCCGACCCCGAGGAACATTAAATCGCTGTGCGGCTTTCTCGGTTTAACAGGTTACTACCACAAGTTCGTTAAAAACAATTGAAAGATCAGTGCACCCCTTACTTCCTTGCTAAAAAAAGATACTTTTCAGTGGTTGGACAAAGCCACCACCACCTTCAACAAACTTAAAGTCGCAATGATAACAATGCCCGTACTAGCGTTACTTGACTTCGGCAAGATTTTTATTATTGAAGTCGATGCTTTCGGAGTCGGAATTGATGCTATACTAATGCAAGATGGCTGCCCCCTCGCTTATACCAGTAATGTGTTATCTCCTTCCCATCTCAAGATGACTATTTACGACAAGGAAATACTCGCGATTATGCATGCGGTGTCCAAATGGAGACCATACTTGATCGGGCGACGCTTTCAAATCAAGACCGACCATAAAAGCCTAAAATATTTCATGGAGCATAAGATATCTTCTCCAGAGCAGCAAAAATGGGTAACAAAGCTTCTTGGATATGATTATGAAATAACATACAAAAAGGGAAAAGATAATGTTGTTGTAGATGCGCTTTCACGGCTACTCGAGCAAGCTGAATTTTTGGCTGTTTCACTTCTGACCAGCGATTTTCTTGAGGATATTAGGAGGGAATGGTAAGATAATCCGGAAACGAGTAAAATCATAAAAAATTTGAAGGAAGCACTAAGCTCCGTGGCTCATTATAGTTAGGACTCAAAGGACTTACGATATAAGGGACGCATTGTGCTTGTGCCAAATTCTACTTGCATAAAGACCATCCTTCAAGAGATGCATTCCACACCTACGGCCAGGCACTCTAGGTTCCTTAGAACCTATAAAAGAATTAAGCAAAATTTTTATTAGATAGGGATGAAAAATATTATTACTGAATTTGATCAATAATTTATCAATTGATTTCATCATCAAAATCCGAGATTCAATAATCTCTCCCTTTTTGATAATGATGACCAATTAATGATGGAGTAAATCTTAACTCTCCCAATCTATATGCCATACTTGGGAAAAGACAAACTAGAATTCACAACCTTTGAATTCAAGCTTTAATCGATTTTGATCAAAAATTTAATACATTATGCATCATTATAGTTTCATGTTATCAAAGTGTTACATGCACAATTTCATGTATGATACTAGAAACTAATCAACTTGGCATGATTTACATTATACTAAAGCAATCATCACTTCATTCATAATACCAAAATTTATCATTTCAAACAATTAAGCATGATACCAAGCATGATACTAAATATTATGATACCAAGCATTCATCATTTCTCCCTCTTTTGTCATCAACAAAAAGGAAATGTATAAACATTTTGACACCATTATACCAAACATTCGACATGCAAGATAGTTTTACACAATTTTATGCAAGCTTAGGAAAAATGGAGTTAAGTAAAAGATGGCAATGTTTGTTTCTTTAAATTAGCAAGCTAGCAAAATCTCTACAAGATAGCAACTTTTACTTTTAGTGCAAACTAGCTTTCTCTTTAGTTACTCTTGCTAGCATTCTCTTTAGCTTTGAAGTAGGCAAGCTATCAAAAATGAAATTAAGCAAAAATTTCTACAAGATAGCAACTTTTGCTAGTACTTGTCTTTGGATGTGCAAGGTTCTTCTTCAGATGTACAAGCACTTGTTGGTATCTCCCCTTTGTCATAGGAAGAAGATGAAGAAGAAGAAGAAGAAGAAGAAGAAGAAGAAGAAGAAGAAGGGAGGAATTCATTCATCACAAGAAAACTCAAGCTACAAGAATCGAAAATCCATGAATCAAACTTCTACTTTCATAAATAGAAAGTTAAAAGATTCATCATGCAAATGATCAAGATGTGTATATTAAGGGTTTAAGAATCAAATCACTATTTTTGTAAATGGAAAGAAGAATGATTCATGATCATCGCACAAGAATCAAGTATACCAAAAATCCATAAATGAAAACTCTTTTGTAAAATCAAATTGTTCCTCATTTAATTTAACATGCCTTATTCTCTTCTAATAAAATCAAATTATTCCTCATTTAAAGGTTTTGTAAAAATATCTGTTAATTGGTATTTTGTATCAATAAATTCTAAAGATATATCATGGTTATTAACATGAGCCCTTATAAAACAATGCCTAATATCAATATGTTTAGTTCTAGAGTGTTAAATGAGATTTTTTTGTTAAACATATTACACTAGTGTTATCACATTTTATAGGGATATTTTTAACTAAATTTTGTAATCTTCTAATGTATTTTTCTTTTATATAACTTGTGCACAACATGCACTTGCTGCTATATATTCAGCTTCAGCTGTAGATAGTACAATCGAATTTTATTTTTTGGAAGACCAAGAGACAAGAGCATGACCTAATAATTGACATGTTCCAGATGTGTTTTTTAATCAATTCTACATCTAGCAAAATCAACATCAGCATAAATAGTTAATTAGGAAAAATAGCATTATGAAATCCGAGTGGTTGTTCAACATAAACTTCCTTAGAAATAAAATCATTTAAAAAAGTACTTTTAACATCCATTTGAAATAACTTAAAATTATTATAACAGGCATGTGCAAGGAGCATTCTTATGGCTTCTAATCTTGCCATAGGAGAGAAAGTTTTTTCATTATCGATACCTTCTTCTTAGTTAAAACCTTTGGCCACTAATTTAGCCTTGTTTCTAACCATGATACCAAGTTCATCTTGCTTGTTTCTAAAGAGTCATTTAGTATCAATCACTAAATGGTCACTAGGTCTAGGGAACAAGCTTCCACATCTCATTTCGCTCAAATTGATTTAACTCTTCTTGCATTATAATAACTCATGAATCATCTTTCAGGGCCTCGTTAATACATTTTGGTTAAATTTGAGATAAAAAGGTAACGTTAGCATAAAATTTTTTAAAGGAAGAGCGAATTTAAACACCTTTTGTTATGTCTCATATGATTAGCTCCTTAGGATGAGCATCTATATACATCTATTTCTTAGGTAAGAATACTTTGGAAGAAGATGCATCTAAGTTGCTAATGGGAGGAGAGGTTTCATTCAAATTTAAAGCATCAAAATCAAAATCATCATCAAAATTATTTTTCTTAAATTTAAAAATCTCATTAAAAATAACATGAATAGATTCTTCTATAACCAAAGTTCTCTTATTAAAGACACGAAATGCTTTAGAGATAAAAGAATAACCAAGAAAAATACCTTCATCAGATTTTGCATCAAATTTTTCTAAAGCATCTTTTTCATTTAAAACAAAACATTTACAATAAAAACTTTGAAATATGAAACATTGGGTCTTTTGTTGTTTCAGAATTCATAAGGAGTTTTGAAAAGTAATGGTCTTACTAGAACCTTATTCATGACATAGCATGTCGTGTTAACGACTTTGGCCCAAAAATATTTGGGTAGGCTATGTTCGTTTAATATGGTTCTTGACATTTTTTATAGGCTCCTATTTTTTCTTTCAACTACTCTATTTTATTGTGAGGTTCTTGGAGTAGAGAAATTATGATTGTACTCATTTGACTCACAAAAATTTTAAAAATTATGGTTTTGAAATTCACCACCGTGATCACTACGAATAGTTGAAATTATAAACCCTTTTTCATTTTGAACATATTTATAAAATTTTGAAAAACATTTAAAACAATGACTTTTGTGTGCCAAGAAGTATGTCCAAGTGTATCTACTATAATCATCTATAATTATAAAGATGTATTTGCTACCTCCTAGGGTTATTGTGTCAATTGGTCTAAATAAATCCATATGAATAAATTGTAATAGTCTAGAGGTGCTTATCTGATTCTTTGATTTGAAACTACTTTTCATTTGTTTTCCTAATTGACATGCGTCACAAAATTTATCTTTGACAAACTTGATGCTATGCATTCCTCTTACAAGTTCTCTAGTTAAAATTTGAGAGATTAGTTTCATGCTAGCATGACCTAATCTCCTATGCCAAAGCCAAGTATCATCATTTAAAGCTAAAAAAGCATGTTTCATCACAAAGATCATTAATGTCAATAGTATACACATTGTTATATTTTAAGGCAATCATAGGTGTATTTTTGTGTGGTATTTCAATTATGCAAGTATTAGATTCAAATCTTATGATATATCTTTTATCACATAATTGACTAATGCTTAGTAAATTATGCTTTAAACCATCTACTAATAACACATCTTTAATCAAGTGGTTTGACTTATTACCTATGGTTCTTTTGCCAATAATTTTATCTTTGTTATTGTCTCTGAAAGTGACATACCCTTCATCTTGGCTAGTGAGCTTAAAGAATTAAGTTGGATCTTCGGTTATATGCCTTGAGCATCAATTATCGAGGTACCATCTCTTGCTCCTAGCTTGTGATTGTAAACACATCTACAAGAAAGGAGATTTTCTTTTAGGTAGTCATTTAACTTTAGGTGTCTCACTAGTCGATCTAACTAACTTATTGTTAGTTATAAGTGACTTACAAGATAATCACGTGAGTGATGGCACCTATAACATGCTGCATCAATCTCTTCGCTTATGATTACTGACATTTTCTCATATTATCTGGATGTATATTAAGATATTCTTGGATCTGTGCAATGGAAATCGGATCGTAATGGGATCATGATAATGAGACCGATTCACCTTTAAACATAAACCTTAAATAATCTCGGTCAAAGGTTACTCAAGAGAGACATCGAGATAACTAGATAAACTAGTGTGTTGTATACCCGTCCATATGATGGAGGTGACTAATCTCATAGCTACTCGTATGGGGACACTAAGGATACAGTGCAAGTGCTCATTGGAGAATGAGTTCACTGATTGATCAACTTGTTGAATGCTAGATGATTATTGATACCTAATGTTAGACAATGATTCCATAGTCTCAGTAGTGTATCTGGTCCTTAGACTTAAGACACCAAGGATGTCCTATATGAGTACTCTACTCTTTAATACCAAACTTATAAGTTTGGAAGTTTCAAATCTAGTACAATCGATTATTGGGAGTGACATCCAACCTTATAAGGGCTATTGAGTATCAATAGAGGATCATCCACTCTTGGTATTATGAGAGGAATATCCCATGTGTTCTTGCTCATGCAAATCTCTGGCCAGGGTCATTCAGATTATGAGAGAAATAGTTCTCCGGGATAATCTGATTAGAGCGAGATTCAAGTGGAAACTATATGGGCCTAATAGTACCATGCTCAATATACGATCTCTAAGATATTAGATAGATAAGGGACTATAGGTACATGGTAACTAAGGCAGATAGGTCCAAAGATTGGATTCCCCTATATTATATGGGGACTGCAACGTAGTAGCCTAATACGTCCGTAGTCGATAAGTCAAGTGAATTATTATGGAGATAATAATTCACTGAGTCAGAAGGAGTTTTGACAGGTATGACCCATGACCAACTCTATATTAGGCCTAGAGGGTCACACACATATAGTTGGTGTTACGACAAGCAGAGGTTCGTATATCAGATATTCGCCAGAGCCTCTATCTTATTGGATATCCAATAAGCCCCTAAATTATTGGATCCCATGGATGATTTTCAATAAGAGATTATTGGGTAAAGACCCATTAATCTAAGAGGCTTGGGTAATTAGATGGAGATCCTACTAGTTATAGGTGCCCTATAAGCCAATCATGTGAGTGATGGCACTTGTAACACATTGCATCAATATCTTTGTTTATGATTACTAACATTTTCTCACATTAACTAGATATATATTATGATATCCTTGGATCTGTGTAATGGGAATCGGATCGTGATGAGATCACGATAATGAGATTGATTCACCTTTAAACATATACCCTAAATAATCCTAGTCATAGGTTACTCGAGAGGGACATTGAGATAACCAGACAGACTAGTGTGGTGTATACCTATCCATAAGATAGAGGTGGCTAGTTTCATAGCTAATCGTGTGGGGACACTAAGGGTATAGTGCAAGTGCTCATTGGAGAATGAATTCGCTGATTGATCTGCTTCCAGAATGCTAGATAGTTATTAGTACCTGATGTCAGACAGTGATTCGGTAGTCCCAATAGTGTATCTAGTCCTTAGACTTGAGAAACCAAAGATGGCTTGTATTAGTACTCTATTCTTTGACGTCGGACTTACAGGTTTGAAAAATTTCAGATCTGGTACAACCGGTTCTTGGGAATGGCAGTCAACCTTACGAAGGCAATTGAGTGTCAATAGAGGATAATCCATTCTTGGTATCATGAGAGGAATATCCTATGTATTCTTGTTCAAGTAAATCCTTGGCTAGGGTCATTCAGATTGAGAGAGAAAGAGTTCTCCAGGAGAATTTGATTAGAGCGAGACTTAATTGAAAATCATATAGGCCTGACAGCACCATGCCTGATATATGGTCTTTGGGATATTAGATTGATGAGGGGCTATAAGTACATAGTAACTGAGGGCAGATAGGTCTAAAGGATTGGATTCTCCTATATCATCTAGGGACTACGACATAGTGGCCTAGTACATTTGTAGTCGATGAGTCAAGTGAATTATTATGGAGATAATAATTCACTGAGTTAGAAGGAGTTCTGATAGGTATGACTCACGACTAGCTCGATATTGGGTCTAGAGGGTCACACACATATGATAGGTATTGCGAAAAGTAGAGGTTCGGATTTGAGATATCCATCGGAGCCCCTATCTTATTAGATATCCAATAAGCCCATGTATTATTGGATCCCATGGATGAAATCCCATAAGAGCTAGATTATTCGGTAGAGACCCATTAATCTAAGAACTTTGGGTAATTGGATAGAGATCCAATACCTAATAGAGCAGGATCCATTAGGGTTTACATGTGGCCTCTATAAATAGGAGGGAACCAAAGGTCCATAGGCTGTGGTCTTTTTGGTAGCCATATTCTATTCTCCTCTCCCCAGAGAGGAGCATCGTCATAGCTCCTGCCGTGTGGATCATCGCTAGAGAGGAGGATGCTTGACCTCATTCATTCTACCCCATGGATCTATAAGAATCCTAGGAATATACAATCTCCTTAGGTATTATCTTTTCATACACATAGTTTTTGGATTTACAGATTTATTTTTTCACACTATCGCACGATGATGGAACTTTTTTGTGAAAATCTAGGATGTTTTGTTTTATGTTCTTCTGTTGTGTATGTGATGTCGCCCCTTGGATTTTCCAACAGTAGTATCAGAGTTAGGTTATTCATGCGAAGATTGGATTTTAACTGCGTGTTGTGTTTTGGATGCGCTTTTGATGCCAAAATCATTGACGCAAAATATGAGAGACGACAACAACTATTGCTGCCCTTGTAGTTTAGCCAAGGTTGCTTGCGGCCAGGGCCATGCGCGCATGGGCCGCCGGCGGCCAGCGGGTAATGGTCGTCTGCCTATAGTGGCTGCACTGCCCGCATGTGCATAGGGAGCCCACAGGCGAGGCTGCAGCAGCCAAGGGCGCTAGGCTCGCGGACGAGCCACCCAGCAGGCTTTGCACCCGCAGGTGGGGGGGGCAGCACTGCCCGCAATGGTTAGCCTGTAAGGGGTGGCGCCTGTGGGCAGCCTACTCGTAATGTGTGGGCGGCGCCCACAAAGGCACTTGGTTTGCGGGTGAGCCTAGTGGCCTAACCTAACCCGCGGACAGATCGCCTGCGGGCACCGTGGGCAGGGTGGCGGCGGCCACAACACTACAGAAGGGAAGAGGATTAGGGTTTTCGAGCAAAAGATATTTTTGCCCTTAGGAATTTTAGAAATTCTAATTTTATCTCTTTTGGCTGAATGACAAAAATATCCTTCGTTATTTAGAAATTTCCTTTATATCCTTGATTTCAAAAAATTATTAGTTATTAAAAGGTTTAATTAACTATTATTATTAATTTAGTAGTCCTACATGATGATGATGTGTACATATGATATATGATATGGACAGATGATTATGGACAGTGTGATGTGTGTACATGTGATTATTATTGTTATTGGGCTAGCGAGCCTTTATTTTTCTCATTTATTATTTGGCCAGTGTGCTTGTAATTATATTGTAATTACATGAGAAGGCATAGTGGGAGCGTGTAAGTGATGATGGGATCCACGAGGCTGAGATGGACGATTGCGACGCATAGCAATGCGCCAAGATGCCGACGGAACCGACGAGGATGAGATGGATGATCACAAGGCATTGAGATGCACCACAACACACATAGATCTTGATGTGAGTGATTGGGCCCATTGGCTCGGGATTGATCATATTAGGATGTGGTCTATGATCATCTGGTATGATTGCTCATGTGATGTGTGATTGCTTATACACCTACTAGATATGTATATATTTGCATGCGATGTAGATATATATTAAATATGTATATGTGTGACACATCATATTAGGAGACCAAATTAAAAAATCTCCTCTCTTAATAATATTAAGTCAGTAAACGTGAGGTAATTAGATTGACCCACATGGCCTTCTATCGTTATAGGTAGGAATCGATTCTCAGTGTAGGTTGAGTTAGTCGAGTCCCTCGAGACTCACCTATATTGCGATTCACTATCTTATCTACGACATAGAGATGTCACAAGTGACCTAAGGACATGGTATGCTTAGTCGAGTCCCTCAAGGATATATCATCGAATTAGACTCATCTTGTAACGATGGTGATGACTTAACCAAACATCATGGTTGGTTAAGTCCCTCGAGGCCATGATGGTTCGGAGGCTGAATAAGATGGGAATCACAATGAGTTATGATCGGTAAGAGTTGCCTACCTTTTGGGCTTAGTGTGATTAGTCGAGTCCCTCGAAGTTACACTAAGATGTTGATTAGATCTCGATCCCCACTAGAAGTCTGTCAGAGACTTTTGTTTCACATGTTGAGGGTGTCATGTGACTCGCTAGAAAAATAGTGGGAGCATATTAAGATAGAAGTCCATATCTTGATTATTTATATTTCTACAAAATCTGCATATTATTTAATTCTGCTGCATCTTTATTTTTTAGAAAATGTCACCATTAGACTCTTTATGTGGCATACTTGATGCTAACCGCCTCATTGGTCCAAATTATGCAGATTGGCTTCGCAACCTGAGAATTGTTCTCATGATAGAGAAAATCATATATGTCCTTGATATAGTGATGCCTACGCCTAAGGAAGGGGTAAGCAAGGATGAGATTGCTCGTTACATGAAGTACAAAAATGACTCCACTCTTGCTTAGTGTTACATGTTGGTCTCCATGACTCCCGATTTATAGAGACAACTTGAAAAGATAGATATCAGATCTATACTCCTATGTCTCCATAAATTGTTTGAGGAATCAGAAGAACTCAATGATATGAGATATCGAAGAGTCTCTTCCACGCTAGGATGACTGAGGGGACATCGGTTCAGAACTATGTCCTTAAGATTATTGAGTGGATAGAGAAATTCTCAAGTCTAGGAATGGTCCTAAAGGATAACTATTGGGTCTCGGATTCTGATGATGAAACTAATTGATTGTGTTTTATTATCTAATTACATTTTGAGTGATGCAGGTGTACTATCAATCAGGATTAGATAGTTGATATAGGATGAATCAGCGTTGCGCTGGAGGAAATCACATTAAGAGATTGGATGTCAAGCCGTAGGTCCGGTTGATAATCGGCAGAAGGCTTCGGACAAAGATATCGGACATCGGGCTAAGAAGAGTGGTGTTGCACCAAGGATGTCGAGGTTACGGAGATCAACCGCCAATTGGGCAACAGGCCACAAGAGAGGACGATGCACTAAAAAATCGGATAAACCTCGACCAATAACGTGTCGAGCAACAAGAAGTTGATTCATTATAATTGTCTAGATCGAAGTAGGGTTAAGATTTAATTTGTATGTAGGATTAACTACGATTACGATAAAGATATAAAGTGAAACAAAGTGTCAGAGTCAAGTATGATCGAGTCGTTGGGAGTTTGAGAGTTCATTGGAAGTCCAAAGATTCGTTGAAGTGCTGCCAGAATTGGCCGAGAGTGAGTCGAGAGCTTGACGAAGGGTTCATCAGAAGTTTGCCAGAAAGACTCGTCAGAGGTTTGTAGAGCTCCCTGAGAAAGATCAAAGCTTGCTAAAGAAAACTCGTCGGAACTTGCCAAGATCATCATGAAGTCTAGGAGCTTGCCGGGGGTCCATAGAATGGTGTTTGAGGGTTCGTCGGAAGACTACCGAAAGTTCACCGGAAGAGGCCTTGACTTTTCAGATTGTATTTCACTTAGGAAATATCTTTAATTTTATAGTTAGCATACAATTAGGGTTAGATTTAGGAGGTAATCTCATCAACCCTATTATAGGCTAATTGGGCCCGTTAATGGACTGGTTTGGACTGGATTCAAGGCCCAACTAGGAGTGTTATACCCTATCTGGCGGTGGCATCGTAGACTGGGGTGGTGGTACCACCCAGATTGGGCGGTGGTACCACCCATTAATAGAGTACCTAGGCAGTGGTACCGTAAGACTGGTAGTGATATCGTCCAATGTCAGGGTCAAACTGTTGGGAAATCCTATGGGGCGACATCTCATGCATAGTGAAAGAACCAAAAATAAAACCACAGATTTCTCGTATAAAGAATCTATCATCATGTGAAGATCGGTGCATCAAAAAAAAATCTACAAAAAACTGCATGTGTAAAAGAAAATACCTAGGGAGATCGTATATCCTTGAATCCCTACAGATCTATAGGAGAGGATGAAGGAGGTCAAGCATCCTCCTCTCTAGCGATATCCACACGACAGGGATTACAACGATGCACCTCTCTGGAGAGAGGAGAACAAAAGATGGCTACCAAAAGAACCCCCAGCCTATAGAGCTTTGGTGCCTTCCTATTTATAGAGGCCCCTTGTAAACCTTAATGGATCTTGCCCTATTGGGTATTGGATCTCTATTCAATTACCCAAGCCTCTTGGATTAGTGGGTCTCTACCCAGTAAACTCTTATTAGCAATTATTGGATCTCATCTTAGGATCCAATAATTCAAGGGCTTAATGGATATCCAATAAGATAGGGGCTCTAGTAGATATCTCATATTTGAACCTCTACTCATCGCAACACCTACCATATGTGTGTGACCCTCAAGGCCCAATATCAAGCTGGCCGTGAGTCATACTTATCAGAACTCTTTCTGACTTAGTGAATTATTATCTCTATAATAATTCACCCAACTCATTGACTGTGGACGTACTAGGCTACTACGCCGTAGCCCCTAGACGATACAGGGGAATCCAATCCTGTGAACCTATCTGTCCTTAGTTATAATGTATCTATAGTCCATCATCCAACTAATATCTTAGAGACCCTATATCGGGCATGGTGCTGTCAGGCCTATACGGTCTCTCCTTGAGTCTTACTCTTGTCAGATTCTCTCGGAGAATACTTTTTCTCTCAATCCGAATAACCTTGGCCAAGGATTTGTTCAAGCAAGAATACATGGGATATTCCTCTCATGATACCGAGAGCGGATGATCCTTTGTTGACACTCAATAGTCCTCATAAGATTGGCTACTACTCCCAATAACTGACTGTACTAGATCTGAAACTTTCCAAACCTATAAGTCCATATCAAAGAGTGGAGTACTCATACAGAACATCCTTGGTTTCTCAAGTCTAAGGACCAGATACACTACTGGGACTACGGAATCGCTGTCTGACGTGAGGTATCAATAACCATCTAGCATTCTGTAGGCGGATCAATTAGTGAACTTATTCCCCAATGAGCACCTGCATTGTATCCTTAGTGTCCCCACACGAGTAGCTATAAGATCAGCCACCTCCATCATATGGACGAGTATACAGTATACCAATCTATTCGGTTATCTCGATGTCCCTCTCGAGTAACCTATGACCAGGATTATTTAGGATCTGTGTTTAAAGGTGAATCAGTCTCATTATCATGATCTCATCACGATTCGATTCCTATTGTACAAATCCAAGGACATCACAATATATGCAACATGTAAGATAAAGTGATAAAATGTCGAATAATTAGCAAAGAGAAAGAGTGCATATCAAGTCACAAGTGTCATCACTCATGTGATTGGCTTACAAGGCACATATGACTAGCAATCTCCCACTTGACCTAAAGCCAATCACCAACATGTCTGATCCCCATCAGACCTCCGTGATGCTCAAAAATAATCTAAGTCAATGACTTTGTTAGTGTATCTGCAATGTTATTTTTGGATGAAACTCTTTCCACTACTACATCTTTTCGGGCCATGATCTCTCTAATAAGCTAGAATCTACTCAGAACACTTCTGATGAGACCCGGGTTCTCTTATTTGAGTAATCACTTCATAGTTGTTGCAATATAAGAGAATCATATCCTCGTTGCTCGACATGACTCCCAAGTCTATGATGAACTTCTTCATCTAGACTCCCTTCTTTCCTGCCTTTGTCATAGTAATTTATTCCGCCTTTGTGGTCGAGTCAGCAATAGTGTTTTGCTTGGAACTCTTCCAGCATACTGCTCCTCCATTCAAGGTGAACACAAACCCTGAATTAGACTTGTTATCATCGACATCGGACTGGAAGCTTGAGTCCGTATAGCCCTCAACCTTGAGGCTACTACTTCCATATACTAATAAAAGATCCTTAGTCCTTCTCAAGTACTTAAGGATACATTTTACGATTTTCCAGTGGTCCAAGCCTGGATCTACCTAATACCTACTCGTGACACTTAGAGCATGCGCTATATCAGGCCTGGTACATAGCATAACATATATGATAGATCCTATCACTAAGACATATGATATTATATCCATGTGTGCCCTTTCTTCAGGAGTCTTTGGAGGCATACTCCTAGAAAGTGATATTCCATGTCTCATTAGTATTAGACCTCTCTTGGAATTTTTCATGCCAAACCTTTTGACAATGGTATCTATGTACCTGGACTGGGACAACCCAAGCATCCTCTTGGATCTATCTCTATGGATCCGTATCCCCAATACGTAGGATGCTTCCCTTAAGTCCTTTATAGAGAAGTGCCTAGATAGCCAAACCTTTACTATGGAGAGCACTCCTACATCGTTCCCAATGATCAAGATGTCATCCACATATAATACCAAAAAGGTGATAGCACTCCCACTTACCTTCCTGTACACACAAGGCTCATCTTCGTTCTTAACGAAGTCATAAGATCTGATCGCCTCATCAAATCTTATGTTCCAACTTCGGGAAGCTTGCTTCAGTCCATAAATGGACCTAAGTAACCTGTGCACATTATCTGGGTTATCCTTGGACACGAATCCCTCAAGCTATATTATATACACCTCCTCCTCGAGTTTACCATTGAGGAATACGGTTTTGATGTCCATTTGCCAGATCTCATAATCAGTATACTGCAATAGCTAATAGAATTCGAATGGATTTTAGCATGGCTACAGGTGAGAAAGTTTCATCATAGTCAGCACCTTGCCTTTGATGATACCCCTTGGCCACTAGCCTTGCTTTATAAGTCTCTACCTTTCCATCTACTCCGATCTTCTTTTTGAAGATCCACTTACAGCCAATGGGTACAATACCCTCGGGTGCATCAACTAGATCCTAAACCTTATTGGAGTACATGAAATCTATTTCTGAATTCATGGCATCTTGCCATTTTCTGGAATCTATGCTCATAATAGCCTCCTCGTAGATCTGAGGATTAATATCCTCAACATCCTCTTCTTTGATATGTCCCACAGATCTCTCAAGAGGATGAGATACTCTACCGAACCTACATAAAGTTGGAACTTGTATGCAAGGTATTTGAATAGATTCTGGTTGTGGAATGGTGCTTGAGCTAGGTTCTCTAACATCGCTTAACTCCATCATACTCCCACTATCTCCACTAAGAATGTGTTCCTTCTCAAGGACCACTGCTCTCTTGGTATAAAGATCTTTTAGTCCTCAGGATGATAGAAATAATACCCATAAGTTTCCTTGGGGTATCCCACGAACTTGCACCATTCTGTTCTGAATTCTAACTTGTTAGGGTTGGGTCTCTTGAGGTGGGCAGGGTAGATCCAAATATTAACAACCTTACGATCGGGCTTCTTCTCATTCCATATCTCATATAGAGTAAACATTACTAACTTAGTTGGAATTCTATTCAGAATTTAAGCTGCGGTCTCTAGGGCATATCCCCATAATGAGATGGGTAGATCGGCGAAACTCATCATGGAACACACCATGTCTAACAATGTGTGATTCCTCCTTTCTGATACACTATTAAGTTACGGTGTATAAGGAGGTGTCCATTGGGATAAAATCCTATGGTTTTTGAGGAACTAGGTGAACTCTATACTCAAGTACTTGCTAGTCATATGTGCTCACATGAGTGATGGCACTTGTGACTTGATATATACTTTTTTTCTTTTTGCTTATTATTAGATGTTTTATCACTTTATCTTGTATGTTGCATATATTGTGATGTCTTTGGATTTGTGCAATGGGAATCGGATCGTGATGAGATCACGATAATGAGACCGATTCACCTTTAAACATAGACTCTGAATTATCCTGGTCATAGGTTACTTGAGAAGGACATCGAGATAACCGGATAGACTGGTGTGCTGTATACCCATCCATATGATGGAGGTAGCTGGTCTTATAGCTACTCGTGTGGGGACACTAAGGGTACAGTGCAGGTGCTCATTGGGGAATGAGTTCATTCATTGATTCGCTTATGGAATGCTGGATGGTTATTGATACCTCACATCAGACAGTGATTCCGTAGTCCCAGTAGTGTATCTGGTCCTTAGACTAAAGATACCAAGGATGTCTTGTATGAGTACTCCACTCTTTGATACCGGACTTATAAGTTTGGAAAGTTCTAAATCTAGTACAGCCGGTTATTAGGAGTGGTAGCCAACCTTATGAGGGCTATTAAGTGTCAATAGAGGATCATCCGCTCTCGGTATCATGAGAGGAATATCCCATGTGTTCTTGCTCGAACAAATCCTTGGCCAAGATTATTCGGATTGAGACAGAAAGTGCTCTCTGGGAGAATCCGACAAGAGCAAGACTCGAGGAGAGACCGTATGGGCCTGACAGCACCATGCCCGGTATAGGATCTCTGGGATATTGGATGGATAAGGGACTATAGATACATGGTAACTGAGGACAGATAGATCCAAAGGATTGGATTCCCCTGTATCGTCTAGGGGCCACGGCGTAGTGGCCTGGTACATCCGTAATCGATGAGTTGAGTGAATTATTATAGAGATAATAATTCACTAAGTCAGAAGGAGTTCTGACAAGTATGACTCATGGCCAGCTCGATATTGGGCCTAAAGGAGCACACACTTATGGTAGGTGTTGCGACGAGTAGAGGTTCGGATATGAGATATCCGCTGAACCCCCTATCTTATTGGATATCCATTAAGCCCCTGAATTATTGGATCTTGAGATAAGATCCAATAATTGCTAATAAGAGATTATTGGGTAGAGACCCACTAATCCAAGAGGCTTAGGTAATTGGATGGAGATCCAATACCCAATAGGGCAAAAGATCCATTAGGGTTTTTAGGGGGCCTCTATAAATAGGAGGGAACCAAAGCTCTATAAGCTGAGGGTTTCTTTTAGTAACCACCTTCTGTTCTCCTCTCCCCACAGAGAGAGAGGTGCATCGTCATAGTTCTTATCGTGTAGATACCGCTAGAGAGGAGGATGCTTGACCTCCTTCATCCTCTCCTATAGATCTGCAGAAATTCAGGGATATATGATCTCCCTAGGTACTTTCTTTTACACATGCAGTTTTCACGAATTTATTTTGATGCACCGATCTTTGCACGATGACGGAAACTTTCTACGGGAAATCTAGGGTGTTTTGTTTTATGTTCTTCCGCTACGCCTGTGATGTCGCTCCCCTTGTGGATTTCCCAATAGTACTCACCTCCTCGATCTGATCGAAGGGTTTTAATACTCTTTCCTGTTTGGTTCTTCACTTCATTCTTATATTCCCTAAATTTCTCAAAAGCCTCGGACTTGTACTTCATCAAGTACACATGTTTGTATCTTGAGAAATCATCAGTGAAAGTAATGAAGTAGGAGTAACCACCTATGGCATGAGTCGACATGGGACCATATACATCACTATGTATGAGTTCCAATAACTTAGTGGCTCTCTCTCCAGTTCCACTAAATGGAGAGTTGGTCATCTTTCCCCAAAGACAAGGTTCACAAGTCGCATATGACTCATAGTCAAATGGATCTAGATATCCATTCATCAACAACTATTGAATCCTTCCTTCATGGATGTGACCTAGCCTACAATGCCACAGATATGTATTTTTCATATCTTCTCATTTCCTCTTAGACTCACTTTCATTCATAATATGTGGAGCTATATCTAGCATAAATAAACCATGATACAATATTCCTCTCGTGATGATTCATCATCTAATATTATTGAATAACCATTGTTCTCAAAAACTAATTTATATCCACTAACTATCAAACATGAAATGAAAATAATATTTTTGATAATAGAAGGAACATAATAGCATGCATCTAATGTAATAATAGCTCTACTAGGCAGATGTAAGGTGACCTTGCCAACAGCCATTACAGCAACCTTTGCTCCATTACCCATCTTAAGGTCCATCTCGCCTCCGTTCAATCTCCTAGATTCTACTAGAACCTGCAATGAATTGCAGATATGATAAGCACTCCTGGTATCCAATACCCATGTGTTATCATAAGATTCTGACAAATGGAAACTGATCATGAATGTACCTGAAGCTTCTCCAAGCTTCTGTTTTTCCCTCTTTGCAAGGTACTCTTTGTAGTTATTCTTCCAATGCCCATCTTTGCCGTAGTGGAAGCACTGGCCTTTGTCCTTTTTTGGGTGTTTCTTGGCAACCTTTGCCTTACCCATTTTTCCCTTACTCTTGCTCTTCTTAAGGGTCCTCTCAGCCTTCCTTTTCTTTCTGGTCTCACTAGCATAGAGAATTGGCTTCTCTTTCTTGATGGTGCTCTCTGCTTCTTTCAACATATTGAGGACCTCTAGGAGGCTTACCTCATGTTTGTTCATATTAAAATTCATTATGAATTGAGAAAAGAAATTTGGTAGGGACCGAAGCACAAGATCCACATACAAGTTATCCTCTAGGATCATTCCAAGACCTATGAGTTTCTCGATCCACTCAATCATCTTAAGGACATGGTTCTGAACCGGTATCCCCTCAGTCATCCTAGAACGGAAAAGACTCTTTGATATCTCATATCGCTGAGTTCTTCCCTGTTCCTCAAACAGTTTGTGGAGATACAGGAGTGTGGAATTAGCATCCATATTTTCATGTTGTCTCTGTATCTCAGTAGTCATAGAGGCCAACATATAACACTGAGCAAGAGCAGAATCATCATTTTAATAGATCTAAAGCATACTTAGTTTGACTAACAAAGGTTTCATCATGAAGTTGCTTAATTTGTAATTCTAAGAAAAATGTTAATTCTACTATTAAACTCATTTTGAATTCTTGGCTCATGCTTTTGGCAAAAGACTCACACAAAGACTCATTTGTAGAACTAAAAATAATATCATCAATATAAATTTGAATAATAAGAAAATTATTTTTAAAATATTTAATAAACAAGTGGTATCGACCTTACCTTTCAAAAAATCATTCCTAATAAAAAATTAAACTAAGTCTCATACCAAGCCCTTGTGGTTTGTTTTAATCCATAAAGAGTCTTTGGTAACTTAAATACATGGTTAGAAAAGAAAATATTCTCAAATCTGAGTGATTATTCAGCATAAACTTCTTCGAAAATAAAGCTATTAAGAAAAGCACTTTTAACATCCATTTGAAATAACTTAAAATTATTACAACAAGCATAGGCAAGGCATCACATCCTGGATTTTTTTTTAGGATCGCATCTTTCCACACATACAGAGCCAAATAGATAAATATCACTTTATTTATAATTATAAATATTTATTATAATTTATTTATTCATCAAGTCATAAGTAGAAAGGTAAATATAGTGATGTTAACTCAAAGAATCATCCAAGTGGCTCTACCTAACGGTAGAGAAAGGTTCGCTCTCCCATTGGAATCTAATTCAGTGCTAGTGGGAGGCTGCTCTGAAAATAAAAAATAAAGAAAATTCAGTAACGCTGAGTAGGAACCCTAAAAGTCAACTCAAAATAAATGCATGATCAAAAATCCATCATCCCATTGGCGTATATCAAATACCCGAAAGAGCACTCCCCCAACAGTAGATGGAGAGGCTTTACCCTACGGAATGAGTTTATATTCTCCCGACAATGGATGGAGGCAAACTCATATCGTACTTCCAATAATAGATAGAGTGGTGTCCCTCACCCACTAAAGTGGGGATATGTTCCTCCCAACTATGGATGGAGGAAGCGTCCAACCATCATATCTGACGGCTTGCTAATCCCCGAAAGGAATCGCCCTACCTGTGCTTGGCAGAGAAATAACATAATCTCACACTGGTCATGTCTATATTGGGATGAAATAACATATTTAAAACATCTCTTTCCAACATCATCAATATCAAAAATACCAATTAGCCCTCAATTGACTTGAACCCTAGTTAAATCAGTCTAATCCAACTCGATTCACTAGAACCTAAATGAAACGATCTCTAATCCTCATTTAACTAGTTTGAAACCACCCTAGACTAGTATAATTTGGACTATATTAGGTTCAATTTAGGTTAAACTGACTTGAAAAGTTAAACTAATTCGGAACCATCCTAAATTGATATAGACTAATCAAGTCTGGTTTAATTCAATCGATGTTTAGGCTCAAACCCAACAATTATATAATATTAGACTAGGTTGAACCAACCCAAATACCGATAATGTGCATTATATATAACTGTGTATGCATCACACCAGGTTGGGCCAACCCTGGCCCATGATAGCCCATATTGGGTTGGGTTGGGTTAGCCTATGGGCTAGGGTCTGACCCGTAGGTTGGGCTTGGCCTACGAGCTGTTTTAACCCAATCCTATCCAATTTCATAAATTTTAAATTATAATAACATATATCCACTAATAATAATACATTAAAATATAATAATATATTAAATAAATAATAAGATTGAAAAATAAACTTCAATATAAGGAAATAACATTCTTGATTTAATAAGAATTAGAAACCATATTTTTAATAAATGTAACATGAATAATTTTAATATGATCAAATCAAATAATAACATTCTAAATCTCAAAAAGGATAAAAAATTTTAGATAACATATTCTAATCAATAATAAAAATTTTAACATATAAAGGATTAAGAACTATTTTTGAACTACTCATGATATATTTTAATCTAAATAAGATTAGAAGATAACTACAATGTAATAAAATAATATTCGTAATCTAAAAAAATCTGATATCATAAAACATATACAATTTCAATATGTTTAAAAATAAAAACGTTTAAAGGATATTAAAGGATAAAATATTTTAATTCAATAATAACTAATATCAATCTAAAAATTTCAATATAGAATTCAAATAAAAACTTTTAATTTCAAGAAAGGTAGGGAGAACCTACCCCTTCTTTGCAGGATGAAACTCCTCGCCCCTCCCGCTATTGAATTCTGCTTGGTGAGGAATGAATGAGAGAAATCCGTCCCCTTAAATAGGAGGAGATGAGCCTCCATTAAAGAAAAATTTTCTAAAATTTTATATTTATTTAATATAAATTATTTTTATTTAATATGCTAACAAATATGATATCATCCTATTTGGAATGCTTAATAATCATTTCCTAATTCGTAATGACAAACAAAGAAGTAGAATTAACATTCCCTAAATTATGTTAATCCCTAAATTATACTAGTATGTAAGAAAATAATATTTGATTTCTAAATCAAATATTTGATTTGATTACACAAGGAGAATCATTATGGCTTCTAGTCTCATCACAGGAGTGAATGTTTCTTCATAATTGATGCATTCTTATTTGTTGAAACCTTTAGCCACTAATCTAATCTTATTTCGAACCATGAAACCAACTTCATCTTACATATTCTTAAAAACCCATTTAGTGCTAATTACAAGATGGTCACTAGTGTTGAATCTCGGATTTTGATGATAAAATCAATTGGTGAAATATTTGTTCTAATCTATATTGTCAAAGATAAGTGTGCAAGATTAACTACGATGGGTCAGAAACATAAAGTAATTTACCGAGGTCAAGTCCGTCAGGTGTTCAAGAGTTCATCGGAAGTCCGAAGGATCGTCGGAAGTGTTGCCGGAACCAACCAAGATCGAATCAGGGACTTGCCGAAGTTTTCAGAAGTTCATCGCAAAGATCGTCGAAGGTTCACGGAACTTTGCCGAGAAGGTTCAGAAGCTTATTAAAGACCCGTTGAGCGTGCCATACAAGCCGGGAGCATGCTGGGAATCTGCCGGAAGAAATCCGAGGGAAGTATCGGAGGAACGCCAAAGTCTCATCGTAAAGCTCGCCGAAGTAAGACTTGAAGAATGTCGGTTTAAATCACTGTTAATTATGTTTTAATTTCGTAGTTAGCACGTACTTAGGGCAAGGATTTCGAATTAATCCTGCTCTAAATTGGTAGGGGTCAACTGGGCCTTTTGGGCCTTGAACAAGGCCCATTTAGCTTTCTTTGAATGGGCCGCAGAGTGTAGAACCGCCGGTGCGGCGAGAACCGCCGCCGTGCGGCGGTAGAACCGCCGTGCGGTAATGCGCCGCCCGTGCGGTGCAATAGCACCGCCGCGCCAGCGGTAGCACGCTGCGCGGTGCCAGCGGTAAGCACGCCGCGCGTAGCGTAGTACCGCCCGGCTATAGTGTATAGTGGCGATAGTACCGCCTGCTCCAGGCGGTAGTACCGCCGCTCCAGCGGTAGTACCGCCGCTCCAGTGTGGTAGCACCGCTGCAGGCAATCGTTAGTCGACGACCGACAGTGGTAGCACCGCCTCTGATGGGCGGTAGCACCGCCAGCACCAGAAACTCCAATTTGATTTTAAATTTGGAGCCCAAATTTGAAACCATTTTGGATCTATAAATACCCCCCCTTTCTCAGCTGAAAGGGTACCCTTTTGAGAGTTAGAATCTTGAGTTAAAGTCTTTGAATAGTCTTGAAAAGTCTTGTCTCTTGCTAAGTGTTTACCTCCTTCTTCTTCTTGTGAAATCTTGTAAGAGTGTGAACCTCTTGTAAAGGGTTGTAAGAGAGGTATTTGGTCCTTCCCCTTCAAAGGATTTGCTAGTGGAAGTGCGGAGCCTTATCGTGAAGGCTTCAAGAGTGGATGTAGGTCATTTGACCGAACCACTATACATCATTGTGTTCATGAATGTGTGAGTATTTACATTTCTGATTTATTTCATTACTTAGTTGCAAATCGTTTAGTTCCTTTACTCAAGCTATTTCATTCAAGTTCTCTTTCGTTAAATTGAAATCTTCTTACGAACTAGTCTTTGTGCAAAATCGGCTTCAAAGTTACGTTTTTAATCCGCTGCACTAATTCACCCCCCCCCCTCTTAGTGCCTTTTCGATCCTAACAATTGGTATCAGAGCAAGGTTTACTCTCATATTGGTTTAAAACCCAAGAAAGATGACCTACTCCGGTATGCAAGAGGGTCACTCCATTACTCGTCTGCCTATGTTTAATGGGTCGGATTATACGTATTGGAAGACTCGTATGAGGATTTTTCTCATTTCTATGGACTTCAAACTTTGGAACATTGTTGAAAATGGTTTTACAAAATCATCTCTTCCGATGAGTGAATGGAATAAGTCAGAAAGGAAGATTTTTGTTCTCAATGCAAAGGCTATGAATGCCTTATTTTGTGCGCTTGATAAGAATGAGTTTAATCGGGTTTCTATTTGTGAATTGGCATTTGATATTTGGCGCACTCTTGAAATCACTCATAAAGGCACTAGCTGAGTGAAAGAGTCCAAAATCAACATTCTTGTGCATTCTTATAAACTTTTTCGTATGAAACCAAATGAGTCCATTGGAGACATGTACACCCGCTTTACGGATGTCATCAATGGACTTAAAGCTCTTGGTAAAAGTTTTTCTAATTTTGAGTTGGTAACTAAAATTTTAAGATCCCTTCTAAAGAGTTGGGATCCAAAGGTTATGGCCATTCAAGAGGCCAAGGATCTTAAAATATTTTCGCTTGAAGAACTTATTGGGTCTCTAATGACCTACGAGATGACCTGCCATACTCATGAAGAGCTTGAGAACCCCCTTCCAAAGAACAGGAAGGATATGGCACTTAGAACACAAGAAGACCACTTGAAAGGAACATCAAGTGATGAGGACAGTGACAATGACATTGCACTTTTAACTCGAAAGTTTAAGAAATTTATAAGAAAGAACAAATTTAAAAATGACACAAAAAATAAATTTGAACACAAAAAGGACCAAGTTATTTGCTACGAATGCAAGAAGCCGGGACACTTCAAGAATGAATGCCCTCAAGCCAAGAAGAAGCAATTCAAGAAGAAGAAAGCTTTGAAGGCCATGTGGGATGATTCAAGTGACTCCGAGGTTGAAGAAGCTAGCAACAAAGAGGAGGCCAACTTCGCGCTAATGGCATTAGGAGAAGAGGTTAGTGAGTTATTTAATGAAGAGTTATCTTTCGATGAACTTTCTATCGCTTTTCATGAGTTATTTGATGAATGTAGAACTATTAGTAAGAAGTTCAATTTGCTTAAGAAAGAGCATGCTTTATTACAAAATAAGTTCAATAGTCTCCAAACCCCTTCTCTACCCCCATGCTCTAAGTGTGAACACTTAGAGGCAACAAAAAGGGAGAACTTGCTACTCAAAGAGACCCTAAACAAATTTAAGGTCGGTAGCAAGGGCTTGGACATGATCCTTGCTAACAAGGGTCACGTCGGAAATAGAAGTGGAATCGGATTTGTGAGTGGATCTCACCAAAATTCCACCACCTTCATTAAAGGACCCACATTGCATGTATTACCCTATTTGAAATGTAATTTTTGTGGTAAAATGGGACATGTTGCTTACAAATGTCCATTCAAGAAATTTAGTCCACAAAAATTGATATGGGTTCCTAAAGGAATCATAAACAATTCAATGTTGAATTACAAATTAAGTAGATCAATTTGTAAGGCACTCAAAATCAAATGGGTACCTAAAAACCATCCTCTTTTGTAGATAAACTCACAAGCTAGGAGCAAGAAATGGTATCTTGATAGTGGATGCTCAAGACACATGACCGGAGATCCATCTCATTTCTCTATGCTCACTAGTAAAGAAGAAGGGTATGTCACTTTCGGAGACAACAACAAGGGTAAAATCATTGGCAAGGGAACCATAGGTAACAAATCAAGTTTTTCAATTGATGATGTCTTGCTAGTTGATGGTTTAAAACATAATCTTTTAAGCATTAGTCAATTATGCGATAAAGGTTATGTTGTTAGATTTGAATCTAATGTTTGCATTATTGAAAAACCAAACAATGACATATCCATGATTGCTTTAAAACAAAACAATGTCTACACTATAAATATTGATGAATTAAGTAATGAAATATGTTTTTCGGTTTTGAATGATGATACTTGGCTTTGGCATAGGAGATTAGGCTATGCAAGCATGAAACTAATCTCTAAGATTTTATCTAGAGAGTTAGTAAAAGGAATCCCAAATATGAAATTTGTTAAGGACAAGGTGTGTGATGCATGTCAACTAGGAAAACAAATAAAAACTAGTTTTAAATCAAAAAATCAAATTAGCACCACTAGACCATTGCAATTGATCCATTTGGACTTATTTGGACCAATTGACATAACAAGCCTAGGAGGTAGCAAATATGCCTTTGTAATTGTGGATGACTATAGTAGATACACTTAGACCTATTTCTTGGCTCACAAAAATGATTGTTTCAAATGTTTCTCTAAATTTTGTAAACTCACTCAAAATGAAAAAGGTTTTATGATTTCATTAATTCGAAGTGATCACGGAGGTGAATTTCAAAATCATGACTTCCAAAATTTTTGTGAAATAAACAGATATAACCATAACTTCTCTACTCCAAGAAATCCACAACAAAATGGAGTAGTGGAAAGGAAAAATAGAAGTTTGCAAGAAATGGCTAGAACCATGTTAAATGAATATAATTTACCAAAATATTTTTGGGCCGAAGCCGTGAATACGGCTTGCTATGTTATGAATAGAGTTCTAGTGAGACCATCCCTATCTAAAACTCCATATGAGTTATGGAATAATAAAAAACCCAATATTTCTTATTTTAAAGTTTTTGGTTGTAAATGCTTTATTTTAAATGAAAAGGATGCCTTAGGAAAATTTGATGCAAAATCCAATGAAGGCATATTTCTTGGTTATTCTTTCGTTTCTAAGGCTTTTCGTATTTTCAACAAAAGAACCTTAGTTATAGAAGAATCTATTCATATGGTTTTTAATGAAATTTCTGAATTTAAGAAGAAAGATTTTGATGATGATTTTGGCCTTGATAATTTGAATTTGAATGAACCCTCTCCTCAAAATGACAACTTGGATGCATCTTCTTCCGAAACTTCCTTACCCAAGGAATGAAAGTATGTAGATGCTCATCCCAAGGAGTTAATTATAGGAGATGCATTGAAAGAGGTTCAAACTCGCTATTCTTTCAAACATTTTTGTGCCCATGCCACTTTTCTTTCTCAAGTTGAACCAAAATGCATTGATGATGCCTTGAAAGATGATTCTTGGGTTATCACAATGCAAGAAGAATTGAATCAATTTGAAAGGAATGAGGTATGGAAGCTTGTTCCTAGACCTAATGACCACTTGGTTATTGGTACTAAGTGGGTCTTTAGAAACAAGCAAGATGAATGTGGTATCATGGTTAGAAACAAGGCTAGACTAGTGGCCAAAGGTTTCAACCAAGAAGAAGGTATCGATTACGAAGAGACCTTCGCTCCGGTGGCAAGATTAGAAGCCATTAGGATGCTCCTTGCCTATGCTAGTAGTAATGATTTCAAATTATTTCAAATGGATGTCAAAAGTACATTCTTAAATGGTTTTATTTCCGAAGAAGTGTATGTCGAACAACCACCCGGATTTGAAAACTCTCTTCTTCCTAACCATGTGTTTAAGCTAACTAAGGCTTTATATAGTCTAAAATAAGCCCCTAGGGCTTGGTATGAGAGGCTTAGTTCTTTTTTAATTTCAAATAATTTCACTAAAGGCAAGGTTGATACTACATTGTTTATAAAACATTTTGAAAATAGTTTTCTTGTTGTTCAAATTTATGTTGATGATATTATTTTTTGTTCTTCTAATAAATCACTATGTGAATCATTTGCCAAGAATATAAGTGATGAATTTGAGATGAGCTTAATGGGAGAACTAAATTTCTTTTTAGGATTGCAAATTAAGCAACTAAGTGATGGTATATTTCTAAATCAATCTAAGTATACGTTAGAATTGTTAAAATGATTTAACATAGATGGATCAAAAGACATTAGCACTCCTATGAGCACCTCCACTAAGTTAGATATGGATGAAAATGGAGAAAGTTTTGATCAAAAAACATATAGGAGCATGATAGGTAGCCTGCTTTATCTCACTGCAATTAGACCTGACATCATGTTTAGTGTAGGGCTATGTGCAAGATTCCAAGCTAGTCCTAAGCTATCTCATTTCAAAACCGTTAAGAGAATCCTTAGATATCTTAAAGGGACTCCGAATCTTGGATTATGGTATCCAAAATCTGATAACTTTGATTTGACAGCTTATGCAGATGCGGATTTTGGTGGATGCAAAATAGATAGAAAGAGTACATCCAGAACATGCCAATTTCTAGGACATGCACTTGTTTCTTGAACTTCCAAGAAACAAAATTCGGTTGCACTATCTATGGCATAAGCCAAATACATAGCTGCAAGTGCATGCTGTGCACAGGTTATTTGGATAAAAAATACGCTAGAAGACTATGGAATTTATTTAAAAAACATTCCTATAAAATGTGATAACACGAGTGCTATCTGTCTAACTAAAAATCCGATTCAACACTCTCGAACTAAGCACATTGACATTAGGCATCATTTTATATGTGATCATGTCAGTAGTAAAGATGTCACCCTTGAATTTATTGATATAAATCATCAATTAGCGGACATTTTTACAAAACCCTTAAATGAGGAACAATTTGATTTTATTAGAAGGGAATTAGGCATGTTAAATTGTCCTTGTAAATGAGCAGCATTATATTTAGTTTCTTTCGGCTTTCATGGTTTTTACGAAAATTCGGCTCTTGCGAATTTGCCTCCCTCATTTTAATTCTATATCCTAAGGAGTGATCTATGATTATATATCATCTCATTTCAACACTAGCAAACAAATTTGAAATTTTTAAAAAAAATTGTGCGGCCAGCGGTAGCATCGCTTGAACCGACGGTAGTACCGCTTGGGTACTCTGCTCCCAGGCGGTAGCATCGCCTGGTTAGCGGTAGTACCGCCCGAACACCCCCATATTAATGGGGGTGTTAGGGTCGGCGGTAGAACCGACCGAAACACTCTCCCTTTCATCCTTCTTCCTCCTAAGCTCCTCTAAGCCTTCTCCTCTCTATTCTTCCTCCTCCTAAAGGGCAAATCAAAGGCATTTTTGTAATCCAAGCTCCTCACCTCTCTTGGAAACACAAACAAGGTAATAGATGAAATTTTCTCTTCTACTCACAATTGCTTGTCTTTTCCTTATTATTTCCTTTTGTTTGTTCATCATGAATAGATATAGACATGGCTCCTAAGAAATCAATAAGAGGCAAAGGGAAAAGGTTGGAAGGAGATTCATTTGACCCAACCCTTTTTAGATCTAATGAGGTAGCCTTAAGATACCCAAATTTTGATTGTAAAACCATACATAAGGGTAAACATGTTGATCTAGGTGAACTAGGAAACCTAGAACCTATTAGATGGTTTGCTAATCTAAATGCTCTACCCATCTTGCAAATTAATGAACCAATCTACCCTAGGTTGGTTAAGCTATTTTATGCTAACATGATTATTAAAGATGATGTTTTGTCCACCTATGTGTTAGGAACCACAATTTAGATTTCTGATCGTATCATATGTGAGTTACTTGGAATTGAAGAAACGAATAGAGGATGTTATTTTAGAGGGCAATGGGATATGGATGCAATCGGAGCAACCCACTCCGAAGCCTTAGAAATGATTTTTGCTAATCCTAACCTAGGCATCATCCCTAAAAGCTATGAGTACTTATTACCTTTTAACTCGAAATTACTTCATCACATTATGATAAACATTCTACTTCCGAAGCAATTTCATCCTGATGAAATGAGTATGTTAGAACTGAGTACGATGTATTGGATTATGACTAGACAAAACAACTACTTTGGTTATTTGATTAGACAACACATGATAGAAATTTTCTCTAGAGACTCGATGTTGTCATATGGTGGGTTGATCACTAGACTCATTTTTGCCCATGACATTTGTGTGTCACCCAATGAGAAAGTAATGAAAGTTGATAGATATAACACAATTAATAGAAGTCTCCTGAAGCGGCTTAAATACACCTTTAGAGATGGCATATGGATTAGGCAACCTAGAAGGGTTGATATAGTTCCACCAGTAGAGCAACCTGAAACACCAATTTTTAGGGGAAATGAATCTCCTCTGCCTAGTCCCGTTGATCCAGCACCGTCTGAGCCAGCTCTTGCTCTATCTACTGAAGATCCGATCATGCTTGCCTTAAATCAAATCACATCATAATAAACTGAAATCTTGAAGGAAGTACAATAAATGAACAGCAAAATAGATCACTTGTATAGGCATTTTGGCGTTCCTCCTCCAGAGTAGCTGTTGTTTTCTTTTTAAACAGTTGTCCTATTATGCTTATGACTATTATAGATGATGTTGTGTGTTGTTACTTTCATTTCATCGACTCAGCTTTTGAATGATTTTTTTTTTAATTTGATCGTAATTTTGACTTGATACCTTCCTTCTTGTGACTACTATGGATGACACTTTATCTTATGACTTGATACCTTCCTCGAATGGTTTCTTGCTCTCTGCATGGCTCACTTGATGACAGTGAATGGTTTCTTCACCTTCATTATTTTTGTTGATGACAAAGGGGGAGAAAAATGTAAATTGATATGATAGAGTAATTGTTGCTGTGTTAGAATAAAATGCTTAAAGTGAAATATGAATCAATTGTATCGCATTGCAAATACTTAAGAACTCTTATTCTTGAGATAAGTTACTTTTTCATTTGATATCATGTCTTGATATTAAAACACTCTTTTGGATATCACTTGATCTTTATCATGTTTGAATTAATATTTCTGGTTATTATAGGTGTAAATACTTTGACATTGTTTAAAATACATTGTTTTTAGTATTTATGCCTAAGCTTGTTTATTAAACTTTATGTTGAATGAAATCTATTCGATTTGGCTTAAATTCAAAAGATTGAATTTAAGTGCTTTTTACCTTCTAATGATATGGCATATAGAAAGGGGGAGTTGAGTTTAACTCCATCATCAATTGATTGTCATCATCAAAAAGGGGGAGATTGTTGAATCTCGGATTTTGATGATAAAATCAATTGGTGAAATATTTGTTCTAATCTATATTGTCAAAGATAAGTGTGCAGGATTAACTACAATGGGTCAGAAACATAAAGTGATTTGCCGAGGTCAAGTCCGTCGGGTGTTCAAGAGTTCATCGGAAGTCCGAAGGATCGTCGGAAGTATTGCCGGAACCAACCAAGATCGAATCAGGGACTTGCCGAAGTTTTCGAAAGTTCATCGCAAAGATCGACGAAGGTTCGCGGAACTTTGCCGAGAAGGTTTGGAAGCTTGTCGAAGACTCGTTGAGCGTGCCATACAAGTCGGGAGCATGCTGGGAATCCGCCGGAAGAAATCCGAGGGAGGTATCAGAGGAATGCCGAAGTCTCATCGTAAAGCTCACCGAAATAAGACTTGAAGAATGTCGGTTTAAATTACTGTTAATTATGTTTTAATTTCATAGTTGGCATGTACTTAGGGCAAGGATTTCGAATTAATCCTGCTCTAAATTGGTAGGGGTCAACCGGGCCCTTACTAGGCCTTTTGGGCCTTGAACAAGGCCCATTCAGCTTTGCTGAATAGGCCAGGAGGTAGAACCGCCTATGCCAGGCGGTAGCACCGCCTGGCAACCATGTGCTGGGCGGTGGTACCGCCCAGCCTGGGGCGGTAGTACCGCCCGAGCCTGGCGTAGTACCGCTGCCGGCTCTGATGTCTGATGGCGGTAGTACCGCCTCGACAAAGTGTAGCACCGCCAAAGACCGAGAACTCTAATTTGATTTTAAATTTGGAGCCCAAATTTGAAACCATTTTGGATCTATAAATACCCCACCTTTCTCAGCTGAAAGGGCACCCTTTTGAGAGTTAGAATCTTGAGTTAAAGTCTTTGAATAGTCTTGAAAAGTCTTGTCTCTTGCTAAGTGTTCACCTCCTTCTTCTTCTTGTGAAATCTTGTAAGAGTGTGAACCTCTTGTAAAGGGTTGTAAGAGGGGTATTTGGTCCTTCTCCTTCAAAGGATTTGCTAGTGGAAGTGCGGAGCCTCATCGTGAAGGCTTCAAGAGTGGATGTAGGTCATTTGACCGAACCACTATACATCATTGTGTTCATGAATGTGTGAGTGTTTACATTTCTGAATTATTTCATTACTTAGCTGCAAATCATTTAGTTCCTTTACTCAAGCTATTTCATTCAAGTTCTCTTTCATCAAATCGAAATCTTCTTACGAATTAGTCTTTATGTGAAATTGGCTTCAAAGTTACATTTTTAATTCGTTGCACTAATTCACCCCCTCTTAGTGCCTTTTCGATCCTAACAACTAGGTCTAGGAATAAGCTTTCACACCTCATTTCTCTCAAATTAATTTAACTCATACATTGCAAAAACCCATGAATCATTTTTCAAAGCATCATCAATGCATTTCGGTTCAATTTGAGACAAAAATGACACATTTTGCTATTCGTAGGTGCCCTTCAAACTAATCATGTGAGTGATGACATGTATGACATAGCATGAACTCTTTTAGCTTATTATTATTTGATATTTTATCATTTTAATATTGTGATGTCCATAAATCTATGTAATGGGAATTGGATCATGATGAGATCATGATAATGAGATCGATTCACCTTTAAATACAAACTCTAAATAATCCTCGTCATAGGTTACTTGAGAGGGACATCGAGATAACCAGATAGGCTAGTATGCTATTTACTCATCTGTATGATGGAGGCGGTTGATTTCATAGCAGCTCGTGTGGGGACACTAAGGATACAGTGCATGTGCTCATTGAAGAATGAGTTAACTAATTGATCCGCTCATGGAATGTTGGATAGTTGATGATACCTAATTATTATATAGCGATTCTATTGTCCCAGTGGTATATCTAGTCCTTCGACTTAAGACACTAATGATGTTTTATATGAGTACTCCACTCTTTGATACTATATTTATTGGTCTAGAAGTTTCAGATCTTGCATAACCGATCATCAGGAGTGGTAGCCAATTTTATAAGGAAAATTGAGTGTCAATAGAGGATCATCTACTCTCGGTGTCATGAGAGAAATATCTCATGTATTCTTGCTTAGACAAATCTTTAGCCAAGGTCATTCGGATTGAGAGAGAAAGAGTTCTCCGAGAGAATCTGATTAGAGCGAGACTTGAGGAGAGACTGTATGAGCTTGATAACACTATGCCCAATATATGATCTCTGGGATATTAGATGGATGAGGGACTATAGATATATGGTAACTAAGGATAGATATGTCTAATGAATTAGATTCCCCTATATCGTTTGGGGACTACAACATAGTGGCATAGTACGTTCACAATTGATGAGTTGAGTGAATTATTATGGAGATGATAATTCATTGAGCTAGAAGGAATTATGACATGTGTGACTCATAGCCAGCTCGATATTGGGTCTATAGAGTCACACACATATGGTAGGTGTTATGATGAGTAGAGGTTCAGATATAAGATATCCGTCGGAGCCCCTATCTTATTAAATATCCATTAAGCCCTTGAATTATTGGATCTTATAGATGAGATCCAATAAAAGTTAATATGAGATTATTGGATAGAGACCTACTAATCTAAGAGGCTTGGGTAATTGGATAGAGATCCAATACTCAATAGGGCAAGATCCATTAGGGTTAAGTTGATAGGGAATCTATAAATAGGAGGGAACCAAAGGCCCATAAGCTAAGGCTTTTTAGCAGCCACCTTATCTTCTCCTCTCCCCCTCTCCTCCTCAGCTAGTAACCCTAGTTTTGGATGTGTGGATAGTAAGAAGACCCCTTCTTGATTGCATGGTGCAAACAACGAGAAGATTCGAGCAGCGATTTGATGAGCATCATCGTAGCCCCTACCAAGTGGATCACCACTAGAGAGGAGGGCACTTGAACTCCTTCATCTAATCCCATAAATCTACAGGAATTTAGAGATATATGATTTCCCTAGGTAATTATCTTATGCGTAGTTTTTCAGTTTCGTGGGTTTTTACACACCAACTTTTGCTCGATGATAAGAACCTTTTTTTTATAAGAAATCTATGATTTTTGTTTCTGTTCTTCCACTGTGCAAATGATGTCGCCTTAGATTTCCCAACATATTTGTATAAAAATTTTTAAAAGAAGAACGAGTTTAAACACCTTTTGATGTATCACTAATAGTTATCTCCTTAATATGAGCATCTACATACTTCTATTCCTTGGGTAAGGATTTCTTAGAAGTAGATGCATCCAAGTTGCTTAGGAGACGAGAATATGTTGAATCTCGAATTTTGATGATGAAATCAATTGATAAATTATTGATCTAATCTATATATTGAGAAAAGTATATAAGATTAACTATGATAGTGAGCAAGGCATAAAGTAAACATAGTGCCGTAGTCAAAGATCAAATGATTCGTTGGGAGTCCGAGAGTTTGTCGAGAGTCTGAAAGTTCATCGGGAGTGTTGCCAGAATTTGTCGAGAGTTCATTGGGAGTTTACCGAAATGTACATCAGAAGTTCGTTGAGAAGTTCATCGGAAGTTCACCGGAGCTCGCCGAGAAGATTGGAGCTCACTAAAGATGCTTGTCGGTGCAAGTTATAGGTGCCTTATAAGCAAATCACGCGAGTGATGGCACTTGTAACATGCTGCGTCAATCTCTTTGCTTATGATTATTGGTATTTTCTCACATTATCTGGATGTATATTGTGATGTCCTTGAAACTATGTAATGGGAATCGGATTATGATGAGATCATGATAATGAGATCGATTCACTTTTAAACATAGTCCCTAAATAATCCCAGTCATAGGTTACTCGAGAGGGACATCGAGATAACCGGACAGACTAGTGTCCCATCCATATGATGAAGGTAGCTGGTCTCATAGCTACTCGTGTGGGGACACTAAGGGTACAGTACAGGTGTTCATTGGGGAATGAGTTCATTGATTGATCTGCTTATGGAATGCTGGATGGTTATTGATACCTCACGTCAGATAGTAATTCCGTAGTCCTAGTAGTGTATCTGGTCCTTAGACTTAAGATACCAAGGATGTCTTGTATGAGTACTCCACTCTTTGATATCGGACTTATAGGTTTGGAAAGTTCTAGATCTAGTACAACCGGTTATTGAGAGTGGTAGCCAACCTTATGAGGGCTATTAAGTGTCAATAGAGGATCATCCGCTCTCGGTATCATGAGAGAAATATCCCATGTGTTCTTGCTCGAACAAATCCTTGGCCAAGGTTATTAGGATTGAGAGAGAAAGTGCTCTCCGGGAGAATCCGACAAGAGCAAGACTCGAGGAGAGACCGTATAGGCCTGACAACACCATGCCCGGTATAGGGTCTCTGGGATATTGGATGGATGACGGACTATAGATACATGGTAACTGAAGACAGATAGATCCAAAGAATTGGATTCCCTTGTATCGTCTAGGGGCTGCGGCGTAGTGGCCTGGTACATCCGCAATCGATGAGTTGGGTGAATTATTATAGAGATAATAATTCACTAAGTCAGAAGGAGTTCTGACAAGTATGACTCATGGCCAGCTCGATATTGGGCCTAAAGGGTCACACACATATGGTAGGTGTTGCGACGAGTAGAGGTTCGGATATGAGATATCCGCTGGACCCCCTATCTTGTTGGATATCCATTAAGCCCTTGAATTATTGGATCCTGAGATGAGATCCAATAATTGCTAATAAGAGATTATTGGGTAGAGACCCACTAATCCAAGAGGCTTGGGTAATTGGATGGAGATCCAATACCCAATAGGGCAAAAGATCCATTAGGGTTTTCAGGGGGCCTCTATAAATAGGAGGGAACCAAAGCTCTATTGGCTGAGGGTTTCTTTTAGTAGCCACCTTCTGTTCTCCTCTCCCTATAGAGAGAGAGGTGCATCATCGCAGTTCCAGTCGTGTGGATACCACTAGAGAGGAGGATGCTTGACCTCCTTCATCCTCTCCTATAGATCTGCAGAAATTCAGGGATATATGATCTCCCTAGGTACTTTCTTTTACATATACAGTTTTCACGAATTTATTTTGATGCACCGATCTTTGCACGATGATGGAAACTTTCTACGGGAAATCTAGGGTGTTTTGTTTTATGTTCTTCCGCTACGCTTGTGATGTCGCTCCCCTTGTGGATTTCCCAATAGTACTCACCTCCTCGATCTGATCGAAGGGTTTTAATACTCTTTCCTATTTGGTTCTCCACTTCATTCTTATATTCCTTGAATTTCTCAAAAGCCTCAGACTTGTACTTCATCAAGTACACATGTTTGTATTTTGAGAAATCATCAGTGAAAGTAATGAAGTAGGAGTAACCACCTATGGCATGAGTCGACATGGGACCATATACATCACTATGTATGAGTTCCAATAACTCAGTGGCTCTCTCTCCAGTTCCACTAAATGGAGAGTTGGTAATCTTTCCCCAAAGACAAGGTTCACAAGTTGCATATGACTCATAGTCAAATGGATCTAGATATCTATTCATCAACAACTATTGAATCCTTCCTTCATGGATGTGACCTAGCCTACAATGCCATAGATATGTATTTTTCATCTCTTCTCGTTTCCTCTTAGACTCACTTTCATTCATAATATGTGGAGCTATATCTAGCATAAATAAACCATGATGTAATATTCCTCTCGTGATGATCTCATCATCTAATATTATTGAAGAACCATTATTCTCAAATACTAATTTATATCCACTAACTGTCAAACATGAAATGAAAATAATATTTTTGATAATAGAAGGAACATAATAGCATGCATCTAATGTAATAATAGCTCCACTAGGCAGATGTAAGGTGACCTTGCCAACAGCCATTACAGCAACCTTTGCTCTATTGCCCATCTTAAGGTCCATCTCTCCTCCATTCAATCTCCTAGATTCTACTAGAACCTGCAATGAATTACAGATATGATAAGCACTCTTGGTATCCAATACCCATGTGTTATCATAAGATTCTAACAAATGGAGTCTGATCATGAATGTACCTGAAGCTTCTCCAAGCTTCTGTTTTGCCCTCTTTGCAAGGTACTCTTTGTAGTTCTTCTTCTAGTGCCCATCTTTGCCGTAGTAGAAGCACTATCCTTTATCCTTTGTTGGGTCTTTCTTTGCAACCTTTGCCTTACCCATTTTGCCCTTGCCCTTGTCCTTCTTAAGGGACTTCTCAGCCTTCCTTTTTTTTCTGGTCTCACCAGCATAGAGAATTGGCTTCTCTTTCTTGATGGTGCTCTCTGCTTCTTTCAACATATTGAGGAGCTCTGGGAAGCTTACCTCATGTTTGTTCATATTAAAATTCATTATGAATTGAGAAAAGGAATTTGGTAGGGACCGAAGCACAAGATCCACATACAGGTTATCCTCTAGGACCATTCCAAGACCTGTGAGTTTCTCGATCCACTCAATCATCTTAAGGACATGGTTTCGAACCGGTGTCCCCTCAGTCATCCTAGAACGAAAAAGACTCTTTGATATCTCGTATCGCTGAGTTCTTCCCTATTCCTCAAACAGTTTATAGAGATACAGGAGTATGGAATTAGCATCCATATTTTCATGCTGTCTCTGTAACTCAGTAGTCATAGAGGCCAATATATAACACTGAGCAAGCGCAAAATCATCTTTGTACTTCACATAACGAGCGATCTCATCCTCGCTTGCCCCTTTGTCGGGCGTAGGGATCACTGTATCAAGGACGTACATGATTTTCTCCACCATGAGAATGATTCTCAGTTTGCGAAGCCAATCCGTATAGTTTGGACCAGTGAGACGGTTGGCTTCAAGTATGCCACGTAAAGGATTTGAAAGCGATATTTTTCTAAAATTAAGATATAGCAGAAATAAATAACATACAGACTTTGCAAAAATTAAACAGTTAAGATAAGGACATTTATCGTAATGTATTCCCACTAATTTTTCGTGAGACATACAACACCCTCTGGTATATGAATCGAAGACCCCCGACGGATCTCTAGTGGGGATCGAGATCCAATTGGCGTCTCAATATAACCTCGAGGGACTCGACCAATCATGTTAAGCCCATAAAAGTAGGCAACTCTTACCAATCATAACTACTTGTGATTCCCGTCCTGTTTGGCCTCTGAACCACCATGGCCTCGAGGGACTCGACCAACCATGATGTTCGGTTAAGTCATCAACATCGTTACAAAATGAGTCTGATTTGATGATATACTCTCGAGGGACTTGACCAAGCATACCATGTCCTCAGGTCACCGGTAACATCACTATGTCATAGATAAGATATCGAAACAGGATATAGGTGAGTCTCGAGGGACTCGACCAACTCAACATACACCGGGAATCGGTTCCTACCTATAACGATGGAAGGCCACGTGGGTTAATCTAATTGCCTCACGTTTACCGACTTAATATTATTAATAGAGGAGATTTTTTATTTGGTCTCCTAACATAATGTGTCACACATATGCATATTTAATATATATATCTACATCGCATATATATATATATATATATATCTAGTAAGTGTCTAATCAATCACAGATCACTTGAGCAATCACACTAGATGATCATGGACCACATCCTAATGTGATCAGGCCTAAGCTAGTGGGCCCAATCACTCACATCAAGATCTATGTGTGCTTCGGCGCATCTCCATGCCCTGTGATAGTCCTGCTCGCTTCGTCGGTTCTGTTGTCATCTCAACGTATCTCCATGCGTCGGATCGTCCGTCTCGACCTCATGGGTCTCGCTATCGTTGCGCCTCGTCATATAATTATAACATAATTACAAGCATGTAAGTTCGACAATAAATAAGAAAAACGGAGACTCGTAGGCCCCAATTATAATAATCCTAGAGACCCTATATCGGGCATGGTGCTGTCAGGTCCATACGGTCTCTCCTTGAGTCTTGCTCTTGTCGGATTCTTCCGGAGAACTCTTTCTCTCTCAATCTGAATAACCTTAGCCGAGGATTTATTCAAGCAAGAATACATAGGATATTCCTCTCATGATACCAAGAGCGGATGATCCTCTATTGACACTCAATAGCCCTCGTAAGGTTGGCTACCACTCCCAATAACCGGTTGTACTAGATCTAGAACTTTCCAAACCTATAAGTCCGATATGAAAGAGTGGAGTACTCATACAGGACATCCTTGGTGTCTCAAGTCTAAGGATCAGATACACTACTGGGACTACGGAATCGTTGTCTAACATGAGGTATCAATAACCATCTAGTATTTTGTAGGCGGATCATTCAATGAACTCATTCCCCAATGAGTACCTACACTATACCCTTAGTATCCTCACACGAGTAGCTATAAGACTAGCCACCTCCATCATATGGACGGGTATACAGCACACCAGTCTATCCAGTTATCTCGATGTCCTTCTCGAGTAACCTATGACCAAGATAATTTAGGATCTTTATTTAAAGGTGAATCGATCTAATTATGGTGATCTCATCTCGATCTAATTCCCATTGCACAAGTCCAAGGACATCACAATATATACATCACGCAAGATAAAGTAATAAAACGCCTAATAATACACAAAGAGAAAAAGTGCATATCAAGTCACAAGTGCCATCACTCATATGATTGGCTTGCAAGGCACATATGACTAGCAATATCCCACTTGACCTAAAGCCAATCACCAACATGTCTGATCCCCATCAGACATCTATGATAGTCAAAGATAATTTGAGTCAATGGCTTTATCAGTGTATCTGCAATATTATCTTTAGATGAAATTCTTTCCACTACAACATCTCTTTGGGCCACGATCTCTCTAATAAGCTAGAACCTCCTCAGAACACTTCTGATGAGACTCAGGTTCCCTTATTTGAGTAATCACCCTGTAGGTGTTGCAATTGAAGGGAATCAGCTCTTCGCTGCTCGGGATGACTCCTAGATCTGTGACAAACTTTTTTATCCAGATTCCGTCCTTTGCTGCCTCTGCTGGAACAATGTATTCCGCCTTTGTGGTCGAGTCAGTAGTAGTGTCTTGCTTGAAACTCTTCCAGCATACTGCTCCTCCATTCAGGATAAACACATACCCTGAATTAGACTTGCTATCATAGACATCGGACTGGAAGCTCGAGTCCATTGAATCCTCAACCCTAAGGCTACTACCTCCATATACCAGTAAAAGATCCTTAATCCTTCTCAAGTACTTAAGGATACATTTTACTACTTTCCAATGCTCCAAGCCTAGATTTGCTTGATATCTGCTTGTGACACTCAGAGCATGCGCTATATCAGGCCTAAAACATAGCATAGCATATATGATAGATCCTATCGCTGAGGCATATAGTATCATATCCATGTGTGGCTGATAGGACCCTAGTAGGGTTGGGTCCTACTCAACCAAGTAGCAGCTAATAAAAACCCTATGAGTGTAATAAATCCCACCTAGCCGCCTCTATCCTATAAAGAAGAGAGGCTAGGGTTTATATTTGGGCTATTGGGCCTCTTAGCCGTCGTCCCCCTTGTTACTAGGCCGGTCGGCTATAGTTGAGGGTAAATTGGATAGTTCACTTAGGAAGCAGCACCTAGTGCTAGGGTTTGGAGCTCTATATAAGCTTGTAGCCTCCACCTCTTTGGAACAAGAAATATCAATCTACAATTGCAGCCATTAGGCTACTTAGAGGGCCGAACCCCTATAGCGTTCCAAGGGTAGATCCCCCTCAAAGATCAATCTTCATAGAATTCCTCTAGGGTTCTATCATCTAGTATCAGAGCAGTGATCTTGCTGCTTTTGCTGCCATCCCTGTCGCCCACCATCATCCAAGCAATTCCCACAATTGCTCTTGACGTCGTCGTCTCCACCGTCATCTCCTGACGTAGATCAATTCAATCTACAATCGCCACCTCCAATTGCATCAGAGATCTGATATTTTTCTACCACCAATACCCTTTGCTGCTATAATTTTTCATCTAAAATACCAAAAAGAAGTTTTTCTATCTATCCCTTGCCTATGAATTCCTTACGTCGCAAAAGTTACCATCTTTGAGAATGAAGGATCGCTACAGAAAATTTCAACCGCGTGTTGGTGCCTTTAACTGATCTAATTGTTATCCTTTTTGAACAAAATTTCTTGCACACCTCATAGATCATCTTGGCTCCCATCCATGATTGATCTATCATGGAATTCATCAAAAAAAAAATTCGTGTGTTGCTACAATCTCTCATCGTAAACTACTAAAATTTTTTGACGAGAATTCTGCTATTGCAACTTGCACTGATTTCTTTACTATTTTGCTGCTGAAATTTCTTGATCCAATTTGTTATCCTTGCTGTTATCTAAACTAAGATTCTACCATCAAACCCCCTCCTCAAATCTCTGAGTTTTCACAAGAAATTTCGTCGAGAAATCGCTATTTCTTCGACGACAATTCTGCTTTTAAGAGACAATGCATATAGGCAGCAATTTCCACTGATTTTTGTCAAATCTTTGCTGTGATCTACCACAGATCTAAAACCCTCTTCCCTAACCTTCATCCACTACCATCACAGCCCAAAAACTCCATCAAACCGTAGCCCCAAACTGCACCCAAAATAGCCACAAAATAAGCCTAAACTACAGCCTACATCCACCAATCCACCAACCCTTTCAGCCACCACTTCTCTTAACCAATACATGCCTTTAACCTGACAACAAAAAAAAGATCTTAATATTATAGATTTGGAGACATATGCTATGGTATCTGAGGAGGCAATTGATGCTAAATTCGAAGCCTTCGAGATACGAATGGAGGAGAAGATTCGGACTCTCTTTACCGAACTTAGTTTGGGTCGACCACCGAGCCCAAAGAAATCACATCAAGGAGAAAGCTCTGATCGACGAGATGACCTCCAAGAGAGGGGAGGCTCTATGACCGATCCCAACTATCTACGCATGAGGGTGGACTTCCCTAGATGGGAATAGAATGGGGCTGTGTTGGGCATAGAATGGCTGATGATGCTAGATGACGTCTCTTGAAACTTTTCCAAATTGATTATGAAATTCTATTGCAAAGGCAAACAGGTCACCCTACATGGGAAGCACGGAAGCAACGTAACCACCATTTCAACCCAACGAATAGAGAAAGTTTAACATAAGATAAATGGTGGCTTTCTTATGCATCTCTAGTAGCAACCAGAGGGGGAGAAAATAGAAATTAAAGATCAAAATCTCACCCAACTGTTTGTTGAATTTGACGATGTTTTTGCTGAACCACGTGGTCTTCCTCCTACTCGATAATATGACCATCGAATTCCAATCCTTCCGAGCAAACCATCAGCAAACACTCAACTTTACCATTATCCTCACCTCTAGAAGGATGAAATTGAGAAGATCATGAAGGAGATGCTCGAAATAGGGGTGATTCGGCCAAGCTGCAGCCCCTACCCCTCACCGGTGCTACTTGTGCACAAGAAAGACGGAACTTGGCGGATGTGCATCGACTACTAAGCTCTAAATGACATCACCATCAAGGATAAGTACCCAATACCAATGGTGGATGGACTTCTTGATGAATTAAAAGGAGCTCGAGTCTTCATAAAGTTGGACCTCCGATCCGGTTACCACCAAATTCAGGTATGTGAAGGCGACATCCCAAAAACTGCTTTCCGCACTCATAACAACCATTATGAATTCTTGGTAATGCCCTTTGGACTCACTAATGCTCCTTCAACCTTCCAAAGTCTCATGAGCGATATTTTTTTAAGCTTTCTTTACAAATTTATGTTAGTATTTTTCGATGATATTCTCATTTACAGCTCTTCTCTTGAGACTCACTTTTAGCACTTACGATTTGTTTTGATGATCCTTCGGGAGAATACTCTTTTTGTTAAGCTATCAAAGTGCAGCTTTCTCCAACAAAAAGTAGAGTACCTTGGGCACATAATATCAGAAGGAGTGGCCATAGACCCAACAAAAATCGAAGCAATGCAAGGTTAGCCGAAACCTACAAATGTGAAATTGCTGTGTGGGTTTCTTGGACTAACAAGCTGCTACCAAAAATTTATGAAGGACTATGGGAAGATCAGTGCCCCCCTCACTTCTCTACTGAAAAAAGATGCCTTTCAATGGTCGAACAAAGCCTTTGCTGCCTTCGACAGACTTAAGGTAGCCATGACAACGACATTGGTGCTAGCGCTACCAGATTTCAGTCGACCCTTCATCATTGAGGCCGATGCATCTAGAGTTGGAATTGGAGCTGTTCTCATGCAAGATGGTCTACCACTCGCATACACCAGTAAGGCATTGTCTCCCCCCCCCCCAATCAAAAAATGTCTATCTATGATAAGGAGATGCTCGCCATTGTACATGTAGTAACAAAGTAGAGACCCTACCTGATTGGCCGACGATATCAGATTAAAACTGACCATAGAAGTCTCAAGTACTTTTTGGAGCAAAAGATATCATCCCCGGAGCAGCAAAAATGGGTAACCAAACTTTTAGGATTTGATTATGAAATTATTTACAAAAAGGGGAAAGAAAATATTATTGCAGATACACTCTCACGGCTACCTTAGCAAGCTGAATTTTCAGCTATCTCTCTTCCTACCATCAGCTTCCTTGAGGACATTAGGGAGGAATGGAAGAAGATCCAAAAACCAGCAACATCATCAAAAAATTAGAGGAGGATCCAAGCGCAATAGCTCACTATACTTGGGATTCGAGGGATCTACGCTACAAAGGTCGTATTGTGCTTATACGAAACTCCCCTTGCATCAAAGTCATTCTGCACGAAATGCACTCCACACCTTTAGTAGGGCACTCCGGATTTCTAAGAACCTACAAAAGAGTGAAGCAAAACTTTTATTGGAGAAGGATGAAAAAAATTATTTCCGAATACATAGCATAATGTGATGTATGTCAACAGCAAAAAGGTGAAACAGTGGCGAGTCCAGGGAAATTACAACCACTACCCATACCAGACTCGGTGTGGACTGACATCTCCATGGACTTCATCGAAGGGCTGCCACCTTCCAAAGGTAAAAGCACAATCCTTGTAGTGGTTGATCGACTTATGAAATATGCTCATTTTTGTGCTGTGCGAAATCCCTATACTGCTGTTAGTATTGCTCATATTTTCATAGAAAATATTATTAAACTGCATAGGATGCTAAGGTCCATTGTAAGTGATTGTGACAGGGTCTTCACTAGTAAATTTTGGACCGAGTTATTTCAGTTGCAAGGCACCAAACTCAAGATGAGCACAGCATATCATCCATAAACTGACGGCTAAACAGAAGTAGTGAACAGGTGTTTAGAGATATACCTTTGGTGTTTTGCCAGTGATCAGCCAAAGGAGTGGATGAAATGGCTCCCCTAGGCTGAATGGTGATACAATACTACATATCATTCATCTACAAAATGTACCCCATATGAAGCATTATATGGTTAGTCGACTCCTGTGATTCCAAAGTATGTAATTGGCTCGGCTAAGGTAGATTAGGTCGACCAAGATTTAATTGACAGAGACAAACTCCTACAGCTGCTAAAGGATAATCTCTCTACCGCTCAAGCCAGAATAAAGCAGCAAGCTAACACACGAAGAAGCGAAAGAGAATTTTTAGTAGGAGATTGGGTTTATCTTCGACTACAGCTATACAAACAACTATCCATCAACACACGAGCCTCCATGAAGCTACCTCCACGTTTTTAGGGACCTATCAGATCACAAAGCGCATTGGAGCTATGGCGTACAGACTTAAATTGCCTGAGGATGCCAAAATTCATCCTGTCTTCCACGTGTCATGCTTGAAGCCCAAGTTAGGAGAACACTAGTTACTCCAGATTCAACTGCCCAATACCACTAATGATGGATATATCCAAGCCCAACCGTAAGCCATTCTCGATCGTAAAATCATCATGCATCGCCGATGTCCCTTTACTGAAGTACTAGTGCATTAGAATAATTTACCACTCGAAGATACCACATGGGAATCATATGAGGAGCTGAAGATCCGGTTCCCTGAATTAATGGAACCTCAGCCTTGAGGATAAGGCTGATTAGAAGAGGGCGGGCTAGATAGGACCCTAGTAGGGTTGGGTCCTACTCAACTAAGTAGCAGCTAATAGAAACCCTATAAGTATAATAAATCTCACATAGCCACCTCTATCCTATAAAGAATAGAGGCTTGGGTTTATATTTAGGCTATTGGGCCTCTTAGCTGTCGCCCCCCTTGTTACTGGGTCAGTTGGCTAAAGTTGAGGGTAAATTAGGTAGTTCACTTAGGAAGCAGCCCCTAGGGCTAGGGTTTGGAGCTATATATAAGCTTGTAGCCTCCACCTCTTTAGAACAAGAAATATGAATCTACAATTGCAGCCACGAGGCTACTTGGAGAGTAGAACCCCTATAGCGTTCCAAGGGTTGATACCCCTCAAAGATCAATCTTCATAGAATTCCTCTAGGGTTCTATCAATGGCCTTTCTTCAGGAGTCTTTGGGGACATACTCCTAGAAAGTGATATTCCATGTCTAATCGGTATGAAACCTCTCTTGAAATTTTCGATGCCAAACCTTTTGACAATGGTGTCTATGTACCTGGACTGGGATAAGCCAAGAATCCTCTTGAATCTATCTCTATAGATCCGTATCCCCAATATGCAGGATGCTTCCCCTAAGTCCTTCATAGAGAAGTGCCTAGATAACCAAGTCTTTACTATAGAGAACATTTCAACATCATTCCTAATGATCAGGATGTCATCCACATATAATACCAAAAAGGTGATAGTGCTCCCACTTATTTTCCTGTACACACAAGACTCATCTTTGTTCTTAACGAAGTCATAAGATCTGATCGCCTCATCAAATCTTATATTCCAACTTCGGGAAGCTTGCTTCAATCCATAAATGGACCTAAGTAACTTGCACATCTTATCTGAGTTATCCCTAGACACGAATCCCTCAGGTTGTATCATATACACCTCCTCCTTGAGGTTGCCATTGAGGAATACAATTTTGATGTCCATCTGCCAATTCACATAATCATAGTGTGCTGTAGTAGCTAATAGAATTCGAATGGATTTTTGCATGGCTACAAGTGAGAAAGTTTCGTCATAGTCAACACCTTGCCTCTGACGATACCCCTTAGTCACTAGCCTTGCTTTATAGGTCTTTACCTTTCCATCTACTTCAATCTTCGTTTTGAAGATTCACTTGCAGCCAATGGGTACAATACCCTCGAGTGCATCAACTAAGTTTCAAACCTTGTTAGAGTACATGTAATCTATTTCTGAATTCATGGCTTCTTGCCATTTCCTAGAGTCTATACTCATAATAGCCTCCTCGTAGGTCTTAGGATCAGTATCCTCAATATCATCTCCTCTGATATGTCCCACATATCTCTTAGGAGGATGGAATACTCTACCAGACCTATATAAAGTTGGAACTTGTGTGCTAGGTACCTGAACAAACTCTAGCTGTGGAATGGTGCTTGAGCTAGGTTCTCCAACCTCGCTCAACTCTATCATGCTCCCCCTGTCTCCACCAAAAATGTATTCCTTCTTAAGAAACATTACTCTCTTGGCTACAAAGACCTTTTGGTCTTCAGGATGATAGAAATAATACCCATAAGTTTCCTTGGGGTATCCCACGAACTTGCACAATTCCATCCTCGATTCCAACTTATCGGGATTGTATCTTTTGACGTGGGCAGGGTAGCCCCAAATCTTAACAACCTTAAGATCAAGCTTCTTCCCATTCCATATCTCATATAGAGTAGACGTCACTAACTTAGTTGGAATTCTATTCAGAAGGTAAGCTTCGGTCTCTAGGTAATATCCCCAAAATGAGATGGGTAGGTCAGCGAAACACATCATGGAGCACACCATATCTAATCGTGTGTGATTCCTCTTTTCAGATATATCATTAAGCTGTGGTGTATATGGAGGTATCCATTGGGATAAAATCCCATGGTCTTTGAGGAACTGGGTGAACTCTGTACTCAAGTACTCACCTCCTCGATCTGATCGAAGGGTTTTAATACTCTTTCTTGTCTAGTTTTTCACTTCATTTTTATATTTTTTAAATTTCTCAAAAGCCTCAGACTTGTACTTCATCAAGTACACATGTCTGTATTTTGAGAAATCATTAGTGAAAGTAATGAAGTAGGAGTAACCACCTATGGCATGAGTCGACATGAGACTGCATACATCACTATGCATGAGTTCTAGTAACTCAGTGGCTCTCTCTCTAGTTCCACTAAATGGATAGTTGGTCATCTTTCCCCGAAGGCAAGGTTCACAAGTCACATATGACTCATAGTCAAATGGATATAGATATCCATTCTTCAGCAACTTTTGAATCCTTCCCTCATAGATGTCACCTAGTCTGCAATGTCATAGATATGCATTGTTCACCTCTTCTCGTTTCCTCTTAGACTCTCTTACACTCATGATATGTGGAGCTGTATCTAGCATAAATAAACCATTATGTAATGTTCCTTTCGTAATGATCTCATCATCTAATATTATTGAATAACTATTGTTCTTAAAAACTAATTTATATCCACTAACTGTCAAATATGAAATGGAAATGCAGGAGTATAGAATTAGCATCCATATTTTTATGCTGTCTCTGTAACTCAGTAGTCATAGAGGCCAACATATAATATTGAGCAAGAGCGGAATCATCTATGTACGTCACATAACAAGCGATCTCATCCTCACTTGCCCCTTCGTCGGGCGTAGGGATCACTGTATCACGGACGTATATGATTTTCTCCACCGTGAGAACGATTCTCAGATGACAAAGTCAATCCGTATAATTTGGACCATTGAGGCAATTGGCATCAAGTATGCCACGTAAAGGATTTGAAAGCTATATTTTTCTAAAATTAAAGATGTAGTAGAAATAAATAACATACAGACTTTGTAAAAATTAAACAATTAAGATAAGGACTTCTATCTTAATATATTCACACTAATTTTTCGCGAGATACACAATATCCTAGGGTATGTAAATCGAAGACCCCCAGTGGATCTCTAATGGGGATCGGGATCTAATCAACGTCTTAACGTAACCTCGAGGGACTCGACCAATCACGTTAAACCCATAAAGGTAGGCAACTCCTGCCAATTATAAATCCTTGTGATTCCCGTCTTGTTCGGCCTTCGAATGACCATGGCCTCGAGGGACTCGACCAACCATGATGTTCAGTTAAGTCATCACCATCGTTACAAGATGAGTCTAATTCGGTGATATACTCTTGAGGGACTCGACCAAACAAACCATGTCCTCAGGTCACCGGTGACATCTCTATGTTGTAGATAAGATAGCGAAATACGATATAGGTGAGTCTCGAGGGACTCGACCAACTCAACCTACACCGAGAATCAGTTCTTACCTATAACGATGGAAGGCCACGTGGGTCAATCCAATTGCCTCACGTTTACCGACTTAATATTATTAATAGAGTGAATTTTTTATTTGGTCTCCTAACATAATATGTCATACACATACATATTTAATATATATATCTACATCGCATGCAAATATATATATATATATATCTAGTAGGTGTATAACCAATCACACATCACATAAGCAATCACACCAGATGATCATGGACCACGTCCTAATGTGATCAGGCCCGAGCCAGTGGGCCCAATCACTCACATCAAGATCTATATGTGCTTAGGCGTATCTCCATGCCCTGTGATCATCCTTCTCGCTTCGTTGATTCCATCGATATCTCAACGCATCTTCATGCGTCGGATCATCCGTCTCGACCTTGTGGGTCCTACTACCACTGTGCCTCTTCATGTAATTTCAACATAATTACAAGCATGCAGGCCCGATAATAAATGAGAAAAATAGAGGCTCACAAGTCTCAATAATAATAATCACATATACACACATCACATCATAGATCTATGATCATTTGTCCACATCATACATCACATGTATATATTATTTTATAGGACTACTAGATAAAAATAATAGTTAATTAAACTATCTAATTAACATATATATTTTTATGAAATCAGGGACATAGAGGAAATTTTCTGAATTCCTAAGGGTATTTGGGTCATTCGGCTACAAGGGATAAGATAAAATTTTCATAAATTCTCAGGGGAAAACTGTCTTTTGCCCAAAACCCTAACCCCTCTCACTGCATTACTGCAATGTGGCCACCGCCACCCTTCCGGCGACGGCCACTGCGCGGCGAACGCGCCGGCCTCTGCCCGTGGGCGACTCACCCATGGGCGGCGCTATCCCTTGCAGGCGAGCGTCGCCTCTCGATGGCACCAACCTTACGGGCGCGTGCCCCTATGGGCACTGCTGTAGGCTGGTTGCCCTCAAGCGGGCATTGCTATGGGCTGGTCGCTTGCAGGCGGTGGCCCCTTTGGGCACTACCCCCCGGGCGATGATCGCCCCTTCGGGTGAGGCCGCCACAGCAAGCATGTGCCACCCCTGTGAGTTCTTTTGCCCATGGGGCAGTGCTCACAGGCTGCCGCAGGTAGCGTTGCCCCAGTGGGCATCACCCACCCTTGCGGACAGGCCGCCCCACAAGGACTGCTACTGCGGGTGGGCCAACGGTCACCTGCTTGCAGGCCTTGTGCCCACAATCATAGCCGCCGCCACTATCGATGTAGGTAGCAAGGCTGCAAGCAGCCCCTTCACCGTTGTACAAGTGCAACAAGGGCAGCAATAGTTGCTGCCCTTCCTTGCCTTTTGCACCCACAATTTTGGTGTCAAAAGTAAATCTAAAACACAACACACATAGTTTAAGATCTAATCTTCGCATGAACAACCTGGCTCTGATACCACTATTGGGAAATCCTTCTAGGGAGCGACATCTCATGCGCAACAGAAGAACAAAAACAAAACACCCTAGATTTCCCGTAGAAAGGTTCCGTCGTCATGCGAAGATCGGTGCGTCAAAACAAATTCGTGAAAACTACATGTGTAAAAGAAAATACCTAGGGAGATCGTATATCCCTAAATCCCAACAGATCTTTAGGAAGGATGAAGGAGGTCAAGCGTCCTCCTCTCTAGCAATATCCATATGGCAGAGAGTGCGATAATGCAACTCTCTAGGGAGAGAAGAATAGAAGGTGGCTATCAAAAGAAACCCTCAGCCTATAGAGCTTTGGTTCCCTCCTATTTATAGAGGTCCCCTGTAAACCCTAATGGATCTTGTCCTGTTGGGTATTGGATCTCCATCCAATTACCCAAGCCTCTTGGATTAGTGGGTCTCTACCCAATAATCTCTTATTAGCAATTATTTGATCTCATCTGAGGATCCAATAATTCAAGGGCTTAATGGATATCCAATAAGTTAGGGGCTCTAACGGATTTCTCATATTCGAACCTCTACTCATCACAACACCTATCATATGTGTGTGACTCTCTAGGCCCAATATCGAGCTGGTCGTGAGTCATACTTGTCAGAACTCCTTCTAACTTAGTGAATTATTATCTCTATAATAATTCACCCAACTCATCGACTACGGATATACTAGGCCACTACACCACAGCCCCTAGATGATACTGTTGAATCTCGGATTTTGATGATAAAATCAATTGGTGAAATATTTGTTCTAATCTATATTGTCAAAGATAAGCGTGCAGGATTAACTACGATGGGTCGAGTAAACATAAAGTGATTTGCCGAGTCAAGTCCGTCGGTGTTCAAGAGTTCATCGGAGTCCGAAGGATCATCGGAAGTGCTGCGAACCAATCAAGATCGAATCGAGGACTTGCCAAGTTTTCGGAAGTTCGTCACAAAGATCATTGAAGGTTCGCGAAACTTTGCCGAGAGGTTCGGAAGCTTGTCGAAGACTCGTTGAGCATGTCTTACAAACCGAGAGCATGCTGGGAACCGCGTCGAAGAAATCAGGGAAATATCGGAGGACCGTCAGTCTCAACGAAAAGCTCGTCTGAAGAAAGTCGGATTAAATCGCTGTTAATTATGTTTTTAATTTCGTAGTTGGCACGTACATTAGAGCAAGGATTTCAATTAATCTTGCTCTAAACAAGTAGGGGCCAATCGGCCTATCTTGGGCTTTCTTCCCATTAAGCATAGCATTGTCTTAGGGCGAGAACCTTGTCCAGCGATACCGCCAGGCTCTTTGGGCGGTAGTACCGCCCTGAGCTGATAGAATCCTCGTGCCAGGCGGTAGCACCGCTTTGGCGCCGTGTCTTTGGCGGTAGTATCACTGCCACTGAGCATAACCGCCTCCACATTGCTCGGCCGGTAGTACTGCCTCTAACAAAGTGCGGTAGTACTTGCAGACCCAACTCCAAATTTGATTTCAAATTTGGAGCCCAATTTTGAGTCCATTTTGATCTATAAATACCCCCTTTCTCAAATTGAAAGGGCACCCTTTGAGAGTTAGAATCTTGGTTTTGAGTCTTTGATAAGTCTTGAAGAGTCTTATTCTTGCTAAGTGTTCACCTCCTTCTTCTTCTTGAGAAATCTTGTAAGAGTGTGAACTTCTTGTAAAGGGTTGTAAAAAGAGGGGTATTGGTCCTTCCCCTTCAAAGGATTGCTAGTGGAAGCCTGGCCTCATCGGGAAGGCTTCAAGAGTGGATGTGGTCATTTGACCGAACCACTATACATCATTGTGTTCATGAATGTGTGAGTGTTTACATTTCAATCATTTCATTACTTAGTTGTTTAGTTCCTTGCTGCTTCATTTACTCAAGCAACTTCTTACAAGTTCTCTTTCAACGAATCGAAGTCTTCCTACGAACTTGTCTTTATACGAAATCGAGTTCAAAGTTACATATTTAATCTGCTGCACTAATTCACCCCCCCCTCTTAGTGCCTTTTCGATCCTAACAGATACAGGGGAATCCAATTCTTTGGACCTATCTGTCCTTAGTTACCATGTATCTATAATCCCTCATCTAACTAATATCCCAGAGACCCTATACTGGGCATGGTGCTGTCAGGCTGGCCTATACGGTCTCTCCTCGAGTCTTGCTCTTGTCAGATTCTCCCGGAGAACTCTTTCTCTCTCAATCCGAATAACCTTGGCCAAGGATTTGTACGAGCAAGAATACATGATAAATTTCTAGTGTCGCTCTAGATCCCAACAATAAATTGTCTATGGATCTTGTGCTTCAGTCCCTACTAGATTCCTTTTCACAGTTCTCTATGCTTGTAAGACCAGAAAGAAAAGGAAGACAGAGAAGTCCCTTAAGAAGGGCAAGGGCAAGAGCAGATCGGGTAAAGCAATAGTTGCTAAGAGGACCCGGTAAGGACAAAAGCCAGTGCTTCCACTGAGGCAAAGACGAGCACTGGAAGAGGAACTGCAAAGAGTACATTATAAAAAAAGTGAAACGGAAGCTTAGAGAAGCTTTAGATATACATTCATGATTAATCTCTATTTGTTAGACTCATATGATAACACAAGGGCATTGGATACCGATCGTGTTTATCATATCTACAATTCGTTACAGATTCTAGCAAGATGTAGAAGATTGATGAGAGGCAAGATGGACCTCAAGATGGGCAATGAAGCAAGAGTTGATGATGCTGCTATTGGTGAGGTCACCCTACATTTGCCTGGTGAAGCTACAATTACATTGGATGTATGCTATTTTATTCCCTCTATCATAAAAAAAGTTATTTTCATTTCATATTTGACATTAAATGGTTATAAAATATAATTCATAGATTTTTGATAGCTCAATCCTTCTTGATGAATGAACTCCTTCTCTTTTCAAGAAGAACTCTTGTGGATACTTTCACTTATTTTTCATCTTTGCTAGCTCACCTATTTCAAAGATAAAAAGAAGTGCTAGCAAGAGTAGTGCTAGTTTGCACATTTCCTTCGTAATGGAAAAGTCACTATCTTGCTATCGTAATGATGTAAAACTTGCTTGTGTGAAATGATGATTGCCCATTTCCTGGAGAAAATGGCAAATTGATGAATGCTTGAATGCTTGAAATATATCGTGCTTGACATGTATCATACTTGAAATGATAAATGGTTATCAAGTTTAAAAATTGGTATCATGTTTACTATCATTAGTATCGGGTTTCAGATAATGAATGTTTATCGGCAACAAGCCGCAAGAGAGGATGATGCGTCGAACTGACGGACGAAGTGCTGATGGACCAATGACGTGCCAGGCAACTAATTACGATTCACGTTGTAATAATTGTCTAGATCAAAGTAGGATTATGTTAATTGGGTTATAAATAGGCAAAACAGTTAGAGGCCAACTAGGCCTATATTAGGGCTGTGTTGGACCGAATGAAAGGCCCAAATAGTGCCCAAGTGCTGTTGAATCTCGAATTTTGATGATGAAATCAATTGATAAGTTTATTATCTAATCTACGTTATAAGATAAGTGATGTAGGACTAACTTTGATCAAAATAGGTAAAATAATTAAAGTAAGAAGAATCAAACGTTAGGTCGAAGTCAAAGTTCAGGCATCGGGTCAGAAGATTCGGACAATGCACCGAGAATGGATTGTTGGGAAATCAAGAGATTCGACATCTTATGTACAGCAGAAATCAAAAACAAGATCGGATTTTTCATAGTTATGTACTTGGTCGTCGTGTGACGATTGGTGCACAAAAATTGCAAATCTGAAAAATTCGCATGTATCATATTAGAAGCGTTACCTGGGGAGATCTTATATCCTCGAAAATTTTAGATCTGATGAAGAGGATAAAGGAGCACTAGCATACTCCTCTCTAGTGGTAATCCACACATGCACCACAAGGCTACCGGAGCCAAGGAGGAGAGAAGACTAAGGAGAATAGAAGGATAACTACCAAGAGCTCTTAGCCTATGAACTAGGAGGTTCCTCCTATTTATAAAGGTGGAGGAAGCTTATCCTTAACTGATCCTGTTCACACTGGAACTCTATCCAGTTGGATCTTATTGGATCTTATCCATAGGATCTAATTTGATCTCATCCAATTGGATCTTATCTAATCATTTAATTGGATCTCATCCAATTACCTAATTGGATCTCATCGATAGGATCCAAACTAAGGGCTTCGCAGATATCTTATATTCGTACCTCTACTCGTCACAACATCCACCTTATGTGTGTGACCCTCTAGGCTCGATACCGAGCTGGTCGTGAGTCGCTCCCATCAGAACTCCTTCTAACTCAGAACACCTTCTGATATAGTGAATTATTATCTCCATAATAATTCACTCAACTCATCGACTATGGACGTACTAGGCCACTACGCCATAGTCCCTAGACGGTACAGGAGGATCTAATCCATCAGACTTGTCTGTCCTCAGTTACCATGTATCTATAGTCCCTCATCCATCTAATATCCCAAAGACTGTATATTGGGCATGGTAAAGTCAGGCCCATATAGAATCCTATTTGAGTCTTACTTTAATCAGATTCTCTCAGAGAACTTCTCTCTCAATCCGAATGACCCTGGCCAGAGATTACACCTGCACTATACCTTTAGTGTCCCCACACAAGTGACTATGAGACCAATCACCTCCATCATATAAACGAGTATACAGCGCACCAGTCTATCTGGTTATCTCGATGTCCTTATCAAGTAACCTATGACCAGGATGATTTAGGATCTGTGTTTAAAGGTATATCAGTCTCATTATCATGATTCGATTCCCATTGCACAGATCCATGGACATCACAATATTCATCCAGATAATGTAAGAAAATGCCAATAATAATATGCGAAGAGATTGACGTAACATGTAATATGTGCCTTCACTCATGTGATTGGCTTGTAGAGCACCTACAACCAACTTGAGGGACTATAGATACATGGTAACTGAGGACAGATAGGTCCAAAGGATTGGATTCCCCTGTATCATTTGGGGACAGCGATGTAGTAGCCTAGCACATCCGTAGTCGATGAGTCGAGTGAATAATTATAGAGATAATAATTCACTAAGTTAGAAGGAGTTCTGACAAGTATGACTCATGGGTAGCTCGATTTTGGGCCTAGAGGGTCACACACATATGGTAGGTGTTACGACAATTAGAGATTCGGATGTGAGATATCTACCAAAGCCCCTATCTTATTGGATATCCAATAAGCCCTTCTATATTGGATCCCATGGATGAGATCCAATAAGAGCTAGATTATTGGGTAGAGACCCATTAATCTAAGAGGCTTGGGTAATTAGATGGAGATCCAATACCCAATAGGGCAAGATCCATTAGGGTTTATAGGGGGGCCTCTGTAAATAGGAGGGAACTAAAGCTCCATAGGTTGGGGGTTCTCTTGGTAGCCACCTTCTATTCTCCTCTCCCAAGAGAGGAGCATCATTGTAGTTCCTGTTGGGAAATCCGCGCAAGGGGAGAGCGACATCATATGCGCAGCGGAAGAACAAAAAACAAAACACCCCAGATTTCCCATAGAAAGTTTTCATCGTCGTGCAAAGATCGGTGCGTCAAAAGCAAATCCGCGAAAACTGCACATGTAAAAGAAGATACCTAAGGAGATCGTATATCCCTGAATTCCTGCAGATCTGTGGGAGAGGATGAAGGAAGTCAAGTGTCCTCCTCTCTAGCGGTATCCACACAACAGGGATTGCGACGATGCTCCTCTCTCTTTGGGGGGAGGAGAACAGGAGATGGATACCAAAAGAAACCCTCAGCCTATAGAGATTTGGTTCCCTCCTATTTATAGAGGCCCCCCTGAAAAACCCTAATGGATCTTTTGCCCTATTGGGTATTGGATCTCCATCCAATTACCCAAGCCTCTTAGATTAGTGGGTTTCTACCCAATAATCTCTTATTAGCAATTATTGGATCTCATCTCAAGATCTAATAATTTAGGGGCTTAATGGATATCCAATAAGATAGGGGGTTCAACGGATATCTCATATCCGAACCTCTGCTCGTCGCAACACCTACCATATGTGTGTGACCCTCTAGGCCCAATATCGAGCTGGCCGTGAGTCATACTTGTCAGAACTCCTTTTGACTTAGTGAATTATTATCTCTATAATAATTCACCCAACTCATTGACCGCGAACGTACTAGGCCACTATGCCGCGGCCCCTAGACAATACAGGGGAATCCAATCCTTTGGACCTATCTATCCTCAGTTACCATGTATCTATAATCTCTCATCCATCTAATATCCTAGAGACCCTATACCGAGCATGGTGCTGTCAGGCCCATACGGTCTCTCCTCGAGTCTTGCTCTTGTCGGATTCTCTCGGAGAATTCTTTCTCTCTCAATCCGAATGACCTTAGCTAAGGATTTGTTTGAGCAAGAACACATGAGATATTCCTCTCATGATACCGAGAGTGGATGATCCTCTATTGACACTCAATAGCCCTCGTAAGGTTGGCTACCACTCCCAATGACCGGCTGTACTAGATATGGAGCTTTCCAAACCTATAAGTCCGGTATCAAAGAGTGGAGTACTCATATAGGACATCCTTGGTATCTCAAGTCTAAGGACCAGATACACTACTAGGACTACGGAATCGCTGTCTAACGTAAGGTATCAATAACCATCCAGCATTCCGTAGGCGGATCAATCAGTGAACTCATTCTCCAATGAGAACCTACACTGTACCCTTAGTGTCCCCACACGAGTAGCTATGAGACTAGCTACCTCCATCATATGAACGGGTATACAGCACACCAGTCTATCCGGTAATCTCGATATCCTTCTCGAGTATCCTATGACCAGGATAATTTAGGGTCTGTGTTTAAAGGTGAATCGGTCTCATTATCATGATCTCATCATGATCCGATTCTCATTGCACAGATCCAAGGACATCACAATATACATCTAGATAATGTGAGATAATGCCAATAATCATAAGCAAAGAGATTGACATAGCGTGTTATAGGTGTAATCACTCATGTGATTGGCTTGTAGGGCACCTATAACTAGCAGTTCCTACCGTGTGGATACCACTAGAGAGGACACTTGATCTCCTTCATCCTCTCCTACAGAACTGTAGGGATTCAGGGATTTACGATCTCCCTAGGTATTATTCTTTTTACATAGTTTTCAAAGATTTGTTTTTGATGCACCAATTTTCGCACGACGATGGAGCCTTTTGCGAAAATCTAGGGTATTTTTTTTTGTTCTTCCACTTCACATGAGATGTCGCCCCCTGGATTTCTCAACATGATGTGCCGAGCAACTAATTATGATTCATGTTGTAATAATTGCCTAGATCGAAGTAGGATTAAATCAAAATTGAATTGATTTTAGGTGAAATAATACCAACTCAATTAGGGGCCAATTATGCCTAAATTGAGACTGATTTGGGCTCATTAAGAGGCCCATTTAGTGGCCCAAAAGTTGCTACAGGCGGTAGCACCACCAAATTGACAGTGGAACCGCCTATGAGATGGAAAATTAAAAAAGCTCACTTTTCCAAGCTATAGGCGGCGGTACCACTCAGCATTAAAGCTACAATAGTGGTACCACCCCAGGCTGGCGATAGTACTGCTAGTGTTTGGGTCAAACTGCCGATGGTACCGCTAGTGTCAGGGTCAAACTGGCGATGGTACCGCCTGTGTCAGGCGGTGGTACCGCCAGCACCCAGAAATCCAGGGTGATTCAAATTTGGCTCCAAATTTGAATCACCTTGAGGCCTATAAATATCTATCTCATCCATGGTTGAAACACATACAAAACCTGAGAAAGAAAAAAACTCTGCTATAATAGTGTTAAAATCTTCCCTCTAAGCTTTAAATGTGATCTAGTCCAAGAGAGGGGTAAGAGGCCATGTAAATTTTAACTCCTGAACCTGTAAAAGGAGAACTGAGTTATAAGGGAGTTAGTCTTTGCCCGTTTGAAGGAAGATAACTAGTGGAAAAGTCGGTGGCCTCAAGAGAAGAGGAATCGGGAGTGGACGTAGGTCGGATGATTGAACCACTATAAAACTCGGTTTGCATTTGTATTCTTGCATTTACCTTTCTGAAAACCCTTACTTTACCTATTCACTGCCCTTCATCTTCTCTAAACATTCTCAAGTTTAAGTTAGAGCTTTTTTGACATGGTTTTAGTCTAAATGAAGTTTTCAATATTTGAAGTTTTCGAAATCATTTTAAATTGCTAAAAATTATCATACCTAACCGTTGCACTAATTCACACCCCCCCCCCCCCCGTAGTGCCACTCTAGATCCTAACAGTTTGATGTTAAGGTTACCGACGGATGAATTTTGAAGTGCGATCGTAGGTGCCTAGGGTGAAACTGTTGCTGCTGGACCAAGAGATAATTGCATATTTCTTCCTCCTCCCTCTTGATGATTATGAGGACGTGCTTAGCATCGAATGGCTGACAACATTAGGTAATATTTCCTAAAATTTTTTAAAACTAATTATGAAATTTTACAGTAAGGGGAAACAGGTGATACTCCGTGGGAAATGTGGGGGCGACGTAACAATGATTTGCACACAGCGAATAGACAAAGTTTTGCACAAAGTATGCAGTAGCTTTTTGGTACAACTTGAGTAGTAATCTAAGAGAGAGCCAACCAAATTTGAAGACCCAAACCAACTTCCCTTGCTTGCTGAATTTTTAGATATATTTGATGAATCGTATAGCCTACCTCCTACCCGCCGGCATGATCATCGTATACCGATTCTTCTAGGCAAACCTCTAGTAAATACTCGACCATATCAATATTCACATCTCCAGATGGATAAAATAGAAAGGATTGTAAAAGATATGCTTGAAACATAAGTTATTTGGCCAAGTTGTAGCCCCTACTCTTCACCAGTGCTCCTTGTACGAAAGAAGGATGGAACATGGCAAATGTGCGTTGGTTACCGAGCTCTCAATGGCATAACCATTAAGGACAAGTACCCTATTCAAGTAGTAGATAAATTGTTTGATGAACTAAAGGGAGCATGAGTCTTCACAAAGCTGGACCTTCAATCCGGGTATCATTAAATACAAGTGTGCGAAGAAGACATACCGAAAATCGCCTTTCGAATGCACAATAACCACTATGAATTTCTAGTAATGCCCTTTGGTCTCACCAATACTCCCTCCACCTTCCAGAGCCTTATGAATAATATTTATAGAGTTATCTTCATAAGTTTGTGTTAGTTTTCTTCAACGAGATATCCTTATTTACAATCCTTCTCTTGAAAGTCATTTTTAGCACTTATGACTTGTTTTGATGATTTTACGAGAACATATTCTTTTTATCAAAAAATCAAAGTGCAGCTTTCTTCAATAGAAGGTGAAATATCTTGGGCATATCATATCAGAGGAAGGTGTGGTGGTGGACCCCCCCAAAATTTCAGCAATACAGAACTGGTCGACCTTGAGGAACATTAAATCGTTGCGCAACTTTCTTGGTTTAACATGCTGCTACCATAGGTTCATGAAAAACTATGGAAAGATCAATGCACCCCTTACTTCCTTGCTAAAAAAAGATTCTTTCTAATGGTTAGACAAAGCTACCACTACCTTTGATGAACTTAAAACCGCAATGTCAACAACGCCTGTACTAGCGCTACCCGACTTCGGTAAGACTTTTGTTATTAAAGCCAATGCTTCCAGAGTCAGAATTGGTGTTATACGAATGCAAGATGGCCACCCCCTCGCTTATACTAGTAAGGCGTTATCTTCTTACTATCTCAAGATGACTATTTATGATAAGGAGATGCTCGTCATTGTCCATGCAGTGGCCAAATGGAGACCGTACTTGATCAGGGCAACACTTTCAAATCAAAATCAACTATAAAAGGCTAAAATATTTCTTAGAGTAGAAGATATCTTCCCTTGAGCAGCAAAAATGGGTAACAAAGCTTCTTGGATATGATTATGAAATAACTTATAAAAAGGGGAAAGAGAATATTGTTGCATATGTGCATTCGCGGCTACTCGAGCAAGCTGAATTTTTGGTCGTTTCACTTCCGACCAATGAATTTCTTGAGGATATTAAGAGGGAATGACAAGATGATCTAGAGACCAGTAAGATCATAAAAAAAATTAGAGGAATCACCAAGCTCTGTGACTCATTATAGCTGGGACTTAAAAGACTTGCGCTATAAAGAACGCATTATTCTTGTGCCAAATTCTGCTTGTATAAAGACCATCCATCAAGAGATGAATTCCACATCTATAGCCAAGCACTCCGGGTTCCTTAGAACCTATAAGAGAATTAAGCAAAATTTTTATTAGGTAGGGATGAAAAATATTATTGTTGAATTTGTAGCACAATGTGATGTATGTCAACGACATAAAGGCGAGACAATGTCAAGTCCCGAAAATTTGCAACCTCTACCCATCCCGGACTCAATATGGACTAATATATCTATGGACTTCATCGAAGGGCCTCCCTCATTACAAGGAAAAGCTCAAGCAAGGATGAAACAATAATATGATCAACATAAAGGTGAAAGAGAATTTTCAGTAGGAGATTGGGTCTTCCTACGGCTCTAGTCATACAAGTAAATATCAATCTAAACCAGAGCATTCATGAAGCTTTCACCTCGGTTCTATGGACCCTACCAGATTTTAGAGCGCATCGGAGTAGTAGCATACAGATTGGACTTACTCGCTAGCTCCAGAATCCATCCAGCCTTCCATGTATCGTGTTTGAAGCTCAAGTTAGGACAAAACGAGATAGCCCAAAGCCACCTACCAAATATGACTACCCAAGGAGAGCTCCAGACCCAGTCGAGTACTATTTTTGATCGATGGATTATAACTCGACGACGACGACCTACTACTAAAGTGCTAATACAGTGGGTGAACCTACCAACAAAAGATGCCACTTAGGAGAACTATGACGACTTAAAGATCAAATTCTCATAATTCATGGAGTATCAGCCTCGAGGACAAGGGTGATTTGAAGAGGGTGGGGTCTATTAGGACTCTAGCTAAGAGAGTCCTAATTTAGTTTCATTGAATGGGGCAAATATGAAAATCTTAAGGGCATTCATATAAATTCGATCTAGCCGACCCCTATTAAAGAGGTGAAGAGGCCGGTTAGGTTAGGATTAGTTTGGAGGTTGCTTCTTAGAGAAGCATTATGAGTTGATTAGAAGTAGGGGTCTTGAGTAGGAGAAGTTGATTACAAGTAGGAGTCTTGAGTAGGAGAAGTTTATTAGAAGTAAGAGTCTTGAGAAGGAGTCCTATTAGGAGTTGGGGTTTAGAAGCCCTATAAATAGCCATGTATTCACCCTCTCTTAATTATGAATAAATCAATCCTTTTAGCAGTCTTTGAGCAAAAACTTGGAGGAAGGAACCCCTATAGAGTTCCAAGGAGGCCAATCCCTTAAAGCGATCAACCCCAAGCTTACAATCCGCAAGGGTTCTATCAATGACCTACATCCACTTCCGAAACCTCATCCAATGAGGTTCCCGGCTTCCACTATCAATCCTTCTTGAAGGGGAAGGATCAAACACCCTTCTTATAGAACTTTACAAGTGGCTCATACCCTTTTATAGAATTTTTATAAGTGAGAATTTGGGAGGTGAACACTCAAGCTTTTCAAGGTTGTTTCACTAGAGTTTTTGCTCAATTCTTATCACTTCTCAATGTCCTTTACCAGTTGAGAAGTAAGGGGTATTTATAGGCTCAATTGGCTTTAGAATTGGAGCCAAAAGAGGTCCCATCCCAAATTTTCGGGTGCTAGCAATGCCACTGCCTGACATTGGTGGTACCACCGCTAGTTGACCTTGACACTGAGTGGTACTATCGCCTGACAAGTTCTCGGGTTTTGTGGAGGGGTAGTACCACTGCCTGATAGGTGGTACCACCGCTAACCTAGGTAGTACCACCACTCAATTGTCTTGGGAATCTGCACCCTAGGCGGTTCCCCCTTTCCAGTCTGGCAGTGCCACTGCTAGACAAGTTCCAACAATCTAGATGGGCCTTAAATACGGCCCAATCCAATCCATTAAAGGCCTAGTTGGCCCCTACCAAGGTTAATTAGGATTAACACTTAATTCTAACCCTAATTAAATACTAACTACAAAATTAAAAACATGCACTATGTTGAATCTCGGATTTTGATGATGAAACTAATTGAGTGTGTTTTGTTGTTTAATTACGTGTTGAGTTACGCAGGTCTACTATCGATCGAGTTAGGCGATTGTGCTTTGGAGGAATTGGCGTTGCACCGAGGTGATCACGTCAAGATATTGGATGTCAAGCCGGAGGTTCGGTCGACTATCGGTAGGAGGCTTCGAACGTCGGGCATCGGGCCAAGAAGTACGGAGTTGCGCCATGGATATCAGGGTTGCGGAGGTCAACCGTCGATTGGGCAACAAGCCGCAAGAGAGGGCGATGTATCAAAGGATCGGACGAAGCGCCGACCAATAACGTCTTGAACATCGAATGTCAATTCGTGTTGTAGTAACTGTCTAGATCGAAGTAGAGTGTTTGGTGTTTGTTTGTGCAGGAGTAACTACGATAAGGATGAAGACGTAAAGCGAAACAAAGGGCCAAAGTCAAGTGCGATGGACCATTGGGAGTTTGAGTGTTCGATGGAAGTCCGAAGATTCGTTGGGAGTGATGTCGGAACCAGCCGAGAACGAGTAGGGAGCTTGTCGAAGGGTTTTCGGAAGTTCGCCGAAAGGTTCGTCAGAAGTTCGCGGAGCTTGTCAAGAAAGATCGGAGCTTGCCAAAGAAGCTCGGGGGAACTCGCCAAAATCATCGTAGAGTCCGAGAGCTTGCCGGGAGTCCGCAGGATGGTTTCCAAGGGATCGTCGGAAGACCACCGGAAGTTCGCCTGAAGCTCACCGGAAGAAGACTTGACTTGCGGACTTTGTAATAGCATAGGAATGTCTTTAATTTCGTAGTTAGCGCATTAATTTGGGTTAGGATTATGTGTTAATCCTTTAACCTAAGTATGGGCCCATTGGGCCTTGTTTGGGACCGGTTTGGGCCGAGTTTTCGGCCCAAACCAGGAAGTTGGTGTGTGCTAGGTGGTAGCACCGCCCAACAGCATGTGTGCTGGGCGATGGCACCACCCAACAGCAATGCCGCGTCTTTGGCGGCACGCCCAACAACTTGTGTGCTTTGGGCGTGCTTAGCACCGCCACCGCCAAGCGAGCCAGCGGTAGCACCGCCTAGCTGGGGAGGTAGTACCGCCCCTGCGTATGCAGTTGAGGCGAGTAGTACGCCCCTCTTGTGTCGATCTACTGCATCGACGAGCGTAGCACCGCCTCTGACAAGTGGTAGCATCGCCTCAGCACCGGGAACTTCAATTTGATTTTAAATTTGGAGCCCAAATTTGAAACCATTTTGGATCTATAAATACCCCTCCTTTCTTAGCTGAAAGGTGAACCCTTGGAGAGTTAGATTTTAAAAATAAGTCTTGGGAAAGTCTTGTTCTTCATTTACTTAAGTGTTCACCTCATTTCCTTCTCTTTGTGAAAACATGTAAGAGTATGAACCTCTTGTAAAAGGGTTGTAAGAGGGGTATTTGGTCCTTCCCCTACAAAAGGATTTGCTAGTGGAAGTTGGGAGCCTCATCGGAGAGGGCTTTCGAAGTGGATGTAGGTCGGATGACCGAACCACTATAAATCTGGTTTGCATTTACATTTTTGCTATTTACTTTACTGCAAACCCTCTTCATTTGCTGCCTTATTTACTCAACTTCCTCTTCATCTTCTTACATATGCTTTAAAGTTAAAATGCAATCTTTCCGGGTTCAAACGAAATGCTGCATTCATTCGTACGAAGTTACCAAACTTGTTTTAATCGCTGAAAATTTCTCGTTCCTTACCGCTGCACAAATTCAACCCCCTCTTAGTGCTGCTCGATCCCTTACAATTGGTATCAGAGCCACGTTCTTTCTCTTTCGGATTTACACCCGTGAGAAATGGCTCTAAATGGTTTTCAAGAGGGCTTCTTGGTTTTTCGTCCACCGTTCTTTAACGGATCAGACTACACTTATTGGAAAACTCGAATGAGATTTTTCATACTTTCAATGGACTTAGATTTATAGAACATTATTGAAAATGGCTTTCAACCTTCCTCTAAACCGACGAACAAATGGTCAGATTTGGAGAAAAGGTCTTTTTCTTTGAATGCAAAGGCAATAAATGTCTTATTTTGCGCTTTGACAAGAATGAGTTCAATCAGATTTCAATGTGAGAAACGGCTTTCAATATTTGACGAACACTTGAAATTACGCACGAGGGAACTAGTAGAGTTAAAGACTCGAAAGTAAACCTCTTATTGCATGATTTTGAGCTCTTCCGAATGACACCAAGCGAAACTATCGGCGATATGTACACCCGCTTCACGGATGTCGTCAAAAGCTTGAAAAGTCTTGGTAAATGTTTTTTGAACTTTGAACTCACTAACAAGATTTTAAGATCCCTCCCAAAGAGTTGGGATCCAAAAGTAACCGCAATACAAGAGACTAAAAATTTAAATGATTTTTCATTGGAAGAACTAATCGGTTCACTAATGGCATATGAAATGAGTTTCTTCGAACATTTGGAACATGATGAACATATGAACCACCTTCTAAAGAACAAGAAGGATTTGGAACATCGGACAAATGAATGCCACTTGAGTGATGACTCAAGTGATGAGGACAATGAAGACATTGAACTTTTAATGAATCTTAATAAGTTCAATAAACAAAAATCTAAAATAGACAATGAACTTGAACGGAGGAAGAGGCCAAAGAAGAAGAAGAAGGCTTGCAAAAAAGAATCAAGTAAAGAAGAGGTAAAATGGGCTTTGACGGTTTTCGACAATGAGATAAGAAACTCACCCAAGTTGCTTCTACCTTATTTTGAAATTACATGATGCTTTCCATGAATGCTTAACTTAGTTAGTAGGAATTTTTTTCATGCTTTTCTTGTGTTTTTAGAAATTTAAAAAATATTTTAAAAATTATACTATGCTTTTCTTTATAGTATTTTTGAAAAGTAAAAATATGAATGATGATTGTATGATTTGTGATAATGTTTAGACACCTAATAGGATCAACCCATGCATGAGTATCTTGATGGTTTACATTGTCTCTAAACATGATGCTTGATTATTTTATATCATGCATGAGTTGTTGAAGTGATGTTGATTTAAAAACTTTTATCTTGGATTAATGGGTCTTGACCCTTTTTATGATGAAATTTTTTAGATGACACATGTCTTCATGAAATCAATTATAAAGACTTAACCCATAAATTTTCCAAATGAAAGAAATGTGATTTTAATGTTGCCTTGTATTACATTTGGACTTGAAGATTTTCATGATGAAAATTATTTTTCAGATTTATAAAATGATGCATGATTTTACCAAAAAAAATTTGAGCATCGATCATCTTGTTATAACTAATGTAAGAAAGAATTAATATGATTTTGATGATATTTTCGTTTTTGAATATGATGCATGATATTTTCATATGAAAAATTTGAGCATTCTTATGAAAGATCAAATCACTTAAATTGAAACTCATAAAGATGAGAAAATGTACTATCATGATGTTTGATGCATATGATCTTGATGGATTTAATGACAAACTTATGTTTTGAATTTCTACAATGATGGGTTCCATATAAATGTTTGAACATACATTATGAAATCATCATTGAAATGAAAATACTAAAAGTTTGTTATCATGCTTAATGACTTTATGATATCATATCTTGATGACAAACTCATATTTTGGTCTTAAATTTGATACTCATCTTTTGAAACATTAGCACACTTGTTTGAAACAAAATGAAACACATTATCATGATAAATTAAATCTCATGTCTTGAAACAATGTGTTGTTTTGATAATGTTTATAATAAAGTTTGTCTTCCGGTGTTGAATATTTTGATTTGGCATATAAAGGCAAAAGACATACTTATATGATGAAACATAAAGAAATTATATTTACTATCTTATCGAGATTAATGATTTCATGATATCTTAAGAATCTCATAAATTATAGAAGTGATTTCGATGAATTGATTATGATTTGATAATTTGAACTTTTCTCTCATGTTTCAATACTACTTTGTATGCTTCATGACTTGTTGATTGAAATAATGATGTATACTTTTTATGTATCACTTGTCATGATTAATGCAAATTGTAAGCATTTTAAATCTCAAAAATGATTGCTTCTTTTTATCATTTACCAAAGGGGAGAACAATTCAAGTTTATATTTTTTTTTGTGAATCTCATAAACTATGTTAATGATTTTGATAATTCGAACTAGAGTGAGCTTTATCACAATCCAAGTCTTGATATCTTAATACTTGATACTTGGAATTCTTATGCATGAATCAAGTTACTCATTATGCTATATCTTTTTAAATGAATCATGAGCCTTGATGTCATATATTTCATGACCCTAAAAGTGACATGATTTCTTTGCCTTGTGTAGTAAATTGAACATTTGATATAAATGAAATTTGCTTTATGATGAATCATGAATGATGTCTTTTGTTGTTGATCCTTATTGATATTTCATATTGATATCTTTCATGAATTCTTTGCATCTATGTTTTGTATGCATCATGAAAAAATTGAAATATTGATTGGTGCTAAATTATTTCATTGAAATATTATTCATCCCTTCTTTTCAATAGTGACAAAGGGGGAGTTAGCTTGCTAGCTTATGTATCACAAGTGAAAATGACAAACAGAGCTAGCTAGAACTTGCAAAAGGCAAAACTTGCACTTCTCAAAATGAGAAGAAAGAAATTGTAAAGTTGCATTATTTTTTAACTCATGAGCTTGCATGTTTAAAATGTTATAAATTTTACAAAAATTACTAGCTCATTGCAAACAAAAAGTTGATGACTTGCAAAAGGGAAACTTAGGTGCAAAAGAGAAAATTTGAAAGGGAGCTAGTTTGCACATTGCAAAGTATGCTAGCTTATCATTATTGCTTGCTTGCTTGTCATAAATTTCCCTCATACCATGATTTGTTTATGACTCCCTTGAATTCATGACTTGATATGTTAAAAATTCATGATGGAAATTTGTTATTTTGTCATGATGGAAGCATTCATGTAAAGGGAAAAGAATTGTATTCTTCCCTTCTTTTTGACAAAATCAAAGGAGTAGAAGATTTATTGCTAGCTTGCATGATTAATTTGCTAGCTCATTCAAGAGGAAGAAAATTGCTAGCTTGTGCATCAAAAGAGAAAATCTTGCTAGCTTGAACATTGAGAAGCAAAAAGTTGCTATCTCAAGAGAGGCAAAAATCTTGCTCAATTTTACTTCTTCAAAATTGCTTACATTTTTGTTACAAATTATTGTTGAATCTCATGCAAGATTATTTGAAGTATTTGATCCTCCCTTTCTTTTTTATGCTAACAAAGGGGGTGAAAATTTTTTAGCTCGAACATTGCAAAATTTGCCATCTTGATTCCTATTTTGTAACTTCATGAGAAGCTAAGAATTGTTATATCAAAGGATGCAAATATTGCTATCATGAGAAACAAGGTGCAAACTTGCACATCTCAATAAGCAAGTGAAAATTACCATCATTGCCCATCCTTGAAACTTGCTATGATTGAATGGTATTATTTGATGTTGTATTGCAAAAAAGTTGTATGATGTGATAAATAGCTAGTGTGTTGTAAGAAATTTGCATATCTTTTAAACTAGCTATGATGCTACTTCTCCTTTTTGTTGATGACATAGGGGGAGAAGTAGATTGATGACTTCATGCAATGTAATGATGCTTGAATATTTTATATATTTGCATGATGGATTTATATTTCTCACTACATGAATGATACATGTTACTTGGATTTGGGATAATCCAAGGGTTCTATCAATGGCATATTGATAGGGGGAGTTTGTGTTAAACTCCGGGGAGTTATGGTTAACTCTGTTAGTCATCAATTAGTTATCATCATCAAAAAGGGGGAGATTGTTGAATCTTGGATTTTGATGATGAAACTAATTGAGTGTGTTTTATTGTTTAACTGCGTGTTGAGTTACGTAGGTCTACTATCGATCAAGATTAGACAGTTGATGCTGGAGGAATTGATGTTGCGCCAGAGGTGATCACGTCAGGATATTGGATGTCGAGCCGGAGGTTTGGTCGACTATCGACAGGAGGCTTCGGACTATTGAATCTCAAATTTTGATGATGAAACTAATTAATTATGTTTTGTTGTTAACTGTGTGTTGAGTTACGCAGGTCTACTATCGATCAGGATTAGACAATTGATGCTGGAGGAATTGACGTTGCGTCGGAGGTGATCACGTCAGGATATTGGATGTCGAGTCGGAGGTATGGTCGACTATCAGCAGGAGGCTTCGGATGTCGGGCATCGGGCCAAGAAGTACAGAGTTACGCCATGGATATCAAGGTTACGGAGGTCAACCGCCGATTGGGCAACAAGCCATAAGAGAGGGCGATGTGCTGAAGGATCGGAGGAAGCACCGACCAATGACGTGTCGGGCAACTGGATGTCAATTCGCGTTGTAATAATTGTCTAGATCAAAGTAGGGTGTTTGTTTGTGCAAGAGTAACTACGATGACGAAGAAGATGTAAAGCGAAACAAAGTGCCGGAAGACAAGTGGGATGGATCATTGGGAGTTTGAGAGTTCGATGGAAGTCCGAAGATTCATTGGGAGTAGTTGCCAGAACCGACCGAGAACGAGTAGGGAGCTTGCCGAAGCGTTTTCGGAAGTTCGCTGGAAGGTTCGTCAGAAGTTCGCAGAGCTTGCCAAGAAAGATTGGAGTTTGTCAATGAAGCTCGTTGGAATTTGTCAAGATCATCGTGAAGTCCGGGAGCTTACCGGGAGTCCACAGAATGGTTTCCGAGAGTTCGTTGGAAGACTGCCAGAAGTTCGCCGAAAGCTCACCGAAAGAAGTCTTATCTTATGGACTTTGAAATAGCTTAAAAAATATCTTTAAAATTTGTAGTTAGCACATAATTTGGTTTAGGATTATGTGTTAATCCTATAAACTAAATTTGAGCCAATTCAGACTTCATTTGGACCGATTTCAGCCGAGTTTTCGGCCGAAACCACTGTGCTGAAAAAAATGACCTGGGTGGTGGCACCGCCCAGAGGCCAAGACCTGGGCGGTGGAACCATCCCAGGCAGGCGGTAGTACCGCCCAGCACCTGCTGTGTCAGTCTGCCAGACTGACAGGCGGTAGAATCGCCTTTGATAGGCGGTAGCACCGCCCGACACCGGGAAACTCAAAAAAATTCAAATTTGGAGCCCAAATTTGAATCACTTTGAGGCCTATAAATACCCCTCACATTCTTGGATGAAAGGTGTCTAGAACTAAAAAAAAGAAGGGGGAAACTCTCTTGAAAGTGTGTCAAATCTTCCCTCAAAGTCTTAAGAGTGTTCTAGTCCAAGAGAGGGGTAAGAGTGCTTTGTAAGGGTTATCTCCTAAGCCCATCAAAAGGAGAGGTGCTGTGAGGGAGTTCATCCTCACCCGTTGGAAGGAGGATAGCTAGTGAAAAGTCGGTGGCCTCAAGCAAGAAGAATCGGGATTGGACGTAGGTCGGATGACCGAACCACTATAAAAATCTGGTTTGCATTTACATTCTTGCTATTTACTTTGCTACAAACCCTCTTCATTTGCTGCCTTATTTACTCAACTTCCTCTTCATCTTCTTATATATGTTTTAAAGTTAAAACGTAATCTTTCCAGTTTCAAACGAAACGTTGCATTCATTCGTACGAAGTTTCCGAACTTGTTTTAATCGCTGAAAAATTTATCGTTTCTTACCGCTGCAATAATTCACCCCCCCCTCCCTCTTAGTGCTGCTCGATCCCTAATAATTGGTATCAGAGCCACATTCTTTCTCTTTCGGATTTACACCCGTGAGAAATGGCTCTAAATGGTTTTCAAGAGGGCTTTTCGGTTTTTCGTCCACCATTCTTTAACGGATCGGACTACACTTATTGGAAAACTCGAATGAGAGTTTTCATACTTTCAATGGATTTAGATTTGTAGAACATTATTGAAAACAGTTTTTAACTTCCCTCTAAACTGACAAACGAATGGTCGGACATAGAGAGAAAATCTTTTTCCTTGAACGCAAAGGCTATGAATGCCTTATTTTGCGCTTTAGATAAGAACGAGTTCAATCGGATTTCAATGTGTGAAATGGCTTTCGATATTTGGCGAACACTTGAAATCACGCACAAGGGAACTAGTAGAGTTAAAGACTCAAAAGTAAACCTCTTATTGCATGATTTTGAGCTCTTCCGAATGACACCAAGTGAAACTATCGACGATATGTACACCCGCTTCACGGATGTCATCAATAGCTTGAAAAGTCTTAGTAAATCTTTTTTAGATTTTGAACTCGTAAGCAAGATCTTAAGATCCCTTCCAAAAAGGTGGGATCCTAAAGTAACGATAATACAAGAAGCTAGAAATCTAAATGACCTTCTAATTAAAGAACTAATTGGCTCACTAATGACATATGAAATGAGCCTCCTAGAACATCTTGAATATGATGAACATATGAACCACCTTCTAAAGAACAAGAAGGTTTTGGAACTCCAAACTATGAAATGCCACTTGAGTGATGACTCAAGTGATGAGGACAATGAAGAGGACATTAAACTTTTAATGAATCTTAATAAGTTTATTAAACAAAAATCTAAAATGAACAATGAACTTGAATAGAGGATGAGGCCAAAGAATAAGAAGAAGACTTGCAAAGAAGAATCAAGTAAAGAAGGGGCGAAATGGGCTTTTACGGTTTTCGACAATGAGGTAAGAAACTCACCCAAGTTGTTCTTACCTTACTTTGAAATTACATGATCCTTTCATGAGTTTCTTGAAATAGTTGGTAGGATTTTTTTTATGCTTTTTCCTTCCTAGTATTTTTGAAAAGTAAAAATTATGAATGATATTTGCATGATTTGTGATATTGCCTAGAATTAATCCATGCATGTGTATCTTGATATTTCATTTCTAAACATGATGCTTGATGATTTTGTAACATGCATTAGTTTTTGAAGTAATGTTGATTTGACTCTATGTTGTGGATTAACGTATTCTTGGTCTAATTGTTTTCATGACAAATTAAGATGACATTTTGAGATGATGAAATTTCATGTATACTTTCCATATCGGTTTTCAATCTTAAACATGATACATATCTATGTATGAATTTCTTGAAAATCTTTTGATGATAGATGTATGTATCTTGATTATAATTTGAAAACTTCTATCTTGGCTTAGTGGGTTTTAATCTTTTTTATGATGAAATTTTTATTGATACATGTCTTCATGAAATCAATTATAAAGACCCAACCCGTAAATTTTCAAAATGAAAAAAATATGGCTTTGATGTTGCCTTGTGTTATATTTGGACTTAATGGGTTTCATGACGAAAGTTATTTTTCAGATTTTTAAAATGATGTATGATTTTAGCAAAAGTTTGAGCATTGATCATCTTGTTATAACAAATGAAAGAAAGAAGTGAAATAATTTTAATGATGAATTCATTTCTAAATATGATGATGCTCTCATGTTTAAATATGATGCATGACATTGATTATTCTTATGAAAGATCAAATCACGTAAATTGAAACTCTTAAAAATAAGAAAATGCACGATCATAATGTTTTATTTTTGATGTGTTTGGTCTTAACGGTCTTTATGACGAAACTTACGTCTTGCTTTGAAAAGTTGATACATGCTCACATGTAATCAATTTATGTTGCTCTTATTAAAATTTTCAAATAAAAGATTTTGATGCATTTGATCTTAATGGGTTTAATGACAAACTTGTATTTTGAATTTATACAATGATGGGTTCCATATAAATATTTGAACATACATTATGAAATCATCATTGAAATGAAAATATTAAAAGTTTGTTATTATGCTTAATGACTTTGTGATATCATATTTTGATGACAAACTCATGCTTTGGTCTTAAATTTGATAATCATCATTTGAAACATGAGCACACTTGTTTGAAACAAAATGAAACATATTATCATGATAAATTGAATCTCATAATGTGTTATATTTTTATCTTGATGAATTTTATGATGAAGTTTGTCTTTCAATGTTGAATGTTGATATTTCTATTTTATTTGACATCAAAAAACAAATGCATGCTCATATGAAATAAATCATACAATGGAAATGCATGTTTCTTGAAATCTTTCGATTTTTCAAATAAAAGACAAGTGATAAATTCATTTATGATATTTTGTAAATCACTTGACTTATGAATGAGATTTTGATGATACGGTAATGACTTTATTCATGTTATGAATGTTAAAAATAATAATTTGATTAGGAGTTTCGAATTAACAAAATGAGTTTGAATAATTTTATGACTCCTCTCTTGGTCTCTTGAAATCATGATCTTGAATTCTTGACTTGAGATATTTTTGGGAATCAAAATATTCTCCTCTATGATTACTTCTGTTTATCATTTACCAAAGAGGAAAACAATTCAAATTTATGTCATTTGTGAATCTCACAAACTATGTTAATGATTTTGATGATTCGAACTTGAATGAGCTTTATCACAATCCAAGTCTTAATATTTTGATATTTGATACTTGGAATTCTTATGCATGAATCAAGTTACTCTTTGTGCTATATCTTTTCAAATGAATCATGAGCCTTGATATCATATATTTCATGATATAGAAATGACAAGATTTCTTTGCCTTGTGTGGTAAATTGAATATTTGACATAAATAAAATTTGCTTTATGATGAATCATGAATGATGTCTTTTGGTGTTGATCCTTATTAATATTTCATATTGATATCTTTCATGAATTCTTTGCGTCTATGTTTTGTATGCATCATAAAAAAAAATTTGAAATATTGATTGATGCAAAATTATTTCATTGAAATATTATTCATCCCTTCTTTTCGATAGTGACAAAGGGGGAGTTTGCTTGCTAGCTTATGTATCACAAATGAAAGTGACAAATATAGCTAGCTAGAACTTGCAAAAGGCAAAACTTGTACTTCTCAAAATGAGAAGAAAGAAATTGCAAAGTTGCATTATTTTTTAACTCATGAGCTTACAGTTTTAAAATGTTATAAATTTTACAAAAATTACTAGCTCATTGCAAACAAAAAGTTGATGGCTTGCAAAAGGGAAACTTAGTTGCAAAAGAGAAAAATTAAAAGGAAGCTAGTTTGCGTATCGCAAAGTATGCTAGCTTATCATTATTGCTTGCTTGCTTGTTATAAATTTCCCTCATACCATGATTTGTTTATGACTCTCTTGAATTCATGACTTGATATGTTAAAAATTCATGATGGAAATTTATTATTTTGTCATGATAGAAGCATTCATGTAAAGGGAAAAGAATTGTATTCTTCCCTTCTTTTTGACAAAATCAAAGGGGGAGAAGATTTATTGCTAGCTCATTCAAGAGGAAGAAAATTTGCTAGCTTGTGCATCAAAAGAGAAAATTTTGCTAGCTTGAATATTGAGAAGCAAAAAGTTGCTATCTCAAGGGAGGCAAAAATCTTGCTCAATTTCACTTCTTCAAAATTGCTTGCATTTTTGTTACAAATTATTGTTGAATCTCATGCAAGATTATTTGAAGTATTTGATCCTCCCTTTCTTTTTTATGCTAACAAAGGGGGAGAAAGTTTTTAGCTCGAACATTACAAAAATTTGTCATCTTGATTCCTATTTTGCAACTTCATGAGAAGCTAAGAATTGTTATATCAAAGGATGCAAATATTGCTATCGTGGGAAACACGGTGAAAACTTGCACATCTCAAGAAGCAAGTAAAAAAATTACCATCATTGCCCATCCTTAAAAACTTGCTATGATTGAATGGTATGATTGGATGTTGCAATACAAAGCTGTGCTTAAATGTTGTATGATGTATATCTAGATTGATAGCTAGTATATTATAAAATTTGCATATCTTTTAAACTAGCTATGATGTAACTTCTCCTTTTTGTTGATGACATAGGGGAAGAAGTAGATTGATGACTTCATGCATTGTATTGAATATTTTATATATTGCATGATGGTTTAAATGTATTCTCATAACATTATGATGAATGTTGCTTGGATTTAGGATAATCCAAGTGTTTCTATCAATGGCATATTGATAGGGGGAGTTTGGTTAAACTCTGGGGAGTTATGGTTAACTCCGTTAGTCATCAATTAGTTGTCATCATCAAAAAGGGCAAGATTATTGAATCTCAGATTTTGATGATAAAACTAATTGATTGTATTTTGTTGTTTAACCGTGTGTTGAGTTACGCAGGTCTACTATCGATCAGGATTAGACAGTTGACGCTGAAGGAATTGACGTTGTGCGGCAGGTGATCACGTCAGGATATTGGATGTCGAGCCGGAGGTTCGGTCGACTATTAGCAGGAGGCTTCGGATGTCGGGCATCGGGCCAAGAAGTGCGGGTGACGCCATGGATATCGGGGTTGCGGAGGTCAACCGCCAATTGGGCAACAAGCCGCAAGAGAGGGCGATGTGTCGAAAGATCGGAGGAAGCACCGACCAATGACGTGCCGGGCAACTGGATGTCAATTCGCGTTGTAATAATTGTCTAGATCGAAGTAGGGTGTTTGTTTGTGCAGGAGTAACTACGATGATGAAGAAGACGTAAAGCGAAACAAAGTGCCGGAAGACAAGTGGGATGGATCATTGGGAGTTCGAGAGTTCGATGGAAGTTCGAAGATTCATTGGGAGTAGTTGCCGGAACTGACCGAGAACGAGTAGGGAGCTTGCCGAAGGGTTTTCGGAAGTTCACCGGAAGGTTCGTCGGAAGTTCGCGGAGCTTACCAAGAAATATCGGAGCTTGCCAATGAAGCTCGTTGGAACTCGCCAAGATCATAATGAAGTCCGAGAGCTTGCCGGGAGTCTACAGAATGGTTTCCGAGGGTTCATTGGAAGACCGCCGGAAGTTCGCCGAAAGCTCACCGAAAGAAGTCTTGTCTTATGGACTTTGAAATAGCTTAAAAAATGTCTTTAAAATTTGTATTTAGCACATAATTTGGTTTAGGATTATGTGTTAATCCTATAAACTAAATTTGAGCCAATTCGGACTTCGTTTGGACCAGTTTCGGTCGAGTTTTCGGCCGAAACCACTATGCTGAAAAAATGACCTGGGCGGTGGCACCACCCAGAGGCCAAGACCTGGGCGGTGGAACCACCCCAGGTAGGCGGTAGCACCGCCCAGCACCTGCTATGTCAGTCTGCCAGGTGACAGTAGATGAAGAACTGACTCGACAAAGGCGTAGCACCGCCCGACACCGGGAAACTCAAAAAAATTCAAATTTGGAGCCCAAATTTGAATCACTTTGAGGCCTATAAATACCCCTCACATTCTTCGATGAAAGGTGTCTAGAACTGAAAAAAAGAAGGGGAAAACTCTCTTGAAAGTGTGTCAAATCTTTCCTCTAAGTCTTAAGAGTGTTTTAGTCCAAGAGAGGGGTAAGAGTGCTTTGTAAGGGTTATCTCCTAAGCTCATCAAAATGAGAGGTGCTATGAGGGAGTTCATCCTCGCCCGTTGGAAGGAGGATAGCTAGTGAAAAGTCGGTGGCCTCAAGCAAGAGGAATCGGGAGTGGACATAGGTCGGATGACCGAACCACTATAAAAATCTGGTTTGCATTTATGTTCTTGCTATTTACTTTGCTGCAAACCCTCTTCATTTGCTGCCTTATTTACTCAACTTCCTCTTTATCTTCTTACATATGTTTTAAAGTTAAAACGCAATCTTTCCGGGTTCAAACGAAACGTTGCATTCATTCGTACGAAGTTTCCGAACTTGTTTTAATCGCTGAAAAATTTATCGTTCCTTACCGCTACACTAATTCACCCCCCCCCCCCTCTTAGTGCCGCTCGATCCCTAACCAGGACATCGAGCATCGGGCTAAGAGGTGCGGAGTTGCGCCATGGATATCGGGGTTGCAGAGGTCAACTGTCGATTGGGCAACAAGCCGCAAGAGAGGGCGATGTGCCGAAGGATCGGACGAAGCACCGACCAATGACGTGCCGGGCAACTGAATGTTAATTCATGTTGTAGTAACTGTCTAGATCGAAGTAGGGTGTTTGGTGTTTGTTTATGCAGGAGTAACTACGATAAGGATGAAGACGTAAAGCGAAACAAAGACCTGAAGTCAAGTGCGATGGATCATTGGGAGTTCGAGTGTTCGATAGAAGTCCGAAGATTCGTTGGGAGTGCTGTCGGAACCGGCCGAGAACGAGTAGGGAGCTTGCCGAAGGGTTTTCGGAAGTTCGCCGGAAGGTTCGCCGGAAGGTTCATCGGAAGTTCACGGAGCTTGCCAAGAAAGATCGGAGCTTGCCAAAGAAGCTCGGGGGAACTTGCCAAAATCATCGTGGAATCCGAGAGCTTGCCGGGAGTTCGCAGGATGGTTTCCGAGAGATCGTCGGAAGACCGCCGGAAGTTCACCGGAAGCTCGCCGGAAGAAGACTTGACTTGCGAACTTTGTAATAGCTTAGGAATGTCTTTAATTTCGTAGTTAGCGCATTAATTTGGGTTAGGATTAGGTATTAATCCTTTAACCCAAGTATGGGCCCATTGGGCCTTGTTTGGGACCGATTTGGGCGAGTTTTCAACCCAAACCAGGAAGTTGGTGTGTCTTTGGGCGTAGCACGCCCGGAAGATGTGTCTTTGGCGGTGGCACCGCCAAAGAATCCTTGATCAGCGTCTTTGGCGGTAGCACCACGCAGCAGCCAGCAGGCCAGGTGGTAGCACCGCTTGGTTGGGGCAGTAGCACTGCCTGGCTGGGGTGATAGTACGGCCCCTATTGTGTCTGGCTGGGGTGGTAGTACCGCCCCTGCTGTGTCAGACTGCCAGACTGATAGGCGGTAGCACCGCCCCAGCACCGGGAACTTCAATTTGATTTTAAATTTGGAGCCCAAATTTGAAACCATTTTGGATCTATAAATACCCCTCCTTTCTCAGCTGAAAGGTGAACCCTTGGAGAGTTAGATTTTGAAAATAAGTCTTGGGAAAGTCTTATTCTTCATTTGCTTAAGTGTTCACGTCATTTCCTTCTCTTTGTGAAAACTTATAAGAGTGTGAACCTCTTGTAAAAGGGTTGTAAGCGGGGTATTTGATCCTTCCCCTACAAAAAGATTTGCTAGCGAAAGTTGGGAGCCTCATCGAAGAAGGCTTCAGAAGTGGATGTAAGTCAGATGACCGAACCACTATAAATCTGGTTTACATTTACGTTTTTGCTATTTACTTTGCTGCAAACCCTCTTCATTTGCTGCCTTATTTACTCAACTTCCTCTTCATCTTCTTACATATACTTTAAAGTTAAAATGCGCAATCTTTTTGGGTTCAAACGAAACACTGCATTCATTCGTACGAAGTTTCCAAACTTGTTTTAATCGCTAAAAATTTCTCGTTCCTTACTGCTGCACTAATTCACACCCCACCCCCCCTCTTAGTGCCGCTCGATCCCTAACACACTAAGCTAAAACATAAACTGGCACATCAAGTCTTCTTCTGGCAAGCTTCCGGCGAACTTCTAGTAGACATCCGACGAACACTCAGACATCTTCCGGTGGACTTCCGACAGGCTCCCAGACTTTACGATGACCTTGGCAAGTTTCGATCTTTCTCCTTTGGCAAGCTCTGATCTTTCTCGGTGAGCTCCATGAACTTTCGACGAACCTTCCGGCGAATTTCCAACAACCCATCGGCAAGCCCCTGATTCATTCTCGGCCAGTTCCGACAACACTTCTGACGAATCTTCGGACTTCCGATGGACTCTTGAACTTCCAATGATTTGGTCGCACTTAACTCTGGCACATCATTTTGCTTTATGTCTTTATTGCTATCATATTTAATCCTGCATACTTTTCTTAATAATATGGATTAGGTCAAACAATCTATTAATTGACTTCATCATCAAAATCTGAGATTCAATAATCTCCCCCATTTTTATGATGACAATCAATTGATGATAGAGTTAACCTTAACTCCCCCTATCTATATGTCATATTTGAGAAAAGAAACACTTGAATTCAAACCCCTCGAATTCAAGCCGAAACCATTAAGTTGCATACATTCGAACTTATCGACATGCTCAACAAGCATGATTTTTATCAAAATATGATACTTCATATTTTTCATAATACAAAAATGATGTCAAGGCATGACATCCATTTTCAAGTCCAATGTTGAATGATGATTGACAATCATCATCTCAACTAACAATACAAACTTTAATTTTAAAATTTAGCAAGAATCAAATGATATCAAATAAAAATTCATAAATCTAAGGCATTGATATCAATTGGTGATACATCATTCAATGATACAAAAATGAAACCACATTATCGTATCAAGGGAAAATACCAAATTTAAACGTAATATGATAACTATCATAGAAAAATTAATATTTTAAGCGTACATGTGTTATTTGCGATGCATACGATACATTCCATACAATTGAGATACATTGCAAGCTTCAATCATTTGTGATACATTTCATATATTTGCGATACATTGCAATGCTTTTAATGATCGCAAGCATTTGATGATACAAAGCATGGCAATAATTTGCTTTTATGATGAAAAGCATTTTATAAATTGCATTTATCAATACAAATCATGCTATCAAGTCATCAATTTGCCATCAATTTGTCACATTTTTCTCTCCCTTTGTCATCGACAAAAAGGAAATTAGCCATTGATACCAAATGTTATGATAGAATTTTTTGTAAAAGTGTTAAGAGGAAAAGGATAAATCCATAATTCCATCAATAAGGCTTAATGAAATTGAATTCATTCATGTTATTGAAAATTCATGCCATAGAAGGAGAAAGGATAGCCATTCATTCATAACATAGAAAAGATAGATATATCAAGAGTGTTAGGGATCGAGCGGCACTAAGAGGGGGGGTGAATTAGAGCAACGGTAAAGAACAATAAACTTTCGACTATTTAAAATAACTTTCGGAAAACTTTGTACTATTGAAAGCAACATTTCGTTTGAAACCGTTTCGATTGCATTTTAACTTGAAAGTATACGTAAGAAGATGAAGAAGAAGTCAAGTAAGGCAGCAAAATGAAGATGATTTATAGTAAAGTAAGTTGTGAGAAAGTAAATGCAAACCGATTTATAGTGGTTCGGTTATGCGAGCTACGTCCACTCCCGATTCCTCTTCACTTGAGGCCACCGGCTTTTCCATTAGCTATCCTCCTTCCAACAGGGGTGGATGAACTCCCTTACAGCACCTCTCCTTTTAACGGGCTTAAGAGATAACCCTTACAAGGCCTCTTACCCCTCTCTTGGACTAGAACACACTCAAGGCTTAGAGGGAAGATTTGACAAGAGTTTTTCCTATCTTTTTTCTATTCTAGGCCTCCTCTAAACTCTAAATGAGTGGGGTATTTATAGGCCTCTAGAGGATTCAAATTTGGAGCCCAAATTTGAATCACTTTGGTTTTCAGCATTCTGGCGGTACTAGGCGATGCCACCACCTAGCCAGTGGTGGCACCGCCAGTGCTCTCAGCCTCTGGGTGGTGCCACCACCCAGCCTGGGTAGTGCCACTGTCAGCACTATTCTAGCACTATTCCAAAAGGCTGAATGGTCCTAATTTTGGCCCAAATCAGCCTAAATAAGGCCCAGTTTGCCCCTACTTAAGTTATAGGATTAACCCCTAATCCTAACCCAATAACTACGAATTTTAAAGACATTTCCTAAGCTATTATAAAGTCTTACAAGTCAAGATTTCTTCCAGTGAGCTTCCGGTGAACTTCCAGCGGTCTTCCGATGAACCCTCAGAAACCATTTTGTAGACTCCCGGCAAGCTCCTCGACTTCACGATGATCTTGGCGAGTTCCAACGAGCTTCTTTGGCAAGCTCTAATCTTTTTTGGCAAGCTCCGTGAACTTCCAACGAACCTTCGGACTTCCATCGAGCTCTCGAACTCCCAACGATCTATCGGACTTGTCTTCCGGCACTTTGTTTCACTTTATATCTTCATCATTATCATAGTTAATTCTGCACACATAAACCAAAACTCTACTTCGATCTAGACAATTATTACAACATAAATTGATATTTTGTTGCCCGGCATGTCATTGGTCGGCTCTTCGTTTGATTCTTCAGTATATCATCCTCTCTTGCGTTTTGTTGCCCAATCAGCGGTTAACCTCCGTAACCCCGATATCCTTAACGCAACACGCTCTTCTTAGCTCAATGCCCAACGTACGAAGCCTTCTATCGATTGTCGATTGAACCTCCGGTTCGATATCCAATATCTTGACGTGATCACCCGATGCAACGTCAATTCCTCCAACGTTAACTCTCTAATCCTGATCGATAGTAGATCTGTGCCACTCAAAACGTAGTTAGACAATAAAACATAATCAATTAGTTTCATCATCAAAATCTGAGATTCAATAATCTCCCCCTTTTTGATGATGACATCTAATTGATGACTAACGGAGTTAATCATAACCCCCCAGAGTTTAACCAAACTCTCCCTATCAATATGTCATTGATAGAAACCTTGGATTATCCTAAATCCAAGAACATTCATCACAAAATATGAGAATCATTTAAACCATCAAGCAAATATATAAAATATTTAATTTAATATATGAAGTCATCAATCTACTTCTCCCCCTATGTCATCAACAAAAAGGAGAAGTTGCATCATAGCTAGTTTAAAGATATGCAAATTTTACAACACACTAACTATTAATCACATCATACAACATTTAAGCATAGCTTTGCAATACAATATCCAATAATACTATTCAATCATAGCAAGTTTCAAGATATGCAAGATGGCACTTGATATTCAAGTTCTTTTCCTCTTTTGTAGGCTAGCAAGATAGCAAGTTTGCACTTTGATTTCTTTGTGATATGCTAAGCTAGCAATTTTCTTCCTCTTGAATGAGCTAGCAAATTTTTCATTTAAGGTGCAAGCAAGCAATAAACTTTCTCCTCCTTTATCAATGTCAAAAAGAAAGGGAGGATGATGATATAAACTTTTCACATAAGTTTGCATAAAAAATTTTACATCAATCTTCAAATCATGATACAAATATATCAATTTAGTGGATCAAGTCATGATTTGTGATTCATAAAAGATATCAAGAAGAACACAATTTCTAATACTTTAATATTCAAATCATGACAAGTGATATATATCAAAATTCTCCATGAATATTTCAATCATTAAGTCATGAATCATACAAAGAAGTATTGAAGCATAGGAGAAAAAATCGATTTAAGCATGCAATCAAGTTCAAGTCATGAATATTAATTCAACAAGCTAGCTCCCCTTTAGTTTTTGTCAAAATAAAGTGGAGGACTCAATGGCTAAAAATTTCAATCATTAAACAAGCCATATATGTAAAGAATTCATGAAGAATATCAACAAGGATCAATTCATAAATACCGAAGATATAATTCACGGTTCATTAATGTTCTTTTTCAACAAAATCAAGATCAAGATTCAATGATTCATCCTAAAGCAAATTCTCTCTTACATCATTTTTTAATTATCACATAAGGCATATAAGGCAAAGAAATCTTGTCATTTCTATATCATGAAATATATGACATCAAGGCTCATGATTCATTTGAAAAGATATAGCACAAAGAGCAACTTGATTCATGCATAGGATTTTTCATCAAGATCACATTTCATAAGAATTAAGATATCAAGTTCACAAATTTATAACAATTCAAGTATTGAATTCCAAGAAATCAAAAGACAAGATACATTTCATTTAAAGAATTTTCTTTTGATAAAATGGAAGGAGCATAGTAAACGATCTTGATTTATAAAGAACTTCAAGTTATAATTGTCAAGATCATGATTTCAATAAAATTTCTTTATAGCAAAATGAAATCTTTTAGAACTTGATTCAAGCATTAAATACATCTTAACAAGTCATAATTCCAAAAGATTCAAGAATCACTAAAAGAAAAATCATTCAAGTTTAATTTGACTACTTCATACTTATCATTAAAATCATTTTCATAGATTCATATAGATGGATTATTTAACACATCATCTAAATCTCATTCATAATTCAAGTGATTCACAAAAATATTTCAAGTCTAGAATTTAAAGTCATGATTTCAAGAGATCAAGAGAGGAGTCATAAAATCATTTAAACTCATTTTGTCAATTCGAAATTCATAATCAAATTATCAAAATCATTCTCGAGATTCAAAAGACTTATATGAACATAGTATACATGGATTCATCATTTGTCTTTTTATGTCAAATCAAAAATTTCAAGAATCATACATTTCCCCTTTTATGATTAATTTCATTTGAATATGCCTTTCTCGTTTAATGTCAAATAGAGATAAGCATGAAAGTTCAAGACGAAAAGGAAAATTTTTAACACAACTCATCAAGTATGATTCTAACCATCCATTTTCAAGCCAAAAATATAGCACATTATACATAAGTCATCTTTCAACAAAAATTTGATTCAACATGATAATATGTTTCATTTAAGTGTGCCCAAGTCCTTTTTGTATAAGGGATGTGTATCAAGTTTAAAACTTAGACACGTTTCATTATTAAATATATGATATGTCATCTAAAAATTTTTATCATGAAATCGATAAGACCAAAAGCACAATAGTTCAAGATGTAAAATTTACTCATCATGCATAATGTGTTTCATTTTAAGTTGTTTGTTTTATATAAGTGTGCTCATGTTTTAAAAAATGAGTATCATGTTTAAAACCAACATATGAGTTTCGTCATCATGATATATCACCTTTAAATTCTCATGATATCATGAAATCATTAAGCATGACAACAAACTTTTAATATTTTTATTTCACCATTATCAATGATGATTTTATAAGGTGTGTTCAAATATTTATATGAAAGTCATCATTGTATAAATTCAAAATACAAGTTTGTCATTAAACCCATTAAGATCAAATGCATCAAATATCACGATAATGCATTTTCTCATCCTTATAAGTTTCAATTTAAGTGACTTGATCTTTCATAAGAATGTTCAAAATTTTCATATGAAAATGTCATGCATCATATTTAAAAACGAAAATATCATCAAAATCATTTTAATTCTTTCTTTAATTAGTTATAACAAGATGATCGGTACTCAAATTTTTGCTAATGTAATTTTATAAATTTCATCATAAAAATGATTAAGACCAATTAATCCAATATAAAGGTTTTTAAATCATAAGCATGATACAAACATCCATTATCAAAAGACTTTAACAAAATCCATACATAGATATGTATCATATTTAAAATTGAAAATCGATACGGAAAAACCTACATGGAATTCATCTTTTTAGGTGTTCATGCATTATGTCATCTTAATTGGTCATGAGAACAATTAATCCAAAACACGTTAATCCAAAACATAGAGTTTCAAATCAACATTACTTCAAAAACTTATTCATGATTTAGAATCATCAAGCATCATGTTTAAAAATGAAAAATAAAACATCAAGATACACATGCATGGATTAATCCTAGGCAATATCACAAATCATGCAAGTATTATTTAAAATTTTTACTTTTCAAAAATACTAGAAAGAAAAGCATAATATATTTTTTTAAAATAATTTTTATTTACTACTAACTAAATTAAGCACTCATGAAAGACATCATGTAATTTCATAATAAGGTAAAAGCATAATGGGTGAGTTGCTTACCTCATTGGCGAAAACCGTCAAAGCCCAATTCGTTTCTTCTTTACTTGATTCTTTTTTGTGATCCTTTTTCTTCTTCTTTGGTGGCCTCTTCTTTCGTTCAAGTTCATTTTTGATTTTAGATTTTTGTTTAATGAACTTATTAAGATTCATTAAAAATTCAATGTCCTCTTAATTGTCCTCATCACTTGATTCATCACTCAAGTGGCATTTCATAGTTCAGAGTTCCAAAACTTTCTTGTTCTTTAGAAGGTGGTTCAAATGTTCATCATGTTCAACATGTTCCAAGAAACTCATTTCATATGTCATTAAGGATCCAATGAGTTCTTCAATAGAATAATCATTTAAATCTTTAGTTTCTTGTATCGCCATTATTTTAGGATCCTATCTTTTTGGAATGGATCTTAAGATCTTGTTAGTGAGTTCAAAATTCGAAAAACATTTACCAAGGGCTTTTAGACTACTGACAATATCCGTGAAATGGATGTACATGTCACCGATAGTCTCACTTGGTTTCATTCGAAAAATCTCAAAATCATGTAATAAGAGGTTTACTTTTGAGTCTTTGACTCTACTAGTTCCCTCGTGTGTGATTTCAAGTGTTCGCCAAATTTCAAAATCTATTTCGCACGTAGAAATCAGATTGAACTCATTTTTATCTAAAATGCAAAATAAGGCATTCATAGCCTTTGCATTCAAAGAAAAAGACATTTTCTCCAAATCTGACCATTCGTTCATTTGTTTAGAGGGAAGTTGAAAACCATTTTCAATAACATTCCATAAATCCAAATCCATTGAAAGCAAGAAAACTCTCATTCGAGTTTTCCAATAGGTGTAGTCTGACTCGTTAAAGAACGATGGACGAACAACCAAAAAGCCCTCTTGAAAGCCATGAAGAGTCATTTCTTACAGGTGTAAATCTGAATGAGAAATAACGTGGCTCTGATACCAATTGTTAAGGATCGAGCAGCACTAAGAGGGGGGGTGAATTAGTGCAGTGGTAAAGAACGATAAACTTTCAGTGATTTAAAATAACTTTTGGAAAATTTCATACTATTGAAAGCAACGTTTCGTTTGAAACCGTTTCGATTGCGTTTTAACTTGAAAGCATACGTAAGATGATGAAGAGGAAGTCAAGTAAGTAAGGCAGCAAAATGAAGATGATTTGCAGTAAAGTAAGTTATGAGAAAGTAAATGCAAACTGATTTATAGTGGTTCAGTCATGTGACCTATGTCCACTCCCGATTCCTCTTCACTTGAGGCCACTGGCTTTTCCACTAGCTATCCTCCTTCCAACGGGTGAGGATGAAACTCCCTTATAGCACCTCTCCTTTTGACGGGCTTAGGAGATAACCCTTACAAGGCTTCTTACCCCTTTATTGTTCTAGAACACACTCAAGGCTTAGAGGGAAGATTTGATAAGAGTTTTCCCTATCTTTTTTCTGTTCTAGGCCCCCTCTAAACTCTAAATGAGTGGGGTATTTATAGGCCTTAAGAGGATTCAAATTTGGAGCCCAAATTTGAATCACCTTGGTTTTCAGTATTCTGGTGGTACTGGGCGGTGCCACTGCTAGTGCTCTCAGCCTTTGGGCATTGCCACTGCCCAGCTTGCTGGTCTAGTGCGGTGCCACCGCCAGCACTATTTCAGCACTATTCCATCAATATTCCAAAAGGCTGAATGGCCATAATTTCAGCCCAAATCAGCCCAAATAAGGCCCAGTTGACCCCTACTTAGGTTATTGAATTAACACCTAATCTTAACCCAATAACTATGAATTTTAAAGATATTTCCTAAGCTATTACAAAGTCTGATAAGTCAAGACTTCTTCCAGCGAGCTTCCGACAAACTTCCGACGGTCTTCTGATGAACCCTTGGAAACCATTCTGCGGAATCCCGGCAAGCTCCTGTGTTTCATGATGATCTTCGTGAGTTCCAACAAGCTTTTTTGGCAAGCTCTGATCTTTCTCGGCAAGCTCCGCGAACTTCCAACGAACCTTCGAACTTCCGTCGAACTCTCGAACTCCCAACGATCCATCGCACTTGTCTTCCGTCACTTTATTTCGCTTTACATCTTCATCATTATCGTAGTTAATCCTGGATACACAAACCAAAACTCTACTTCTATCTAGACAATTATTACAATGCGAATTGACATTCTGTTACCTGGCACGTCATTGGTCGGTGCTTCATTTGATTCTTCAATGCATCGTCCTCTCTTGTGTTTTGTTGCCCAATCGACGGTTGACCTCTGTAACCCTGATATCCTTGGCACAACACGCTCTTCTTGGCCCAATGCCCGACATACGAAGCCTTCTGTCGATTATCGACCGAACCTCCGGTTCGACATCCAATATCCTAACGTGATCACCCGGTGCAACGTCAATTCCTCCAGCGTCAACTATCTAATCCTGATCGATAGTAGACCTGTGTCACTCAAAACATAGTTAGACAATAAAACACAATCAATTATTTTCATCATCAAAATCCAAGATTCAACAAAGAGCTCATGTCTTAAAAAGAATTCATTCATACATGAATTTCCAACAAGTAAAATTCATAAGAAAATTCTGTATTTCCACCAAGTAAAATTTGTGAGGTAGAGAAGAGATCATTCAAATGCAAAATTCATAAAAACTTATGGTAAGAGTCATGAAAAGTTCAAGAGGCAATTTGTTCGAATGATTGAAAATTCAAACCATGATAAGAGCTAACTCGGCACTTCCAAAAAAAATTCATGAAGTGGAAACCAATGAAATCATGAAAAATTCATAAATAGTCATGACCCAAGAGTTAAGAACTCTTTAAATCTACATTTAGAAAGATGAATGAAATCCGTATTGATTTCAACAGGGCATTCAAGCTATTAAAAAATTATGAGAGCTTCTTCTTTTCACATAGAATTAATGACATAAAAATATGTATAACAAAATAGTTCCGAGCGTCATGAAGGCAATTTGTTTAGGTTATCAAAAATTTATCAAACTTTAAATTTCATGATACGAAAGTATGAAAAGTAAATCATGAAAGTCATTCATTCTTGCCAATGGTATTTGAGGGAGGATAAAGTCGATAGAATCAAATTTACCAAGTCATTAAATGGGCATGTTATCAATTCAAAAATTATCAAACGTGAATCATCAAATGTATATGATACTAAAAATCATCAATCAATGGACAAAGAGAATCAATCCAAGATAAAAATGAAAGCTCCGTTGAAAAGATGGCACAAGATAATATGAAATCAGAAAAAATAACATAAAGATAGGTGAAAGATCAAGATAAGTTCATGAAAACCAAAAAGATGATACAAAATCAAAAAATTTTAGAAAATAAGCATATAATAAACTCATGCATTAGGACAATTTAGCATGCCTAATTCTCTACTAATAAAGTCATATTATTCTTTATTTAAGGGTTTTGTGAAGATATCTGCTAATTGGTGTTTTGTATTAATAAATTCTAGAGTAACATCATTGTTGGTCACATAATCTCGTATAAAGTGATGCCTAATGTCAATATGTTTAGTTCTAGAGTGTTGAATTGGATTTTTAGTTAAACATATAACACTTGTATTATCACATTTTATGAGAATATTCTTTAAATGAATTTCATAATTTTATAATGTATTTTTCATCCAAACAACAAGTGTACAACATGCACTTGCGGCTATATATTCGGCTTCGACCATAGATAGTGTAATCGAGTTTTATTTCTTAGAATTCCAAGAAACAAGTGCATGTCCTAAAAATTGATATGTTTCGGATGTGCTTTTTATATCTATTCTACATCCGACAAAATCTGCATCCGCATAAGCTACTAAATCAAAGTTATCGGATTTTGGATACCATAATCCTAGGTTGGGAGTTCCTTTAAGATATCTAAGGATTCTTTTAATGGCTTTAAGATGAGATAACTTAGGATTAGCTTGAAATCTAGCATAAAGTTTTACACTAAACATGATATCCGATCTAGTTGTGGTGAGGTAAAGTAAACTATCTATCATTCCCCTATATGCTTTTTTATCAAAACTTTCTACACTTTCGTCCATGTCTAACTTAGTTGAGATACTCATAGGAGTGTTGATGGCCTTTGAACCATCCATATTAAACCATTTTAATAATTCTAAAGTATATTTGGTTTGATAAGAAATATACCATCACTAAGTTGATTAATTTGTAATCTTAAAAAGAAGGTTAGTTCACCCATTAGACTCATTTTAAACTCTTGGCTCATACACTAATAGAACCCCAGAGGAATTCTATATAGATTGATCTTTAAGGGAGATCAACTCTTGGAATGCTATAGGGGTTCCACCCTCCAAGTAATCGGCCTTGTTACTGCAAAGTAGATTGATCTTTTCTTATCCTAAAGAGATAGAGGCTACATGCTTATATAGGGCTCTAAACCCTAGCCCTAGGGGCTGCTTCCTAAGTGAACTATCCAATTTACCCTCAACCTTAGCCGACCGGCCCAGTAACAAGGAGGGCAACGGCTAAGAAGCCCAAAGACCCAAATGTAAACCCTAGCCTCTCTTCTTTATAGGATAGAGGCGGCTAGGTGGGGTTTATTATACTCTCATAGGGTTTTTATTAGCTACTATATGGTTGAGTAGGACCAACCCTGCTAGGGTCCTATCAAGCCCGCCCTCTTCAAATTAGCCTTGTTCTCAAGGCTGGGGTTCCATGAACTCAGGGAACTAGGTCTTTAGCTCCTCATATGATTCCCATGTGGCATCTTCGAATAGTAAATTAGTTCAATGTACTAGTACTTTAGTAGAGGGATGTCAACGATGCATCACGATTCTACGATCGAGGATGGCTTGTGGTTAGGCTTGAATATTTTCATCATCAATGGTATTGAGTAGTTGGATCTGGGGTGACTCATGTTCACCCAACTTGGGCTTCAGGCATGACACGTGAAACACAGGGTGAATTTTGGCATCTTTAGATAATTTAAGTCTGTACGCCATAGCTCCAATACGCTTTATGATCTGATAGGGCCCATAAAAACGTAGAGATAGCTTCATGGAAGCTTGTGTGTTGATGGAGAGCTGCTTGTATGGTTGTAAGTGAAGATAAACCCAATCTCCTACTGAAAATTCTCTTTCGCTTCGTCGTGTGTCGACTTGCTATTTCATTCTAACTTGAGCGGTAGAGAGATTATCCTTTAGCAGTTGTAGGAGTTCATCCCTGTCAATTAGATCTTAGTCGACTTGATCTACCTTGGCTGAGCCAATTACATACTTTAGAATCACAAGGGCCGGCTGACCATACAATACTTCATATGGGGTATATTTTGTAGATGAATGATACGTAGTATTATACCACCATTCGACCTAGGGGAGCCATTTCATCCACTCTTTCGGTTAGTCACTAGCAAAACATCGAAGGTACATCTCTAAACACCTGTTCACCACCTTTGTTTGGTCATTAGTTTGTGGATGATATGCTGTGCTCATCTTGAGTTTGGTGCCCTGCAACTGGAATAACTCAGTCCAAAATTTACTAGTGAAGATCCTATCATGATCACTTACAATGGACCTTAGCATCCTATGTCATTTAATAATATTTTCTATGAAAATTAGAGCAATACTAGCAACAGTGTAGGGATTTCTTATAGCACAAAAATGAATATATTTTGTTAGTCAATCAACCACCACGAGGATTGTGCTTTTACCTTTGGAAGGTGGCAGCCTTTCGATGAAATCCATGGAGATGTCAATCCATACTAAGTCCAGTATAGGTAGCGATTGTAGTTTCCTTGGACTCGCCACTGTTTCACCCTTTTGCAGTTGACATACATCATATTGTGCCATGTATGCAGAAATAAACTATTTCATCCCTCTTCAATAAAAATTTTGCTTCACTCTTTTGTAGGTTCTCAGAAATCCAAAGTGGCATGCTGAAGGTGTGGAGTCCATTTCGTGTAGAATGACTTTGATGCAAGAGGAGTCGGGTGTAAGCACAATATGACCTTTGTAGCGTAGATCCCTTGAATCCCAAGTATAGTGAGCTATTGCACCTAGATCCTCCTCCAATTTTTTAATAATGTTGTTGGTCTTTGGGTCCTTCTTCTATTCCTTCCTAATGTCCTCTAGGAAGCCGGTGGTAGGAAGAGAGACGGCTAAAAATTTAGCTTACTCAAGTAGCCGTGAGAGCACATCGGCAACAATATTTTCTTTCCCCTTTTTGTAAATAATTTCATAATCAAATCCTAGAAGTTTGGTTACCTATTTTTGCTGCTTCGGGGATAATATCTTCTGCTCCAAAAAGTACTTGAGGCTTCTATAGTCAGTTTTAATCTGAAATCATTGGCCAATTAGGTAGGGTCTCCACTTTGTTACTGCGTGCACAATGACGAGCATCTTCTTATCCTAGATAGACATTTTTTGATGGGAGGGAGACAACACCTTCATGGTGTATGCGAGCGGTTGACTCTCTTGCATGAGAATAACTCCAATTCTGACTCTAGATGTGTCGGCCTCAATGACGAAGGGTCGACTGAAATCTGGTAATGCTAGCACAGCGTTGTCATCATGGCTGCGTTAAGTTTATTAAAGGCAGCGGAGGCTTCATCCGACTATTGGAAGGCATCTTTTTTCAGTAGAGAAGTGAGGGGTGTATTGATCTTCCCATAGTTCTTCATAAATTTTCGATAGTAGCCCGTTAATCCAAGGAACCCACATAACAATTTCACATTTGTAGGTTTTGGCCAGCTCTGCATTGCCTCGATTTTTGTTGGGTCTACTGCCACTCCTTTGTTAGGATTGGAGAGGCACTAAGAGGGGGGGTGAATTAGTGCAACAAATTAAAACTAGTAATTTTGAAACCGATTTCGTAAATAGCTAGTTCATATGAAGATTTCAATTCGACGAAAGATGACTTAGTTAAAGTAGCTTGAGTAAAGGAGATGAAAACCAAATGATTTGCAGCTAGGTAGAGAAATGATTCAGAAATTTAAACACTCACATATTCAAGGAACACCACGATGTATAGTGGTTTGGTCAAATGACCTACATCCACTTTCGAAGCCTCCTTCGATGAGGCTCCCAATTTCCACTAGCAAGTCACTTTGAAGGGGAAGGACCAAATACCCCTCTTACAACCCTTTTACAAGAGGTTCACACTCTTACAGATTTTTCAAAGAGAAAGAGGGAGGTGAACACTAGCTATCGAAAACAAGACTTTGCCAAAGCTTTTGCTCAATTTCTCTCAAAAGGGTGATCTTTCAGCTAAAAAAGGAAGGGTATTTATAGACCCCAAGAGGATTCAAATTTGGGCTCCAAATTTGAATTCATTTTGGGTTTCCTGGTGTTGGTGGTGCCATCGCCTGTCAGTTGTCAAACTGACAATGCACTGGGCGGTTCCACCGCCCAATCTCTCGGGTGCTGGGTGGTGCCACCGCCCAGCTTTCGGCCATTGGGCGGTGCCATCGCCTAGCTTGCTAGTCCTAGGCGGTGGCACCACCCAGCACTTCTTAGCACATCGGTTTAGGCCTTGACTCGGCCCAAACCGATCCAAAACAAGGCCCAATGAGCCCCTACTTTGGGTTATAGGATTAACACCTAATCCTAACCCAAATTACATGCTTAACTACAAAATTGATACATAATTCTAAGTGATTTAAACCGAAATTCTTTAAGTCTTCTTCCGGTGAGCTTTTTGGCAAAATTCTGGTAGACTTCCAACACTCCTTCGGCTTTCTTTCGGCAAACTCCCAACAAGCTCCCGGATTCTGTGGTGAGTTTAATGAGTCTTCGGCAAGCTTTCACACCTTCTTGATGATCTCCGCGAACCTCCGACGATCTTTCTGATGAACTTCCAAAACCTTCGGCAAGTCCCTGATTCTATCTCGGTTGGTTCCGATAACACTTCCGATGATCCTTCGGAATTTTGGTGAACTCTCGAACTCCCAACGAACTTGACCTTGGTAAATCGCTTTATGTTAAACATCTTTATTGAAATAAGTTTTCATCGAACGAATATTTTCATCGAAACGATTTTTTAAAATCGACGATTTTAACTGCTGTACTAATTCACCACACCCCCCAAGTGCCAAACTTGATTCGAACAATTGGTATCAGAGCAAGGCCACTCTCATTTTAGTTTAAAACCTTAAACCTAAGAGAGATGATATTTGTCAGCAATCAAGAGGGTTATTTAATCACACGTCCGCTCATATTCAATGAAATGGATTACATGTATTAGAAAACTAGGATGAGGATTTTTTTTTATTTCTATGGATTTTGAGTTATGGAACATCGTCGAAAATGGATTTCAAAGTCTTCTCCTCCAATAAATGATTGGAATGAGTTGGAGAAGAAGACTTTCTCTCTAAATGCCAAGGATATGAATGCCTTATTTTGCTTTTTAGATAAGAATAAATTCAATCGAGTTTCTATTTACGAATTGGCTTTTGACATTTGGCATACACTTGAAATCATACACGAAGGCACTAGTAGAGTAAAGGAGCCTAAAATCAATCTTTTGGTTCATAGTTACAAATTGTTTCACATGAAACTAAGCGAGACTATTGGAGACATGTACACTTGGTTTATGAATATCGTCAATGGTTTAAAAGCTCTTGGTAAAAGTTTTTCTAACTTTGAACTTGATAATAAGATATTAAGATTCCTTCCAAAGAGTTGGGACCCTAAAGTAACGGCTATTCAGGAAGCTAAGGATTTTAATAATTTTTCGCTCGAAGAACTTATCAGATCTCTTATGACTTACGAAATGACATACAATGCACATGAAGAACTTGAGAACAACCTTCCAAAGAACAGAAAGGACTTGGCACTTAGAACTCATGAAGACCACTTGAGAGAAAGCTCAAGTGATGAGGACAAAGATGATGACTTAACACTTTTAACAAGAAAGTTCAAAAAATTCATAACAAAAAACAAATCTAAAAATGATACTAAAAATAAAATTGAACTCAAGAAAGAATAAATCATTTGCTACGAATGCAAGAAGCCGAGACACTTTAAAAGTGAATGTCCACAAGTGAAGAAAAAGCAACTAAAGAAGAAGAAAGCACTTAAGACTACGTGGGACGATTCGAGTGTTTATGAAGACGAGAAGCAAAACAACAAGGAGATTACTAACTACTTGCTAATGGCAATCGGTGACGAGGTAAGTAGTTCATTAGATGCAAATTTATCATTCAATGAATTATTGAGTAATTTTCATGATTTATTCGATGAATGTAGATTAATTAGCAAAAAATATAATTTATTAAAAAATGAGCATGTCTTTCTAAATAGCCAATTTGAAAAATTAAAAATTAAGCATGACAATGATGTTAGGGATCGAGCGACACTAAGAGGGGGGGGTGAACTAGTGCAATGGAAACTTTGTGTGACAAAAATACGTTTCGATGAAATCCGATTTCGATTTCATATAAACTTAAAATAATTTGTAAGAAAGTGAAGAGGAAGTAGAGTTAGTAAAATAAACAGGTTTACAGAAATTTAAAGAATAATAAGTAAAGGCAAACTGATTTTATAGTGGTTCGGTCATACGACCTACGTCCACTCCAGATTTCTCTTCTCTTAAGGCCACCGACTTTCCACTAGGTGTCTTCCTTCCAAGGGCGAAGACCAATTCCCTTTTACAGCACTTTCTCCTTTTGACAGACTTAGGAGACAACCCTTACAAGCACTCTATCCTTTCTTTAGAATCGAATACAAGAGAAAACTAAAGGAGGGATTTCTAGAGAGATTTAAACAGCGTTTTCTAGCTTTCAAAGTGTATGTGCTTACATGCTGCAACCCAGGGATGGGAGGGGTTTTTATAGGCGCTAAGAGGATTCAAATTTGGAATCCAAATTTGAATCTTCTCAGTTTTCCAAGCTACTGGCGGTACCACTGCCTGAAACTGGTAGTACCACCACCTGACAGAGTCCTCGGGCTTTGTGGTCTAGCGGTACCACCGCCTACTAGGTATTAAAGTCGACGGTACCATCGCTAACCTAGGCCAGTGTCATCGCCTAGAACACCTGGGATTTCGGTCCCTGGGCAGTGCCATCGCCTGGGTCTGGTGGTGCCATTGTCAGACTATTCCAACAAGGTTGAATGGGCCTTGACTTCGGCCCAAATCAGCCCAAATAAGGCCCAATTGGCCCCTACAAGGGTCAAACATTATTATTACCTAATCCTTAGCCTAATTACATTCTAACTACAAAATTGAAATATAATTTTAAGTAAATTAATAACCGACAATGTCGAGTCTTCTTCTGGTGAGCTTTCTGGCAAACTTTCGATGGACTTCCAACGCACCCTCGAATTTCTTCTAGAGGATTCCTAATAGCCTCCCAGACTTGTGGCGAGTTGACGAATCTTTGGTAAGCTTCCAAATCTTCTTGGTGATCTTCCCGAACCTCCGATGATCTTTCCGGTGAACTTTCGAAAACTTCGGCAATTCCCCGATTCTTTCTCAGTTGGTTCCGACAACATTACCTACAATCTTTTGGACTTCCAGTGGACTCTCAAACTCCTAACTACTTGACTCCGATAATTTGCTTTATGTCTTCAAGCTATCATAGTTAATCCTGCACACTTATCTCAATAATATAGATTAAATCAAATAACCCATCAATTAACTTCATCATCAAAATCTGAGATTCAACAAATGATATATCGCCTCCATGCACCAAGTGTGAATATTTAGAGGCACTTAAAAAGGAAAAGTTGCTACTAAATGAAACTCTAGAAAAGTTTAAGATTGGTAACAAGTCCTTGAACATGACCCTTGCCAATAAAGGTTATATCCATTGAAAAGATAGAATTGGCTTTGTGAGTAACACTCATCAAAAGCTAACCATTTTTGTTAAAAGCCCTACTTGCATGTTTTACCTCGCATGAAATGCAACTTTTGTTGCAAACTTGGACATTATGCTCATAAATGTTCATTTAAGAAATATAATCCACACAAGTTAATTTGGATTCCTAAAGGAACTGTAAAGGACTCTATGCAAAATGATAAGTTAGATAGATCGATTTTTGAGGCACCCAAAGTCAAATGGGTACCTAAAAACCCCCCTTTCTTGTAGATATATCTACAATCTTCTTTATTTGTAATATTTCCTTCTTTAATCTTCAGATAATAGTTTTTATTAATATGGCCTAACTTACCACACCAACACGTGATCTTCTTCGATTTGCACCATTGTTCGAAGAAGACTCTTGTTTGTTGTTAGTATCATCATTCTTCTCTTTATCATTATCATTATTCTTTTTTTTATTTGTAAAAAGGGCATCTCTATCTCTCTCTGAAATAGAAGCTCCCACCATTTGATGAGCTAAGGACTCCTGAGAAGCAAAAAGATATTTCAACTCTACCAAGTATAGTTATTAAACCCATCCTTGAATAAATGTAACATAAAAAATATATTCTTTTTGAAGATCACAAATAATATAACATTTCATTTGTGCATTAGAAATAGGTTCATCTAGATCTAGGAGTGATATCTCTAAACATAAATTTTTAATTTTAAAAAAATATTGAGAAATTGAGAGATCATCTTGGAGAATATTTGCTAAATCATTCTCCAATTACTGAAGTCGAGCCATATTCTTTTTATTGAGTAATGTAGTAAGAGTGATCCAAATCTCTAAAGCTAATTTGCGATGAATAATATGTTTAAAGAGATCATGAGAAATAGATCTTTTTAACACAAATTTAGCCTTTGCATTTAAAATCCTCCATCTCTTTATAAAGGCATCTCCATTTATAGTATTTGGTGCTATTGTTACATTGTCATCAATCATATCTCATAGACTTTCTCCTATGAGATAAGACTCCAAACAAGTCTTTTAGATCTTATAGCTAGCTTGATTAAGAAGTTTAATACCAAATCCAATAACTCGACTATAATATTCCATAGTCGAAAATTATTATCTTCTTCATCAAGAAGATCTTGTAAACACAGATTACCACTCTTATAGCTTTGATATCATGTAAAGAAAACAAGGATCACATAGTAACCAGATACTACTAGCCCAAAATCAAACCAAATAGAAGAAAAAGAAACCAAGGTGAAAAAGAAATTTTTTATTGAACTTCTCAAAAAGAAAAATATTTACAAATCTTGAACAACTCTTAGACTTGACTTGAATACTTGAGACTTGAATTATTCTATATATAGAATATAAAAGTCCCTAATATTTACAATTCTATCTAATCTTATTTGAAATCTTCTAGGATATATTTTAAACTAAAAATTTCTTATCCTTAAAACTCTATTTAATCTTATTTAAAATATAAAATATTAATTTATGATCTTTTAAAATATACATTAATTTCTTAACAAATGGCTTCCTCCCTCTGCCTCAAATGTTACACCATCATTATTAATTACTTCGAGAGGCAGATGGTCATCGATGTACTGTCAAGATTCCATGAGATCACTTCCAAGTTTACTAAACTCATAACATATATGTGATTACTATTAAAGTAAAAATATAATCGTGAAAGCTTATTTTGATTAGTATAATATAAGTTATATTTATACAGGTTAGGAGAGATGATTTCCCTCAACAACCAGGAGGATTTCCCTCAACAACCAGGGAGGATTTCCCTCAACAAACCAGCGGGATTTCCTCATACAGTTTGAGGAAATCTTATCCGTTATCATGCCCCCGCAAGATGGTGCTCCTATCAAGGATACCAATCTTGGATCGATGTAATGAAAATAGTTTATGGGCAAGAGGCTTCATGAGTGAGTCTGCTAGTTGATCAACCATATGTACATGAGAGACACGTAGTTGATGTTTGACAACTTGATCTCGCACGAAGTGGAAGTCGATGGTAATGTGTTTTATGCGTGAGTAGAATACTGGATTGGCACATAAGTAGGTAGCTCCAATATTATCACAATATATTGTAGGAGGAAGGGTAGAGTTGACGTTGAGTTCCTTAAGGATATTTGTGACCCAATTGAGTTCAGTAGTAGCTGTAGTGATAGCACGGTATTTAGCTTCAGTCATAGACCGTGTGATTGTCTTTTGCTTCTTAGAACTCTAACTGATAGGATTAGTTTCAAGGAAAATAATATACCTTGACATAGAAGTTCTATCATCAAAGTTTCCCACCCAATCAGCATCAACAAAGGCATGGAGATTAAGTGGGGTGTGTTTGTGGAGAAACAGGCCATGATAAAGGGTTCCTTTAAGATGTCGCAAAATTCATTTGATGGCAGACCAATGCGTAGTAGATGCTGGTGCATGAATTGAGATAATTTATTTACTGCAAGAGATATCTGGACGGGTGAGAGCTAAATACTGTAAGGAGCCAAGTACTTGTCGACATTGAGTAGCATCCGAAGTAGGACTTCCATCACATAATTTGAGTGATTCACTAGTAGATAGAGGAGTTGTAACTTCTTTTGCATCCTGCATATTTGTTTTGGATAATAGGTCTTGAATATTCTTTCTTTGTGATAGGAGAAGACCTGAAGATATAAATGTTGCTTCAACTCCCATAAAGTAACTTAAGGGTCCAAGATCTTTGAGGGAGAATCGATTAGCCAATTATTTTAGGAATGTCTGAATCTCCAAGGGATCATTGCTTGTAACAATAATATCATCTACATATATGAGAAGATATATTGTGTGTTTATTTTGTTGTCGTAAGAATAACGAGGTATCAGACTTGGAATTGATGAAACCAGCTGATGTCAGAAATGAGCCAAGTTCAGTATACCAGGCTCTTGGAGCTTGACGAAGTCCATAAATAGCTTTTTGTAGTTTACACACATGTCTTGGATACTGATGATAAATGAAGCCAGGGGGTTGCTGCATATAGACATCTTCAGTTAGAGTCCCTTGTAGAAAGGCATTGTTAACATCTAGTTGTCGTAGCTGCTAGCCTTTTGAGACGGTCAAACTTAAAATAAGTCGAATTGTTGTGGGTTTAACAATAGGACTGAAAGTCTTTATGAAGTCAACTCTAGGTCGTTGATGAAACTCTTTAGCTACTAGACGTGTTTTATATCTAGCAACAGATCCGTCTAGGTTCCGCTTAATTCGAAAGACCCATTTACACCCGATGATGTTTTGTGTATGATGAGGGGGTACAAGGGTCCACGTAGAGTTATGGAGGAGGGCATCATATTCTTCACACATGGCTTTACGCCAGTGTGGAGATTTTTGGGCTTGAGTAATTATGGTAGGTTCATTGATCTCAGAAGAGGATTTTGTGGTAGCATGTAGGTCGAGGACTTGATGTGGTTTGAATATACCACTCTTAGAGCATGTTGTCATTGGATGTTTAGGAGCTGTAGCTTGTGTTGTTGGTATAGTTAATGGAGAGACATTGACACGGGTTGGAGCAGGCTGAGGTACTTCAGTATCATTATGTTCAGAAGAGGGTAAAGAATGTTGTGTTTCCATTACGTCAGAGGGATTAAGAAGAGAGAGAAGAAGGAGGGAGTGAGAAGTTGTGGATCCAAGAGAGTGTGGATCTGAGGCAAGGGACCGGATGGTGTCATAGGACGTTCGTGGGATGGGATCGGAGGGATACTCCAGTGACGTATGTTTGTCGGAATAGCTTGCACGGTAGGAGATTTGTGAAAAGGAAAAGTAGACTCCACAAAAGTAACATGACGTGATATAAAGACTTTTTGAGTTTGGGGTTCGTAACATCGGAAAGCATTATGTTCCAAAGAATATCCTATAAAGGTGCAAGGCTTAGATCGGGGTGTTAGTTTGTGTGAGGTATAAGGCTATAGCCATGGATAACATAAACAGCCAAAGACTTTGAGTTTCTGAAGATTTGGAGGCTTGTTGAAAAGTTTTTCAAATGGTGACTAGTATTGTAGGACTGGAGTGAGCATATGATTAATAAATATATGGCAGTTTGAAAAGCTACTGACCAAAAAGTTGGGGGTATGGATGCTTGATGCAGAAGTGAGAGACCAGTTTCAACTATATGCCGATGTTTACGTTCAGCAGAACCAACTAATTGGGGAGTATGTGGGGGTGACTTGAGGTGTTGTATACCACAAGCTAAGAGACAAGATATGAGGGCTTGATATTCGCCTCCGCCATCAGAGTAAATCGTTTTGATTGAAGACTGAAAGAAATTCTCGACCAACTTCCGAAAGTTGGTAAAGATTGTTAAAATGTCAGATTTGTGATGGAGAGGATATAACCATGTGTACTTGGTGAAATAGTCTACAAAAATAACATAAAATCTAAACTTATCAAAAGAAGGGGTTGGGGCAGGGCCCCAAACATCTGTATAAATAATTTCAAATAGTTTAGAGTAAGATATGGAGGATGTTCCAAAGGATAGTCGATGACTTTTATTGCTAAAACAAGCATCACAATGCATATTAATGCTACTGGTTTTAAAAGTAGGAAGAGAATAACGAGAAAGTAATTTATGCTAGATAAAAGAGGAGGGGTGACCAAGACGACAATGCCACACATCAACTAGAGCTGCAACGGAAGAGTGAGCAGTAGGTTGGGTAAATTACAAAGCTGATAGCCACTCATAAATGTTGTCTTTATTCTAGCCTTGGACTAAGGATGCCCCCATGCTCAAATCCTTGACAAGAAAGGAGTCAGGAAAGAATTCAATGGAGGTATTATTCTATTTATAGAATTGAGAAACGAAAATAAGATTTCGTGAAATGTGAGGTGCACACAAGACATCATCGAGTGTAAATGTTGTTGTAAGTGAATTAAGCATTATGGAACCAATATGAGTAATAGGAACTCTTTTACCGTCACCAATGATGATATCTTTATTGTCGCCATAGTTGTTGTGGATGGATAGGTTCTGAAGATCAAACGTGATGTGATGAGAGGCTCCAGAGCCTATAAGCCAATTAGATTAGCTAGTGGTTGGAGTAGTCATGAGATTCGCTTGAGGCCACCGTGATGGAGCAGGGAGTCTGGGTCGAGACCGGCATACTTTCGCAAAATGTCCAACTTTATCACATAGCTAGTAGACAACTCGTTGTTGGCTAATGCGATCAGGACGCCAGGGCTATTGAGTGTTGAAGTTGATATCTTGAAAGCGATGATGTGGATGAGAGGGGGTTTGCTTGGGACCCATAGGATCAGGAGGCAGTTGAGACAGACTTTTGTTAACTTGCGTATTGTACTGGTTGCTCTTCCTTTTGAATTTTTGACTGACCTGAGCTGTGATGGTTGGTTCGGGCGACTTGTCATGGTACTTCAAATACATCTTATAGTCAATCAACTTGTCATAGAGTTCTTCAAATGATATTGGTGAGTCGCGTGCCCGAATTGCTGCTACTAGTTCTTTGTACTCGCCTCCTAGGCCATTAAGAGTATGGACTAGGACTTCTTCATCACTCATAGAATGACCTATTAAAGCCAAGTCATCGATAATAATTTTAATATTTTGTATATAATTAGTAATAGTACTTCCCTCTTGTTTTATTTTCATTAGACTAGATAGAAGTCCGAGCATGTGAGTATGCGAGCGATTTGCTAAGGTGGTTTGTAACTTGTACCATGCTTCTGCAACAGTCGTACATGAAGAAATCAGTAGGGCAACGGACCCAACGACTAAAGCTTGAATAGCTTGAAGAATGAGATGATCTTGACGTAGCCATAGCTTGTGGGCTGGATTTGGTACTCGATGGGGTTCTCCTATGACGTTAATCAATGCGGGTGGACAACAAAAAGAGTTATCGATGTAGCCTAGTAAATCATATCCAAATAGGATATTAGAAAATTGTGCACGCCACGATGCGTAGTTGCCGCCTTTAGATAACTTGAAGGGAATGAGCGCTGCAGCATTGATGGTAATAAGACCTGTAGGTTGAGAAGTGCTACGGTTCCCTATAGAGATAATAACAGGAGTGTCAGATGTAAATGAGGAAGACATTTTGAGGATACACAACCGAGAGAGTTGTTGACTGTAGACAAGGGGTGGAATAGAGTTGCGACGTGGAGCAGTGCTTATATCGAAGGCACTGTAGCTGTAGTTTTACAGCCGAAGGTGCACTGAGGCAGAGGAGAGAGGATTCTCGATGTCGATTCAGTGGAACTGATCGTTGGATGATCCGATCACTGATCAAAGGCAGCGGTAGGAAACTGCAGCGATTCCTGGGTCAACAATGAAGAAAAGAGACAGATTCCTGGGTCACACCGAGAGGTTTCTCGGTGTCGGCTCGGCGGAATTAGAGAAGGAGAGAAGTATCGGCAGCGGCGGTTGCTGGTAGCCGGTGGAACTCTGAATTCCTTTTGCATGGCCACCGAAGAGGTGAGCGTAGAGGACGCTGCGTTCGTCTGCTTTTGCAGGTGAGGAGGAGGAAGCGAGCAATACCACCGGAGAAGGAGCAGAACACCGATCGCAGTGGAGGAAAGAAAGACTCCTCGGATGCTGCACCTTTCGCCGAGCTTTGAAGATGACACCGATCAATTGCTGTCGTCGGACAGCGAGAAAAAGAGCTTGCTCTTAAGCAAGTGGCTCTGATACCATGTTAAAGTAAAAATATAATCGTGAAAGCTTATTTTGATTAGTATAATATGAGTTATATTTATACACGTTAGGAGAGAGGATTTCCCTCAATAACCACGAGGATTTCCCTCAACAATCAAGGAGGATTTCCCTCAACAAACTAGCGAAATCTTATCCGCTATCAATTACATTGTCATATGTAAGTCAATATGGTCGTTCGTAAACTTATTAAGGTTGCCCAACGCAATAATGATATTGTAGGAGAATTACAGATTGACCAGTTTTTAGATATGTTTCTTTGCATGTTATAATGTCTTGGCCTCGTTTGTTTAGTTGCTTCAACATTAGAACTAGACGACGACGACGACGACGACGTACTGATGCCCATTCCCTTCTATCTCACATGTGGTCTTCATCATTTGATGTCGAATAATTTGTTTTTGTTTCTCCTTCTACTGTATGGCCCGTTCCTGTTGGCTTCTTCTCCAAAAGCATGCATGCAGGGCTTCTGTTGGATGCCTCCAAAGTTGCTGAGGCAGAAGATTCTCATAATGGAAGGAAGAAATATCACGGCAGTGATAAGAGACGCACGTGGCCAAGTCACCACTGCGAATGCAACCAAGCCTTCGAGGGCCCCTCATCTCCGTCGCCGCTTCGTCGCCAGATGCGGCTTCCATGCACCAATGTGGCCACTGTCCGCGAAACCCTAACCCTAGAAGAAAGGGATGTGCACGGTGGTCCTCGGTGCACCAGTACGAAAAAGCCCTCCAAACCCACATGCGGTGCATGACCTGTCTCCGATATATCCAAGGAGGGGGAAAGGTTGATGCCATAAATTAGGGGGTTGCTGCTTGCTTTTCTGTAGTGTTTCATGACCCCCCTTCTTCTCAAGAGGGTTGACAATGGCAATGGTGGCAGAAGAAGAGATGGTAGTGGTGGTGATTTCGACGACTTGAGTGGCCGCATATGCGCTGCATGTGGCGAGTCAATGGCCACCAGATGGCCGACCGCCGAGTTTTGTTTTCTGTTCTTGACAAAATGCTCCATTACTGATATGGACGATTCATCATGAGTTGGTAGCAGCTTCTTTCAGAGACCAAGTTAGTCATTGCACGTATCGTCCTGATGTCTCGATGTGCCCATGACGATTCTTCCATTTTGAATTGAGTGATTGGAATGTTGGTCCATTCATAGCGTCTGTCTCAGTAGACAAAACAGAGTCTGACACAGGCAGCTTCATTCACCCCCACAGCATCTTTGTGTTTGATAGAGTACTTGTTGTTGTCGTAAAGATGATGACCATATTGCAAAAGATTGAGGTTTCAAGGAACGACGTGGATGATCACATTCCACGAGAACAGCATCTTCTGCAGACCAAGCATGCATGGAGCACACAGGCTTCCCACTGTGGATAACGTGAATTATAGATGAGTGACATTTTCCCTTTGAAGGTCACGATGATTCTTATTGCAACAGCTGTTTTCGACAAACAAGTGTTCTTTCTCTTTTCTTGTCCCTTCGGAAATGGCAGGTGAAAGTAGGGAAGAGAGAATGTGTTGTTCTTGACAGGGGGTGAGTAGCAAGCAGTATAGAACATGGCATTCGTTTTCTTATCATTTGAGAGGTCGACAGGATCATTTAAATACTCATGAAAGCAACATGTAGTTCAATTATTTTGTTTGGCTGATCACCAGCTTGATGCTTTGTGCAGTAGATATGCTTTCTGGGACCATATCTTTGAATGACTAGTCTGCATCATCAATTTCTCTGGATAAAGCTTTTTAATTTAGGTTGCAAACTTGTTGTTGGTTCCTCTAACATTATACATTTGGTTTAACAGTACTACTAATACCTTCTTTAATTCTCTTGCTCAAAGAAATAGGTTTTGACCTGATGACTCTTCCAATTAATGCCATTTCTTGAGATGGCTTGTTGGACTTCACAGTGTTCTAAATCATCAGCAAAAGAAGTAAATAGAGTCATTTACTGGATTGACATCCTTATTGACGGTAAAGCACTGAAAGAAAGTGCATGGAAGAGGACAGACCTATACCCTCTAGACTCTTAATTAAAAATGATAAACCCTTACCTAATGTTCTATGGGTTATAAATTAATGCATAGAGTTTGAATACTTGGAACATACAACAGCCCTGAATTATTAGGATCCACAGCTCAGAGTTTGAGCCAAGTGTCCTACTACTACAAGTCTACTTGCACCTACACTGGAATTGATGGCACTATAGAGAAGCAGTCTGCTTGAAAGGGTCCCTAGTCCCTATTATTCTTTTTCCACATTGTTCCTCAATTGTTAATAGGCTCTTATTTAGCTAATTTATATTATTTTCCAACTGTTTTAACTGGCTGAGAAAAGAATTGATAAGGGGGAAAAAATAATATGGAAAATTTTATTAATTCTGCATGGATATAAGAGAGTAATTAAGCAAAATGAAGTAGCATGAGAAAAGCAATATCCAGTGCATGTAACCATTTCTTGACCTTAATGACTATTAATTGATATTACTTACTTCATAGGGCCAGATTTATGAGGCCTTAAGTTTTTATCTCAGCATTTGCAGATGACAAAGATTCTTTCGTTTGAGCAATTAACTATTGATTCTAATCAAATTTGTGATACGATGGGATAACTAAGTTACTAATTTCATTGAGACTAATTCACTAGTCCGAAACACTTAAACCTCGTACCAATGTAAATGTTTGTCCATGTGAGATTAAATCGAGATATTATAAAAAATATATAGATACGAAAGAGAGTAGTGAGAGCATATGGGAGACGCCAAAATGTTTCACCCATGTACGTTCCGATGGACAAGTTGCTGAAGCATGCGTGGCGACGACGCTATGTTTGGTTGCACCAGACACGTCGAAGCATAATAATAGAGATGTTTTGTTTACTATAATATTGAGGAGGAACAAATCTGTGCTTCCAAGTCTCTGCTACGACATCCACAAGCAAGCATACACCACCAACCATCTCAAATCAATCACTAGCTACCAAGTTCTTTAGGCTTCCCCATGAAAATAAACAAGCTATAACCACAACTCTCTCTCTCTCTCTCTCTCTAGCAGTCTAACAATAGGACCCCATAACATGTAAGGCTGAGCTGGACTTACTCCGAATAGGAGGATGAGAGATAGGCATGGGGGACAGTGTTCGGCTGATCGCGTAATTCAGTCCGAGCTTTATCAGTTTATATCTCATTTTTTTTCTAATTTAAATCTTAATTATATTAGAGAACTAATAGTGGCTACGAAAAAAAGAGAAAAAATTATAACAAAAAGGTAAAAATTTTACAGCAACAAAGAGGATTCAAAGAGAGGAGAAAAGGGCAGAAAAACAAGAGAAAAAGAAAGGAAAAAAGATAAGAAACACACAGAGACTGTTCTCATTCATACAAATAGTTTTCTCATCTCAAGTTAGATCAGATCTACAGTAAATTCTTACTGTAATTGCTTGGGGAGGTTTTGGATATTGTACACAGTAACGTGATCCTTGTATCCTAGTTATTCTCTTGTAATTGTTGCTTGGGTTTTAGGCAAGAGACTCTGAGAATTATACATTCATTATTTCTATAATAAATTTTCTCTAGTTTGCCCCGTGAGTTTTACCCTTCATGTTGAAGGGGTTTTCCACGTAAATCTTGGTGTTCTATTTGATTATGATTTCTGTTTAATTTCATTGTGTGTTACGGCCTACTAGTATTTGTTCATATACAAAAGTTCTTCCTTGTTTGTTGTCTTTTATCCCATCAACTAGTATCAGAGCAAGGTTTTGGTGATTTAATTTTTGTGTTTGAACATGGAGGCCTATAGTGTTTCTCGCATGATTAGTTTGAACAAAAATAATTGGATGATATGGAAACCAAGAATAGAAGATCTCTTGTATTGCAAAGATTTGTGTGGATCTTTGCAATGGGATAGTGAAAAACCCACAACTATGACAGATGATGAGTGGAAGAGGTTAGATCGAAAAATGATTGGGTTTATTCGACAATGGCTTGATGATAGTGTCTTTCACCATGTTTCTATTGAAAGTTCTATATATTCTCTTTGGAAAAAGTTGGAAGGTCTCTATGAAAGAAAAACAACTGGCAACAAAGCTTTTTTGAACAAAAAATTTGAAAACCTGAAATATAAAGAGGGTACTTCTATTGCTAAGCATTTGAATGAAATGCAAAGTATTACTTGTTGGGAAATCCATAAGGGGAGCGACATCTCATGCGCAGCAGAAGAAAAGAAAACAAAAAACCCCAGATTTCTCATAGAAAGTTTTCATCGTCGTGCGAAGATCAGTGCGTCAAAACAAATCCGTAAGAAACTACACGTGTAAAAGAAAATACCTAAGGAGATCGTATATCCTTGAATCTATGCAAATCTGTAGGAGAGGATGAAGGAGGTCAAGCATCCTCCTCTCTAGCGGTATCCACACGGCAAAGATTACAACGATGCGCCTCTCTCTCTCTCGGGAGAGGAGAACAGGAGGTGGCTACCAAAAGTAACCCCCACCCTATAGAGCTTTGGTTCCCTCATATTTATAGAGGCCCCCTGAAAACCCTAATGGATCTTTTGCCTTATTGGGTATTGGATCTTCATCCAATTACCCAAGCCTCTTAGATTAGTGGGTCTCTACCCAATAATCTCTTATTAGCAATTGTTGGATCTCATCTCAGGATCCAATAATTCAGGGGCTTAATGGATATCCAATAAGATAGGGGATTCAGCGGATATCTCATATCCAAACCTCTACTCGTCGTAACACCTACCATATGTGTGTGACCCTCTAGGCCCAATATCGAGCTGGCCGTGAGTCATACTTGTCAGAACTCCTTCTAACTTAGTGAATTATTATCTTTATAATAATTCACCCAACTCATCGACTACGGATGTACCAGGCCACTACACTGTGACCACCAGATGATATAGGGGAATCCAATCCTTTGGACCTATCTGTCCTCAGTTATCATGTATCTATAGTCCCTCATCCATCCAATATCCTAGAGCCCCTATACCGGGCACGGTGCTGTCAGGCCCATACGGTCTCTCCTCGAGTCTTACTCTTGTCGGATTCTCCCGGAGAACTCTTTCTCTCTCAATTCGAATAACCTTGGCCAAGGATTTATTCAAGCAAGAACACATGGGATATTCCTCTCATGATACCGAGAGCGGATGATCCTCTATTGACACTCAATAGCCCTCGTAAAGTTGGCTACCACTCCTAATAACCGACTGTACTAGATCTGGAACTTTCCAAACCTATTAGTCCGGTATCAAAGAGTGGAGTACTCATACAAGACATCCTTGGTGTCTCAAGTCTAAGGACCAGATACACTATTGGGACTACGGAATCACTGTATGACATGAGGTATCAATAACCATTCAGCATTTCGTAGGCGGAACAATCAGTGAACTCATTCCCCAATAAGCACTTGCACTGTACCCTTAGTGTCCCACATGAGTAGCTATAAGACCAGCTACCTCCATCATATGGACGGGTATATAGCACACTAGTCTATCCGGTTATCTCGATGTCCTTCTCAAGTAACCTATGACCAGGATAATTCAGGGTCTGTGTTTAAAGGTAAATCGGTCTCATTATCGTGATCTCATCACGATCCGATTCCCATTGCACAGATCCAAGGACATCACAATATATGCAACACGCAAAATAAAGTGATAAAATGCCTAATAATAAATAAAGAGAAAAGTGCATATCAAGTCACAAGTGCCATCACTCATGTGATTGGCTTGCAGGGCATATATGACTAGCAATCTCTCACTTGACCTAAAGTCAATCACCAACATGTCTGATCCCCATCAGACCGTTGTGACGCTCAAAGATAATCTGAGTCAATGGCTTTGTTAGTGGATATGCAATGTTATCTTCGAATGGAACTCTTTTCATTGCTACATCTTTTCGGGCCACAATCTCTCTAATAAGCTAGAACCTCCTCAGAATACTTCTGATGAGACCCGGATTCCCTTATTTAAGTAATCGCCCCGTATTTATCGTAATTTAAGGGAATCGACTCTTCGTTGCTAGACATGACTCCAAAATCTGTGATGAACTTCTTCATCCAGACTCCCTCCTTTGCTGCCTTTGTCGCAGCAATGTATTCCGCCTTTGTGGTCGAGTCAGCAGTAGTGTCTTGCTTGGAACTCTTCCAGCATACTGCTCCTTCATTCAGGGTGAACACATACCCCGAATTAGACTTGCTATCATCAACATCGGACTGGAAGCTCGAGTCCGTGTAGCCCTCAACCCTTAGGCTACTATCTCCATATACTAGTAAAAGATCATTAGTCCTTCTCAAGTACTTAAGGATACTTTTTACTGCTTTCCAGTGCTCCAAGCCTGGATCTGCTTGATATCTACTCGTGACACTCAGAGCATACGCTATATCAGGCCTAGTACATAGCATAGCATACATGATAGATCCTATGATTGATGCATATGGTATCATATCCATGTGTGCCCTTTCTTTAGGAGTCTTTGGGGATATACTCCTAGAAAGTGATATTCCATCTCTCATTGGTATGAGACCTCTCTTAAAATTTTCTATGCCAAATCTTTTGACAATGGTGTCTATGTACCTAGACTGGGATAAGCTAAGCATCCTCTTGGATCTATCTCTATAGATCCGTATCCCCAATTGCAGGATGCTTCCCCTAAGTCCTTCATGGAGAAGTGCTTAGATAACTAAGTCTTTACTGTAGAGAGCATTCCTACATCATTCCCAATGATTAGGATGTCATCCACATATAATACTAAAAAGGTGATAGTGCTCCCACTTACTTTTCTGTACACACAAGGCTCATCTTCATTCTTAACGAAGTCATAAGATCTGATCGTCTCATCAAATCTTATGTTCCAACTTCGGGAAGCTTGCTTCAATCCATAAATGGACCTAAGCAACCTGCACACCTTATCTGGGTTATCCCTTGACATGAATCCCTCAGGCTGTATCATATACACCTCCTCCTCGAGGTTACTATTGAGGAATGTGGTTTTAACATCCATTTGTCAGATCTTATAATCATAGTGTGCTACAATAGCTAATAAATTTGAATGGATTTTAGCATGGCTACAGGTGAGAAAGTTTCGTCATAGTCAACACCTTACCTTTGACGATACCCCTTAGCCACTAGCCTAGCTTTATAGGTCTCTATCTTTCCATCTACTCCAATCTTCTTTTTGAAGATCCACTTGCAACCAATGGGTACAATACCCTCGGGTGCATTAACTAGGTTCCAGACCTTGTTGGAGTACATGGAATCCATTTCTGAATTCATGGCTTCTTGCTATTTCCCAGAGTCTATGCTCATAATAGCCTCCTCGTAGGTCTGAGAATCAATATCCTCAACATCCTCTCTTCTGATATGTCTCACATATCTCTCAGGAGGATGGGATACTCTATCGGACTTACGTAAAGTTGGAACTTGTGTTTTAGGTATCTGAACAGATTCTGGAATGGTGCTTGAGCTAAGTTCTCTATCCTCGCTCAACTCTATCATGCTCCCATTGTCTCCACCAAGAATGTGTTCCTTCTCAAGGAACATGTTAGGACTCTAGCTATGAGGGTCCTAATTTAGTTTCATTGATAAGGGCATTCATGTAAATCCTATATAGCCGACCCTTATTAAAGAGGTGAAGAGGCCGGCTAGGTTAGAGTTAGGTTACTTCTTAGGAAAAAAGTCCTATTAGAAGTAGGAATCCTATTAGGAAAAGAGTCCTATTAGAAGTAGGAGTCATACTAGGAAAAGAGTCCTATTAGAAGTAGGAGTCATACTAGGAAAAGAGTCCTATTAGAAGTAGAAGTCCTATTAGGTAAAAAGTCCTATTAGAAGTAGGAGTCCTATTAGGAAAAGAGTCCTATTAGAAGTAGAAGTCCTATTAGGTAAAAAGTCCTATTAGAATTAGGAATCCTACTAAAGAAGGAGTCCTAATTAGAAGTTGGTTAGAAGTAGGAGTCTTGAGTAAGAGTCCTATTAGGAGTTGGGGCTTAGAAGCCCTATAAATAGTCATGTATTCATCCTCTTAAAAACAATGAATAGATCAATCCTTTAGCAGCCTTTGTGCAGCAACTTGAAGGAAGGAACCCCTATAGAGTTCCAAGGAGGCTGATCCCCTATAAAGATCAACCCCAAGCTTAGAATCCACGGAGGGTTCTAACACTTGGTATCAGAGCAGCGTTCTTGGTGTCTCGCTGCCCTTCCACAGCCATCCACCAGCCCTCCACAATCGCACAAAGCAATTCCCACAATTGCTTAGAAGATCATCGCTGAATTCCGCCGTCATCTCCACCACCGTAGATCATCCTTTGATCTTCCCGTGAATTGCAACAGGTTCTGGTTATCTACCCTACTGCTGCTGCAATTTAGTTATCCTTATTCAAAAAAATCTAAAAAAATTCGTTCCTATAATTGCTGCATAAACTTTTCGTCGCAAAGTTTTCATCTCTACAATGAAAGTCGCACTGTAGAATTTCAACCGCATAGCACTGCCTTTTTGATCTTGCTACTACGTTTTTTCTATCCAAATCTCTATGGAATTTTTACGACGACTTTGACACTTTCTAAAGTGGTTTTCCCTTTGGTTTTGTCAAAAAATTCTCAATAAAAACCACATATCTTTTACGTCCAATCTGCTGCACTTTAGACGTAAAAATCTGCTATAATACCTCTCCGTGATTCTCAATTTTGCCAAACCTCTTGCTGTCGTTTCTTCCTACGAAATTTTTTACAGTATTACCTCTTCCTTATCAGTAGATCCCCTTTGAGTTTTACTTAAATCTCTTTTGAAAATTTCTGGAAAAATTACATCTTTACTGCTGGAATTTTTTTGGCGAAAAATCTGGTATTGCACCTTAGTCCTTTTTTCTTCTCCGTAACCTACCAAACCCTAGCCACCTTGCTGCCACAAACCAAGACGTCTTTAGGGCATCCCTCTAGCCTCAAGATGCAGCTATCATAACCTAGTTTCATAACCCTAACAGCATCAAAAACCACAGCCCAAGACAGTAAACCATTACAGCTGAACCCTTCAATCACCGATCTATTGTCCGAACCTTCCACCACCCCATGCCATTAACCCGTCAACAGAAAAAAGACAAGGGCATCTCTGATCTATAGACATATGCTATGGCTTCCCAAGATCCAATTGATGCCAAATTTGAAGCATGGGAATCTCGGATTGAATCACGGCTTGAATCGTGCTTGGAAGATAAATTACGCGCTTTGTTTGCAGAATTCAGAATTGGACAACCATCGTGTCCAACCAAACTGCAACAAGGAGAGAATTTAGAAAGGACCCCAGAGAAGGAGGAACAGCCCTCGGACGTACTTCAGCCACGCATGAGGGTGGACTTCCCACGATGGGAAGAAGGAGACCCAGCGGGGTGGATTTCGCGCGCAGAACGTTACTTTCACTACTACCGAACGTCGGATAATGCTATGGTGGAGATTGCTGTCATCCACCTTGAAGGAGATGCTATTCAATGGTACAATTGGCTGGAATATAATCATGGGGCTCCGACATGGAATCAATTTAAGAATGCACTGCTGAACCGTTTCGGACCTACGAAGTATGAAAATATCGATGGCCAACTCGCAAAGATTCGACAAACCTCTACGATTCAAGAGTACCAAACCAGGTTTGAGAAACTATCTTACCTTGCTCGTGATTGGACTGACCATCAATTGTTAGGAACATTTATCAAATGACTCAAGCCAGAGATAAAAGGGGAAGTTAAGGCACGACAGCCCCGTACCGTGATGGCTGCGATTTCTTTTGCCCGAATACAAGAAGAACGACTCAACCAAGATTCTCGAAGGATGAGAACCACTCCTAGAACCTCAACATATAAACCCCCTTCTGCTTCCAGCCATCCTTCGCTGCCCAAAAAATTGACAAGAGAAGAACTACGTGATCGATCAGCAAAGGGTCTTTGTTGGCATTGCGACGAGCCGTGGAATCGCGATCATCGTTGCAAAAGGGGCCACCTCCTATTGATTGAACCTCTTGAAGATAGGGAAGAGGAGGTCTAGGAGCATGAGGAAGAGGTCACAGATGAAGAACAGCAGCCAATTGATATTACGATGCATGCCCTTGCCGGTTATGCAAACCCGCAAACAATGAAAGTGGGAGGATTTCTGAAGCAACAACCAATCACCGTTCTTATTGACAACGGGAGCACTAATAATTTTATGAACAGCAAGGTTGCTGTCCGGATGGCCTTACCTATTGAGAATTGCAGCAGGTTCGATGTTAAAGTTGCATATGGACGAATTTTGAGGTGTGATCGTAAGTGCCCACGGGTGAAATTGTTGCTGCAGGACCAAGAGATAATTGCAAATTTTTTCCTCCTCTCTCTCGATGATTATGAGGCCGTGCTTGGCATCGAATGGTTGATGACATTAGGTGATGTTTCCTAGAATTTTTTGAAATTAATTATGAAATTTTACAGCAAGGGGAAACAGGTGATATTGTACGGGAAACGTGGGGGCGACATAACGATAATTTGCACACAACGAATGGAGAAAATTTTGCACAAAACATGCAGCGGCTTTTTGGTACAACTTAAGCAGCAAAAATAGGTAACAAAGCTTCTTGGATATGATTATGAAATAACTTACAAAAAAGGGAAAGATAATATTGTTACAGATGCGCTTTCACGGCTACCCGAGCAAGTTGAATTTTCGGCTGTTTCACTTCCGACCAGCAACTTCCTTGAGGATATTAGGAGGGAATGGCAAGATAATCCAGAAACAAGTAAAATCATAAAAAAATTAAAGGAAGCACCAAGCTCTATGACTCATTACAGTTGGGACTCAAAGGACTTGCGATATAAAGGACGCATTGTGCTTGTGCCAAATTCTACTTGCATAAAGACCATCCTTCAAGAGATACATTCCACACCTGCGGTCGGGCACTCTGGGTTCCTTAGAACGTATAAAAGAATTAAGCAAAATTTTTATTGGATAGAGATGAAAAATATTATTGCTGAATTTGTAGCACAATGTGATATATGTCAACGACACAAAGGTGAGACAGTGGCAAGTCCAGGAAAGTTACAACCTTTACCCATCCCAGAATCAATATGGACTGATATATCAATGGATTTCATCGAAGGGCTTCCCTCATCATAAGGAAAAGGTACAATTTTTGTCGTGGTTGATCGCCTTACAAAGTATGCTCACTTTTGTGCCATCCGTAATCCCTACACTGCTTCTAGTATTGCTCGAATCTTTATGGAGAATATTGTAAAATTACATGGGATGTCGAGATCTATTGTAAGTGATCGTGATAGGATCTTCACGAGCAAATTTTGGACAGAGTTATTCTAGATGCAAGGCACTAAATTAAAGATGAGTACGGCATATCACCCACAAACCGACGGCCAAACTGAAGTGGTGAACAGGTGCTTGGAGACATACCTTAGATGCTTTACCAAAGGACCCACCAAAAGAATGGACAAAGTAGCTTCCCTGGGCTGAGTGGTGGTATAATACAACTTATCATTCCTCCACAAAATGTACTCCCTATGAGGCCATGTATGGCCAACCCCCCCCCTGTAATTCCAAAATATGTGTTGGGCACCTCTAAAGTAGAACAAGTAGATAGGGAACTACAAGATAGAGACAAAATACTGAAGTTGCTAAAAGATAATCTCACTACAGCACAAGTAAGGATGAAACAACAATATGATCAACACAAAGGCGAAAGAGAATTTTCAATAGGAGATTGGGTCTTCCTACGGCTCTAGCCATACAAGCAAACATCAATCCAAACCAGAGCGTCTATGAAGCTTTCACCTCGGTTCTATGGACCCTACCAGATTTTGGAGCACATCGGAGCAGTAGCATATAGATTGGACTTACCCGCCAGCTCCCGAATCCATCCAATCTTCCATGTATCATGTTTGAAGCTCAAGTTGGGACAATACGAGACAGCCCAAAGCCATCTACCAAATATAACTACCCAAGGAGAGCTCCAGACCCAACCAAGTGCCATTATTGATCGATGAATCATGACTCGACGACGACGACCTGCTACTGAAGTGTTAATACAGTGGGCAAACCTACCAGCAGAAGATGTCACTTGGGAGAACTACGACGACTTGAAGATCAAATTCCCAGAATTCATGGAACGTCAGCCTCGAGGACAAGGCGATTTGAAGAGGGCGAGTCATTAGGACTTTAGCTATGAGGGTCCTAATTTAGTTTCATTGATAAGGGCATTCATGTAAATCCTATCTAGCCGACCCTTATTAAAGAGGTGAAGAGGCCGGCTAGGTTAGGGTTAGGTTACTTCTTAGGAAAAGAGTCCTATTAGAAGTAGGAATCCTATTAGGAAAAGAGTCCTATTAGAAGTAGGAGTCTTACTAGGAAAAGAGTCCTATTAGAAGTAGAAGTCCTATTAGGTAAAAAGTCCTATTAGAAGTAGGAGTCCTATTAGGAAAAGAGTCCTATTAGAAGTAGAAGTCCTATTAGGTAAAAAGTCCTATTAGAATTAGGAATCCTACTAAAGAAGGAGTCCTAATTAGAAGTTGGTTAGAAGTAGGAGTCTTGAGTAAGAGTCCTATTAGGAGTTGGGGCTTAGAAGCCCTATAAATAGCCATGTATTCATCCTCTTAAAAACAATGAATAGATCAATCCTTTAGCAGCCTTTGTGCAGCAACTTGGAGGAAGGAACCCCTATAGAGTTCCAAGGAGGCCGATCCCCTATAGAGATCAACCCCAAGCTTAGAATCCGCGGAGGGTTCTAACAGAACACTGCTCTCTTGGCTACAAAAACCTTTTGGTCCTCAGGGTGATAGAAATAATACCCACAAGTTTCCTTGGGGTATCCCACGAACTTGCACCATTCCATTCTGGATTGTAACTTGTCAGGGTTGTGTCTCTTAACATGGGCAGGGTAGCCCCAAATCTTAACAATCTTAAGATCAGGCATCTTCCCATTCCATATCTCATATGGAGTCGACATCACTGACTTAGTTAGAATTCTGTTCAGAAGGTAAGCCGTGGTCTCTAGGGCATATCCCCAGAATGAGATGGGTAGGTCGGCGAAACACATCATGGAACGCACCATGTCTAACAGTGTGCGATTCCTCCTTTCTGATACACCATTAAGCTACTAGTTATAGGTGCCCTACAAGCCAATCACATGAGTGATTGCACCCGTAACACACTACGTCAATCTCTTTGCTTATGATTAATGACATTATCTCACATTATCTAGATGTATATTGTGATGTCCTTGGATCTGTGCAATGGGAATTGGATCGTGATGAGATTACGATAATGAGACCGATTCACCTTTAAACATAGACCCTAAATTATCCTGGTCATAGGTTACTCGAGAAGGACATCGAGATAACCGGATAGACTTGTGTGCTGTATACCTGTTCATATGATGGAAGTAGCTGGTCTCATAGCTACTCGTGTGGGGACACTAAGGGTACAGTGCAGGTGCTCATTAGAGAATGAGTTCACTGATTGATCCACCTACGGAATACTGGATGGTTATTGATACCTCACGTCAGACAACGATTCCGTAGTCCTAGTAGTGTATCTGGTCCTTAGACTTGAGACACCAAGGATGTCCTGTATGAGTACTCCACTCTTTGATACCGGACTTATAGGTTTAGAAAGTTCTATATTTAGTACAGTCGGTCATTGGAAGTGGTAGCCAACCTTACGAGGGCTATTGAGTGTCAATAGAGGATCATCCGCTCTCGGTATCATAAGGGAAATATTTCATGTGTTCTTGCTCGAACAAATCCTTGGCCAAGGTTATTCGGATTGAGAGAGAAAGAGTTCTTTGGGAAAATTCGACAAGAGCAAGACTCGAGGAGAGACCGTATGGGCCTGACAGCACCATGTCCTGTATAGGGTCTCTGGGATATTAGATGGATGAGAGATTACAGATACATGGTAACTAAGGACAGATAGGTCTAAAGGATTGGATTCCCCTATATCGTCTGGGGGTCGCGGCGTAGTGGCTTGGTACGTCCGCAGTTGATGAGTTTGGTGAATTATTATAGAGATAATAATTCACTATGTCAGAAGGAGTTCTGACAAGTATAACTCACGGCTAGCTCGATATTGGGCCTAGAGGGTCACACACATTTGGTAGGTGTTACGACGAGTAGAGGTTCGGATATGAGATATCCGTTGAACCCCCTATCTTATTGGATATCCATTAAGCCCCTGAATTATTGGATCCTGAGATGAGATCCAATAATTGCTAATAAGAGATTATTGGGTAGTGGCCCATTAATCCAAGAGGCTTGGGTAATTGGATAGAGATCCAATACCCAATAGGGCAAAAGATCCATTAGGGTTTTTCAAGGGGCCTCTATAAATAGGAGGGAACCAGGGTTCTATAGGCTGAGGATTTTTGGTAGTCACCTCCTATTCGCCTCTCCCCAGAGAGAGAGGTGCATCGTCGCAATCCCTGTTGTGTGGATACCGCTAGAGAGGAGAACACTTGACTTCCTTCATCCTCTCCCATAGATCTGCAGGAATTCAGGGATATACGATCTCCCTAGGTATCTTCTTTACATGTGCAGTTTTGCAGATTTGTTTTTGATGCACCGATCTTCGCACGACGACGGAAACTTTCTACGGGAAATCTAGGGTGTTTTGTTTTCTGTTCTTCCGTTGCGCATGTGATGTCGTTCCCCCTTGATGAATTTCCCAACATAAGCTACGATGTATAAGGAGGTGTTTATTAGGATAAGATCCTATAGTCTTTGAAGAACTAGGTGAACTCTGTACTCAAGTACTCACCTCCTTGATTTGATCGAAGGGTTTTAATACTCTTTCCTGTTTGGTTCTCCACTTCATTTTTATATTCCCTGAATTTCTCAAAAACTTCAGACTTGTACTTCATTAAGTACACATGTTCGTATCTTGAGAAATCATCAGTGAGAGTAATGAAGTAGGAGTAACCACCTATGGCATGAGTCGACATGGGACTGCATACATCACTATGTATGAGTTCTAGTAACTTAGTGGCTCTCTCTCTAGTTCCACTAAATGGAGAGTTGGTCATCTTTCCCCAAAGGCAAGGTTCATATGTCGCATATGACTCATAGTTAAATGGATCTAGATATCCATCTTTTAGCAACTTTTGAATCTTTCCCTCGTAGATGTGACCTAGCCTACAATGCCAAAGATATGCATTGTTCACCTCTTCTCGTTTCCTCTTAGACTCACTTACACTTATGATATATGAAGCTGTATCTAGCATAAATAAACCATTATGCAATGTTCCTCTCATGATGATCTGATCATCTAATATTATTGAACAACTATTATTCTCAAAAACTAATTTATATCCACTAACTGTTAAACATGAAATGGAAATAATATTTTTGATAATAGAAGGAACATAAGAGTATGCATCTAATATAATAATAGCTCCACCAAGCAGATATAGAGTGACCTTGCCAATAGCCACTGTAGCAACCTTTGCTCCATTACCCATCTTAAGGTCCATCTCGCCTCTGTTCAATCTCCTAGGTCCTGCCAGAACCTACAACGAATTGCAAATATGATAAGCACTCCCGATATCCAATACCCATGTGTTATTAAAAGATTCTGATAATTGGAGACTGATCATGAATGCACCTTAAGCTTCTACAAGCTTCTATTTCGCCCTCTCTGCAAGGAACTCTTTGTAGTTCCTCTTCCAATGCCCATCTTTATCGCAGTAGAAGCAATGGCCTTTGTCCTTTGTTGGGTCTTTCTTGGCAACCTTTGCCTTACCCATTTTGCCCTTGCCCTTGTCTTTCTTAAGGGTCTTCTCAGCCTTCCTTTTCTTTCTGGTCTCACCAGTGTAGAGAACCGACTTCTCTTTCTTGATGGTGCTCTCTGCTTCTCTCAACATATTGAGGAACTCTGGGAGGGTCACCTCAAGTTTGTTCATATTAAAATTCATTATGAACTGAGAAAAGGAATCTGGTAGGGACTGAAGTACAAGATCCACACACAGGTTATCCTCTAGGACCATTCCTAGACCTGTGAGTTTCTCGATCCACTCAATTATCTTAAGGACATGGTTCTGAACCGGTGTCCCCTCAGTCATTCTGGCACGGAAAAGACTCTTTGATATCTCATATCGCTGAGTTCTTTCCTATTCCTCAAACAGTTTACGGAGATATAGGAGTATGGAATTAGCATCCATATTTTCATGATGTCTCTGTAACTCAGTAGTCATAGAGGCCAACATATAACACTGAGCAAGAGTGGAATCATTTAAGTACTTCACATAATGAGCAATCTCATCCTCGCTTGTCCCTTCGTCGGGCGTAGGGATCACTGTATCAAGGACATACGTAATTTTCTCTGCCATGAGAATGATTCTCAGATTGCGAAGCTAATCCGTATAATTTGGACCTGTGAGGCGGTTGGTATCAAGTATGCCACATAAAGGATTTGAAAGCGATATTTTTCTGAAATAAAAGATGTAGCAGAAATAAATAACATGCAGACTTTGCAGAAATTTAAACAATTAAGATAAGGACTTCTATCTTAATGTATTCCCACTAATTTTTTGCGAGTCACAAAACACCCTTCGGTATGTGAATCGGAGACCCCTGGCGGATCTCTAGTAGGGATCAGGATCCAATCGGCGTCTTAATGTAACCTCGAGGGACTCGATCAATCACATTAAGCCCGTAAAGGTAGGCAACTCTTGCCAATCACAACTCCTTGTGATTCCCATCCTATTCGGCCTCCAAACCACCATGGCCTCGAGGGACTCAACCAACCATGATGTTCATTTAAGTCATCACCATCGTTATAAGAAGAGTCTGATTCGAGATATACTCTTGAGGGACTCGACCAAGCATACCATGTCCTCAGGTCACTAGTGACATCTCTATGTCATAGATAAGATAGCGAGACACGATATAGGTGAGTCTCGAGGGACTCAACCTACACCGGGAATCGGTTCCTACCTATAACAGATGGAAGGCCATGTGAGTCAATCTAATTGCCTCATGTTTACCGACTTAATATTATTAATGAAGAGGATTTTTGATTTGGTCTCCTAACATAATGTGTCACACACGCACATATTTAATATATATATCTACATCACATGTAAATATATATATATATATACATATCTAGTAGGTGTATATCTAATCACACATCACATGAGCAATCACACCAGATGATCATGGACTACATCCTAATGTGATCAGGCCTGAGCCAGTAGGCCTAATCACTCACATCAAGATCTATGTGTACTTCAACGCATCTCTATGCCCTGTGATCATCCATCTCGCTTTGTCGGATCCGTCGACATCTCAACGCATCTCCATGCATCGGATCGTCCATCTCGGTCTCATGAGTCATGCTACCGCTGCGCCTCCTCATGCAATTACAACATAATTACAGATATGCAGGCCTGACAATAAATGAGAAAAGAATAGAAGCTCGCAGGCCCCAATAATAATAATCACATATACACACGTCACATCACAGATCCATGATCATATGTCCACATCATACATCACATGTATATGTTATTTTATAGGACTACCAGATAAAAATAATAATTAATTAAACTATTTAATTAACATATTTATTTTTTTGAAATTAGGGACATAAAGGGAATTTTTTAAATTCCCAGGGGTATTTTGGTAATTTGACCAAAAGAATATTTTGGTAATTCTGTTAAAAGGGACAGAATCTGAAATTTTTAAAATTCTAAGGGGTAAAACCATCTTGTGCCCTAAAACCCTAATCCCTCACCCTTACTATGCCTACGGCCGTCGCCACCCTACCGGTAGTGCCCCTTGCGCGCGGGTAGGGCGGCGGCGCTGTCGCTGCCCCGCGGGCGCCTAACGCCGGCGCCTCTGCGGCGCTGGCCCGTAGGCGCGAGCACCGGCACCTCTGCGACGCTAGCCCGCAAGCGCGAGTGCCCAGCCAAGCGCGCTCTCTGACGCGCGCGCGGCCCGGCGACGCCCCTATGGGCGGGCATAGCCGCCGCGCAGTAGCCCGCCGATCGGCGATCGCTGTCGCGTAGCAGCAGTGGCTGCAAGCAGCCTTGCGGTCGCTACACGAGCACAGTAAGGGCAGCAACAGTTGCTGCCCTTCCTGGCCCTTTTGCGCCAACGATTTTGGCATCAAAAGCAGATCCAAAATATAAATACACGTAGTTTAAGATCCGATCTTCGCACGAACAACCTGGCTCTGATACCATTGTTGGGAAATCCACAAGAGGAGCGACATCTCATGCGCAACGGAAGAGCAAAAAACAAAAAACCCTAGATTTTCCATAGAAAGTTTTTGTCATCGTGCAAAGATCGATGCATCAAAACAAATCTGCGAGAAACTGCACGTGTAAAAGAAAGTACCTAGGGAGATCATATATCTCTGAATCCCTACAGATCTGTAGGAGAGATGAAGGAGGTCAAGCGTCCTCCTCTCTAGCAATATCCACACGGTAGGGATTGCAATGATGCACCTCTCTTTGGGGAGAGGAGAACAGGAGGTGACTACCAAAAGAGACCCCCAGCCTATAGAGCTTTGGTTCCCTCCTATTTATAGAGGCCCCCTGAAAATCCTAATGGATCTTTTGCCCTATTGGGTATTGGATCTCCATCTAATTACCCAAGCCTCTTGGATTAGTGGGTCTCTACCCAATAATCTCTTATTAGCAATTATTGGATCTCATCTCAGGATCCAATAATTTAGGGGCTTAATTGATATCCAATAAGATAGGGGGTTTAGCGGATATCTCATATCCGAACCTCTACTCGTCGCAACACCTACCATATGTGTGTGACCCTCTAGGCCCAATATCGAGCTGGTCGTGAGTCATACTTATCAGAACTCCTTTTGACTTAGTGAATTATTATCTCTATAATAATTCACCCAACTCATCGACTACAGACATACTAGGCCACTACGCCGCGGACCCTAGACGATACAAGGGAATCCAATCCTTTGGACCTATCTGTCCTCAGTTACCATGTATATATAGTCTCTTATCCATCCAATATCCCAGAGACCCTATATCGGGCACAGTGCTGTTAGGCCCATATGGTCTCTCCTCGAGTTTTGCTCTTGTCGGATTCTCCCAAAGAACTCTTTCTCTCTCAATCCAAATAACCTTGGCCAAGGATTTGTTCGAGCAAGAACACATGGGATATTCCTCTCATGATACCGAGAGCGGATGATCCTCTATTGACACTCAATAACTCTCGTAAGGTTGGCTACCACTCCTAATAACCGACTGTACTAGATTTGGATCTTTCTAAATCTATAAGTCCGGTATCAAAGAGTGGAGTACTCATACAGGACATCCTTGGTGTCTCAAGTCTAAGGACCAGATACACTACTGGGACTACGGAATCGTTGTCTGACGTGAGGTATCAATAACCATCCAAAGATTCCGTAGGCGAATCAATCGGTGAACTCATTCCCCAATGAGCACTGTCTTTGCACCCTAGTGTCCCCACATGAGTAGCTATGAGACCAGCTACCTCCATCATATGGACGGGTATACAGCACACCAGTCTATCCGATTATCTCGATGTCCTTCTCGAGTAACCTATGATCAGGATAATTCAGGGTCTGTGTTTAAAGGTGAATCGATCTCATTATCGTGATCTCATCATGATCCGATTCCCATTACACAGATCCAAGGACATCACAATATATGCAACACACAAGATAAAGTGATAAAATGCTAATAATAAGCAAAGAGAAAAAGTGCATATCAAGTCACAAGTGCTATCACTCATGTGATTGACTTGTAGGGCACATATGACTAATATTACTAACCAGTTATCTTCTATGAAAATATCTCTTGATGATGAGTTGCAGGCATTGTTACTTCTTAGTTCATTACCAAAAAGTTAGGAGATACTAGTGGTTTCCCTTAGTAATTTTGCGCCAGATGGTATTGTCACCATAAGTCAAGTAACAAGTAGTTTGTTGAATGAAGAGTTGAGAAGAAAGAACTCAGCAGCATCTCAAATTGATTCACAAGCACTTATCTCAGAGAACAAAGGAAGGTCAAAGTCTAAAGATAAAAATAGTTCATGTATGGATAGAAGCAAGTCAAGATTAGGGAAAGATATTGTTTACTATAATTGTGGTGAGAAAGGACATTATAAGAATCAATGTAAGCATCCTAAGAAGAGCAAGAAAAAGAGAAAAGAAGTGGAGTCTACAAAGTCAAAAGAGAATACTACCGCTATAGTGGAGGTTGGTGATTATTTGATTTTATCCCCTTCTGATGATATTTTTTCTTGTGTGTGTCAGAATCTCGAGAGGATAATTGACACAGGAGCTTCTTATCATGCTGCACCACAGAGGGAGTTCTTTGCTACCTACAGGTCTGCAAAGTTTGGTATTGTCAAGATGGGCAACTATGGCACAGCAGACATCATTGGCATAGGTGACATCCACATAAAGACCAACCTTGGCTACAAGTTGGTACTTAAGGATATGAGACATGTGGTTGACTTGAGACTGAATCTAATTTCAGTTAGAAGATTAGATGATGAAGATTATGATAGTAGGTTTCACAAAGGGCAATGGAAACTCAGTAAGGGTTCTCTTGTTATTGCTAATGGAAAGAAATGTCATACTTTGTATAGGTTGCAGGCCAAAGCTTATGGTGAGCAGCTAAATGCTATAGAGAAAGACTTCAACATAGAGTTGTGGCATATGCGATTAGGACACATGAGCGAGAAGGGACTGCATGCTCTTTCCAAGAGAGAGGTATTGCCTGACCTCAAAGGTACACGTCTGAACCCTTGTATTGATTATTTGGTTGGTAAACAACATAGAGTTTCGTTTTCTAGTCCTACTTTGGTTAGAAAATTGCATGCCTTGGATCGTGTTTATACAGATGTATGTGGTCCTTTAAGGATAAAAACTCATAATGGTTCTATTAATGTTCTTGGCATCAGTGGTACACTTTATTTTGTCCCTTTTATAGATGATTTTTCTAGTAAAGTTTGGGCTTATGCTTTGAAGACCAAGGATCAGGTTATTGATATCTTCAAAGAGTTTCATGCTAGAGTTGAAAGGAAGATAGAAAGACAACTAAAATGCATAAGATCAGATAATGGTGATGAGTATACAGGATTGTTTAATGATTATTGCAGGTCACATGGTATCCAACATGAGATGATAGTTCCTGGTATACCTCAATATAATACAATTGTAGAGAGGATGAACCGCACTATCATAGAAAAGATCAGATATATGCTTTCACAGGCAAAGCTACCCAAAAGGTTTTGGAATGAGGCTTTGAGGATTGCAATTGATGTGATCAACTTATTTCCTTGTACAGCCCTAGATGCTGATGTTGCAGAGAATGTATGGTCAGGGAAAGATGTTTCCTATAGGCATTTGAGAGTGTTTGGTTATCGTGCATTTGCACATATTCTAGACAATGAAAGGTCCAAGCTGGATGGTAAGATAAAAGAATATATTTTTCTTTTCTACTCACATAATCAATTTGGTTACAGGCTTTGGGATCCAGAAAAGCATAAGGTGTTTAGAAGCAAAGATGTGGTCTTCTTTGAGGATCAAACCCTTGAGGATTTGAAAAAGGAGGCACCAGCCAAGACTTCTGTAGAAGGATTAACAAATTATGACCCAGTTATTCCTCTAGTATATTAGGGTGATGGGGGAGATGTGCAAGAAGATAGTGTAGAACCAGATGTTAATCTACTTACAGGACATGTTGAGCAAGAAGAAGTTGAGGAGCAGCTTCCCGCAGAACCTCAATTGAGAAGATCTTCTAGACAACGTCAGCCTTCTAGAAGATATTCTGCAGATGAGTATGTGATGCTTACTGATACAGGTAAACCAAAGAGTTACCAAGAAGCAGTTGAAAGTGAGCAGAAAAAGAAGTGATTTATTGCTATGTAGAAAGAGATGGATGCTCTACAGAAGAACCACACATATGATTTGGTGCAACTTCCATAGAGAATAAAGGCCTTGAAGAACAAGTGGATTTTCAGGTTGAAAACTCAAGAATATTATTCTCAACCAAAGCACAAAGCCAGATTAGTTGTGAAAGGTTTTGGTCAAAAGAAAGGTATTGACTTTGAAGAGATTTTTTCTCTTGTTGTTAAAATTTCTTCTATTCGTGTTGCTCTAGGCATTGCTGCTAGCCAGGACTTGGAAGTGGAGCAGTTAGATGTGAAGACAGCTTTCCTTCATGGTGATTTAGAAGAAATTTATATGGAGCAACCAGAATGTTTCAAAGTCAAAAGTAAGAAAATTTTGTCTACAAGTTAACAAAGAGTTTGTATGGGTTGAAGTAAGCTCTAAGACAATGGTACAGAAAGTTTGATTCATTTATAACTGAAAATGGATACAAAAGAATGACTTCAGATCATTGTGTGTATATCAAACGGTTTGATAAGACTTTTATTATTCTCTTACTTTATGTTGATGATATGTTTATCCTTGGAAAAGATATGTATACAATTGACAAGTTGAAGAAGGAACTAAATGAGTCCTTTACAATGAAAGATATGAGGCCAACAAAGCAAATACTTGATATGTAGATTTCTCGTGATAGGAAAAACAGGAAGATTTGGTTGTGGAGAAATACATCGAAAAGTTATTAAAAAGGTTCAGTATGAGTAATGTAAAACCAGTTGGTTCTCCTCTTTCAAGTCACTTCAAGTTGTGCCCATAATAGAGCCCGTCAAGTGATAAGGAGAAGGAGAAAATGCAAAAGGTTCATTATGTTTCAGTAGTTGAAAGTCTTATGTATGCAATGGTATGTACGAGACCATATATCGCATATGCAGTGGGTGTTACTAGCAGATTTCTTACAAATCTAGGCAAATAGCACTAGGCAGTAGTGAAGTAGATCTTGAGATATCTCAGAGGAAGCTTTAAGGTTTGTTTAAGCTTTGGAGGAGGACCACCTGTGCTAATAGGTTACACAGATGTAGATATGGCTAGAGATATTGATACGAGAAAATCCACATCAGGTTTTGTACTTACTTTTGCAGGGAGATATGTGTCATGGCAATCCAGATTGCAAAGGTGTATTGCTCTCTCCACCATAGAGGTAGAATATATTGCTGCTACAGAGGTTTGTAAAGAAATATTATGGATGAAAGAATTCTTACAAGAATTGAGGCTGAAATATGAAAACTATGTGGTGCATTGTGATAGCCAGAGTGCCATCCATTTGTGTAAAAACTCAACTTTTCATTCTAAGTCAAAGCATATAGATGTCAGATACCACTGGATTCGAAATGTACTTGAAGAAAAGCAGTTACAACTTCAGAAAATTCATACAGATGATAATAGAGTAAATATATTGACAAAGACCTTACCGAAAGAGAGGTAGGAGATATGCCGATAATTGGTCGGCATTGCTTTATACTGAGGAGCAAAAGGGACAACCTCCTTTATGGGCTGAAGGGAGAGGTTATTGGGCTGATGGCCCAATTCAGCCCATATGGGCTTTATCAACCTATAGCCCACTCCCTTTTCTAGCCTAAACCCTAATTATATCAAGGGGCTAATGGTGGCTGTGCAAAGAAGAGAAAAAATCACAGCAAAAAGATAAAAATTTTACAGCAACAAAGAGGATTCAAAGAGAGGAGAAAAGGACAGAAAAACAAGAGAAAAAGAAAGGGAAGAAAATAAGGAACATACAGAGACTGTTCTCATTCATCTAAACAGTTTTCTCATCTCAGGTTATATCAGATCTATAATAAATTTTTACTGTGATTGCTTGGGGAGGTTTTGAATATTATACACAGTGACGTGATCCTTATATCCCAGTTATTCTCTTGTGATTGTTGTTTGGGTTTGGGTAATAAACTATGAGAATTGTACATTCATTATTTTATAATGAATTTTCTTTGATTTGCTCCATGATTTTTACCCTTCACGTTGAAAGGATTTTTCATATAAATCTTGGTATTCTATTTTATTGTGATTTTTGTTTAATTCCGTTGTGTGTTACGGCCTACTAGTATTTGTTCATATACAAAAATTTTTACTTGTTTATTGTCTTTTATCCCATCAGACAGAAGGTTGGGGATGTAAGGGATCATATGATCCTTGTATCCCAGTTATTCTCTTGTGATTGTTATTTGTGTTTTGGGCAAGAGACTATGAGAATTGTATATTCATTATTTTATAATAGATTTTCTCTGGTTTGCTTCATGGTTTTTATCCTTCACGTTGAAAGGGTTTTTCACATAAATCTTGGTGTTCTATTTGATTATGATTTTTATTTAATTTTATTATGTGTTACGGCTTACTAGTATTTATTCATATATAAATTTTTTTACTTATTTATTATCTTTTATCCCATCAGAAAGTTGGGGATGCAAGGGATCATGTGAGTCCATGTGAATACCCATTCTTGACTTCACGTTGTCTTTCCCCTGTGTATTATTAGTCCTCAATCTACATGGTGCCATAAACATATATGAGCCTTCCCCATGCTGCTGAATGAGAGCAAGCATTTGGGTGGTGGTGTTGTCGTACTTGGCCATCAAAGGAGGAGATCTTGTGCAAGATCGTTTGGTCCATGGCCGCCGACAGCTGCAGATGGCCGCTTGGGAGCGTGGCCTCTATGAGCCGAGCCCGACGGCAGCGGAAGCACAGACGGTCCAATGGGTTGTCCACATGGGCCCGGAAGACAGAGCTTCTAGAAGCTTCTAGAGGTGGCTTCGATTGCTCCAGGAGCTGGTGGCAGATGGTGAACCCCTGGAGTTCGAACGGCTGATGAGGGAGGCCGCGGAATACATCGAGTGCTTGCAAGTGCAGGTTAGGGTCATGCAAGCGATGATTAAGCTGTTATCCAAGATCTCAGATAGTCGGATGGGTGGAGCTCTCCTGCTCGATTCTATCTAATATAACTTTACTGCATGGGGAAATTAGGGTTGCTCATATATTATTATTGTCTTACGTGTTGTTGATAACAACCCACCGACTTTCATGTGATGAATGAATTCTTTGAACCAGTTTTCCTGTAGGGAGGAATTCATGCGGTCATTCATTTTAGTATTTATTCTTTCATTTTAAACTTGATATGCATATGCATATCTCTATAAAATCTAAAAATTATATGCTCTCGTAGTTAATATCCACCGATTGGTTAAAATTTAAATGATAGTTTGAAATAATAATGGAAAATAGTTACTCTTTAAAATATATTATGATGCTTAAGGGTATTATTTATATTCTCTAATTTAATATTTAATTGTTTTTCAATGCATGTGTCACAGAAGAGCAATTTTTTTCTTTTTTGAAGTCACTTCCCATGCGTTAAATTAAATGAATTTCAAAAGTGGCATGTTTTAATAATTTATAGAGAAAAGATAGCATATGAGACATTAAACTCTAAAAGTTCATCCATCATCATCATTTTCTCAATTTCATTAGATTTCTCTGATATCTTATAACATAAGACTGATACATTCTCTACTCTAATTTATTAGGGCCCTCAAGGTCAATGAAAATTTATTACGGCTCACATTGCCAATGGAAATTTTAATTCTACTAATTCATCTAATATTTTAAAAAACACTCCTGAAAAGGAATCAGTAGTGAAGATCGTGACTAAGAACAAATCAAGAAACAAAGTTGTTGTCTTCTTTTGCATTAATCTCAGTGCCGTCTTGTCTTAGCCCAAGCCTTAAGAAACAAACCATGGCCCATCTCTCTCTCTCTCTCTCTCTTAGCATTTAACAGTCTTGCTAAGTACTAATATTAAGACTTATTTAAGATGAATATGTATATCATTTATTACTCATTTATATATTAAATAATCAATGGTATAGATCAGTATTCGGTCTTGTATGTGTCAACATGACAGGTTATGTATGACACCCTACGACTACCACTCCACATCGTTTCATTCAACGGGTCTGGTTTTGTCCTTCCTCGATGAGATATTTATATATATAGTTTCCAAGGCGAAGCTTTGTTCTTCTCTCATTTGATTTGAGCACTCTTAGTTTGACCACCCCACTGCTTCTCTGCGTCGTCGGTGGCCTCGGACGTCGCACTTTGACTTTTGTTGTCCGCATCCCATCGTCCCCACCCGAAACCATTTCCTAAACGTTTAACTTGTTTCTGCCGAACTAATTCTTATTGTACAAGAAAATAAGAACCGAACTTAATTTATTAGGGAGGACAAGAAAAGCAACATCGACTTTTTTACGTGCATATTCCACTGTTTGTTCAAGATACCGATCATCATTCTCAAAATTATAATTGTCATTACACTTATTTCCAGGTTTATTAACGAACATCATATTATGTGGATAATGCTTTTTCTAGTTAAACTGATTAATGATAATTTAATAATTTGTATTCCTTTTTAAATAGTTATAGATGATATATTTTTATCTTCATTCAGGCTAAACTTTTTTTATTATTAAAAATATTCATGTATATGAGATAAAATTAAATATATTGATTTGATCAACAACTAAAAAAACATAAATTTTTAGATTGAGTTTATGTTAAATTTAATATATATATTAATTTTGATCAATTTAATTTTAATTTATTGTGATTCAAATTTTTACACCTATACCATTTATGGGGCCAATATTAACCTATCAAGCACCACGGATAAGAGAACTAAAAAGCCATCATATCTTAATGTGGAACCCGGCCACAAATTCTATTGAGATTGATTTGAGTCGGAACATTGCTACAATTTATGAGGCATGTACCGAGCAAATCTAATATAACATAAATATTTCCCATTTTTATTGAATTCATTTTGTGGATGAGCTACTGATTTATCCAGAGTGGGAATCTTTACAACTCGTATTACTTAAATCTGTATTCCTAATAAGAAGCCTAGTGACAGTGGACTACTGAAGTCTTCGTTGGGGCTAAGGAAAAGGATTGTGGCTTGTATCTATTGATGCCCATTCAACGGGTCAACGCCACAAGAAACCAATTTAAGAGTCAACGCCGAGTCCCGCAATTAAGAGCATCTTGAAGAGCGTCGAAGGGGGAACAAGATTAATTGATTCAATTTTCGAACAAATACACGTCCTGGTGCAATCAATTCTGCCTCCTCCTTGTCAAGGGAATTGGTCAACGATGACTAGCTATAACTGTCTTTTCCTTTTCTGTTCAATATGTTCTTCATTTGTTCTTAAATATTTTATATAATATTCATTCAATTTAAACATTAAAATCCTTCACCTATGTCATCATCATTACCGTCTTCTTTCGAAAATGCAAGTCTTAACAAAAATGTTATGATTTTTTTTTCCTAAATTTGTCTTGTCTTCACAAGAAGTATTGAAAATAGATATGATAAGTTCACATGTAACGCGAATTTTACTGGACGGAAAGATAATATATTAAAATGAGAGTTAGGAGGACGTCACCACCCCACGTCAAATCCACGTACCGTCCTCACCCACCTCTTTTACCCCCTCCAAATCACGGCCATACCGCACCGCCTGACGCTGGACTCGTCTGCGCCGACGGCCGGTGATTGAACGGCCCTGATACTCACACTTCACCTTGCCGTAGGTTGTTGACCTGCCTAGGATGTCAAAGTTACTGTTCGATGGTGTTTTGAGGCCACCTACACCACCAGACTTACTGACTTTTGACTACAAATTCCCCTGTAGAAGATAACATGATGTGTTCGTTGGCTCTAGACTTATCCACGAAGCAACAGTCAACAGTCACAAACTATTTTAATAGCAGCAACAAGATGATGAAGACAAACATATATATAATAGAATTGAGAGATGGGACGAATCTAAGGAACGTGTGCAGGAAGCAACCAACAGGTAGCATAACATTATATTAATCTGGACGTCGCTTGAGTCGAAACCGCGTAGAACATTGCACGGCTTCTGAGAGTAAGGGGACGTGTGCAGCCGAGAACCGCCGGATGCAGGTAGCGGACGGTGGTGATGATACAAGAAAGTCCACGTGTGCGGCTGCAGTGGGACGAGCGGTCGCGGTGTGGAATCCCGCGAGGACGGCGACCCGGGCCGTGTATGGTGGCGAGTTGGCTTCACGAAAGAGGAGTTGGACTAGTGATGTGTATATTATATGTGCATGTATGTTTAGAGGGGATGGAAAGGCCTGCACAAGTCCCAGTGCGGATTGCTGGACATAATAATAATCTGCCCTCTGCCATAATTGGACATGAAGCAGCCATGTGCTCGAGTACTTTTTATCTGTGGAATACCGCGGATTATAAACCCGCGATATTCCACAGATCAATGAACAACAAGCATGGATTATAAGCCCAAATCGGTTCACATATTTGGATGGATACAGCTGATGTTCCAATAGCCTTCCCACGGGTCCCACAGTCTGATCTCCATCGACCCAGTACAATGCTACTCCTAACACCCCAGGTGGGCCCCCAGGCGAATTCGACTGATCCAGTGGCTGCCGTTCACCTGCCATCTCAATTCCACTACCGACTTGAACTCTAAAACTTCTCGGCGGGTCCGGACGCAGGGTACTACTGGCGAAGGTTTGTCGGTGATGGGTCGCTCTCGTTTACCGCCGCAGCTGGTCAAAACTGTTGACAACTGCACGTCTGTGCTCCCATATCCTCCGCACGAGCTCCAATAAAAAATAAAATAAATTAATTTTCGTTTTCTTTCGACGAATAAACAGGCGAAGCACGTATTCCTCTTTTTTTTTTTATTAAACATCACTTGCACTGTAAATGGCCAAATCGAAATTATGATTATCCGGCGACCTGACTCACTTGTCAACTGTCACGTACGTGATCAGTGACGTAAAGAGAGCTAACCCCGCCGCTTAATTCGTGGTGGAGGCTAAGCGAAGCAAACGCGTTATGCCAGTAAATGTATATATATTTCTTCTATTTTCCTGGGACGAAAAACACACAGGGAGAAAACGAGACGTAAGAATTAGAAATCGTAGTTTTGTTGTTATTATTACAGCGAATTTTTTTAAAAAAAGTCAAATTTAGATTTTTTCCGTATAATATTCTAAATTTAAAAAAATTTTAAAACATTCTTGACATCATGAAACGATCATTTTATTTTCGTAACTTAAAAAAAAATTATCATAGCTCTAATTATAGTTATGCCTCTACCCTCAATTATATCGCTCAGTCGGTTGATCCTCATTAATTCACTAATAATTTTTATGTAGTTGGCAACACCTCTAACGTGAAAACGTAGGTGGCTAATATTATAAATCGATACATAGAAACATAGACGATTAAAAAAAAGATAATGATGAGTGAGTGACATTACTTGTCAATCTATGTATAAAGTAACAAATAACTAAGAAAAAAGGATAAGAATTGGCAAAGATCACAAAAAAAAAATTGATCAACAAGATAGATGTACGATCAACAAAAAACAATGATTAATAAAGATATAATGATCATTTTTAAAAAATAAATCATTAAAATCTTTTAAAGTTAATACAATCGATGAGAAAATTTTAAAATTAAAAAATTTTAAAATCGTTATTATTCTTCTTCTTCTTCTTCGACGGTGTTGGCGTTTGACAGGGGAACAAGCGAGACACGACGACGCGGAGATTGTTTCAGCACGGGATCCGCGTGTCAGTGGCCGGGACCACACGTGCCAAAAAACGACCGTACGACCGACCCGCACGTGCAATAGTCCTTCGAAAATACTTCTTTATCCCCAAACTATGAAAAGCAATAGGGGTGGTTCGGAAAATTCGAGTCGTCTGGGTTGCCCCGCCGAAGTCCGATCACGTGCGGCCCAGCCCCATTCACACCGGGAGTGGGAAGCCCCTGTCAAAACCGGATGGGGTTCGGGAGCCGGTTACCATATGAAAGCGCCGACCGGCATGTTCGCCAAACTGGCGTCCCTGTTCGATGCCGCCATCAACTCCCGGACGCCCCTCCAACCTGCGATCGCCGGTGGCTTCTTTTTTTGCCCCCTTCCCGAGTGGCTGTGTAACAAAAAGATCTCGGTCTTCTCTCTCTGTATTCCTGACTCCTACGGTAGGAACCGAACCCTAACCCTAAGATTACAACAAGCGAGCGAGAGAGGAAGAGAAAGAGCGCGACGCACCTGATGTCGGTGATGCGATGATGGTGGAGAAGCGAGAAGACGAGATGGAGGCGTCGGCAGCCGCGATACCACCGCCGTTCTCCTCCCAGATTCCGTCCACCTTTCCGCTGCCTGGAGGGTTCTTCGACGCCAACGGAGGGGACAAGGGCTCCGTCGGCTTCCTGGAGCTGCTCGGTCTCCGGGATTTCCACCAGTCTCCCTTCCTATTCGAGTTGCCCCAGCCGACCTCAGCAGTGGAACCGCCGCCCGCTATGTCCGATCCTCCTCCTCGACTTCCTCCCCCGGCGGAGTCATCCGACGCTGCCAACTTCCCAGCGACACCGTCGTCGATCTCGTCATCCTCGACCGAGGCTGCCGTCAACGCGATCAAGCCCGCGGCCTCCTCCATCACCAACGGCGACGAGGGCGAGCAGGTGAAGACGAACAGAACGTAAGCCACACAGTATCGCGATTTTTGAGCTATAATGAATCGCTGCGGTGTCGCTAGATTGAGTATAGTTGGAACTAATGGTGGGAAAAGGGGAATGGGCAGGAGCAAGGAGGAAGAGAAGAAGAATAAGGGGCAAAAGCGACAAAGGGAGCCGAGATTTGCGTTCAAGACGCGGAGCGAAGTCGATCACTTGGAGGACGGCTACCGGTGGCGCAAGTACGGACAAAAGGCGGTCAAGAACAGCCCCTACCCCAGGTCCTTATCTACGCCCTTTGCCACTCCTGAGAGAGGCCGTAATTTCTCCCAAGTACAAGGGTAATATAGTCATTTCACGGAGTTGCTTTTGCTTTCGCGCAGGAGTTACTACCGTTGCACTAGCGCCGCGTGCGGCGTCAAGAAGCGGGTGGAGCGGTCGTCGGAGGACCCGGCGGTGGTGGTGACGACGTACGAGGGGCAGCACACCCACCCCAGCCCCGTCCTGGCACGTGGCACTCACCAGCCGCTCCCTCCGCCGCCCCTGGTCCTGTCGGAGCCGCCCCCGCCTCTTCTGGGGTTCGGCTCTCCTTTGTCGGTGCGCTCCAAGGACGTTCACCTCCCCCTGCTCGGCAGCTACCTTCCGCTTCCGCCGTTGGATTTCCGCCCCATGACCGCTCCACAGCCTCTCATGTTGACCTCCGATCCCACCACCG